>OY754346.1:21454355-22054355 GCA_963572235.1 Caenorhabditis japonica
TTTTTCCGCCTTTTTTTTTTGAATAAATGATTGCCGCGAACACGAATATTTTTCAATTTTTTTTAACGCTGAAAATGTCTACAAGGCTTTAATATATCTGAAAATTGACAATTGAAAAATCACAGAAAATTAAAAAAGTTTGTGTAGATGGGAAAAAGAAAACGAGAAAAGTCGGAAAGCAATGATGATGAAATTTTGTCGCAACTCGGAAATATTGCCCTCCCAGACTGGGTGCCGAACGAAGAGCAGCTCGTGAAACTCGTCGCTTTGCTCGCCGACGCCAAGGATGACGTTGGTTTTTTTCTTTTCAATATGCAAATAAAAATTCAAATATTTACACTCTTCTACAGGTGGAAGCTCAAGCCAAACTCCAAAGTGTGGATTTAAAAGTGCTCACAAGCCTATTGACGGCCTACCGAGCAACATGTTGCGACCTGGACATGAGCATTTTCTCAATTCTTCAGTTTTTGGAAAAGTACGGCTGCAATTTCAGCGATTTGCAGCCGCTGGTTTTTGGAGAAGAGGCGCGAAAGAACTATGAGAATTTGCGGAAAATGGGACTCGATTTGCATGTCAGAATTGCGCCCGATGATGTGAGTTTTGGGCTCTCGGACGTTTCGAAAGTAGACATTTCGAAAGTGTGACGTTTCGAAAGTGCGACGTTTCGAAAGTGTGACGTTTCGAAAGTGTGACGTTTCGAAAGTGTACTTTTCGAAGGTTTTTCTGGGTTTTGTCGTCGCGGTGTTTGAGGAATTTTCCTTAAAAAGCTTTTTAAAATGATTGTGTGAAACACCGCGTCGACAAAATCCAGAAAAACCTTCGAAACGTCGCACTTTCGAAACGTCACACTTTCGAAACGACACACTTTCGAAACGTCGCACTTTCGAAACGTCACACTTTCGAAATGTCTACTTTCGAAACGTCCGAGAGCCGAGTTTTGCCACCAAAAAAATCAGAATTTTTGGTTTTTTTATTAAAAGGCGATGAACGAACGGGTCTGGGCATAAAATTTAATTTCAAATTTCACTGTTCAGAAAAAAAAATTTAAAATTAATTTTTGAAACAAAAAAAAATAACAAAAATATAGGAATATTTACATTGGAAATTGGCTCTGGGACGTTTCGAAACTGGGACGATTCGAAATTTACCGCTAAAAATGCACTCTAAGGCTTCCATTCGGACGAAAAAAAAGCGGACGAATTTCGTCCGCTGTTCGTCCGCTCGTCCGCGGTTCGTCCGGTTCGTCCGGTTCGTCCGAGGTCGGTCCGCTTCGTCCGTTTTTTTTTCTTGTTAGTTTTTCTTTTTGTTTCTGTTTTATTTTGTTTTCAAAAGCTGTTTTTGTTATTTTTTCTTTAAAATATCAACAGAAATGTCTTGTTTCTGCTATCAAAAATTCGGAAAAAAATTTAAAAAATTTGTTTTTGCAAAGCTAATTCTACATAAATTTGCAACCGCTCACATTTTCAATGTCAGAATTTTTAAAGAGAGTGCCATAAATTAAAATTCCCAGCCAAATAGAGCGTGCCGGACGAACCGGACGAAACGGCCGAACCGGACGAACCGGACCGTCCGCGGACGAAGCGGACGAACCGGACGAACCGCGGACGAAGCGGACGGACGGCGGACGGACGGACGAACGGACGGACCGGACGGACGAAAATTGGTCCGAATGGAAGCCTTAATGCACTCAAGTTTCGAAACGTCCAAGTTTCGAAAAGTCTTGTTTCGAAACGTCCGAGAGCCTGGAAATTGGCACCTAAAATATGAAAAATGGAAATTTTTTGATTAATTTCGACTTTTTATGGAATCGCACGGTGTCCAGGATTGGAAAAGTGGGCGGAGCCTAATTTGTTGGCGAGCCAGCAAACTTGCTTGGCGCACTTTCGGTGCTTGCGCATTTTTCGACTCGAATTTTTTTAAATTGATTCAATTATTTTTCTTTCAGTAAAACCTGTTTTTCTTTGTAAACTGTATGTATTGTATCTTTTAACAAGCTTGCAGCTTGTGGCGACTAAGTCGCCTTCGTCAAATATTTATTTTTACTGGTTTATGTTTTTTTTTAATAGAAATGGCAATCATTTCTTTTCCCTATTTCTTTCAATTTCTCGTGACCCTTGTGGCATAGTGGTTAGCACGTTTAAACGTCAATCGACAGGTCGCGAGATCGAGTTTTGTCGACTGCAAACTTGTGTGTGAGACACACAAACAAACACACAGACTAATCTAAAATTTTCTATATAAGAAAGATACCATAAAAATGCCCAAACTTTGATTTTCGTAAAGATTTATCCTGCAAAAACACCAAAAACTCACTTTTGTAGCTCCGCAATGCTAAAAACGATTATTCCGAAATGGTCGCTGAACCAAATTCAACGTTCTTAGGCTTAAAAAATTTCTAAAGACCTCAGCTATAATTCAGTTGGAGCACATTTGGGAAAAATTAAGAATTTATGCTTTTTCTCCCGAAAAACATGAAAAATTCCTCAAACAGTTCGCGCGAAAAATCCAGTGGAGCGCGTTTGCTCGGCTCCGCCCACTTTTCAAATCCTGGACACCGTGGAAAGGAAAAAAATGCTCTGAAAATTTTGGATCGAAATATCAGTTTTGAAAAGTATTGATTTTTTCTGAAAATTCAAAAAAAAAAAACAAATTTCTGAGCATGGTACTGTTTTTGGCTTTATTTGCGAAAGTTTCAGGCCAGTCGGAGGGCTCTGGGACGTTTCAAAACCTGTCATTTCGAAACTTTTTGCATTTTTGCGAATTGTTTTTCGCCAAATGACACTGAAACACGATTTTTTTTTATTTTTTGGTTCATAATTTAACTCCACTAGCATGCCGCAAAAATGAAATACACAAAAGTTTCGAAAAGTTTCAGTGCCGTACGTACGCTAGCCGCCAACATGCTCAGAAAATTTTGGACCGAAATATCTACGTTAAAAATTTTGGACAAAATCGATATTTCTGTCCAAAATTATTATATTCTCAGTACGGAGCGCTGCAAACGCGCTCCCTTCGCACAGTGTAGGACGCGGCCACGTTGGCGACGAGAGAGTGCAGAAAATTGAGAGAGCGTGGCCGATGTTTCGCTCTGATTTCTCTAAACCTCACTCCAAATGCATGCGAAATTCTTTGTTCGATTGGAACGCGTTTTCAGCGTTTTATACTGAGAATAGTAATAAAAAAAACCAGAAAATATCCCATTTTCACTATATTTCCAGGCACTCAAAACGTTTTTCGACGCGGCGACCCTGTGGAACACTACCAAATATCACGTTCGCCCCGTGACGGACGACAATGCGGAAAAGATCTACGACGTTCGATTCGTCCTTCGCTTCTTCAACTCGATTCTCTACCCGGCGTCACCGCTCTCATCAAAACTTTTCGTCGAGAGAAACTGCCTCGCTCTTCTCTTCTCCTGCACCTCTTCCACAGATTCAGCGATTCGAACATTGGCATTCGCGTGTCTTCAAAAGTTTGTCAATCATCTACAGGAGCTGAATACAGAAGTTTTCACCGAGAAACCGCTCGTTCTATATCTCATTCGACTCTTTAAACACAGTTTTGAGGCGTCAGTGCCTCGGATTTCAAGCAGTAAGTATTAAAAAAAAATAAAACAATGGTTCCATTATTTTTTCTGTCAACTCATATATTACAGTAATCACTCACTTTTTCGCGCGAGTATCCAAATTGATGCTTCATCCTTCCAATGACGTCTACCCACAAATTATGGCATTTCTCTGCATGAAACCCATCTTTGACGTTCAAAACGTGCCCGAATTCTACAAATTGCTCTTCTCCTCGTCACCAGAACATCACAATGAAGAACGCGAATGGATTCTCACGCTGATTTCCGAAGCAATGTTGGAGCCACTCGACTATCAAGTGTTGCAGAATCGAGCCGGAATGAAACTGCTTTTGAGCTCATTTTCGAGCATTTGGTTGGAAAGAAAGGGGCGTGCGTTGATCCTTCGCACACTTCAAAACGCGGTTCATATGCCATCTGTGGCTCACGATCTCTTCAATCGAGAGGGTCTTCACATTTGGATTGCTGCTGTTATTCATGTAAGTGGCTAATTTTTTTTTTAAAGGGAGACAAAAAATATTTTATTGTTGTTTTTTAAATTTTCTTATGCCGCGTCCAAAGTTCCGAAAAATTTCCCAGAAATAACAGGCGGTGACAGTTGAAACTGGTGTTACCGTAGTTGCTTCGCTGCGAGACCTTCTATGTTTAAACTTGAATTTTCCCACAGTTGCTCAATTTTTTCTTTTTTGCGGGAAAATTCAAGTTTAAACATAGAAGGTCTCGCAGCGAAGCAACTACGGTAACGCCGGTTTCAACTGTGCGCGCCTGTTATTTCTGGGAATTTTTTTCGGAACTTTTGACTGCAAAAAACTCATGATTTCAGGAATTTTTTGAACTTTGGACGCGACATTATGGGTCTATTCATGGAAACCAGCAAAATATGCAAAGAATGCAAAAAAAATCGGTGAAAATTCGGAGAACTGTCCGATCAGTCTGAAATTTTGACAAAAAATGTCAAAAATACACCCGGACATGTGCACAAAATTTCAGACCAAAATATAGATTTTTAAAATGTTCAAAAAAAAATTGATAATTTTTAAAATCGATATTTTGGTTGCTCTGAAATTTTCTACACATGTCCGGGAGTATTTTTGACATTTTTCTTTTCAAAATTTCAGACTGATCGGAGCATTTTCCGAATTTTCGCTGAATTTTTTGAACATTTTGCTGGTTTCCGTGAAGCGAAAAACCAAAAAAAAAATCATTTTGCATGCGCATTTTATGGCCATGGGACGTTTCGAAATAAGACGTTTCGAAACCAGGACGATTCGAAACTTTATTGCTATTTTCGTAGCCGTGTTTCGCACAATATTTGTCGAATCTTTTACCGGAAAATTTAGCGTTAAAAATGCACTAATGGACCTATTCAAAGTACTGTAGAAATACGGAAAAAATGACAAACAAGTGGGAGAAAACTCGAAAAATGCTCGGATTGGTCTGAAATTTTGGGAGAAACTGTCAAAAATGCTTCCGGGCTTGCTCAGAAAATTTTGTACCGAAATATCGATTTAAAAATATTGATTTTTTCTGAAAATTTTTAAAATGATATTTCGGGCCAAAATTTTCCGGAAGCATTTTTGACAGTTTCTCCCAAAATTTCAGACCAATCGGAGCATTTTCCGAGTTTTCTCCCAGTTTTTTGTCATTTTTTCCGTTTTTCTACAGTACTTTGAATAGGTCCATAAGGCTCGGTCATTTTCTGACAGAAAGGCCTCGTTTTTGGATTTATGGACCTATTCAGCGCTGGAAAAAACCGATTTTCGCGGTTTTTTTTCCCTATGCAGGTTGTTTTCCAGGAAAAAAACCCATCGCGTCGAGACCCGGCAAAAATGCAATGCACCTTTAATTTTCAATGGGAATTCGGTTGAAATTTAAGGCGCATCGAGATATTTCATCCGCCGGTCTCGACACGATAAGTTGTTTACGTCAAAAACCTTCCGACTACTGTAGTTTTTTGTCTTTTTTCCTCAATTTTGCATAGGGAAAAAACCACGAAAATCGGTTTTTTTCCTGTACTGAATAGGTCCATAAAATTATGGTGTCATCCTGAATAGTCAGATAATGATTCGAATTTCTCAAAAAAGTAAATTTTCGAGTGAAAAAAAAATTCATTATCCGACGAACTTGATGGCGTTTGTGCATTGCACGACGGTAGAGGCATGACCTATTCAGCAAAAATTAAAGGCGCGTTACAATTTTAACGCCGGGTCTCGGTGCGATGGGTTTTTTCCAGGAAAAAACCTGCATAGCAAACCTCTCCCGTCGTCCAATGCGCCACCAAGTTCATCGGATAATGAAATTATTTTTTCACTCGAAAATTTACTTTTTTGTGAGATTCGAATCATTATCTGATTATTCAGGAGGACACCATCATTTTAATTCAAAAACGAGGCCTTTTTGGTCAGAAAATATCCGAGCCTTATGGCGCGGCCATAAATGAAAAAAAGGTGGCCATAAATGCAGAAATTTCCCCTTTTTTCTAAATTCAACCGTGCGATTTAGAAAAAAAGGGAGGAAATTTCTGTATTTATGGCCACCTTTTTTTCATTTATGGCCGCGCTATTAGGATTTTAAAAATGCGTAGGAAAAAAAACGACGAAAACTGTTTTTTTTTTCCTACGCTGAATTATAAAAAAAATCACTCTTCATTCAGAGTGGCCGATTCAATCGATGGGAGAAAAACTATCTGGCGCAGATTTTCAGCAGTTTGCTGGAAAACGAGCGAAAATATCAACGCGGTGAAAAGGGAAAAGAGCAGGCGTGCAAAACGGCCACCGCTGCCGCCAGAATATGCAGCAAAAAGATTGTGTCAGTGCTGGAAAAAATCTCAAAAGACACGCAATTCGCCGGTGAGCAGCAAAAAGCGGTCGCGTCAATGGAGCGAATCGAGAAGGCGATGGGCAGGAAGTGGAAGAGGAAACGGAAGTTTAACGTTGAATAGAAGGTATTATCCAAACAACATTTTATTCCTCTTTTTTTGTTGATTTTATTGTTGTTTTTGTTGAAATGTTTCCGGAAAAACTTATGCTCTGCTCCTAAATAAATTTGAAACAAAAAAAATTAATTTTTTTCTTTTTCACACCGTGAAAATGGGGGGGGGGGGGGGTGGGGTGGGGTGGGGTTCTGCGGTACGGAATACAGGGTGGCCGATAAGTATAGGACGCTCGCTTTCAGCGTTCCCTGGCACGGTGCCAAGGGATATTTTCGAAAAATTTCGAAAGTCCAGAGACTATATAAGTAAGCTTCTCAGTCATTTGTTCTCACTTCTCCATATCGCCGAGCTATGAAAAGTTCTCCTCATCGTCCTTCCATTGAACTCTTGTTCAAGAGAGGCCTCGGAAGTGCTGAGATCGCTCGACGTATGTAGAACTCGTTGCGAGACTCAACAGCCGGAAAAAAAACCAAAAAATCGAAAAAAAAATCACAGCGTTTTACGGCTCTGGGACGTTTCGAAACTGGGCGAAGTATTTCGAAATTTACCGCTAAAAATGCACGAAAGTTTCGAAACGTTCCAGAGCCCATTTTCCTGGTAACAAAAACTTATTGAAAAACCAAAAAACCAGAAAGAAATAATTTTTTTATTGGTGAATATTTAATAGAATTAAATACCGTAAAACCTGTAATAGAGCGGTCCCGTTGCCGCCACCGCCCACGCGCTGCGGCTGCGTCGCGTGCCAACACTGTCTCTGGTCTGCGTCTCGTCTCACGGCGTGTTGGAGGCTACGTTTTTGAATTATTTTTCAAAAGCGAATTTTCGCGCGCGCTACTCTACTCTCGCGTCCCTGCGTCTCCTTCGCAGAGACTTGTGTCGATTTACGAGATTTTATTGTTTCTTTCTTACTTTTCTTTGTTGTTTTTTTTTGCTCATTTATTATTTTTTTTTTGTTTCTCATTAAAAAAAAATATGTTTTTAAAATGGTTGTTTTTGAGATTAATGTGATAAATTTTTTTGTTGGAAAATTGATTTTAAATCGGGTTTTTTCGTAAATAAAAACAGTTAATTTAAATTCTGCAACACAAAATACGAAAATTGGGACTAAAAATGCGAACAACGTTATATTTTGCCAAAAAAAACGGTGCTACCTCGGAATGGAACTGAAGTTTAATAGAACTGCAGCGATATAAAACTTGCTTCGCAATAGAACCGTTCGGAATAGAACTGTTCGGTAAAGAACTGTAGCAAAATAACACTGTTCGGAAGAAAACTGTAGCGTTTTGGAACTAAATTAGCAATGGAGCGCGATTGCATTGCTTGGCCGTCAAGGCGGGCCGAGAAAAAAAAATAATAAAAGTTTATTCAGAAAAACAACAAAACAAACAATTTTTGATGAATAGCTCAAATATAAACTGTTGAAAAAAGCACGCGCATGAGAAATTCCAATATTTGAATGAGCAAGCAATGCAATCGCGCTCCATTGCTAATTTAGTTCCAAAACGCTACAGTTTTATTCCGAACAGTTTTATTTCGCTACAGTTCAATTTCACTACAGTTCCATTCCAAAGCGAGTTCAATTTTGCTACAGTTCTATTACGCGTCAGGTCTATTCCGAGGTAGCACCAAAAAACATATTTGGCAAGGCGCCAAAAATTTTTGGCAATACTCCAAGAGAAATATATGGAGGCGCAGAGAAAAACGCAAAAGTGCGTCAGGGCGCGTTTGCACTTTCGTAGGGTCCAGCATGCCGTGCGTCCCGTGTTCAACGGAGCGCACTTTCATGAGAGCAGCAGCGGCAGCTCTATTACAGGATTTTTTTACACCAGGTAAAACAAATATTGTGTTTTCAATCGACTTGCGACATGAGAACTCGAGACTCCGCCCACTTATTTGTGCGCGACCACGCGAACAAAGTGATATTTGAAGAGACGCAGACAGGTAGAGCACAAATAAGTGGGCGGAGTCTCGCGTTCTCATGTCGCAAGTCGATTGAAAACACAATAAATAAATACAAAATAATTTATCGCCGACTCCGAATGCCCGTCTTGGTCAATCGAATTTTCGGTTTGTGCTTCAAACACGGCGCATTACCATCGTCCAACCTGAACGTCTGCGGACTCTCGTACATGCTGTGCACACACCGCAGCCGGTTACGGTCATTTTGCTTCGTGAACTCGTGCGGATAGATTTTCGGATCGTAATAGGGCAGTGGTCCTCCGTACGGAGCTGGAGCACAGTCACACGATTGTGCTTTCCACATGTTTCCCCAGTCGGGATGCCACGAGTACATGTGTTGGACGGCGTCGAAACCGTCGAGCATTCCTGGAATTTTAGGGCAATTTTATTATTGATTCAATATTCTTGCCGGCTACAGTATGCTCTGACGCGCAAAAAATGCATGCGCTGCGCCCCAACTTAGGAATTTTAGGTCACAAAATTTTCATCATTTTTTATCGTTTTTAGTCGTTTTTTAATTCTTTTTTTCGATGATATTTCAAGATATATTACTGCTTCGCGAAAACCTGTGAGAGCAGAGCGCGCGACGCTGCCGTGGCAAGGCGCGCGACTCTGCTGTGACTCCCACTTTTCGCGGCGAGACCACAGCCGACGACGAGCCATTGACGTCTGACTCCGACTTGTCCAGTTTCGAAATTTTCTGTTTTTAAAATTAGGTTTCGTTAATTTTAATTTTTTATTTGTTTGTTCGTTTTACTCACTTTTGTCATAAAAAGGTCATAAAACGGTCGTCGGGATCAGAGCAGGTGGAACAATTGCTGAAAACACCAAAATGAGCAGATTTGAAAATATCGAATTTCTCTAATTTAATTCAATCAATTACGCGGCACGCCTCCCCCGTCGTCCAATGCGCCACCAAGTTCTTCGGATAATGAAATTATTTTTTCACTCGAAAATTTACTTTTTTGAGAAATTCGAATCATTATCTGATTATTCAGGATGACACCATCATTTTAATCCAAAAACGAGGCCTTTTTGTCAGAAAATGACCGAGCCTTAGGGTTTTAAAAATGCGCCAGGTAGAAACTATTTTGGAAGGCTGGGGTGCCGTGCGCGGTTTAGATTTATGGAATAATTTATTTTGCAATTTTTTTCTTATCCAAATTTGTATTATTCACTTCATGCAGAAAAAAAAACAAAATAGAGGCTTGCAGCTTTTCGAAATAAATTGTTTTGCTGTTGAAAATGGCATTTCCTGCATAAAATAAAGAATACAAATGATGTGAAAACGCGAAAATTACAAAATTAACCACCCCATTATGAATAATAAAAGAATCCAGCAAAAAAATGTTCGCAAAATCCTATTAAACATTGCTGTAATTAAAAAAAAAACAATCAATTTCTATTTCGGGTGATGTTCTCGTCACGCAAAAAACAAGCGAAACAAAACAAAAAAAGGAGAGAAAAAAAAACAAAAAGGCAGCAAAAAATGAATCCGCGAAAATTTTCGAAAATAACCTGAGGAGGCGGATCCACGGTGTTTGCAGACTTTGCGCGTCAAGAGCATACTGTAGCCAGCAGGAATATTGAATCAATAATAAAGGCGACAAAGATACATACATACCTTTACAACTCAAAGTTCTCTCCGAGCCCACGGGCACTTTAAAGTACTTGCAAAACCACTTGAATGCTTTGATTCTTCTCGACTCTCCGGGTCCTCCCGGCTCATCCGTATCCTCGCCTCCACACTCGTTATTGATTATCAGACTTGTGGGGCCAAATATCGCACCGTGATACCCGGCTCTTCGATTCTTCGACGACGGCTTCCAATCGCCGACAACAATCTGATGCATGGACGGTTTCGGAGGCTGTGGAGTCATGTAAAACCACAAAGAGGCCATCATTGCAAGCGGCGGATCCATTTTTGTAATCACCAAATTCGGATTCTCGATCAGGTTCACTTTGACGCCTTTTGTCAGCAGAAACTGCTGGAACAGCCCGTAATTGTAGTTCCATGAGAGTTGAAGAGCCCCGCGGCCAAAGTAGCAGCCTTTGTGGTACGTTTGGTTGAAGTGGGTTTCTGTGTCTCGATTACATGGATACCAAAAATCGAGGATCGCGTCACTTTTGCAATATCTTCCCTCTTCGGTGCATCGTTTACCGTCGACTGGTGAGAATCCTGAAGGTAATTAGATGTGTGTGTTTTTTTTTCCCCATTTGCTTCAAATAAGATCATTTTCTAAATATAGAAAATGAGCATGAAACCGGCTGTAACACAACAGTGAGACTGGCTTCCGACGTCTGCGCCTCGTGTCTCGGCACGCTCACTTTGTTTTGAAAAGATATTTTTCAGAGCATTAAAATGCATTTTTAAGTATTTTTTCGTTTCATTTTTGACAAAATCTCACTATTATAGTCGGCGAATGCATCATCAGCCTCGCTCTACGGCACTTTTCAATTTTCAACAGTGTAGTGCGCCTGTTTTTAAGCGAAAAATCAAATTTTAACTGCAAATCGTTGCGGATACGTCATTTTCCGTTGAAAAAATGGAGTAAAACTAGAATTCGAGTTAATATTGCAAGTGCCACGCGGTTTTACAAGAATTTTGCAGTAGAGCGAGGTTGATGATGTATTCGCCGACTATAAATGATATCATTATTTTTTTCCAAAATGGATTAACCGCGACGTTTCAAAACCGAGTGTGATTTCGAAAAATTCCTCCATAATTTTCAGGTAGTTCTATTCTGGGTCTCCCATTCTTAGATACTTGAAATATCAGCCAAACTGCCGCCAAATAGCAGCCAAACTGCCGCCAAATAGCAGCCAAACAGCCGCCAAATAGCAGCCAAATAGTAGCCAAATAGCAGCCAAATAGCAGCCAAATGGCAGCCGAATAGCAGCAGAATAGCAGCCAAATAGCGGCCAAATGGCAGCCAAATAGCGACCAAATAGCGGCCAAATGGCAGCAAAATGGCAGCCGAATAGCAGCCAAATAGCAGCCAAACAGCCGCCAAATACCCGCCAGGCAGCAGCCAAATAGCAGCCAAATAACAGCCAAACAGCCGCCAAATACCCGCCAGGCAGCAGCCAAATAGCAGCCAAATAGCAGCCAAATAACAGCCAAACAGCCGCCTAATAGCAGCCAAACAGCTGCCAAATAGCAGCCAAATAGCAGCCAAATAGCAGCCAAATGGCAGTCGAATAGCAGCCAAATAGCTGGCAAATGGCAGCCAAATAGCGGCCAAATAGCGACCAAATGGCAGTCAAATAGCGGCCAAATAGCAGCCAAATATCAGCCAAACAGCAGCCGAATAGCAGCCAAATAACAGCCAAACAGCCGCCAAATAACAGCCAAACAGCCGCCAAACAGCCGCCAAATAGCAGCCAAATAACCGCCAGGCAGCAGCTACGTAGCGGCCAAATGGCAGCCAAATAGCAGCCAAATAGCAGCTAATTAGCAGCCAAATAGCAGCCAAATGGCAGCCGAATAGCAGCCAAACAGCCGCTACGTAGCGGCCAAATGGCAACCAAATAGTAGCCAAATAACCGCCAGGCAGCAGCCAAATAACCGCCAGGCAGCTGACAAGCAACTGGCAAGTCTTGAAGAACGCTCTGGCGACTATACATGCTTTCTATGGCCGACAACTCACGGGTTCTGACGTTTGCTATGCTTTGCATAAAAGGGGCGGGGCCTGTGCCGACTTTGTCTACTTGTGCCGACTTTGTTTACCCATAATAATTATCCAAAACAATTTTTTTCAAATCGACTCATGAAAACATGCGGAGCCTCTTAAACAGATGCGTACAAAAAAATGCAGAGAATCACGTCAAAATGTACCACAAAATGATTCTTCGATCGTTAAAACTTTGGGA
Source organism: Caenorhabditis japonica (assembly GCA_963572235.1). NCBI lineage: Eukaryota > Metazoa > Nematoda > Chromadorea > Rhabditida > Rhabditidae > Caenorhabditis > Caenorhabditis japonica. Next base: position 21,466,703 of record OY754346.1, read on the forward strand.
ATTTCTGGCAACTAATTGTCACGGCAGATCACCGGGGCAGCTAGTCGGCAGCGCCAGCTGACAATGAGACGGGATTAAGATGAAAAATAACCTGGAAATGTTGGAAGTAAGAACGACGAGTTTGGTCCTCGCTCGAACCAATTGTAGAATCCGCCACGATAAAAACACTCGTGTGCTTGTTCCAACGTCAAATCAGTGTTGCTGCAAGTAACAATAATTTCAAACGCGGACGGACATTTATAATATTTCTCGGCGACCTAGACTCTACGTAAAGGAAAGCGCGCTCTATAGTTTTCTCTGCGCCTCCATTTTGCGAAACTTTGCTGCTCTCCACTGTGGAGACGCAGAGAATGCGATAGGATAGGGCGCGTTTGTCTTTACCTAGAGTCTAGAAAGCCGTGAATCTATCTCTCCGACTCACTTATACACGCTCACATCATTCTCGCCAGTTTCCTGCAAAGCGTGTGCAAAAAACGCGGCCACGTCTCTTCTGTGATGCTCGTCCGCCTTGAACTGTTTGTTCGGATGAGCGGCGCCAAACTCGGGAAAGTAACGGGCGGCGATGACGAATGATTCGAACGAGTAGGGAAGACACGGATGCGGCCCGACGCCAATGTTCGACTTTGGGAACAGGTCCTCGAACATTTTCTTCGTAAACCATTTCTCCAGCGGCGACTTTGGCAGCTCGTTTGGATCCGACGGCTGCGGACAGTTTTCGTCATCGGGAATCTTTCCGTACACTGAGTGTGGCGGGCAAAAGTCGGGAGGGCTTTGACCTGTAACTATATTGTGGTGCAAAAAATAATTGCCAGCAGAAAACTCGAACCCTGGTGGCTCGCGCAGGGTGCAAAATTGTTAGCCACTCTGCCATCAAGCCAACATTAGCGGTTGCGCAGAAGGGAGTGATAAATCGGCGACGGGTGTGGTTCAAAATTGGCTTGATGGCGGAGTGGTTAACATGTTTGGCACAGATGGGATGCGGGGGATGCATATAGCTTCCATTTTGATAATTATTTCCATCTCTCTCTCTAATTTTACACGCACTTATTGTTATGGACCTATTCACAAAACCGGAAAAAAAGAGAAAAAAAAACGGAAAAAATTGCGGGAAAAATCGGAGAATGCTCCGATTGACCTGAAATTTTGGGAAATATTGGAAAAAATTCTCCTGTACAAATTATCGATTTTATTTTCTGAAAATTTTTAAAATCGATATTTTGGTCCAAAATTTTTTGAGCGTGTACAGGAGAATTTTTTCCAATATTTCCCAAAATTTCAGGTCAACCGGAGCATTCTCCGATTTTTCCCGAAATTTTTTTCCGTTTTTTTCTATTATTTTCCGGTTGTGTGAATAGGTACAATAGCAAAACTTGGCAGAATTTCACTGTGGAGACGCAGATAAATGCAACAGGGCGCATTTGTCGTTACGTAGGTCTTTAACGGCTCTGGGATGTTTTGAAACCTGACATTTCGAAACTGGGACGTTTCGAAACATTCGCATTTTTGCGTATTGCTTTTCGCCAATTTACACCAATGGACCTATTCAATGTACTGTAGAAAAACGGAAAAAATGACAAAAAACTGGGAGAAAACTCGGAAAATGCTCCGATTGGTTTGAAATTTTGGGAGAAGCTGTCAAAAATGCTTCCGGACTTTCTCAAAAAATCTTGGACCGAAATATCGATTTTAGAAAATATTGATTTTTTTTCTGAAAATTTTCTAAAATCGATATTTCGGTCCAAGATTTTCTGAGAAAGTCCGGAAGCATTTTTGACAGTTTCTCCCAAAATTTCATTCCAATCGGAGCATTTTCCGAGTTTTCTCCCAGTTTTTTGTCATTTTTTTCCGATTTTCTACAGTACTTTGAATAGGCCAATAAAACACGCGGGCATTTGGTATTTATCTTTCGTTTTTATCAATTAATTTCATTTCCTGAGAATTTGAATCCACTATTATGCCGCAAAAATTCAACAAAGTTTCGAAACGTCCTAGTTTTGAAATGGCAGGTTTCGAAACGTCCCAGAGCCGTTTTAACACGCCATTTCGGGCAACGAGACCGCTAATTGCCGAGCAATATGGAAAATGCCACGGAATTTGGCAGATCTGCCATGAGCAGCGAATGGGCAGGCAGTGAGCAAGCAGCAAGCAGTAATCACACTCCTTGAGTAAGAAGGTTGGCGCGTTGGCACCTTTTTAAAATCGCTTACCAAAAATGACGAAAGGTGTGAAGAAGAAGAGAAGAAGGAAAATCAAGCGCATCGCATCTCTCGGTTACCGACCCAAAGTTTCGGCCCAAAGTGCAAATGGGGCACAATTTTGCAGGTCGAGGCGAGACGAGGCGCGGCAAAAATACCGGATCAGACGAAACAACACGGCTTATTGCGCGCGCGGAACGAAATTGAGTCTGCTTTATGTATTGCTTTTATATTTGCTCACCCATTTTCGGAATGAACACCTTTCTCTTCTCTCGCTTCGTTCTTTCCCACACCACAATCCACACAAATGGTGTTAATAGACCGATATTTGAATGTGCCGCCCCCCTGTCGGGACACACCCACAGTACTCCCATGCGCCTTTAAGGAAGGTGCGTTTAGCAAATTCGGTGCCTTGCCATCAGATTTTGGAATCGTGGATAAAGTTTTAAAAGTAAGAAAATAAGTGAACAGTGTACAGTGCGCTCCGCTGTACTGAGCGAGGTGCGGATCCTGAAACAACTGTTTTTTTGTTGTTGAAAAATACCCCCTTTCAGCACATCCAATAAATCATATGGACGAAATGCTTCAATATGGACACTATATGCACCTGATCTTTATTGGTTTTTAATTATTAACAAGCCTGCTGCGCAGTCCTGACTTCGTCGCCACATTCTATTTTTTTACGTTCCACTCTTCCTCATTCATTTATACGCACTCTGTTTTGGGAAGATTTCTGTCCTCTGTGGCTCAGTCGGTAGTGCGCCTGAATACAAATCCTAATGTCACGGGTTCGTGTTTTGTCCACTAAATTTTCCTGCAAAAAGGCAAGTGCGGACGCACACACACAGGTGAAATGCGGTGGATGCATATAGTGTCCGTATTTTAATCATGTCGTCCTTTTGGTCCATTGGACGGAATATAATAACTTTTTATTTTTTGTTTGCATTAAAATAAATAAATTGAATGTATATACACAAGCCTGCGACATTTGGCGACTTTGCCCATACTTTTTTTTTCACTTTTCTTACATGTTTTTGTCTTGTAACGGCACTGATTTTTGTACTTCAGGTCTTCCAAATTTCGTGATTTTTGTGGCTGAATTAGTAAAATGTGTAAACGTTAATCGAACGACGCGGATTTATTAAATATCTAGAGCCTAATTTACATAAATGCACTATATGATTCAAATACGGACACTATATGCATCCACCGCATTTCACCTGTGCAGACATCCCGATCTGGGGTTTTTATATATAAGAAAGATTATTAATTATTTATTTACAGAATATTTATGCCTGAAACCTTGGCAAAAATCTTCCTTTTTCCTTTGTTTGATCGTCCTTTCTTCGCGGCACAATGTTGCCAAAAAGATGGCACAATTATCAGTGTATCATTTTCGACATTTTTCCTTCTTCTCCGCTCCACCAGCTATTATCAATGTGCAAATCAAAATCGAATCAAATCAAATAAAACACAGTGGCCATAAAAAGTTTTAGAAGAGACGTTTCGTGGCGGCGATGTGTGGCTGGGATGAAACATCATGATCGGAGCCGGAAAACATTAAAGGGTGGATTGTGGCACACGTATTACGATTTGATGGGTGTGGTGTGAAAAGGAGACGATGAAAATGTGACTTGTCGGTCACACTCACACTTGTTTTACTGGTTTTTTGTCGTTGATTATGATGTGTTCACGAAGCGACACCTGCGGAAAATTGGGAACGTCGTAACTGAATTTTGCTTGGAAGAGAGAGCAAGTGCACGAAAGAGACAGTGAGAAAGAGAGGAGGAAAATGTCAAAAAGGGAAAGAAAAATGTGCACTTCGAAAGGCTTGCCCGGGGCAGCTAGTGGGCAGATAATGGGCAGCTAATGGGCAGCTAGTGGGCAGCCAAAGGTAAGCTCATGGGCAGGGGATAATAGGCAACAAGACCGCTAATTGCCGAGAAAAATGACGGGGCATTGAATGGGCAGCTAGTGGGCATCTAATGGGCCGTCAATGGGCAGTCAATGGGCAGCTAGTGGGCAGCTAATGAGCAGCTCATGGGCAGCTGGTGGGCAATTAATGGGCAGCTATTGGGCAGATTATGGGCAGCCAATGGGTAGCTTATGGGTAAGAGGTAATGGGCAACAAGACCAAGAAAAATGACGGGGCTTCTGATGGTCAGCTAATCGGCAGCCAATGGGCAGTCAGTGGACAGCTAGTGGGCAGCTAATGGGCAGCTAATGGGCAGCTAGTTGGCAAGGCAGATATTAGGCATCTAATAGACAACAATACCGCTAATTGCCGAGAAAAATAACGGGGCATTGAATGGACAGCTGGTGGGCAGCCAATGGGCAGCCAATGGGCAGCTATTGGCCAGCAAATTGGCAATTTACCAAAAATTCCTTGAGTAAGCGTCAAATGTGGTGGTTTTTCAGTAAGTAAGTGACCTTTCCCATGTGGTTTGTTCAGATTTCATCATTCGCGGTTCGTTTAGACATTACGTGTCACTTTTTAATCAAACATGGTCGTGAAACTGTGTGATAGTTTGCGGTTTGCCACATTAGTAGGAGCGCGCTAAAACGGGCGCTGGAACAGACTTGTTGAAACGGTGGAACGGTAAAACTGCTAGAAAATAGAACTGGAAGATAATGGGCATAGAGGCCGATAATTGCAAAATGGCAAATTGCCAGGGGGGAGCTAGTGGGCAGCTATTGGGCAATTTGCCTGAAAGCGATGGTGTCACATATTTTATCACTTTTAAACAATTTAACAATACAACAACAAACTGATTTATCGAAATACACTTTTACAGCCACGTGTCCAGAAGTAGTTGAAGAATGCATTTGGTGCATATACGTTCCAGCCAAACATTTCCTGATAACAGAGCTATTAACTATTCAACTGCGTGAACGCGTCCATCAAAATCCTGTTGCATCGACGAAATGATTTTTTGCTTTTGTTCATCGTGTTCCGGAATCAACCAGAAATACTCTATTCTCCTAGGTTTCACTGATAACATCTCGTGGAAGAATTCCCAGCGGTTGCTCCACCGCAGCAAAAAGAGAGTTGCCACGAAACAAAAGCGAGAGTCCACACATACACACGTAGTGAACTGAATTGAGGACTACTGGTGCACTGATAACACCGCTTTAGGCAATTGATAGTTTGAAATGCGATACAATAAGGAAAGTGAAATGTACGGTGAAAGTAGAGCCTGGAGCCTATTTTAGGATAAACACTCACACCCCGTATTTGTTCAGTGGAGCTGACAAGTTAAGGTCAAGTTTTGCTCCCGCTACAATCCAAACGGGCAAGTGCAACGTAACATTAGTTCGGTGGCATCATTGTTCAGTAGGAGTATTCCCGGAATTCATTACTCGATTGATAAAGAGTGCCGAACTGTTGGCAATGTTTGCAACGCGACGCTACTCAATGCAAAACCAAACCAACCGAGCCAATCCATCAATTATCAAATCAGAATTTGTGACGCGTGTAGAAAAGTTATCGACACAATTTCGAGTACTTTAACAGGTTCATGAAGAACTGGCAAGTGGGAAGAGACAAAGTGTGGCGAGGAGAACAGAAACGTGCATGTGAGTCAGCAAACGCGCCCGCCCGGAGAACGGTTTTCCTTGCTTTTCCCGTCACGTCACGTTTCAGTCAAATCATTTTAATTGAATTCCTCATTTTAAAGAGTTTTAAAATGGGGGAAAAACATTTTTTTTGTAGGGAGTTTCAGCCAGATGTCACTAATTGCCGAACCAAATGGAAAATTGCAACGGGCACGACACCCTCACTCTTCCAAAATTGTTTCTACAGAGGTGAAATGTGGTGGATGCATATAGTGCCCGTATTTGAATCATATCGTGCATTCATGTAAATTAGGCTCTAGATATTTAATAAATCCGCGTCGTTCGATTAACGTTTACACATTTTACTAATTCAGCCACAAAAATCACAAAATTTGGAAGAAAAAGCTGAAGTACAAAAATCAGTGCCGTTACAAGAAAAAAAAACTTGTAAGAAAAGTGGAAAAAAAGCAGGGGCAAAGTCGCCAAATGTCTCAGGCTTGTGTATATACATTCAATTTATTTATTTTAATGCAAAAAAATGAACCAAAAGGACGACATGATTAAAATACGGACACTATATGCATCCACCGCATTTCACCTGTGTACCTGGCACATTTTTAAAACCCTAAGGCTCGGTCATTTTTTGACAAGAAGGCCTCGTTTTTGGATTAAAATGATGGTGTCATCTTGAATAATCAGATAATGATTCGAATTTCTCAAAAAAGTAAATTTTCGAGTGCAAAAATATTTTCATTATCCCACGAACTTGGTGGCGCATTGGACGACGGGGGAGTTGTGACGAGCTTTGGAAAATCCGCCCGGGGCAGCTGATGGGCAACTGATGGGCAGCAAATGAGCAGAAAGACTGCTAATTGCCGAGAAAAATGGAAAATTGCCACGAAATTTGGCAGCTGATGGGCAAGTGATGGGCAAGGGATGGAGAACGAACCCGCTAATTGCCGAACAAAAAGGAATATCCCGGACAGCTGATACAAAATTGCCCCAAACCGGGGGAAATTAACGGAAATTCCCAGTAGCAAAACGCCAGGGTCCGAGTTTTTTGTACATCTACCGTAATCGTTAACCAAAGTAAGTAGAAACGTTCGTGTCTTCTAATTATTATTCTTATTGTTTTTTTTTTGCTTTGGAATACAGTTTAAAGTCTAATTTTACACAACCACACTAAAATTCTTGCCACGTGGCTCGCACGAATCAAGCAAATTGTTAGTTGAGAAGCGGCCGTTTTCCATCGTCTCCTTTCCCACTGCTCTCACCAAGACCACGCCCACTTTGTGCTCTTATCATCAGAGGGCAACTACCGTGAAACGGACCGATTGGCGACCAAGAACCGCCTCACAAAATGTTCAATATAAAAGCCTTAAGCTGTCTAACTGACACCTAGTCGAGACATCGTCTTCTCACCTTCTTATTCTTCTTTTCTTCTTATTCTTCTTATTCGTTTTCCACAATTGCACACTGTTTTCTTTATAATCTTACCGCTGGTCTATTCTATTAAAATAAACGAACCAATTAATTAACAATAACGTCAAAATTTCAGATGCGCTTGGGCATTTTCCTGCTGGCTCTCGCCGGCTGTTGTAGCTTTGCTAGTGCCACACACAACTGTTTAGTCGGAAATCTAGTCGTTTCGGAAAATGTGATCATTTCAAAATCTGTCGAATCGGTACGTTTCAACCGTTTTCTTCATCTGCCTCCCTATCCAACACGTGCCTCCATTTTCAGAAGTCGTGCGAAGGATTGTGTAGAAAGCAGACGGTGACGAGTCCGTCTGGCGGACTCGTTCTGCTCACATGCGACGAGAACAAAATGACGGGATTCGTGAATCAGGGTCAGGAGTGCTCCAGCAGTGAGCTCGAGTCATCGTGCTTCTGCAAAGGAGAAGAGTGCAACAAAGTCGTCCTCAAGGAGAATATCAAGGAGCCAAGCCAGTTCTCTGTGCCAAAGTGAGTGAAAGCACAAAGCTATTCTTGAACCCTATCCCTATTTCGTATGGGCTACAGTATCGTATCCTTTTATCGTTTTTTTTCTATTATACGCTGTCCAAACAATCGCTTATCACGAATTTTCATTTTAACTCTAACCACGTTGCCAACTCTCCTCTACTTCTCACCGCCAAGTGATAAGCGATAATTGGGTTGAATTTCCATCGGGCGCTCCTTATCTTTGCGTGCCGTCGCAAACTAACTCAAGCGGGCAGACAATAAAACGTGGATAGTGGGCACGTATTGCGGCGTTGAAACAAACACATGGAAAAACGTGGCGTAAACTAAAAAAGATAAGACGTTTTGCAATTGATAGTGCAAATTAAGAACCGGTAGGGAGTGAAAGAGAGAGAGAGAGAGAGAGAGAGAGAGAGAGAGAGAGAGAGGGAGAGAGATAAGAGAGGCGTCTGAAATTGAATTGAGGAAGACAAAAGAAAATAAATAACTTACAGCGACATCCTTTGCTACGTCGGATTCTACGCAAACAACACTGGAACCACAAGCTTGGGAACCGGTGACACAGTCGTCTGCTCAACAGGAAATGTGTGCGCCTCTGTCAGCGGAGTCTACAACGGAGTCGAAGGCGCCGTCTACGCTTGCCTGCCACAATCCCTCTGCGACTATGTCATCAACAATCCAACATTCCAATCCGGAAAACACTGCACCAACCTCTCCGGAACGAATATTCAAGGATGCTGCTGCTACGATCAAGATTGTACCTATATCGCTCCATTCCAGCCCGTTCCAACACCGTCCCCATGGAATAAGAACAACCAGACTTGCTACCTGGGAATCACCATCAATGGTGTTCCAATCACTGGTGGCTCATTCTCGCAATGCTTGGGAGAGTGTGGATCTGCTCGCATCCGAACCACATACAATGGAAACAACGTCTGGGGTGAGGTGTTCGTCTGTGATCCAGTCAATGTTTTCACCTCTTTGAACCTCGACAACGAGTGCAAAAATATCGACACTACAATTATCAATGGCGTTCCAACTGGCCTCATCACCGGATGTGCGTGTAACAGTGGCGATAAGTGCATCGACCCGACTGTCGTCCCACCAGTCTACCCAGTCAAGCAGCTGAAGTGCGCAACTGGACTCTACAATGGAACATGGCTCGGAGCTGAAACTAACTGCCAGGGACGTTGCGGATCTGTCAAGTTCGTTGCCAACGGACAAAAGGTCACCTATTACACATGCATGCCATACGATGTTTGTGCCGGATTCGGACTTGAATCCACTGAAGATGAAACCTACAATCCACCACAAGACGAAGAGCTCGAGGTGCGTTGCTGCTCCGCTAGCAACAACTGCAATGTTAAGAACGTAGACATCCTCGGAAGATTGAACAACACTGCCGTCTCCACTAACAAATTTCCAATTCTTTGTTACGGAGGAATTTGGGTCAACGGAGTTCCAATTACCAATTCTGCCTACGGACTTTGTCAAGGAGAGTGCGCCTCTGCCAGCTTCACCACCACCTTTGCCAACCAAACGCACAATGCAACCATCTATACTTGTGATCCAGTTACCATGTGCCAACAGGCTAATCTCACCAACTCGTGCGGAACTGTTGGAGGAATCAATGCTTGCTGCTGTAGTAACGACGTCTGTATCGACCCGAACAGAGGAAGCGGACGCCCACGTCAACGCTGCTACGCTGGAGTTTCGATCCCACAAGACAACTACAACGCTGGAGGAGATCAGGTTTGCGATGGATGGTGCGGTTCTCTGAGCTCGGTGATCAATGGAAAGAATGCCACTGTTTACTATTGTGCCCAAGTTGGAATGTGCCAATACTTTGGACTCGGTCAGGGCGGATCAAACTGCGCTCAGATCCCAGGAGCCGATCCACCTGTCACCGGCTGCTGTTGCTCTGATTCTGACAACTGTCTCGCCCCAGTTGGAGTTAACGTGACCGCCATCCCAGCCCGTAGGGAGCCAGCCATTGTCTGCTATGAAGGAATTCATCTGAACGGAGCAAACATTTCTCGCCCGTACTACCGCCTGTGTGATGGAGAATGCGTATCTGTTTCTCTTAGCGGAACTGTCAACAGCAGTTCCCATTACGCTACCGTCTACACTTGTGACCCAAGCAGCGCATGTGCTTCCATGGGACTTCGCAACAACTGTTCCACCATTGACAATACTCTGACCGCTTGCTGCTGTGACTCTAACGAGTGTATCGATCCAACCTACAACCGTCTTCCAGGAAAGAACCTTAAGTGCTACGTTGGAGTGTACGCCAACAACGGAAACATCAATGCCGGAGCCGAAGTTGTCTGCGATGGTTTCTGCGCTTCTGTCTCTACTATCGTTGGTCACGAAAAGTCGCCTGTCACCCTTTTCCACTGCGCTCCAAGAAGCTTATGCCACTCTCTCAATATCGAGAACAGAAATGGCAGCCTTTATTTGGACCGTACGGTTCACGCCGCTTGCTGCGACACGCTTGACAACTGTAACGTGGCCGGGTCTGGAATTAACATCACCAACATCCCACCAGTTTCACCGAATGAGACTCCACGTGCCTGTTATTCTGGTATATTTGTCGGAAACACACTGGTTTCTGATGGAGGATGGACGGCGTGCAGAGGAGACTGCGTTGCTATCAACGTCAACACCACCTACAATGGAGCCCTCACCAATGCTTCTCTCTACACTTGCGATCCGTCTTCCGTGTGCAAATCTCTCCGCACTCTCGACAGATGTCATAGACTCGAGGACGGACTTGAAGCTTGCTGCTGCAACTCTGATGCCTGTCTTGACCCAACTACCAACCCACCACGCAGGCCCACTGGACCTGGAAATCTCTGCTATGTTGGAGCATACTCTTACGATAATAACAAGAAGGAAATTTTCAACGCCGGAGGAGAAGAGTATTGCGAAGGAAGCTGTGCTGCCATCACTTCCATTCTGGGAGGAGCCAATCTCACCGTCTATGCCTGTGTCCCGTCATACATTTGCGACAGCTTAGCCTTAGACAACACTTGTAACAGCATCGAATACGACAGAACATTCACCGGATGTTGCTGCACCAATACAGCAAATTGCAATTATGAGATGGTATCACCAAAACCACCACTTCCAGAGCACCGCACGAGAAGACGCCCCGAGTACCCAATTACCTGCCCTGCCGGACTTATCGTTGATGGAGTTTACCAGACGCCAATCGAGTTCACCGTCTGTGAAGGAGACTGTGCCTCAATCAGTGTCAACGTCTCGCTCAATGGAGCCCAGCACACCGCTGCTTTCTATACTTGCGATCCATCTTCTGTCTGCTACCAACTCGGAGTTCACAACAACTGCGCCTCGCCAGAAGACGGGGTCACTGCTTGCTGCTGCGACACTGATGCTTGTCTTGACCCGAACAGAAACAAGACTGTCCCAACTCCACCACTGAAATGCTACGTGGGACTCTACTCTGAAGCTAACCCGTCTCTCCGAACTGGAGCCGAGGAGTCTTGCACCGGAAAGTGCGCCTCTGTGAACGCCCGTATTAGCGGAGACAACGTTACTCTGTTTGCCTGTGTGCCGCACTCCCTTTGCCGTTCCCTCGAAGTCTACGACGATTGCAGACATTTGGGACCGAATTACCCCGAGTTCAACGCCTGCTGTTGCGACAACCAGGACAACTGCAACGTCAAGCTCACTCACCTTAACGGTGTTGTCAACACCAGCATTCCGCTCACGCCACTCAACGACTATCCAATCTCTTGCTACTCTGGACTTTTCATCAACGGAAGCGCTTACAGCGACGCTGGATGGCAGACTTGCCAGGGAGAATGTGTCTCCATCTCTCTGACATCTTCCTTCCGCCAACAATCCGGAACCGCTACCTTGTACACGTGCGATCCATCTCGTGTGTGCCGCAATTTGAACATTTTGAACAAGTGCTCCACACTTGAGAACGGAGTCACCGGATGCTGTTGTAACACTAACGGATGTCTTGATCCAACTGTAAACCCACCACGCACGCCGGGAAGCCCACTATACTGTTACGCCGGACTTAACTCCAACTATTCGACCAACGGACACCCACTCGCTGTCGGAGCCCAGATTCAGTGCAGCGGACAGTGCTCCTCCCTCTCCGCAATCGTCAACGGATACAAGGTCGACACTTACCATTGCGTGCCAAACTCTATCTGCACGTCTCTTGAGCTTTACAACGACTGCAAGAGAGTTCATGAGGATCGTCAAGTGCATGCTTGCTGCTGTAACAACGTCAACAACTGCAACATTGCCAACACTACTATTGTCCCACCACCTCCAGCAAACACTGTGGATTACGCCATCGCATGCTATTCCGGACTTTATGTCAACGGATTGCCAATTACCCCAGTGACTCTCGGAGCTTGCCAAGGGCAGTGCGCTTCCATCGCCCTCAACACCACCTATAACGGAGCTCAAACCTTCGCTACCCTTTATGGATGCGACCCGAGCAGTGTCTGCCAGCAACTCGGAATGAACAACTGGTGTACTTCACCTGAACAGGGAGTCACTGGATGTTGTTGTAACACCGATCTTTGCCTTGACCCTACCAAGAACAAGACAACACCGGCTGGATTCAGAAAGTGCTATGCTGGAATTTATGCTCAAGGAAAGGCTACCGGATCCGAAATTGCATGCCAAGGAAAATGCGCTTCCATCTCAGCAACTGTCAACGGAGACAATGCGACCGTCTTCGGATGTGTCCCAACTCAATTCTGCCGCCAACTAGAGCTCTACGATGAGTGCAATTCGCTCCAACTCGACAGACAGGTCACTGGATGCTGCTGTGATAACTACAACAACTGCAACGTCGACCTTGCTGGACTCAACGGAAAAGTCAATACATCGCAGCCAGTTACCAACTTCCGTGACTACCCAATCACTTGCTTCTCTGGACTTTTCGTCAACGATCAGCCAATTTCTATTGCTGGATGGCAAGCCTGCCAGGGAGAGTGCGCTTCGGCCACCTTGTCCACCATCTACAACGGAGCTACGACAAACGCCACCATCTACACTTGCGATCCAGTGAGCACTTGCGCGCAACTTGGACTGACCAACAACTGCACCACCATCGAAAATGGACTAACTGGATGCTGTTGCTCGTCGGACGCCTGTCTCGACCCAATGGTCAACCCACGCCGCTCTCCAGACAACCCACTCAGCTGCTACATTGGAATTTACACTTCAGATGGTAAAATTAACACTGGAGCTACCGTTCCATGCGATGGAACTTGCGGATCGCTTGAAACCAAAGCTGGAAACGTTACCTACAAGTCGTACCACTGTGTTCCAAAAACTATTTGCAAGACTTTGGGATTGAACAACCAGAGACAAACCATCTCAACTGACAAGGATATCACTGGATACTGCTGTACCCAAGGTACCAATTGCCATGTCACTGAGAAGGAAGTCAACACCACCGCCGTTGTTATTCCAGTGAGTCGGATATATATCGTTTAAGTCGGTAACTTTTAATTTTCAGCCGGGCTCTGCCGTAAACCCAATTGCTTGCCGCTCCGCAATCTACCTGAACGGAGCTGTTGTGGCTGAAAACGGCTTTTCGGCTTGCTACGGACAGTGCTCCACCGTCTCCTACAATGCGACATACAGCGGCAGCCAACAGGTTCTCACCTTCTACACTTGCGACCCAACATCCGTGTGCGACTCTCTCGGTAAGCGGACATTTCTATAGAGCGCACATGCATTTTCTGTTCTTTCAGGTCTCTCCAACTCGTGCGCCTCCCTCGACGGAGGACTCTCCGGTTGCTGTTGTAACACCGACAACTGCGTCAGTCCGAATGTTTTCCCAACGGACAAAACTGGTGCTGGATCGTCCGTCCTTGCCTCGTTCCTCACTCTCTTTGCCGCTGTATATATCGCGTTGACCAGAAACTAATTAGGCCACGACTAGAAATTAATTTTTTATTTGCCCTTTCCCATTTTTCCAAATCTTTCACGTATGTGCTTTTTTCGCGCACTGTTTTCTTTTCTCTCATTTTCCATTTTTATTTTTTCGCAGATATTTCTAAAAGTTGTTGAGTAATTTTCTTCATACCATAAATAAATTCTCGACAAAAAAAAGGGTTCATATTGGCAGGTGTGTTGTTCACCATAATATGCATTATCAATTGACAATTCTCTTCAGTGTATTGTTCAGAAGACGTCGCCCCTCCAAATACGTGCTCGCATGAATATAGTGTTTTGGAACAACCGTCAAAGTGTTGGGGTTCTCGACACTTTCCATTGTGAAGTTGAACACGTTCGTTCTGATTTGAGCCTGAACGAAAATATATACAATACGAAAAATATAAATATATATATTGTCGGCCCGCCAAAATGGTCAAACGCGCTCCGCTGAACTCAACGCTATGAGATTTTCATTTTGGTCTCCAAATTATTTCATTTCACGTTGAATTTATTCGTGAAATAAAATAATTTGGAAACAAAAATGAGAATCGGATAGCGTTGAATTTAGCGAAGCGCGTTTGACCATATTGGCGGGCCGAAAATATATATACTCGGTATAAAACGCTGCAATCTCGCCCCAATTTTGCATGTATTTGAAGTGAGATTCAGAGAAAAGAGAGCGCTCTCTCTCTCTCTCTCTCAATTTCCTGCACTCTCTCGTCACCAAAGTGGTCACGTCCTCCGCTGTTCGAAGGGAGCGTATTTGCAGCGCTATATACCAAGTATCGGGAAAAACCAAATTAATTTGAAGAATTGTGAAGTCGAGCTTTTTAGAGTAGAGGGTAGAGAATAGAGAAAAAGTAATGGGGTTCGGAAAATGCTCCGATTTACCTGAAATTTTAGGAAATGAGGGGGAAAACTCTCCCGGACATCCCTACAATATTTCAGACGAAAATATCGATTTAAAAAAAATTTGCTTTTTTTTTCTGAAAATGCTTAAAATCGATATTTTTGTCTGAAATTACAAGCCTGCTGCGCAGTCCTGCGCGGTAGCTGACGCAGCCTATTGGCGACTTCGTCGCCACATTCTATTTTTTTACGTTCCACTCTTCCTCATTCATTTATACGCACTCTGTTTGGCGAAGATTTCTGTCCTCTGTGGCTCAGTCGGTAGTGCGCTTGAATACAAATCCTAATGTCACGGGTTCGTGTTTTGTCCACACTGCATTTTCTTGCAAAAAGGCAAGTGCGGACGCACACACACAAGTGAAATACGGTGGATGCATATAGTGTCCGTATTTGAATCATATCGTGCATGTATGTAAATTAGGCTCTCGATATTTAATAAACCCGCGTCGTTTGATTAACGTTTACACATTTTACTACTTCAGCCACAAAAATCACAAAATTTGGAAGAAAGAGCTGAAGTACAAAAATCAGTGCCGTTACAAGAAAATAAAAATCGTAAGAAATGTGAAAAAAAGCAGGGGCAAAGTCGCCAAATGTCGCAGGCTTGTGTATATAGATTCAATTTATTTATTTTAATGCAAAAAATAAAAAAAAGTTATTATATGCCGTCCAATAGACCAAAAGGACGACATGATTAAAATGCGGACACTATATGCATCCACCGCATTTCACCTGTGCAGACATCCCGATCTGGGTTTTTATATATAAGAAAGATGGGGTAATGTCCGGGATAATTTTTTCCAATATTTTCCACAATTTCAGGTCAATCGGAGCATTTTCCAAGTTTTCGCGCAGTTTTTTTGCCATTTCGTGAATAACCCCATAAAGCATTTTTTAATGACCACAAATTATTAAATATCTGTCAGTTCTGGATCAATCTCTTCGATCGAATCGACCGTTAAAGATGTAGCCTGTTAAAAAAGGCCTGAAAAGATACTCCGAAAAGAGAAAAAAAATTCACAATTTCAGGTTTCGTAAGGGACTAAAATTAAATTATACCAAAACCATTTTTTTCCATTCTAAAACTTACTTCTTGTCCCAGCGTTGGCAAATTAGCTTTGGCCAATTCAGAAAGGTTATTCTGGTCCGAAATCGAAGCGACTACTTTCATCTGAAGATACTTTCCGTGCGTATACGTCACCAGAGAGTTGAGGTGAAGGACGTGACCAATTTCCACAGGCTTCGCAAACTCGATATGGTCCATTGATCGAATTGCCACTCTTCCTTTGCAATACAACTTTGCATTTGTGTACGCCAATTCAAGAGCTTTTCTCATGAGAAATCCGCCAAAAATCTTTCCATACATGTTTTGATATTCTGGGAAGCATATCTCGGTCACCGAAAGACTTGTCTTGTGCATCCACATTTCCTTTGGTGTCAAAACGGGAATATCATTGACCTTGTTGCGACTGATTAGGTTGCTGTACATGTTGTCAATGAGACGAAGCTCTTCGTTAGTCGTTTGACGGTCCGCAAGGTCGCTCATATTCTTAAAGTGCTCTTTTGTCTGATTGATCGTTTCCGCTTCATCCGGAGTTCTGGCGACCAATCCGTGAACTCTAATCTTTTTGTTACTATCCAGTGGATCTCTTGACACCTGTCAAACGGTTCGTTTTGTGCGAATTTCATCGTATTCTTACCATGATAAAATCAGCTTTTAGCAAATGAATCAAATTTCCACTTTCATCGTTCTGGAAGAGACGAATTGAGATTTGCATGCTGCTGGTGCCGGCATACGTGACTTGTCCGTCGATTATGACGTCACGAGATGAGTTGATGTCTTCGCTGAAACAGTATCATGTTGATGGACAGTGTCAGTTATTATTTTTTGTTCAGAGTCCCACTTGTGAAAATCGATCCTTTTTACGGAAGCCGTGACAATAGTACGGGGCAACGTCATCGGACCGTCCAAAGATCCATTCTCCGAATTGTGAATGTACGCCACGTGGACAGCCATGTGATCCAGGTCTTCGAGAATTTTTCCGATTCGCACGTTTCCCATCGCACTCAAATACTCTTTCTTCTTCTCGTTGTCAGTGCTCAGCGGAATGACGAACTGTAAAGCAAAAAAGAAGAGGGGATAATTACAGAATAGCCACCCATATATTTCAAAATAGATACCCATTTGACTCGCTATAGTATAGCCACCCACAGTCGGCGCCGCGTGGGTGGCTATTCTGGAATTATGGGTGGCTATTCTGAAATGATGGGTGGCTATTCTATATCCCGTTGATGTGGGTACCTATTTTGAAATATATGGGTGGCTATTCTGAAAGATTCCCTAGGAAACCCATTACCACTGAGTGGGTGGCTTAACTGTAATAATATATTTCAGTAAAAGCACCCATATATTTCAAAATAGCCACCCACAGAAATTCGGAAAAATCCCATTTTTCAGTTATGTGGGTGGCTATACTATAGCGTGGGTACCTATATTGTAGTGGGTGGCTATACTGGAATTTTCCCAAGAAGAGATAATAATGCAGCAATATGTCCACTAGATGCCCATCCGGGGCCCATACGGTGCCCATCAAGTGCCCATCCAGTGCCCATCAACTGCCCCGAGCAGATCCACGGAATGTTCATTCCACGGCGGCCATCTCTCGCGTCTCTGCGTCTCCATTTTTACACGCGTTTATATATAATGGGGTTATTCACGAAATGGCAAAATATGGCAAAAAACGGCAAAAAACTGCGCGAAAACTCGGAAAATGCTCCGCCACGAATCCATTATAGCTAAACTGGGCCGAACACCACTGTGGAGACGCAGACATGCGATAGGGCGCGTTTACCTTTACGTAACGTCTAGCACGCGATGAGATATGCCGAATCCCGTGGCGATTCGCCATTTTGTTTGGCAAGCCCACCCGAAACTCACTTTTCGATAGCTGTGCCGAATGGTGCGCGGTTCGAGCGGTTTGCTCTTCTTCTCCTCCTCGGTGAACGATGCCGGTTGACAACTGTTGACGTGCGTGTAAATCGACGAAACCATCTTATCGATCGGGATTTCCGGCTCCCCGCTGACCGTCTCACATTGAGAGGTGAACGTGCGCACAGTTTTGTGAGCAGGAGCCATCGTCTGAAAGCGTTTTTTAAATTTTTCTCTGGGTGATCATTAAAAAATCTATCCAACCATTTTTCCCGTTCCAACGCCATCGAGCACACTTGGAGACGCTGTCGTCTGAAAGAAAACGAGTGTCAATTAATAGGTTAAAAGCGTGCAGCTCTCACCAGAAACAAGCCAACTTGATTCAGACCACGAATTTGCGACAGTCTTCTGGAAACGGTTCTCGCCAACATTTCTTTTTCCTCACTTTTAAAACTTGGTTTTAGGGAAGTGACGAAATTGGCAGAGGGGTGTGGGTTCGTGACATTCGACACGTGGGCTTGCTGGTTTTTAAATGGAACACGTGAAAAATTAATTAAAAAAACATTACTTTAATCAATAAATTTTGTCACACGCGAGGTCACGTCCTCGTGTCTTTGTTTTTCCAATGTCTTATTTAATGTTTCAAACAGACATGATTCAAATACGGACACTATATGCATCCATCTCGGCCACGCACGCTGCCAGCTTGTCGTCTGTGAGCAGAGGTATGTGATAAACCCGCGACATGTTATTTCCACTTGTCTTGGTGGCCGAGTGGTTAGCACATTTGCACCGATCCACACACACAGGTGAAATGCGGTGGATGCATATAGTGTCCGTATTTTAATCATATCGTGCATTTATGTAAATTAGGCTCTAGATATTCAATAAATCCGTGTCGTTTGATTAACGCTTACACATTTTACTAATTCAGCCACAAAAATAACGAAATTTGGAAGAGCTGAAGTACAAAAATCAGTGCCGTTACAGGAAAAAAAACTTGTAAGAAAAGTGAAAAAAAAGCAGGGGCAAAGCCGCCAAATGTCGCAGGCTTGTGTGTATATATTCAATTTATTTATTTTAATGCAAAAAATAAATAAAAAGTTATTATATACCGTCCAATGGACCAAAAGGACTACATGATTAAAATACGGACACTATATGCATCCACCGCATTTCACCTGTGCATCCGTGTTCGAGTTTTGTGACGGGCAAGTTATTTTTCCTTTTCATTCTATTGACACGACGGACATCCATATATCATATTTTAATTTTTCTCAAAGAAAATGGCAAAGTGACACAAGTGCTCAAGAGCACGAGCATGACGTATTTTAATTGAGTTTGTGCAAAATTGTTTATAGTTTTATTTTTTCCGAAAAAAAAGAATGCAAATAAATAATTCATCTGCTCAAACCACACAAGATCAAAATCGTGGCAATAAAATACTCATATTATTGCGTATGGAAATTGAATTGCACCCGGGTGTGCAGGTTGTTCACCTCGATGTACTTTGTGCTCTTTTCATGCAGTTTGTCCATTTGGGAGTCCTTTAGCAGTTACGGAAGTGGCCTGTTGTGTTTTGTGAGGGGTGCTGCGGTCGCGTCGCGTGGCGACGCTGTCTCTTGTCTGCGTCTCGTCTCTTACACGCGAGCTATTTTATGACTGAGACAGGCGTGTTACAGGCCTATTATAGGCATGTTACAGACCTGTTAGAGGCCTGCAATTTTATAGGCATCTTGCAGATCTATTATAGTCATGTTAGATGCCTATTAAAAGCGCGTTACAGGCATATTATGGGCCTGTAATATTAGAGACGCTTTACAGGCCTATTTAGGCGTGTTTCAGGCCTATTATAGCCTTGGTACAAGCCTATTATAAGCCTGCAATCATAGATGAATGTTGTTGGCATATTATAAGCTTGTTACAGGCCTATTATTGGTGCGTTACAAGCCTATTATGGGAATGTTTCAAGCCTATTACATGACTGCAATGATATAGGCGTTTTACATGCCTAGAAAGGTGTGTTTCAGGCTTAATACAGACGGGTTACAGACCTATTATAGGCCTGTAATAATATAGACATGTTACCGGCCTATTAGAGGCATGTTACAGGCCTATTATTGGTGTGTTACAGGCTTATTTTAGACGCGTTACAAACCTATTTTAGGCCTCTAATTTTATAAGAATGTTACAGGTCTGTTGTAGGTGTTTTACAGGCCTATTTAAGGCATGTCACAGCCATGTTTTAAGAGTTTTTTTACAGGCCTATTGTAGGTCTGTTACATGCCTATTTTAGACATGTTACAGACCTATTATAAACATGTAAGAGGCCTATTTTAGGCATGTTACAGGCCTGTTATAGACCTGTAATTTTATGGGAATGTAATAGGTCTAAAATAGGCTTGTGGCAGGCTTATTATAAGCGCGATACAGACGTGTTACGTACCTATTATAGACCTGTAATATTATAGGCATGTTACCGGCCTATATAGGTGTGTTTCAGGTCTATTAAAGATGCGTTTCAGACCTATTATAGGCCTGTAATATTATAGGCATGTTACCGGCCTATTACAGGCATGTTGCAGGCCTATTTTTGGTGCGTTAAAGGCCTATTATAGACGAATTACAAACCTATTATGGGACTGTTACAGAGCTATTATAGGCATGTAAGAGAGCTATTATAGGCTAGGATGTCATAATAACCCTCCATGGCATGATCTTTCACCCCAGGGCTCATTCGTTATCACCTCTTCGAGACAAATGACAAAAACAGGGTGAAATAAAATTAAAAACACTGTCTACCGAGCCGAGTACACTATAAAAGAGTCGTCGTTTCTTTATCATTTTATAAAGATGAAACTCTCCTTCTTCCTATTCGCATTCTTCATTGCTCTCGCCTTTGCAAGACCCTCTCAACACGTCCTTCGTGCCGAGAACATTCGCGCGGAAGCTCACCAATTGAGCTCTGCGGTCCTTTACAAGAAAACAGGTGATTCGCACCTTCTCACCAAGCACATTGTCGGGGAAGCTTGGCATTCCGGACGGGGAAAACTTGCTGGTCCACACGTGCTGATCGCTCGTCAATGAGATAATTAATTGGTCATGTCTTTTTGTTTGTATTTGAGTACTCCAATAAATTCTGGTTTTTTTTTTATTTGTTCAAGAGGAAAAAAGATATATGACTGAAAGCCCAAGCTTTGAATTTTGCAGAAGCGTGGCTCGCCTACCAATTTTTGTCATACTTTGCATTTCATTTCATTTCTTCTTCTCCTTTTTCTTCTTTTTCTTCCTCTTAATTGCCCCTTCTTTCCTGCCATGAATCAAAGGTGTCACGAGTCCCAATTAACCCAGATTACTCATACGCGTTTATTTTTAAAATGCTTTTTTTTCGGACAATAGTAACCCGACACCGTTCGTGCGTGCTGTTCACTTTTCTTTTCATTTTTTTTTTCGTTTGGACTGTGACAAAAATAAAAATGCAAAAATAGTTGTCCAGTGCAAAACTCGAACCCAGGCCTCTCGCGCGGAGTGCAAGACTCTTATCCGTTCGGCCACCCAGGCACACAGGTAAACCGGCATGGCCGAATGGTGGTCCACTGGTGCGCCGCTCGATGCTCGAGTGACGGAACCACCAACGTTTGAATTAGCGGTTTTTCAATGGCCGACTTTTCACGCATCCGCGGCTTTTCAATGCGCGAGTTTCTCTCACTGCTCCTGAAATTTACTGATCTTGAGATGGAATTGAGTATGTTTATTAAAAGTTTACCATTTAAAAAACAAAAGCTTTGTGAAAAAATGAAGGTTTGCCTAACGGAAAAAAGTAATTTAGTATTTAAAATCGATGGTGGCATAGGGATCCTCGCACTCGTTCCAATTGGTTCCTGCGCCTTCAGCCAATTTTAGGCAATATGTGATCCGAAACGTGCCGTCGCTGCAAAAATAAAATATTTCATCCAATCGTTACTTAATTTAATGTGGTTTCTCATGATAATAAAAATGACCCTATTTTTTATTACCCTAAACTTGTGAAGATAGGACCGCTTTCATTTTCTTTGACAGCCGCCTCAGCTAACGTAATGTTTTCCATAGACCATCTTTTTACAAAGGGAGAATGAAAAGGACCATCTTCCTGGAGCAGAACTTTAGGAAAATGGACAGTATCAGTGTCGGTCTGGTAGACGGCTTTTTTCCATTTACTGGTGGAAAAAATTGAATTCTCTCATTTCTGTTTTTGTTTGCAACGAGCGGCCAGAGAAACGAAAGAGTACTTCTTAAGTGAGGGCGGCCCTATGCATTGACGGACCTATCTGCACAAGTTTAGGGTAATTGAATTTTAATGGGGTTATTCTCGAAATATAAAAAATAGCTAAACCAGTAAAAAACTCAGTGAAGATTCGGAGAATGCTCCGATTGGCCTGACAATGAAACTTTGAGAAACAATGGCAAAAATACTCCCGGACATTTCCATACGTTTTCAGAAAAATCGATACTTTGGTCTGAAATTTTCTGGGAATGTGGTGGAGTATTTTTGCCATTATTTCCCAAAGTTTCAGGTCAATCGAGGAATTTTCCGAATTTTTGCTGGTTTACGCTATTTTTTGTTATTTCGTGAATAACCCCCATAATACTTTCGAACTAAAATGCAGTTAAAAAATTACAGTTTTACTTTCATGCATAACCTCATTTCTAAAACTCACATTTTTCAACTTTTTCACATTTGAGAATCCCGTAGAAACTTCCGAACGCTCAGACATTTCATCTCTGACGCTGTCATGGAAAATTGGAGATGACGCCTGAAATTGTTTGTATTTAATAGCATAATAAAATTATTGCACTTACTGTTTGAGCTCATCCGAATTCGGCCGAAATACACCATTCTCTGCGTTCTATTGACAGTGAATCTTGTTAATTCGTAAGCAACGTAGCTTCACACGAAATAAGCTGAAAAATCATTATTCGGGAATTTAATAGGGCAATTAAGCAATAATTTAAGTAATAATTGAGATTCACGAGCAAAAAAAGAAAAGAAAGAACATTGCATCAGATCACGCGCTAGCGCTGAGGCCGCAATCGATTGTTCGCACATCGGTGGCTCACCAAGAATCTCGATTTGCCCGCCTCGCGCATTGTTTCTCATTCAGCCGTGTCTCACAAATTGTTCGAACATCAGCGTCTGAATGTTTCCTTCTCCTCCACCGTACAGGAACCATTCGCGCATTACCGCCTATTGAGCCACTATTCAGACACAGTTCATCCATGCCGGTTTACCTGTGCAACTGAACTGATTAATGCAAGGGGTGATGATAAGCGGGCGGCGCAGCAAGTCTACCTCCAACTTGGTTGCGAGGCCGAATAGGTGAAATGCGATGTATGCATATAGTGTCCTTAGTTGAAGTATATGGATGCTATATATACTTGGTTTGAGATTTTTGGCGGTCAAAACATATCGTTTAACATTTATTTATGTATATAGTGTTCTCTGAAACAAAACAAGCAATTTTTTCCGAGTGCAAAAAAAAAAAGATTTTACACACATAAATACTTACTTCGTGTAAATAAATAATTTACCTCGTCTCACTTGGAAAGTACGAAATAATGTGTCCGATGTGAGTAATTCACACTAATTTTGTCAGCTTTTTTGTTGCAACTGCAAAAAAAATTTCCACTTTTTTTCTTTTTTTTTATTCTATAAACCTCTACTACAATATATTTCGATCCAGAATTGGATTTTTCCCTTCTTAATGAGATTCTAGGCTCTTCAAATTCATGTTCATGTATCTGCGCTCTCTACCCACTACACTCTAGCCATTCTATTTTTCCCCGTGGCTCCGCCCCGAGCTGCAAAAAGGCAAACATCAACTCGTGGATGATATTATTGTTATTTATGAATTTTTAATTGGGAACAAAAAAAGGATAACTTTTTATTTTGGCCTTCTTTAATCGTTAATCTTTGTGGCAATTTGTTCAGCAAGTGCTGAGAAACACTTGTTTTTTATTTGCTCTTCTGTTACTGTGTTTTGGAGGATCTTCTAGTATACATAAAATGGTGGCTGACAGAAAAAAAATAAAGAAATGAGGTGTTTTCTTCTTGCATTGAATATTGAGAAAATGTGATTTTGTTTTGTTTTCTTTTGCCATTGCCATTCCATTCGAATAACCTGAAATTTCCAAAATATCTACTCACCTAATTACTATTTTTGCGCCCGTAACTTTGAAAATGCACTCTAGTTTTGATCAAAACCGAAAAGTACCCATATATATTATTGCCATTTAAAAAGTACAATCTTTCTTATTATAAATTTATTCCCGTTATTTGTGACTTGGTAAATAGTAGCCAAAATAGCCCAAAAAATCTTGTCATTTATCTGTGCTTTCGTTTTTCTGTGGAACAACAAAATGAAAAAAAAAACTTGGTTGACGCAAAACTCGAACCCACGACCTCTGTCACAGATTGCAACAGTGCTAACCACTCGGCCACACATCGAGATTTATATTCTAGCGAAAAGGTAATGATAAACCAGCGATAAACCGACCTGTGGAGAAACCTAATCGTTTCAAAAGTTGGCTTGGTGGCCGAGTGGTTAACACCTTTGCACCGATCTATACATCCGGGTTCGAGTTTTTTAGTGGTTAAAGTTTTTTTGCTTTTATTTTTTTCTTCTAAATACCTAGTATGCTATTAGTATTAGTAGCTGTTTATTTTGCATTTTGTCCAAAATTTTCACCAAAAACATTGTTTTTTCACGCTCTGAATATGAGGCTTCTCAAATTTGGAAAAAGTGAACTTTTTCACCGAAAAAAAAACAAAAAAAAAAAAAGGAAAAGAACTGGTAACCCAATAAAAGCGCTGATCATGTCAAAAACAAGTAAGGGGCACTTTGTACGTCTTTTTTTGTCTTTTTTTTGAGGTACAATGTTCCTCAAGACTTCAAAAGGAAAAATAGAGGCTTGTAAAAGGCCTATTATAGGCCTGCAATAGGCCTGTGGCAGGCCTATTATAGGCCTATGTAACAGGCCTAATTTAACAGGTCTATGAAAGGGTCCTATTATAGGCCTGTAACAGGGCTAAGTCAGGGCTATAGTAGGCTTAAGGTAGGCCTGCGGCAGGCCTATTATAGGCCTGTAGTAGGAGTAGACATGAAGCTCCTGTTGTAGGCCTTTAAAAGACCTAAAACAAACCTTGTTCATCAAGCCTACGACAGGCCCGTAACATACCTATTATAGGTGTGTCACAGACCTATTACATGCGCCGTGAAATAGGTCTTAAAAATGCCTCTCATAGGATTCATGTGATAGACCTTTTTTAGGCCTGTTACATACATATTGAATGCCTGTTAAAGGCTTTAAAAAGGCTTCTTATAGGCTTTGTGAAATAGGCCCTAAACAGGCCTTAAAAGGGCCTGTTATAGGCCTGCCTACCATGCCTATTTTAGGCCTGTAATAGACCTATTATAGGCCTTGTTTAATAGGTCTAAGATAGGCCTGTAGCATACCTATAATAAGTATGTCACAGACTTCTTATACGCGCCGTGAAATAGGCCTAAAATATACCTTAAAAGGCCTCTTCTAGGCCTAAGGTAGGCCTGCCTACCATGCCTATTTTAGGCTTGTAACATGCCTTTTTAGGCCTGTAAAAGCTTATCGGAAAATAGGCCGTTAACAGACCTATTACATGCAACGCGAAATAGGTCTAAATAGACCTTTAAAAAGCCTCTTGAAGGCTTTGTGTAATAGGCCTAAGATAGGATTGTAAAAGGCCTATTAAAGGTCTGTAGCATCCCTATTTTAAGCGTGTAGGGAGGTAGCCGTGAAGCTCTGTACTCTTGGCTTTGTGAAAAACCTAAGATAGGCTTGTAACAGGCCTATGAAAGACCTCAAAAAGACCTCTTCTATGCCTCGTATAATAGACCTAGGATAGGCCTGTCTAACATGCCTATTTTAGGCCTGTCACATACCTATTAAATGCCTGTTATAGGCCCTAAAAAGACTTCTTATACGCTATGTGAAATAGGCCCTAAAAAGGGCCTTAAATAGGCCTATTATAGGTCTGCCTAACAAGCCTATTTTAGGCCTGTTACATACCTATTTTAGGCTTGTAGTAGGAGTAGCCATGACGCTCTGTACTTTGCGGCTCTGTAAAATTCCTAAGATAGGCTTGTAGCAGGCCTATTATAGGCCGAAAATAGGCCTGTGGCAAGGGGTAATCGTAAAAGCGCATTTGGCGTCTCACAGCTGGCCTTACCATGGGCCTAACGGACTTATTCTAGGCCTGTACTTGACTTTCAAGGTCCCCCCCCCGTTTCTTTCCATTTCTACACTTTCGGTCCTTCACCGACTTTCTTCTATTTCCGATTCATTCGTTCAATCTCTTTACTCTAAATCGACGCAAATCTCATTTCATTTGTGGCCATGTATGTTATCCCCCTGGATGACCAGCTCATTCGCCTCAAAATGCTTCTTTGTTTGCCATCTTTTCTGATGAAAGTGTGTGTGTGTGTGCGAGCGAATGAATCATTTTCGCTTCCTCAAAATCTTCAATTTTTGAATTCAAATATCTGCGGGGGGTCTCTCCGACATAGGAAATTGAGCAGCCAGTAGAAGGCGAAAAATTTGCAATTCCAAAATGCCCCCCCCCCCCCCGCAGCATAATTGAGGGGGTGTGCGCTTCACCTTTTTTCTCTTGTTTTTCTATTGCTAGATCCCCCCCCCCCCCCATAATCATCTTTATTCATATAATTATTGTTAATAAAAAAAGAAAACAAGAATAAATGCAAAAAAAAAGAAGTGCAAAAAAACTTTGACCACCAAAAAACTCGAACCCTGGCCTCTCGCGCACAGTGCAAAACTGTTAACCACTCGGCCATCAAGTCAAATTTAAGTTTGGCGCGGAAGAGCACAAGGTCGACTTGTCGCGGTTTTATCACTTACCTTTACACTTTGATAAAGAGTTGGCGGCGCGGCCTAGTGGTTAGCAGTTTTGTCCATTGCGAGAGAGGTCGTTGGTTCGAGTTTTGTGGTGGCAAATTTTTTTTTGCATTTTTGCATCTGTGCATTTTTGATGATGACCGGTACATGGGCTATCAATCACTTATATTTTTCCATCGTAGTGTGCCAACGTGTTCGGAGAATGTGTAATGCTCAAAAATATACATAAATATCAATACTAATTGAAGATTTCACCGTGAGAAAATGAGAGCCCATTTATTTTTTTTTGCTTGCTTGCTTGCTAGCTTTCTTCCGCGTTCCAGTTCCCCTCCCTCACCCACTCGTTATTCCTTTTTCTTGCTAAATTTGATTAAATATGCCATTTCTGGCCACTTTCAAATTGATTTATTTACACATGCCTACGGTAAAATTATAGGACAGAATAGTGAACAAATCTTTTCCGAGAAAAAAATATTCAAACTTTGATCCTTGTTTTTAGAATGGAATTCATTCAATGGAATGAAATGGATTGAATGCAAAAATAAATTGGCGAGCACAAAACTCGAACCCCGGTCGCTCGCGCAACCGGCAAAAGGTTTAACCACTCGGCCACCCAGCCAATTCTCTGCGGGCGCGCAAAGAAGTTGATAAAGTCAATGCGTGTTTCGGCGTTTTGCGTTTTGCGGAGTCCTTGAAAGGATTTATTTTCGTCTATAAATCTCAAACATCTACCTCTTCCAAAATCAGATGTCATTTGTTCGTCGATTAGCTCGCCAGTGTTCACTTTTCTCTGAAATTTCTATTGTAGGTAAAAACGGCGCGAAAACACGGCTGGGTGCACGCGATTTCTGCTTTTTTTTGTATAGCTTTTTGGGCAAATTGTGTAAACGATGAATTTTTGATATTTTTCAGCTAGATCCCTTTGCTAAAAACTTGTTCTTTCGCCCCGTGAGCTAGCTGTAAAACTGACTTGTATTAAGTCGTAATTTATGATGGGGAATTATTCATTTTTCGGCGAAAAAAAAGAAAAAGAAAAATAAAATCGGAAATAATGACGGACCTATTTTCGCGTTTAGCTATTTACTGCTTTGTATTCTTCAATCAAGCACTTTTTGTTATTTTTGTTGTGCTGCTAGCCCATCCTGCTCTAGATTTCTAGATTTTTTGTTCATTTTTGAATTATATCACGTACGCCGGTCGAGTACTTTTTTGTCTTTTTGAAATTTTCAAATATGAGATTATCGAGTACCAAACAAGATTTAATATTGATAAATTAGTCGCATAAACATGTACAAAAAGTGCTTTAAAGTCATTGAAGAAAGGATTATGTATTTAAGACACCCTCGCATCCCAGCTTTTCTTTTTTTCTTCAGTTTCTTCTTTTCTTCCTTGATCCACCCCGCTGCGTCATTTTCGCTTCTTCTGAACAATTATCAAGCTATAGTTTATTTAGCTCACTTTAAAAAAATTCAAAAAAAAAAAAATTTCACCCAAAAAAACTCGAACCCGGGCCTCCAAAATATAGTTCGCATGTGCTAACCACTCGGCCACGCTGACATTTTTTTCCAATGGCACGAAGAGTAATGATAAACCCGCGCCAAATTAGCTTTTGGAGCGATCGCACCCTTCTAAAAGTTGGCTTGGTGGCCGAGTGGCTAACACATTTTCAGTGATATACGTCACGGGTTCGAGTTCGGTGTGGGTCAAATTTGTTTTGCCGTTACGTTAATGGACACTGAAACTGATACAGAAAACAAGGGGGTGGCGTTCCTGGAAGTGCGGTTTCCCACGCTTCTCTTCCTTCTTTCGTGCCTTTCATGAATTGTGCACAGTGCTCTAGGAAATACGAATTCCCAACGGTCCATCCTGCTCGCTAATTGCCATTTCACCACCTGGCACATGCCATCATCATTGTTATTGTTATTAGTGTAACTAACTCGTGTGCTTTCAAGCTGATTTTTTTTTTTGCTGCGCTGCTGAATTCAGGTCAATATAATTACTCCATGTGCCTCCAACCTGCTAGTTGTTTTGTTGGCTTTGAAAATGAGAACACAAAGACTCTTTTTTTTTGTGTTTTTTTTTGCTGGTTGGCCCACTTGTAAAGAGTTATTCATCCGGCAGGACGGGGAAGGACCACTTGGCCATCATCTCGAAGAGCCATTCGAGTCAGACTGCTTTGTCTACTTTTTCTCCATTTTTGAAAGCTATTTTCAGAGTACAAAACACGCTGCCGAGCTTGCGTAAATATTTTCCTCTTTTTGCGAATATCTATTTCCCTCCCATAATACACTCTTCCTCTCATTTACAGTTTCATATTTCATTTCGTTTCTTTTCTTTTTTCTCTTCTTCTCCTATATATTTATTCATTCTCGTTCTCCCAGCCCCCCCCCCCCCCCCTCCCAAAGTTTTCTTAGTACCACACAATGTCATATCAAATTCACCATCATCATCCTAATTTTCATGTCTTTCTTTGGCCATCCTTCTTCCTCTTCCTCTTCGCCTATGTTTTTTCCGCGTCTAACGATCCACGACAGGAGACAACCATAGATTAAAGGAGCACAGAGCGTTCTGCTCGGCGCAACATAATCACCGAGTACAACAAAAAAAATGGCGAAACATTTTGCAGTTGACGTCGTGAGGCTTTAGAGTTTTGCTGGCTTTGCTTGAACTTTTTCTAAATATCATCAAAAATTTCAATTTTTCCAAGCAAAAATGTCTAGTGTGTCAAAAGGAATTGAACCATCGACAGCAAGCGCACCAAAACAGCGCCTTGTACCACTACACCAAACAGGACAGAAGCAACCGCGACCTTAGGGTTGATATGAATTCGCCGTGTTCGACGCACGTTTTTGATGGCAATTTGTTTGGCGTTGGCAAGCGCTCAAAATCACCCCAACCGAGACATTTTAAGATGGAAGATAAAAAATGTGGGCAGTTATTTTTTGAAAGTTTAAATGTATTTCGATAGAGAATTAAATGCCGGTTACAACCCCGATTTGAAATCCTGTTTGTTCGACAGGAAAAGATGCGAAAACTTCCAAAAACCTAATTTACTGATAACGCGGTTCCCTTTAGGAAGGTATAAATAGTTTAATTTCAGTCCTGGAGCTCAGGAGTTTGTTTTGTAGGTACTAAAAGAGTTAATAAAGATAACTTAAAGATAAAAGTGGGGGTCATCGCTGAAAAGTGTTTGTAATTTTTCGTTAAAGTTTAACAAGGTATATAAAAAATGTGGTCAGTGGAAATTAAACTCTGTTTGAAAATTTGGATTCTAAAAATGTAGCGTGTTCAAACTAAATTACCCCGAACGAGTCAATTTTTCGAACAGCGTTTCACTTTTCTGCAATTTTCAGTCAAAAATATAAATTTTCAGACAAATCTGATAACACCAATCGATTCCTTAAGGTGGATTACAAATAGTAAAGTTCTAAAATGTAAGGATATAACGTTAGTATTCGTGCCGTTATGTCGAAAAGTTCCAAAATCAAACCCAAGAGAAAAAATGAAAGGCCCCGCCCCCTCTCTCGTTGCGGTGCCTTTCCGTAGCTTTACCTTACCATGCAAAGCGGCTTTGCCTTGTTTGTTATCTAGCCGAAAATGCACAATATGTTTGAAAAAAGTGCAAGATTTTGCTGTTTTTGAACCCACTCATTATTTTTTTGCTCAACTTTTCCAATTGCCACGTTTTGGCGTATACATAAATCATCAAAAATCGGTGGGCGGTGAGCGGTGAGCGGCAAGTGAATAGATATAGAAAATTGAAAAGACTGGTTGATCCTCGTCGCAGTGATTTCACTCACCTACTATTTTTATTTTAATCCATTTTACATTCGTGTCTATCGGACCATGTTTATTTACCTATCCTTCCGCCGCTGACGTCATTTCTCTCAATTGTTTCGTCCACAAGTGCACGAGAGAGTGCGATAGAGCGCAAATGTTTCTTCTCCATCATTTTTTTTCCCGCCCGCCCAGACGCTAATCCGTTTGCTTTGCTTTGCTCAGTGAACATTTATATTTTTTTGACACTGCCAGCCAAACCTAATCAAAATGCCCATCAAAATTCAATTGTGATTCCATTTGGTGCAGCCCCAAATCCGAAGCGCCCGAATCCGAAGTGGTACGAATCCGCACTGCGCCCTAATCCGAAACCGCCCGAATTCGAAGTGGTACGAATGCGAGGCGCCCAAATTAGAAACGCCCGAGTTAGAAGTGGTACGAATCCGAAGTGGTACGGATCTGAAGCGCCCACATTAGAAACGCCCGAGTTAGAAGTGGTACGAATCCGAAGTGATACGGATCAGAAGCGCTTAACACAAAAATTTCCAGCGATGTCACCGGTAAAATGTTTTCTAATATATTTACACAGGGTAAATTTTCGAAGCAGATTCAGCAAATTTTTCGATCAATTTGTCGATAAAGTTATTGAGAAATGTTAGATAGATTTTTAGGTGACGCTTCGACATTATAGACGCTTGCGATAACTTTGGGTGAATAGGGCGCAAACTAATTTCATAGCGGTGTCGGGTTTATTTCTCGGCTTTAATCGAGATATAAGTTATATCATATATCATGTATTTTTTTGAAAAACTGACTAATCTTAAATATAAAATATCAAATTAGTCTTTGTGTTTGTTTTGTTTGTCCTAAGAATTAAAACATAAAAACAAAAAGGCGTGCCTACTGGAATCCTGTAAAGTTTTTTTGTGAACAAAATCAAACTTTAAAGATTAAAATATGAATGAAAATCCAAGAAAATATGCATAAAACTACAAAAAAAAATTAACAAATTTATATAAAAAATATGCATTTTGAGTGCGATGCCACTCATTGCTAAGCTTAAAACTTGCACAACTGAAAAAAATAGGTCACCCGCAACCGTAACTTTGCGCAGTTTACTTTGTATAAGTTGGGTTTCATACCACGGTATAAGTACACTTCACTTTGTATCGCTTCGGATTCGTACCACTTCTGAATCGGGCGTTTCTGATTCATACCATTTCGGATTCGTACCATTGCTGATTCGGGCGTTGTTGATTCGGGCGGTTACGATTAGTACCAGTTCAGATTCGTAACACTTCCGATTCGGGCACTTCGTATTCGGGCGGTTTCGGATTCGGGCGCAGTGCGGATTCGTACCACTTCGGATTCGGGCGCTTCGGATTTGGGGCTGCACCTTCCATTTCCGGGCCCGTGCCCTCTGTTTTTTGAGGTCCGCTTCCTCCCTCCGCTTCCTCGAGGTGCCCCATGAGTTTTCGTTTTCAAAGATGAATGTGGGAAACGAACCGACAGAGCAAGCATCCACTTATTTTAACTTTTAGGAAAAAAGTTCCCTAATGTGTGTTTGTTTTGGTGTGTAAATTTCAAAAAAAAAAAAAATTTGACCAGCACAAAACTCGAACCTTAGTCACCGTCGCAGCGTGCAACAGCGCTAACCACTCGGTCACCGAGCCACCTCCTAGCGCAACGCAAAGGTGGGTGATAAAACTGCGACAAGTGCGCTTCAAAGGCGGCCGCGCGCCTTCCTAAAGGTTGACATGATGGCCGAGTGGCTAACACAGGTGCACCAATCTACACGTTCAGGGTTCGAGTTTTTTGGTGGTTAAATATTTTTGCATCCTTCTCAACGATCAACTGGCACCAAAACAAGTGTGCTCTGAATATTAAGCAGACATTTCATTTCGGTTGGTGACGATTACGAGAGATTAAATGTTGTGTCAGAAATAGAAACTTTTTTTTTTCTTATTTCTTGTTTCTTTCCTTTCTTTTTTATACGCTTCGTGACGTATTGAAAGAAAAATTAATATTTTTTGCTGGGTGGGTAGGTCCATTTCGCTTTCCCTTCCTGGTTCATCCGTTTTGGCGCCGCGCAAATATTTGACGATGAATCTCTTGCAGCCCAGATTTTTGAATTAGTAGTCGTCTGCTCTCCCCATTTTTTGCTCATTTTCAGAAGTGGCGGTGGTGATCAGAGTGGTCAGGCTGCTTGTGTGTGTGTGTGTTTTTTTGTTTCCAATATGAAGGAAATTCTCATGCTTTGTTTCTTTTTTGTAGTGGTAGAAAATAATAGTTCCGTAATGTGCGTTTGTTGGTCGTCAAACAAAAAAAAACAAAATGAAATGCAAAAAAAAGCAACAAAAAAAAAGTTAACTAGCGCAAAGCGCGAACCTGGGCCTCTCGCGCAGAGTGCACGAATGCTAACCACTCGGCCACCGGGCCATCTTTGCAACAAGGCCCAGAGGCGCGTGATAAATTTGCGGAAAGTAGGCATTGTCGCGACCTCGCGAGGCTGTTTAAAAGTTGACATGACATGATGGCCGAGTGGCTAACACAGTTTCACCGATAGGTTCGAGTCTTCCAGTGGTCAAATTTTTTTGCACAGCGCTCAGACATTGAAAATAGCTCATATTTTCGCAAAAAGTCTAATGTACGTAGCAAGTGCATACACATTCGTTCTAATCGGAAACATTGCAAACCTTTAATTTCGCCTTCTTTCGTTTTGCACATGCTCTCTTCACTTTAATCAGGAAACGAGGGGTGTGAGATATGTATAGATATCGCAAGTTAGTTGGTGTAGCGTGTCGTGTCGCCCATAAATTTCATATGATGTGCACCTTTTGTTTTTCGTTCGGTTTTTTTCTATTTTCTATTTACTGTAAGGAAAGTGTGGTTTGGGGTGTTTCTCTAGGATGAGCAAAACCAAAAACGCAAACATTTTTTTTTTCATTTCTCTTCTCCGTATTTGCTCTTGTCTACACCATCCACCAGCCGCGGGTCGCCTGGTCGCCTAGAAGACGTTTAAGGCGTAGAAGACGTTAAGGAAGAAGCAAAAAAAAAGAAGAGAAACGATGCCACAAATTGATTAACCCATATAATTAGTTTTCTCAACTATTTTTCTTCATTTTTCCTCTCCTACTTTTTCTCATTCTTCTCCTTTTTGTTTTCCGGCCGTTCCCACCAATTCCAGAGGAACACACAAATTGACTTTTGATGCTTTACGTCATCTGGAACGGAACATCTTCTTATTTTTATTTTCTTCTTCATTTTTTCGTTCTATTTTCAACCCATTGCACTCTTATTATGTGTTCCCGATCGTTCCGCAGAACATTGTAGCGTCGTAACTTAATTTACCTGCAAAAAAGTGACGTGGCCAAGCAAAAAAATAATTCTAGAATAATTAGAAGGATGCTTGCACCGCCCTTCTTTTCTTTTTTTTCTTTTTTTTTTACTTTGCACCTTTAAACTTGCTAATTACAGCGATGGATCCAAGCCCGGCGGCTATAATCCAAATGTGTGTGAAGAGGTTTGACAAAGTGCTCGATCCGATGAATTGTGTAAAGTAAGTGGTTTTTTGATCTCTCATGCCTCTCATGCTTTTCGTGTGAATATAAAATTCATTTTCATCTTCCTTTTTTTTTTTGAATTTCTAATCACACCAAAACGGATCAAAAATAGATATTGCCGACGTGCAAAACCGTACAGAAAGGCAAACCAGTTCTATCGCATGCCTGTCTGCGTCTCCACAGTGGAGAGCAGCAAAGCATGTCTGCGTCTCCACAGTGACGGTGATGCTCTGCCTAGTAGAGACGCAGAGAAGTTTAGCTAAGCGCGTGCGCAAATGGAGACGCAGAGGGTTTGCAAAATGAAATGTAAAAAAAAACGAAACAATGTGCAATTTCTTACTAAAACGACTCGTTTGCAGAGCATACGCCGCCATCGAGAATTTGGAAATGCGAGGAGTGCACAAGTGCACAGATCAGTATCGGCTGCCCGAGTATCGACACATTATGAACTTCACATCCGGATGCGATTTGGTGGAATTGAGTATGTGAGATTGTTTTTGATACCCCTATGGACGCCCATGCTCCAGCTCTCTAGCGGGTAGAAAACGCCCGTTTTGCCGACCCCTTTAAATAGGTTAGATACGCCCGTGAACCCGCCTATTTAAGCGGGTCGAGAACACTCGTAATCACCTTTTTTTAACGGTTTGTAGACGCCTGTGTTCTCCTTTATAAAACGGGCCTTGAACGCCCGTGCCCTTCAGCCCTCAATCAGGTCGCGAGCGCCTTTGCCTTTGAGTGCTCAGGCGGACCGGGAACGCCCACACTGTCAACTCCTCAAACGGGTTGAGAACGCCCGTACTCCCTCTTTTTTCGAACGGGTCCAGAACGCACTAACTCGAATTCTTGTAAACGCCCGTGATCTCTCCCCCCTCCTTCTCCAAGTGGGTCGGGATACCCGTGTTCCCTCCAATTGGGCAAAGAACGCCCGTGCTCGAGCCCTTGAACGAACCTCGTACGCCCCATTTCCAGTCTTTTCGAACGGATTGTAGACGCTCGGAAACCTGCTTCTTTACGCGGGTTGAAAACGCCCGTACTAGCCCTTTTTTCGAACGGGTTGAGTTGTTGAGAACGCTCTAACCCGAACCCTTTTGAACGGGTTGTAGACGCCCGTACTCTTGCCCGCCCGCTCTTTAATCGGGCCGGGAACGCCAGTGCCCTTTAGTCCCTCAAACGGCCCATGCTCCGGCTCTCAAACGGGCCCCGTACGCCCCATTTCTAACTCCGTTTGAACGGGTCCATGATGCCCGTTCTTCTGTTCACTCGAGTGGACAGGGAAACCCGTGTCCCTGCTTTTTTATGTGGGGCCGGGGACGCCTTTTCCACGGCCCCCCCCATTTATGCGGGCCC
The DNA here is from genome assembly GCA_963572235.1 of Caenorhabditis japonica. Taxonomy (NCBI): domain Eukaryota; kingdom Metazoa; phylum Nematoda; class Chromadorea; order Rhabditida; family Rhabditidae; genus Caenorhabditis; species Caenorhabditis japonica. Next base: position 21,501,804 of record OY754346.1, read on the forward strand.
GAGACGTTCATTCTTTTGTGCTCTCCAGCAGGTCAGGGTCGCCTTTTCTCTAGTCCGTCGGGTGGGTTTAGAATGCCCAGACGCCCGCGCTCTCACCCCGTTAAGATGGTTGGGGACGCCCGTGATCCCGTGAGGGAGAAGACGCCCCTACTAACACCCTCAGCAAACGGGTCAGTTACGTCTCTGTTTCCGCCCTAGAGCGCGTCAAAGACGCCCCTATTTTTCGGGCCTTATAACAGCCATTCAAGCGGGCTTGGGGCGCCCACACTCATTCCCTCCTCAACAAGATTGAGGACGCCCGTGATCCCGCATACGCTATCGGGTTGAAGACGCCCTGTTAACGCCCGACAAGCGGGTCTGGTACGCCCGTGAACCTGCCCCTCCCGAATGAAAAATGGTTGGGTCCATCCGCCTCGAGCCGGTTCAAAACGCCTCTGACCCCGCCTCTCAACAAAGCGGTGCGGGTCACCCGTGATCTCGGTTTTTAAGCGGGCCCGCAACGCCTCTATTCCCGCCCTTCAAGCGGGTCGACGACGGTCGTGCTGCCGCCCCTTCGAACGGGCTTGAGGCGTCCTGCTCTCGTCAGTTTAAGCGGGTCTGCGACGCCCGTGCGCCACACCCTTGATCTCGCGCCTCAAGCGGGTCGGCGACGCCCGAGCAGCCGTTCCTTCAAGCGGGCTTCAGGCGCCCGGCTCTCGCCTGTTTAAGCGGGGCGGAGACGCCTCTTTGCCACACTCCTGATCTCGCGCCTCAAGCGGGTTGGCAATGCCCGAGCAGCCGCCTCTTTTAGCGGGCTTCAGGCGCCCGGCTCTCGCCTGTTTAAGTGGGTGGTATACACCCTTTCTTTTTCGATCGGATGGGTCAGGAACGCCCCTACTCCCGCCCACTCAAATGGGTCAACTACGCCCGTGATCCTACCCCTCCCAAATGAAAATTTTCCACTAAAATAGAGTAACCCAATTTTTTTTTGCAGCCTATCTCAAATACGCGGTTCCTCCACTCATGGCGTTGTGCTTTATGGGCAACATGCTCAACGTGCTCATCTACGGACTTCCATACTTTGAAGGCTCGAGTTCTGTGCATTTTTTGCGGGCCAAGGCAATCGCCAATATGGTCTTCATGTTCTCCAGAATTTTCGAGGTTTGTTTTTTGTGTTGCAAAAAGTCAGACAGTTAGACAAATGTTATTCCATTCCAGGTAATGCACGCGTCCAGCATCTACACATCCTCCTGGCTGGAACCGCTTTTCTGGAAATCTCGACCGTACATGATGACAATTTCGAACGTTAGCGGTACAATGTCAACGTGGCTCACTTTGATGGTCACTATGGAGACGGTCATGTGTATTATGACACCGTTCATCTTCCGCAAGTATTGCACAAAGAGGTAGGTGCTAGAGGGAGAGAGAGAGGCAAACGCGCTAGGTCGCATTGTCTGCGTCTCCGGAGTGGCGCTCTGCCTAGTGGAGACGCAGAGAGCGAGAAGAGATGGCGCTCGTGGGTGGGCAGGAATGAAGAAATTAAGGAAGAATGGAAGAAAGGGCTTCGTAAAATGAAGACCAAAATTTTAAATGTCTACTCCTGCTTCTTCCAGAATGACGTGGATAGTGCTCGTATTGTCATTCTTCGCCGCCAGTCTTCTTCACGTGGCGATTGTTATTGTGACGGATGTGCAGGAGATTATCCAAGTGAAAGAGTACAGCCATGTAGGAATTGAATTTTCTTATGAAAAAATGGAAACCTTTTTTCTTGCAGAATTTCAAAATGGAGGGATCCGTGTGCTGGTTCATCCAGTCCGTGTTCCGTGTGCGAAACAATCCGAATTATGAGATTTATCGACGCTTTTACGCCACTACCACGATGGCGGTGTCGATTGTGATACCGACGATTGCGATGCTCGTTTGCACTCTTTTGATTATTAAGAAATTCACTTTGAAGGTGAGTTTGTGCTCGACGCTATTAAACAACAGCAAAAAAAATTAGACCATCATAAAACTCGAACCCTGGTGTCTCGCACACCGAGCAAGCCTCTTATCCACTCGGCCATAAGTCCAACATTTTTGAGGCGCGCTAGGGAGTGGCGCTCGCTGGAATTGCCATCAATTTATCACTACCCTTTGCTAGCAACTTTTTTTGCTGGCACGGTGGCCGAGTGGCTATCACTGTTGCGCTATGCGCGAGACACCCAGGGTCGAGTTTTGTTGGGTGCAAGTTTTTTTTTTCATTTTTTTTTGCATTACAAGGAAACAATTTCAAATTATTTCAGAACCTCGGAGCAACGTTCTCTCAACGCCGCAAATGCGTAATAAGGATGACCGTCGCCACCACTGCCACACATCTTTTCTTCGAAGGACCCGCCACTTTGACGCATTCGGCGAGCGCTATTCAGGTGAGATTTTGGTTTTAAAAAGATTTATTTTTGAACCTTTTGGAATCAGAAAACCAAAAAAAAAACTTCAGCTGCTGCCTTTTTTTAATAAATACATCACGTCATGGAAAAAATAAATTAAAAATATTTCCACATTTTTTTGAATCTCGTAAATAAATATCGACTAAAGTTGATTAAAGGGAAATTCAGTACAAATTACATATAAAAAATCAAACAAAAACCATTTTCTCTGTCCAGGGCGACAACTACAGTTTCCTCATGTGCATTCTCAACCACGGAAACAATTTGGCGTCCCTGGTCAACGCCACCATCCCATTCTTCGTTTTTCTCTTCTGCAATCAACAGTTTCGACACATGACTGTTATGTATATCAAGGTGGGTAAAAAGAAATACCAAGAAAAATTGATACTGGGCATAAAATTTTTGGTTTTTTAGTGATAACGAGCAAAAATCAAAATTTTGACACTTTTATAGGGTCTTGACCATTAAATTCGGGTAAAATCGCCATGAAAAAAAAACGCGTATGGCGTTTTATAGTTGTACATATTTCTCTCTGCGCGAGGAGGCCCAGAGAAGCAGATGTAACAACCTGGCGGTGCCTCTCGCCGAATAGAGACGCAGACAAGCAGCGTTCCTCTCTGCTCTCTCTGCGCCCTCTCTCCCTCTTAATCCCAAATAATATCTCTCGTTCAGGGAATGCTGCAAACCGACGAGGTGAAACGAAAATCGTACTTTTCACAAGCCGGAATGCGGTGCGGAAGAATGTCGCGAATTGAAACCGATCGGTCGATGGCCGAAACAAAACTCGTGTCGAGACCCTCTAATGTCTAACCATATTCTAATTGTTTTAAGTTGATAATTTGCCAATACAATACCCAATCATCATTTCTCTGGTCTTTTCTTGTTACGGATGCTTTTGCCAATTTTTGTTGTTTGGTAGAGCTTGGTTATGTAGTTTGAATGAATTTTATTATTTCTTATTGCAAATTTGTGTACATGCATACAAAACCTGGCTCGTCGGTCGCTAATTTGCGACCAAAACACAAAAAAAAATATGCTCATAACTGACAGCGAATGGATGTCTAAAAGTTGGAGGCAGATTTTGGTCTCTGAACTTTTCTAAAAGGGATTTCTATCTTCTCATGGAATTTTTGGCAATTTGCCCAATAGCTGCCCACTAGCTGCCTACTAGCTGCCCACCAGCTGCCCATTAGTTGATCCGATGTACCACCAAAAGATTAGGATCCTGGTTGGTTTCTTGCGCACAGAGAAAAAGTTTTTAGGTAATTTTGGAAAATTTGCCCACTAGCTGCCCATCAGCTGCCCACTAGCTGTCCACTAGCTGCCCATCAGATGCCCTGATATTCCCCACTGAAAACTCGGACAATGGCTGGCTATTTGCGCACAGAGAAAACGGGGTTTAGGTAATTTTTGGAAATTTGCCTGCTAGCTGCTTACTAGCTGCCCACTAGCTGCCCATCAGCTCCCCCGATGTACCACTCCAAAACTAGGACCCTGGCTGGCGTTTTGCGCACAGAGAAAACGTTTTTAGGTAACTTTCGGCAATTTGCCCTCTCGCTGCCCATTGCCTGCCCAAGGTCTGCCCACAAGCTGCTCCTTAGCTGCCCCGGGCAGATATACCGAATATCGTGAAGCCTCTTGTTCCCAGAGGACATTATTATCTTGGGAGAGGACAATTAATGGGTTATCTTGGTGACATCGTTATTACAGGACTCTCCTGTTCCCAGATACCCAATCGCCACGACACTAGTAAGTTTTACCCGATTGTAAACAAAAGGATACCAAAAGTTCAGTTTCTGTGGCTATAGAGAAAAGTTGGGTTGGCAAACACCAAAACGACCAGCCAATTTAATTCTCTTTTTGTGCCTGCGTCTCTCGATGAGACGATTATAAATAGTGATCTCGGTTGACCGCCCTACACTGTCCCAAATTGTTCAACGTTCAACGAAAATGGGTGGTTTCTTGTCTCATCTAACGCCGGAGAAAAACCCGAATGTGCTCGACGCTTCGTGTGGACCGATTAGAGGGAATATTTATAAACATGTGAGTCGTTAAACGCTAATTTGAGGAAATTGCCCAATAGCTGCCCAGTAAATGCCCAATAGCTGCTCTTAAGCTGTTCATTTGGTGTCCCGCCATTTCGCGCCGCAGTTAGCGGTCTTTTTGCCCACTAGCTGCCCAATAGCTGCCCATTATCTGTCCATTAGCTGCCCCATAACTGCCCATTAGTTGCCCACTAGATGCCCATCAGCTGCCCGCCCATTTGATGCCTCGCCATTCTGATGTTCATTAGCTGTCCATTCACTGCCCATCAGCTGACTATTAACTGACCCTTAGCTGCCCAATAGCCGCTCAATAGCTGCTCAATAGCTGCCCCGCTGTTCTGATGTTTATTGGTTGTCCATTCACTGCCCATCAGCCGCTCATTAGTTGCCCAATAGCTGCTCAATAGCTGCCCATTCGATGCCCCGCCATTCTGATATTCATTGGATGTCTATTTACTGCCCATCAGCTGCCCATCAGCTTCCCAATAGCTGCTCACAAGCTGTCCATTATCTGCTCACTAGCTGCCCATTATCTGCCCACTAGCTGCCCATTAGCTGCCTCACCGTTTTATCGGCATTTAACGGCTTCCCACCAGGGGTGGGACCAAAAAAAAAAAATTTTTTTTCGATTTTTTTTGTTTTTTCGGGTTTTTTTTTGGATGAGACAAAAAATTTTTTGTTTTTTTTTGAGGATGTGTATAAAACAAAAAATTTTTTGATTTTTTTTCGATGGTAAGAGTGAGACCAAAAAAATTTTTTTTTTTTTTGATGATGCGCCGCAGGCAAAACAATTTTTTTTAGAGCCACGGAGGCGAAAGAAAGTTCCGGTTTTTGGGCAAAAACTTATTCAGTATATGCTCCGAATTGACAAAAACCTCTAATTTTCAACAAAAACTTGGAAAATTTATTTTTGAATGGCAGAAATACGTACTTTTTTTGGAACTTTTTTTTTGTTTTTTTGAGTAAATTTTTTGAGGACAAAAAAAGTTTTTTTTTTTTGTGAAAAATTTTTTTTTGTCCCACCCCTGCTTCCCACTCATTCAATGAAAAAAAAAACAACTAATAGAATCATAATCATTGTATTCCTAGAAAGAAACAATCGTCGATGGTTACTTGGGAATCCCGTACGCCAAACCGCCAGTCGGAGAACTACGGTTCAAAAAGCCAGTGGCAGCGGATAAGTGGGCGGAGCCAAGAGATTGCTACAAGTACGGACCAGCGTCTATTCAGACTGGAGGATTTTCGGAGGTAGGCAATATATTTTCTCTATGTACATATTTTAAGAATCACCCTTTTACAGCATGGTCCACCAAAGGAATTCCCACCCGATGAAGCCGCATGTCTTACTTTGAACGTGTTCGCTCCAAGAGCCCCATCTGCTGAGTTTGTGAGTCTTTTTTTATCACGTCTTGTCACGCCTTATCACATACATACTCGTCCAGGAAAACAAGCGGCCGGTAATGGTTTTCGTGCATGGAGGCTGTTTTGAGTTTGCTTCGTCATCAGATTTCTGTCACTACTCTTTGTCCGGGTAGGCATGTCTTTTTGACTACTTAGTCTTGCCTAATTTAGAACCCTTCCACTAAAAGACGTGGTCGTTGTGACCCTAAACTATCGGCTCGGAGTGCTCGGCTTTTTGACCACCGGAGACGACGTTTGTCATGGGAACCTAGGACTTTGGGATCAAACGCTGGCTCTAAGTTGGGTGCAAGAGCATATTGAGAGTTTTGGAGGTGATCCGAGCTGTGTGACGCTTTTTGGACAAAGTGCAGGTGGAGCCAGCGTGGATTTGCTCTCGTTGAGTCCGCATTCTAGAGGTAAGGGGAGTTTGGGGAAATCGCCGAGTAGCTGCTCAATAGGTGTTCATTAGCTGGCCATTTCATTAGCTACCCATTCCCTGCTCACCTGCTGCCCATCAGCTGCCCATTAGCTGCCCATCGGCTGCCCATCCGCTGCCCTGACCAATAAAAACCACATTTTCAGATCTATTCAAACGATTCATCCCAATATCCGGCTCTGCTCATTGTGGTTTTGCCTTGCGAACTCCTGAAAACCAAGCAAAGGTCTTCCGGGAGTTTGCCGAACATCATGGATTCAAGGGCGACGACTCCAATGAGCTTTTTCAATGGTACAAAAATCAGTCTGCTGAGACTCTGTCAGATGTGAAAGGCTTCAATAAAACAGTCTCTGGATCCTTGACATTCACGCCCAATCTGGACGGGGATTTCTTCCCAAAACCACTTGATGAGCTTAGAAGGGAAGCGATCAAGAAACAAATGATGACCGGTGTTGATGAGTACGAGGGGCTTATAATGGGTAAATCATACCTATCAGGCTTGTGCGAAAACCAAAACGAAAATTTTCGAATTTTCGATTTTTTCAAAGTTTTTCGAAAACAATTTTCGACGAAAATTTTTTCGGCCTTTTTTTTCGAAAAAAAATTTTCGACGAGAATTGTTTCGAGAAAATTCGGAAAAATCGAAAAAAAAAACTAACTTATGGAATGAATAAGGCTGTCTGAAAAACTGAAAAGGAGCTCGAAAAACACGAGAATAATGATTCTCTAATGCTTGGATCAATTTTAGATCCTAGATTTAAGATGCGCATGATTTATTTGATCGCACCTCTAGAATTTGAAATTTAGTTTGTTTCGAAGGAGTCTAAAGACAGATTTGTAAAACTTACTGTAAAATCTCTATTATATGGCCATGACACTCTATTGTTCGGAGAAAAGTTTAGAAATAGTTATAATATTTTTTACAAAAGTGGCATTCAAAAAGGGGTGGTCATTTTATAGAGTTTTTACAGTATTTATGAAAAATGCGGGATTTCTAGCGAAGCCAGTGATAAATTTAAAATCCTTTTTTTACTCGCTTGAAAATCGTTTTCGATTTATTCTCGAATTTTCGAAAAAATAACTCGAAAATGAAGGTCGAAAATTTTTTTTTCGAAAAAAAAAATCGAAAAAAAATTCGTTTTCGACTTTTTCGAGCACCCCGTTTTTGCACAAGCCTGATACCTATTTATGTAATTTTCTCTATTTTTTAATTGTATCAATTCAGCCATGAGCAACCCGGCGTTATCTCCGGCTGACACGGGTCTTCATATCATTCTAAAGTCCCTATATGGGCCAGACGTGGTCACGGAGCCTGAAGAAATACAGAAGAAATGCTACGAGTTTTACACAAATGGAGTTGACAAATCAGATGAGGAAGCAATGAAAAAGAAGCTCATTGAAGCCGTTGGCGATTTGTACTTTAATGTGGGAGTTTATTTGTCGGCGAAAAATGCGCTGAAGCATGGCAATGAAGTGTTCTTTTATACTTTCGAGTACGCCAATCCAGAGGGATTTGGAATGTTTGGTGGGATGCTTCCTTTTAAAGGTGGGCTAGCTTGAAAAGCTCATAAAAATTTTGTTTGCAGCAGCCACACATTGCACAGAGCTTCGTTATTTGCTCGGGGAGGGTGTCTACTCAAAGTTTGATCCAAGCGATGAAGATTTGAAATTGCTCGACAAAACAACCACTTTGTTTGCCAACTTTGCCAAATATGGGTGAGCTTTATTTTTTTTTAATATTTTTTTTTTGAAAATGCGGAGGATGCATACATATAGTGTCAGTGCTTCTCTAGACTCTATTATGCATTAAAAAAAATGCATCCATACCATGATTCCAGAAACCCAAACGGAAAATCATCTGCTGGCTGGGAAAAGTACAGTGCGGAGCGTCCGGAACGTCATTTCCGTATTTCGCAACCCGATTGCGAAATGAGAGACGTTTATCACGAGGGCAGAATTCAATTCGTGGAGACGATTGATACGGAAAGCGCCAAGTATCAAGAAGTTATATACGGAAAGAAATAGGCTCTAAACTGTGGATTTGTGGATCGTATGCATGCTAAATAAACACGTTTGAATTTGTGAACATTCGACCAAGAGGGTGATATTAGATACTCCTGTTCGTTTGATCTTTGCCATTGAAAAAAAATTCGTCACTGTACAGGGAATACAACAACCACAGAATTGCCGGCGTGTGCGTGTAGCCAGAGGAAAAAGAAATCAAATAACGTTGTGCAACAGTTTCCCGCCTCTCTTTTTTCCGTATCTTTTTTTCTTTTGGCCGCTGGGTCTTCATACGAGAGACAAAACGACCATCAATTATAAATAGCACTTTGGGTTTCTTTTTTCACTCGTTTCATCTGTCACCTTGGGTGCATTTCATTTTGAAAATTTGTTCCGCGCGCTATCGATGACGCCTGTTTTGTCATCTGCGCACTCGTCTAACTGTCTGGGTCTCTTATTTTTAACAGAGAAAAATTTTCGAAGAGGGCATTTTTTTTCTATTGTGTTTTCAATCGACTTGCAACATGAAAACGCAAGTCAAGTCTGCATTCACCGTTCTGTCTGCGTCTCTTCAAATAACACTGTGTTAGCGTGGTCGCGCAAAAAAAAGTGGGCGGAGTTTTTCGTTTTCATGTCGCAAGTCGATTGAAAAAAAAATATGTTCTGCTTTTTTCTACCTTGAATAATTCCAAAAAATACATAAATAAAGGTTTCAGAAAATGGGTGGATTCTTGTCTCATCTGACGGCAGAGCAAAACTCGAACGTTCTTGACGCCACGTGTGGACCGATTCGGGGAAATGTTTACAAACATGTGAGTTAATACAGTATTTTAATATTTTCACGAGACGCAGACATGCTTTTTTGATCTCCACTTTGGAGACGCAGACATGCTTTGCTGCTCTCCACTGTGGAGACACAGACATGCTTAGCTGCTCTCCACTGTGGAGATGCAGACATGCTTTGCTGCTATCCACTGTGAAGGCGCAGGCATGCTTTGCTGCTCTCCACTTTGGAGACGCAGATATGCTTAGCTGCTCTTCATTGTGGTGGCGCAGACATGCTTTGCTGATCTCCACTGTGGAGACGCAGGCATGCTTAGCTGCTCTTCATTGTGGAGGCACAGACATGCTTTGCTGCTCTCCACTGTGGAGACTCAGACATGCTTTGCTGCTCTCCACTGTGAAGACTCAGACATGCTTAGCTGCTCTCCACTGTGGAGACGAAAAAATTCTTCGCTGCTCTCCACTATGGAGATACAGACATGCTTTGCTGCTTGTCACTGAGGAGACGCAGACATAATTTGCTGCTCTCCACTGTGGAGGCGCAGATATGCTTTGCTGCTCTCCACTGTGGAGACTCAAACATGGTTAGCTGCTCTTCATTGTGGAGGCACAGACATGCTTTGCTGCTCTCCACTGTGGAGACGCAGACATGCTTAGCTGCTCTTCATTGTGGGGACGCAGACATGCTTAGCTGGTCTCCACTATGGAGACGCAGACATGCTTTGCTGCTCTCCACTGTGGAGACGCAGACATGCTTCGCTGCTCTCCACTGTGGAGACGCAGACATGTTTTGCTGCTCTCCACTTTGGAGACGCAGAGATGCTTTGCTGCTCTTCACTTTGGAGACGCAGACATGCTTTGCTGCTCTCCACTGTGGAGACGCAGACATGCTTTGCTTTGCTTTGCTGCCCTCCACTGTGGAGACGCAGACATGCTTTGCTGCTATCAACTGTGGAGACTCAGACATGCTTTGCTGCTCTCCACTGTGGAGACGCAGAGATGCAATGTGGCTTACTTGCTTTTACGGACGCCGGGAGATGTTCTATCGATGAAATAACATTTCCACCTTTAGAAAGAAGAGCTCATCGATGGTTACTTGGGAATTCCGTACGCCAAGCCGCCAGTCGGAGAGCTGAGATTCAAAAAGCCAGTGGCTGCGGATAAGTGGGCGGAGCCAAGAGACTGCTACCAGTACGGACCAGCGTCTATCCAGACTGGGGAATTTATTGAGGTACATAAATAGGACAGAACTGTTGCATAGTGTCGATAAACTCCAGGTCTTCCCGCCAAGAGTTCCAGCGGCTCAAGAAGACACATGTCTTACTTTGAATGTGTTCACCCCGAGAGCGCCTTCTGCCGAGTTTGTGAGTTGTTTTTCAGGCACAGAGAGGGGGTGGCCTCTGAAAGTTCTACTGAGAGCCCAAGTGAATCCTAGGCTCGGCCATAAAAGCCTAGGCCATAGTAACCTAGATTTCTATGGCCTAGGTTTCTATGGCCTAGGTTTTCAAAGAGCTCCCAGTAGAATTTGAGTTAGAAAAAAAACACACTATACAGTAAATCCAAATTACTTCAGAACACCAAACGCCCCGTTATGGTGTTTATTCATGGCGGTGGCTACGAGTTGGGCGCGTCGGGAGATTACTGCGCCTATTCATTGTCTGGGTAAGTGCTCTCTCAATCTTCTTCACAATCTCGTCGCCAACGTGGCCACGTGCAAATGAAGCGAGTTCACAGCACCTCGTACTTGATTTTGACAATTATAGAACTCTTCCCCTAAAAGACGTGGTCGTTGTGACGATCAACTATCGTCTCGGAGTGCTCGGCTTTTTGACCACAGGCGATGAGGTTTGTCACGGCAACTTTGGACTTTGGGATCAAACTCTGGCTCTCAAATGGGTGAAGGAGCACATTGCGAGTTTTGGAGGTGATCCGAACAGTGTTACCGTGTTCGGACAAAGCGCAGGAGGAGCCAGTACTGACCTGCTTTCTTTGAGTCCACATTCTAGAGGTAAGGGGGATTAAGGCTTCCATTCGGACGAAAAAAAAGCGGACGAATTTCGTCCGCTGTTCGTCCGCTCGTCCGCGGTTCGTCCGGTTCGTCCGGTTCGTCCGAGGTCGGTCCGCTTCGTCCGTTTTTTTTTTCTTGTTAGTTTTTCTTTTTCTTTTTGTTATATTTTGTTTTCAAAAGCTGTTTTTGTTCTTTTTTCTTTGAAATATCAACAGAAATGTCTTGTTTCTGCTATCAAAAATTCGGAAAAAAATTAAAAAAATTTGTTTTTGCAAAGCTAATTCTACATAAATTTGCAACCGCTTACATTTTCAATGTTAGAATTTTTAAAAAGAGTGCCATAAATTAAAATTCCCAGCCAAATAGAGCGTGCCGGACGAACCGGACGAAACGGACGAAACGGACCAACCGGACCGTCCGCGGACGAACCGGACGAACCGGACGAACCGCGGACGAAGCGGACGGACGGCGGACGGACGGACGAACGGACGGACCGGACGGACGAAAATTGGTCCGAATGGAAGCCTTAAGGGGGATTTTCAGGAAGTTGCCGAGTAGCTTCCGAGTAGCTGCTCATTAGGTGTTCATTGGCTACCCATTAGGTGTTCATTAGCTACTCCTCAGCTGCCCATTAGTCAGTTTGCTAAATGTTGTGTTTGAGTCGGCTATCCCTTTTTTGTCTGCGTCTCTTCACACAGCGCTGTGATTGGGTTGCCATGTGCAGAAAAGTGGGCGGGGTTTCAGTTTTTGATGCATGTAGCAACTCGACTGAAAACACAGTATGAATACATACATTATTCCTAGATCTCTTCCAAAGATTCATTCCAATCTCCGGCTCCTCTCATTGTGATTTCGCCTTGAGAACTGCTGAAAATCAGGCAAAGATCTTCCGGGAGTTTGCCGAGTTTCATGGCTTCAAGGATGGAGACTCCAATGACCTTCTTCAATGGTTCACAAGCCAGTCTGCAGAGACTTTGTCAAAAGTGAAAGGATTCAAAAAAACAATCTCTGGATTCTTGACATTCATTCCCAACTTGGATGGCGATTTCTTCCCAAAACCACTTGATGAGCTGCGAAAAGAAGCACCAAAGAAACAAATGATGACTGGTGTTGACGAGTACGAGGGTCTTCTTTTGGGTAAAATAAGCTCATAAATTAATTGCTTCCAAAACCAGTGACGTTTTTTCAGCCATGATGAATCCAGCCTTTTCCCCAGCCGACACTGGCCTTCATCTCACACCAAAAGGGATCTTTGGACCGGATGTTGTCGAGAATCCGGAAGAAATTCAGAAGGTGTTCTACGAGCAATACACAAATGGAGTGGACAAATCTGATGAGGAAGCGATGAAGAAAAAGCTTGTTGAGGCTGTTGGTGATGAATTCTTTAATGTAGGCGTTTATTTGGCGGCGAAAAATGCTGCAAAGCATGGCAATGAAGTCTACTTTTATACTTTTGAGTACGCCAATCCAGAGGGATTTGGAATGTTCGGTGGGATGCTTCCTTTCAAAGGTGGGTTAACCTTAAAAGACTCGAAAATTTCTATTTTTGGTTGTAGCATCCACACATTGCACAGAGCTGCGTTATTTGCTCGGGGAGGGTGTCTACTCAAAGTTTGAACCAAGCGATGAAGATTTGAAATTGCTCGACAAAACGACCACTTTGTTTTCCAACTTTGCTAAATATGGGTTAGTTTTTATAACAGGTGGAATGCAGGGGATGCATATAGGGTTTACGTGCATCGCTACAGTCAATTATGCATAAATGGATGTACGATGTGGTTTAAATATGGACGCTCTCCACTGTGGAGACGCAGACATGCTTTGCTGCTCTCCACTGTAGAGACGCAGACATGCTTTGCTGCTCTCCACTGTGGAAACGCAGACATGCATTGCTGCTCTACACTGTGGAGACGCAGCATGCTGTGCTGCTCTCCACTGTGGAGACGCAGACATGCTTTGCTGCTTGTCCACATCCACATCCACCGAGAGTCTGTTTCTCTGGGTCCCTCACTCACTCCTATTGAAAAACTGTTTTCCTGTCTCTTCCCAATTTAATGGATCCGGCCTCTGATTACGAGTCCGTGCCCATGAAACGGCAGAAAATCTAAATTTTCAGAAATTGTTTTCTCTGCGTCTCTAAATCCCATAATTCCAGAAACCCGAACGGAAAATCGTCTGTCGGCTGGGAAAAGTACAGTGTCGAGCATCCGGAACGTCATTTCCGTATTTCGCATCCCGATTGCGAGATGAGAGACGTTTATCACGAGGGCAGAATTCAATTCGTGGAGAAGATTGATGTGGAGAGCGCCAAGTATCAAGAAGTGATTTATGGAAAGAAGTAGGCGTTTAATTTTATGTGGCATTGAATATGAATAAATTAATTAAAAAAGAAACCCGTATATTGTCGAAACGTGAAACTCCGCTCACTTTTTTTACCCGAAAAAGTGGGCGGAGTTTCACGTTTTGAAAACACAATACATTTTACCAGTTTTTTTTTCAGATCATCATCATCGAAATTGTAAATAAAGAAACAAACAACTTATCGCTCCTTATCAGTCACATTTTTTTGTGTCTTTTTTTCCCAAATAAAATGATATCATTTTTTCATCATTGGTTTTTTTTACCCAAGGCATTTATTAAATTGCAATTGCCGTTTTTGCCATTTTTAAACGCTTGTTTGCCGCCAAAGTCGACGCGCTGCGGCTTCGTTGCGTGGCAGCGCTGTCTCGCGCCTGCGTCTTGTCCGGCTCCGTCTCGTCTCGTTTCTCTTCGTCTGCGTCTCGTCTCGCTCCCTCGCTTACACGCTTTCGGGGGTACGACAGAATAGAAATAGGCGAAATAGAAATGCTACAAAATAGAATTGCTACAAAAAAGAACTGGAAAAAATAGAACGGCTACAAAATAGAAATGAGCGGAATAAAACAGCGCGAAATAGAAATATGACAAAATAGAAATGAGCGAAATAGGAATTAGTGCGATGGAGCGCGTTTACATTATTCTTCGAATTTTCCGATAATTATAGGATTTTTCAGTAATTTTCAGATATTTTACGCACTTAACATCATCGAAAATGAAGAAAGATATAAAATCAATGCAGTTTCAGAAAAAAAAAAAATGGAAAATCGGCGAAAAACTGAGCAATTGAAAAAATAATGCAAACGCGCTCCATCGCCAAAATTTGTTCCATTTTGTAGCCGTTCTATTTCCCTCATTTCTATTTTGTAGCCGTTCTATTTCGTAGCATTTCTATTTCGCTCAGTTCTATTTTTTCCAGTTTTTTTTGTAGCATTTCTATTTTGTAGCCTTTCTATTTCGCCTATTTCTATTTTGTCGTACCCTCACGCTTTCTGCTGTGATTTCACAAAAATTGGCACATTGCCAACCTTTTTTCTGTCGAAATTAACGGAGCGCACGTTCCATACGCGTTTTCATTCTTTTCAGGAATCTATTTATCAAAATGGGCGGACACCTGTCACATTTGCAACACGAGCCGATGGAAGACTTGTTCGAGGCGACGTGTGGACCAATCTATGGGAACCTTTATAAACATGTAAATTTGACCAGCATACACCTAAAAACCTCATAATACATACATATATCCCAGGACCAAAAAGAAGTGATGGGATTCTTAAACATTCCGTATGCCAAACCGCCAGTTGGCGATCTAAGATTCAAGAAATCAGAGCCAGCGGAGAGATGGACAGAGCCGAGACACTGTCATCTGCCCGGACCAATTGCTCCACAAACTGGAGGTCTTGGAGAGGTTTGTGGGGTATTAAAAACCAAATACATAAATAAAATTAGTACTGCGAGAATAGACGGCCAGAGTGGGACGAGGCAAACTGTTTGCATCTGAACGTTTTTGCGCCAAGAAGGAGATCTGAAGAGTTTGTGAGTGGGGTGGTGTCTTGAATAAAAAAGAACAACATTTAGCCGAATGGATATCCCGTAATGGTGTTTCTTCATGGTGGAGGATTCGAGTTCTCTTCTGCTGTTGACTACGATCCGTATTCGATGTCAGGGTGAGTGTTTTGGAGGCAAGAAATGGGGAAAATTATGCTGTTGAAGGCCTCTCGGCAGAAACCCTATACAGTTTGCGGTCAGTTGCCAAACTGTCTGCGCGCAGCCTAACAACAGTCTGATGAGAATTACTAGACAACTGTTTGATTGCGCGCAGACAGTTCTCTGCCGGCACTTCCAAACAGTCTGCGCGCAGCTTATCAATTTTTGGTAGGCCGTTCGCTTTGCGGATAGTTTATACTGTCAGTATATTGGACTGAAAACAATCAATTTATTAGATAAAGAACATGCGCACCAGCAAAAACAAGTTCAAGTTAAAAAAAAACAGAAATTCCGAATAAAAAATTAATTTCGAAATCGGGTGAAGGCGGCGTTGAGCGAAAGGGATACTGGTTTCGATCTGAAATAACATTTAATAGTAGTAAATTTTAAGAAATTTATACCGTAAAAACTCTAATAGAACGGCATGCCCTTCTATTGTTTCATTTCATCACAGCTGCCGGGTATTTAGAGGTTTGCACACCAAACTTCGCTCGTCTCATGCTTGCTTGGTTAGAAAGTGTTTTGCCGAGTATGGTGTGCAAACATCTAAATACCAGGCAGTTGTGATGAAATGAAGCAATAGAAGGGCATGCCGTCCTATTAGAGTTTTTACGGTATGTAAGTACCAAACGTGCCTTATCGAAAAAAAATTTACGTTTTAAAGCAGCCCCCTCAGCTAACGGCAATTTTTCCATAGACCATCTTCTCGCGAGGGGGTGCTCAAACTCCCAGCTCTGCCAGTTTTCAAAATTTCAAAATTCTGTCTTTTTTAAACACCTATAAGCCTGTCCTATGACCTATTTTAGGCCTGCCCCATGACCTATTACAGGCCTGTCACATGACCTATTTGAAGCGAATCTTTCCTATCAGAAAGCCAATTTTATTTAAAAAAAACAAACTAAAAATTCAGAACCCTCCCACTCAAAGACATTGTCCTAATCACCGTCAATTATCGTCTTGGAGCTCTCGGTTTTCTCACCACTGGCACCGACTCTTGCCGCGGAAATTACGGTCTCTGGGACCAAAAACTCGCATTGGAATGGATCCAGGAGCATATTGCGAGCTTTGGAGGAGATCCGCGTAATGTGACAGTCTTCGGACAGAGTGCAGGCGGAGCAAGCGCTGACCTGCTCTCTTTGAGTCCCCATTCGAGAGGTGATTGTTGCGAGCGTGTTTAGATAAAATAGTCAAATGCATACATAGTTTAGATCTGTTTCACAAAATGATTCTCATGTCCGGAACTGCGTACTGTGAATTTGCGATGAGGACAGAGAACGAGCAAGTGAACGTGTTTCGGGAATTCGCGATTCATCATGGCTATTCGGGGAATGGTATGTTTATTATATATCTAGAGTCTAGTATGCCTACATGCAGTATAATGATTCAAATACGGACACTATATGCATCCACCGGATTTCACCTATGTAAACTTGGCAGAGCGCCATTGTGGGGATGCAGAGAAATGCGGCAGGGAGCTTTTACATGTCCGTGGGCTTTTTGGGGGGGGGGGGGGGGGGAAATAGAAAAGAACTGTCGCCTTGTGTAAACACGCTGCCCCGCAGACGAGTTTTGCACTGTACGCGAGACACCCGGGTTCGAGTTTTGGGGTGGTCAGAATAGTTTTTCATTGACAGACGCCCATGTGCCAAGCAAGAAATATCGACACTCTTAATTTCAGACCCCGAATCTCTTTTCGAGTGGTACCAACAGCAGCCCGCCGAAGTTCTCACAAACATTGCGCATTTCAAAATGTCAAACTCAGGATGGCTTCATTTCATTCCCAATCTGGACGGCGATTTCTTCCCAAAACCGTTGGAAGAACTTCGTGCTGAAGCTCCTCATAAACCAGTAATGTTAGGGGTTTGCGAATACGAAGGGCTCATTTTGGGCCTAAAAAGTAAAAGTGCGGACCGAGTGAAAGAAGCAATGCAAAATGTTTTGACTGCTGTATTTCGAGAGGATGTCGTCGCAAATCCACACCGTGTCCAGCAACGACTTCTCGATCATTACACTTCGGGAGTTGACGATAATGAAAACGCGTTAAACATCCGGAAGGCCCTTCTGATTGGCGATTTGCTGTTCACAGTTGGAGTACAATTGACGGCTGAATCAGCGGCACGAGCTGGACATCCAGTTTACCTTTACTCGTTTGATTATTGTAATCCTAATCCTGGCCATTTCGGGTTGTTTGAAAATCTGCTTCCTATAAAAGGTAGGCGAAAAATGTTCCACCAAGAAAAAGAAACAATTTCAGCCCCCACTCACTTCACCGACATTCGCTACGTGCTCGGCGAAGGTTTGTACAGTAAATTTGAGCCGGATGACGATGATTTGAAAATGATGGATCGGATGACTACAATCTACTCTAACTTTGCCAAGTTTGGGGATCCAAATGGAAGAAAAACGAGCATTGGATGGGAAAAGTTTAGCATAGAGCATCCGGACATGCACTTCAAATTATCGCTGGCAAAGTGTGAGATGAAGGACAAATGGCAAGAGGGAAGACATCAAGTTTTGAAGGAAATTATTGAAAATGAGATAAAGTATCAGAGTATTGCACTTGGGAAATAAACTTAAAATTAATAAAAAAATAATAATGAGAAAGAGTTTTTTAAAAGTTTTTCTTTCTTGAATTTGAAATTTTTTGGCAATTAGCTGTTTTCGATAGTTGAATTTTGCTTTATCGCCGGTAGCCAATATGGTGCCAAATACTGTGGGAATATCGAACAGTTAATGGGCAGCTGATGGGCAGCAAATGGGCAGCAAGTGAGGAGCTAATGAGCAGATGATGGGCAGCGGATGGGCAGCGGATGAACAGCTAATGGGCAGCAGGTGGGCAGCTGATGAGCAGCTATTGGGCTGATGATAGGCAGCTTATGAAGCTGATGGGCAGCTAGAAGACAGCAATTGGACAGCTGAAGGGCAGCCAATAGGCAGCTATTGGTCAATAAATGAGCAGTTCATGGGCATTACCCGATTCGGGCAAATTGCAAAAAAATCCCTGCTTAGAACCGCAATACATTATAAGGAATTCTCGCAGTATTATTGTGCCTCAAAACTTTCTTTGAATACTGACTTTTTCTTATGACATGTATCACTTTTAAATTGCCTTATTGTAAGTTCTTATTTAAAAGGAAAAATTGGATGATTCATTTCGCACTATTTATTTGCAATTTTGTCGCATTTTTTCATATTCAATGTCGTTTATTTTTAGTTCCATGTATGTTTTTTGCCGCCACGCGCTGCGGTCGCGTCGCGTGACAACGGTGTGTCGCAGTCTGCGTCTCATCGTCCGCACACTATTCCTCGCCGCCTGCGCCTCATCTGCCGCACATGCTGTTTCGCAGTCTGCGTCTCATCGCGTGAAAATGGTGCCTTGCAGTCTACGTCTTATCGACTGCACGCGCTATCTTGCAGTCTGCGTCTCATCGGTCGCCCGTGCTGTCTCGCAGTCTGTGTCTCGTCTCCGGCCCGCTGTCTCGCCGTCTGCGTCTCATCACCGGCACACGCTGTCTCGCAGTCTGCGTCTCATTGACTGGACACGCTGCCTCGCAGTCTGCGCCTCATCGTCCGCAAGCATAAATTGGCACACTGCCAAGAATATTTTAAGCGATACACATGTGACAATGAACACGGAACTTAATTTTTCTTTCAAAATCGGATTAAATAATTATCTGTCTGCACCAGTGCCAGGTGGTACAAACCAAAAAAAAACGAAAGAGCTCAAGCAGAACAGTCTACTTTTGGCCAAAATCAAATGATTCTCATTTTCTTGACGACTTTAATCCTATTTGAGAAGCTTATCAGAGGGTTCACATAAAAAGAGTAAGTGCCAATGTTTGTCGGCGTTTCTGCATGGTTTCTCACGTTACCTCCATGATTTTTCATTAATTTTTCTCCTGGTTTTGGTTTTTCGGGTTCACGGCGATTTCTCTGCGCCTCTATGCACAGGTGAAATGCAGTGGATGCATATAGTGTCCCTGTTGTCCATATGATCCAATGGACGGTATATAAGCACTAGTTTTTATTTATTTATTGCATTGAAAAAAGGATATTTAAATTTTAGAACGCCTGCGCTCAAAACGCATAAATGCACGATATGCCTCAAATACGGACACTATATGCATCCATCGCATTTCACCTGTGTAAACTTGGCAGAACGCGACTGTGGGGACTTTGGGGCTACGGAATACAACTATCGCCTTCTACCTACTTAGCAGTTCCATTTCGTAGCAGTTCCATCCCTTTGTATTAAAGTGTGTCCCGATTTTGTCCCGATTCAATTCCGTTACTGTTCAATGATGTCCTGTCCAATAAAGTCCAATAAAATTTTAACCAAATATAATGCGATTATCATCATTGTTTTCCACAGCATGGGCGGTCATTTGTCGCACCTGGAGAGAGAATAACACTCGAACGTGTTAAACGCAACTTGCGGTCCAATTAGAGGAAATGTCTATCGTCATGTAAGTGATGGCGACGAATCGGTAAAAAGAGCTCAAAGTTCAGGGCACAAAAATTGTCGACGGCTATCTGGGAATACCGTACGCGAAGCCGCCAGTCGGAGAGCTGAGATTCAAAAAACCAGTGGCAGCGGATAAGTGGGCGGAGCCAAGAGATTGCACAAAGTACGGCCCGAGGTGTCCACAATCGGGCTGTTTTCCCGATTCGATTCACTTTGAGAAGAAGGACGTGGCAGATGAGGCGAATTGTTTGACGCTTAATGTTTTTGCGCCGAGATGGGAATCTGTTGAGTTTGTCAGTTTTTCGTTTGGTGAAGTTTGGCGCGGTGGCTTTGAAAACGGGCTATTTCTCTCGCGTCTCTGCGTCTCTACAAAGCAGAACAGCAATAAGTAGACGCAGAGAAAAGAGACAGGGCGCGTTTGCTTTATTGGACCGATTCAGCGCAGGAAAAAAACCGATTTTCGCGGTTTTTTCCCCTATGCAGGTTGTTTTCCAGGAAGAAAACCCATCGCGTCGAGACCCGGCAGTGAAAAATGCAATGCGCCTTTAATTTTCAATGGGAATTCGGTTGAAATTTAAAGGCGCATCCGATTATTTCATCGGCCGGTCTCGACACGATAAGTTGTTAGTTTTTGTCTTTTTTTCTCAATTCTGCATAGGGAAAAAAACCACAAAAAACGGTTTTTTTTCCTCTGCTGAATAGGTCCATAACTTACTATCTAGCACGTGGTGGGTGGCTTTTAACCACTGGGCAACCTGCTGGCAAATAAGGAATAGTTAATTAGAATGCTAATAAATATCATAGTTAACACAAAAATAAATTCGATTCAAACCTCTTTAAGCCCCAATTTGCGAGTTATTTCTCGCATCTCTGCGTCTCTACTGGGCAGAGCGCCACTGAAGAGACGCAGAGAAAAATGATAGGGCGCGTTTGCGTTTTTTGTAGGGTCTAGCGCGCCGTGTTTAGGTGTGGCAAGGGAGGGGTTTATCCCATTTTTCTTGACAAAGAATTGTATTATGTGGTCCTGAGGGTTCTGAGCCATCTTGTAGTTCTCAAAGGATTTTGGCCCTCAGTTGTCAGTTGTCCATTTCGGGGCGCATACGGGGCACAGGCCTGGCTATTAGTCGCATACGTGTCAACATTTTAACAGCAATTTTTGATGGCTAATAGCCATGTATCAGGGACTCTTAACTTTGTGCAAACAAAAACTCTTTCAAATCACCCAGAACATGAATTTTCCAGCACTCCAAACGTCCTGTAATGGTCTACATTCATGGCGGCGGTTTCGAGTGCTCTGCTTCCAGAGATTACTGTGACTATTCAATCTCCGGAACCCTTGCACTAAAAGACGTGGTTGTGTTGACTCTGAACTATCGTGTCGGAGTCCTTGGCTTCTTCTCAACCGGTGACAGTGTGTGCCCCGGAAATTTCGGGCTTTGGGACCAGACACTTGCTCTCAAATGGGTGAAAGAGCACATTGGATCGTTTGGAGGAGATTCTGGAAATGTGACAGTGTTGGGTCAGAGTGCTGGAGCAGGAAGTGTTGATGTTCTTTCGCTGAGTCCGCATTCGAGGGGTAATTGTTTTAATGGCTAATAGCCTTGTGTGTACATATTGTGGGCGCTCAGAAATTACACAGGCCTAACTTCTCTAATTGTGTTTAATTTTTAAAATGCTACATATGTATTTCCTTCCTAAGCGGTTTCTGCGTCTCGACAATAGGCACATACCGTAAAACCTGTATTAGAATGGGAATGGCACCTGTAATAAAACGTCACCTTTACCACCCTATGGCACGGCACCCCAGCCTTCCAAAATTGTTTCCACCTGGCGCATTTTTAAAACCCTAAGGCTCGGTCATTTTTTGACAAAAAGGGCTCGTTTTTAAATTAAAATGATGGTGTCATCTTGAATAACCAGACAATGATTCGAATTTCTCGAAAAAGTAAATTTTCGAGTGAAAAAATAATTTCATTATCCGAAGAACTTGGTGGTGCATTGGACGACGGGGGAGGCGTGTACGGCAATCTTTAAATGTTGATTTCTACCAAATCTGATATCATTAAATACCTTCCGAAAATATAGAACAGCACACGCCTCCCCCGTCCGTTGTCCAATACACCACCAAGTTTGTCGGATAACGAAAAACTAAAATTTATTTTTTTTTGAGAAATTCGAATCATTATCTGATTATTCCGGATGAAACCATCATTTTAATCTAAAAACAAGGCCTTTTTGTCAGAAAATCACCGAGCCTTAGGGTTTTAAAAATGCGTCAGTTTTAATACAGGTTTTACGGTATTTATTATTTTTATTTATTTTCTATTTTTTAATATTTTATCAGATCTCTTTCATCGTGTGATTCCAATGTCTGGCAACGCCTACTGTGAATTCTGTGTCCGGACTGCCAAAAGTCAAGGAAATGTTTGCCGAAAAATCGCACGTCATCTAGGCTATACGGGTCCTGACGATTACGATTCCCAGAAAATTCTCGAGTGGATGCGATCAAAGCCAATTGAAGAAATCCAAAAACTAGATGGAATCCAGCTTCCATCATCTGGAATTCTAGCCTATGTCCCTTGTTTGGACGACGATTTCCTTCCGAAGCCGCTAGAAGAATTGAGAAAAGAAGCTCCGAAAAAGTCGGTGATGATCGGATTCGCCGAGTACGAAGGGCTCTTTTTTGATTTTTTGAGCAAAGATACGACGAAACCAAAGGAAGCCTTGAGAGCCGCGATTGCCAATTATTACAAAGAAGACACTGGGGAGAATTTTGAAGATGTCAGGGAGAGGATTTACAGTTTCTATACACAGAATGTTGATGAGAATGATGATTTGAAAATGAAGAAAGTGTTAATTGATGTAAGAATATGGGATAGAATAGAACTGCTACCGCGGACAATGTCTCGTCGTTCTATCCCCTCACCCCGTTATAATTAAATTGGCACTTGGTGTTCCTGTACAGATTTACAAAGCATATTTTTTTGAATGTTTTGGCAGGACGCGATACTAATCAATCTAAAATCAAAATCTTGTTAAAAAACAGAAAAACAACTTGTTAAAACTTGGCGAAAATCAGACGAAAAATACGATTTTTTGGCGCGAAAAACACTCGCGACGCGTGTCTTCTAACCTGCGACAGTGCCAAGATTTTGTGCCGTCAAATGCGGCGCGTGCACGTATTCTCAATGGAGCACGTTTTCACCAGGGCACTCGTCAACACCCCGTGTACCCAGAACAGTGGATCTGTATGCAACACCAGTACGTAAACACCGAGTGCCAATTAAATGACGATAAATATATAGAAAAACTTTTGAACCACCTTTTTCAGTTCAATGGAGACTCTCTTTTCACAGCCGGAACTGTTGCAGCCGCAAAATCCTTCACAAAATACGGAAACACAGTGTGGTTTTACATTTTCGATTATTGCAGTCCCACAGGGTTTGGCGAGCATGAAAAAGTGATGCCATTTGTGGCTCCGACCCATTGCACGGATCTTCGGTACATTCTTGGCGAGGGCTTGTACAGTGATTTTCAGCCAAATGAGGAAGAGTTGGAAATGGTGGATCAGATGACCACGTGGTACTCGAATTTTGCTAAATACGGGTAATATTTTAAACTGCCTTTTCTTTTTTCACAAATTTTGATTTTTCCGCCAAAGCCCACGCGCCGCGGTTGGTTGCGTTGCGTGGTAACGTTGTCACTCGTCTGCGTCTCGTTCTGCCACAAATTAGAGCGTGGCCGATTTTTTGGCTCTAGGACGTTTCGAAACCTGAAATTTCAAAACTGGGACGTTTCGAAACTTTTTGGCATTTTTGCGTATTGTTTTTCGCCAATCGACACCAAAACACACGCGCATTTTGTATTTATAAGGCCTCGTTTTTGGATTATAATGATGGTGTCATCCTGAATAATCAGATAATGATTCGAATTTCTTTAAAAAATTAAATTTTCGAGTGAAAAAATAAGGTAATTATCCGACGAACTTGGTGGCGCATTGGACGACGGGGGCGGCGTGACTAGTATGTCGCAAAAATGCAAAAAAGTTTCGAAACGTCCCAGTTTCGAAATGGCAGATTTCGAAACGTCCCAGAGCCGATTTTTTGCTCTAATTTCTCTGAATCTCACTCCTAATTCATGTTCAATTTGCTGTTCGATCGGAGCGAATTTGAAGCAATCGAATTGCTACATAAATCAAAAAATGAAACCCCGCCCACTTATTTGCGCGCGACCCCTCTAACAAAGTGCTATTTGAAGAGACGCAGACAAAAAAGGGATAGAATAGATAACAGACTCTTGTTTTCATGATGCAACTCAAATCGTTTGAAAACACAATATTATGGATTCGTGAATGAGCGACAAAACCGGGTGAATTGTGGGGCAAAAGATGGCTGGTCTCACCACGATTTTGACAGACTACGGTTAGCGCGAAAATATATTTTTTTATTCTTTTTTTTTTTATATAAAACGCATTTTCATAGTTTTTTTTCTCAACAAAATGTGTTTTTGAAACGAAATAACCCATTCCAGATTACACAAAAAATTTTAATAGTGAAAAAATGCTAGTCAAAAGGCAAAAAATCGCGTTTTTATTAAAAACAAAGAAGAAAAAATATTTCTCGCGCTAACCGTAGTCGGTCAAAATCGTGGCGAGACCAGCCAACTTTTTCCCCACAATTCACCGCGTTTTGTCGCTCATTCACGAATCCATAATATAACTCTGAAAACTCGCTCCAATCGAACAAGAAATTTCAAATGAATTTGAAGAGAGGTTTAGAGAAATCAGAGCGAAACTCTCTCTTCGCCAACGTGGCCGCGTCCACCACTGTGCGAAGGGAGCGCGTTTGCAGCGCTCCGAACTGACAATGAGAATACAACAACAACAACAATTTATTACAGTAACCCCAATCCCAGAGGCTCGTCAGACTGGGAACCGTACACATTATCCGATCCATTACGCCACTTTCACATTGTTTATCCGCGCGGAACGATGCGGAACGAGTTGCACCAGGAAAGATTGGAATTTTTGGAGAATATCCGGAAGAACAATCGAAATTTGGAAACTGTTATTTATGGAAGGAGCTAATTGTGAACGTTTTTTTGTGTTGACCATTCTGCCACTGAAAAAAGTAGAACAAATAATAAAATGAATGTTGTAGCAAAGTTACGTACAAAATACATTTTGCTATCAACTACAAGAAAAGGGAGACGGCAAACAAACAAACACACACACACACATGACGACTCCGCCCATTTCCCCGATAACCATATAAACGTTCATTGACAGAGACGTACGTAGAATTGAATTGAATTGAATTGCGCAAAAAAAAAGAGAATGGGAGGCCATCTCTCGCATTTGCAACCAGAACCCCACTCGAATGATTTGTTGGCCTCGTGTGGACCAGTCAGAGGGAATGTTTATCGGCACGTGAGTTGGCAAATCAATGTTCTGTTAACGATACTGACGTCAATATTTTCAGGGCGACAAAACAGTTGATGGATACCTTGGCATCCCGTACGCTCAACCACCAGTTGGTCCTCTTCGATTCAAGAAACCACTTCCAGCCGATATTTGGACAGAGACCCGTGATTGTACCCAGTATGGTTCTCGTTGCCCGCCTTCTGGAATGCTATATGAAATGGTTCAACTGCCGAAATTGGATGAACCGGATGAAGCGAATGGTTTGACTTTGAACGTCTTCCGACCAAGTTGGCAGTCAAAGTCTTATGTGAGTCAGTGGAATGGAATTTGAACTTGGAGAATTTTCAGATAAAACGTCCAGTCATGGTTTTCATTCATGGAGGTGGTTTTGAGCTGGGCTCGTCCAGAGATTACTGTGCCTATTCGTTAACCAAGTATGTTTTATTCTTCTAGGCCAAACTTGTTCAATTTTTGGGAAAAAGTGGTTCAAAATATAAATTGTTTCTGGTGAGGGATTTATGTACGAATACACGCCTCCCCCGTCGTCCAATGCGCCACCGAATTCGTCGGATAATGAAATTATTTTTGACTCGAAAATTAATTTTTTTGAGAAATTCGAATCATAATCTGATTATTCAGGATCAAACCATCATTTTAATCCAAAAACGAGGCCTTCATGTCAGAAAATGACCGAGCCTTAGGGTTTCAAAAA
Organism: Caenorhabditis japonica; assembly: GCA_963572235.1. Lineage (NCBI taxonomy): Eukaryota > Metazoa > Nematoda > Chromadorea > Rhabditida > Rhabditidae > Caenorhabditis > Caenorhabditis japonica. Next base: position 21,527,550 of record OY754346.1, read on the forward strand.
AGCGCCAGGTAGAAACAATTTTGGAAGGCTGGGTTCCGTGGAATATCACATTAAAATTACCTTTAAAAATTTCACGAGAAAAAACTGTTTGTTTTTGTTTTTTCTCCAGTCCGCGCGGTGTTTAAATATGTTTAAGTGGGTAGAGAAACGAGATTTTCCCATGATATAGCATTGAAGAGACGCAGAAGGTGAGGAGATCAAGGAACAGTCAATGCTATATCGTGGAAAAATCTCGTTTCTCTACCCTCTATCTGTGTTTTTTTAAACATATTTCATTTTCCAAATTGGAAAAAAAACCCATGAACATTACTGGGGAAAACGAGAGTTTTTAGAAGCCGACGCCGCTGATTTTCTAGACCGCGCTTTCATAAAAAATCAGAAAATTATATATTTGTGCAAAGTGATTTCAATGTGATATTCATAAATACCCCCACTTCTAATAACACAGTGTTTGGTTTGCGTGGTCGCGTACAAATAAGTGGGCGGGATTTACTGTTCTCATGTGCCAGTTTTAAGGCAGAATGCCCCCAAAAATTTGCAACCTTCTTCAACTGATCAATTTTCAGCACTCTCCCACTCAAAGACGTTGTTGTAGTGACCATAAACTATCGACTAGGCATCCTTGGTTTCTTCACCACTGGAGATGACGTGTGCCCTGGAAACTTTGGGCTTTGGGACCAAACTCTAGCTCTTCAATGGGTCCAAAAGCACATTGCATCATTTGGAGGCAATCCGAACAATGTCACGATTTTCGGGCAAAGTGCAGGTGGAGCAAGCGTGGATTTGCTCTCGTTGAGCCCACACTCTAGAGATTTGTTTCACAAAGTTATACCAATGTCTGGAAGTGCTGATACGCATTTTGCAATGCGTACTGCCAAAAATCAAGCAAAAGTTTGCAGAGAGTTTGCTGAGAAAAAGGGTTTCCAGGGATCAGGTATGCTAAACTGTTTAAGACTAAAAACTCTAATTTTTGATGTCAAGGTACTGATGAACTTGTGGATTTTCTAACAAACCTACCAGCTGAGACGATTTCCGAAAATATTGGATTTCAACACACGGCATCTGGAATTATCTCATTTTGTCCTAACTTCGACAACGATTTCTTTCCGAAACCATTGGCTGAGTTGAGAAAAGAGGCGCCAAAGAAACCAGTGATGATTGGATGTGCGGAGCACGAAGGATTAATGTTTGGTATAATTTAAAGTTTTATATAGAACCCCATAACATTTTTAATATTTTAAGCGTTTTCGAACCCAGCGTTCACGAATTCCGTTGATGAGTTAAAGAGGGGAATCGCTATTGAATTTGGCGAGGATATGGTGGAAAACTTTGAAGAAGTGCGGCAAAAAGTTTTCGAGCAGTATTCAAGAATAGAAGATGGGGCCACTATGGAAGGAAATCTTGTGCAGGTGAGCGGAGCGGAGCGAAGCGGTCAAAGTCAAAAATTGAAAATAGCCACGTAGAAATTTTTTTTACAAAACTATGTACAGACAGCATAATAGTGGAGGATCGTTTGTGTTTGAGTTGGCGATCTTGCCCACGCGTCAAAAGTGGAGTGACGATGAAACAAAGTAAAGGTGTCAAAGACCACATAGAAGTACCTCCAAATAATAGAAGTACCCAAATACATAGAACTGCTCCATAATAAGCCCAATAAAATAAATTGTAGCAAATGAGGAGAACAACGAACATTGCATAATAAGCAGTTTTATGAAAATTTCTGTAACAAAATGTGAAATTATGTTTCGGACAGTTTCAAAACTGCCTGATCTCGGTGTTTGCAGACTTGAGTTGACAACTTTAACCCAGTCAGCCCCGTCCATTGTGATTATTAGTGGTTTTGCAGAACATTTTTTTATTTGTGATGTTGGGGCCAAAATCCTCAAAAAACCAGGAAAAATAATGATAGATGAAGGAGCTTAAAATACACTATTCTCGATCCCTGAAAGTTATCACGAGAGCCGCCCATTCAGCGTCTCGCCACGAGAGTTTAAAGGCGCACGCCGAAACACATGGAAAAATTAGAGACGCGAGACGACATGAGACAAGACGAGATGAGACAATGGTTAAACGATAGTTTAGCTGCCCATGGGCGAGCGAATAAACTTTCCGGCATTATTAATAGCACCTTCATCATCTAATTGTTTTTTTCAGTTCGTGGGAGATGCAGTTTTCAACGTCGGCATCCTTCTTGCCGCTGAAAACTGTGCGAAAAAAGGCGACGATGTCTATTTTTACGTGTTTGATTACTGTAATCCGGACGGTTTCGGACATTTTAATGATCTTCTTCCGATCAAAGGTAACAATTGAATTTAAACAATTTAGAGAAAATTGTTTTTTTGTTGCAGTCCCAACACACAGTACTGATCTTCGATACGTGCTCGGAGAAGGCGCGTACAGTAAGTTTGACCCAACCGAGGAAGAGCTCAAAATGGTAGATCAAATGGGCGATTTTTACACCAATTTTGCAAAGTTTGGGTAGGTTTGAGGGTGATTTTCAAGACGAAATTGTTATTTTTAGCAATCCAAACTCTCCTGGAAGTGAAAGTGCTCAATGGGAAAAATACGATGTTTCAAAACGTGGTCGTCATTTCCATATCGGCATGCCTAATAGCCAAATGAGAAACGAGTATCATAATGGAAGATGTGAATTCTTGGCTGAAATCCACAAAAACAACAAGAGCTATTTGGAAACTTTCTATGGTGTTGTCAAGAAATCATAATTTATGTGATTTGTCTTTTCTATTTTGCCCATTGTTTTTGCTTTTTAACATTGGAAAACAACTTTGAAAACGTCATAGAGGAGTTTTTATACTCAAAATGTTGATGTTAATTATGATTTGAAATAAATTAAGGACAGTGCTAATTAATGATCGGATACGGCGTAGAACTGTCACGAGAGTGCATCCCTGACGCTGTCTCGTCGTCTGCATAAAAGGCTTGAAAACAATTTAGTTTTTGATAGAGCCAGGCATTTACATATAGAAAATACTTTTAATGAAAACAGTTATTCATGGGAGCTAAAATTTCAACACTTATTGTGTTTTCAATCGACTTGCGACATGAGAACGCGAGACTCCGCCCCCTTTTTTGTGCGCGATCACGCGAACACAGTGATATTTGAAGAGACGCAGACAGAACGGTGAATGCAGACTTGCCTTTTCATGTCGAAAATCGTTTGAAAACACAATATGACAATGATAAAAAGTTCATGTTTTCATAGCGCACAGTGCAAATTTGTTAAGCACTCGGTCAGCAAAGAAAAAACAACACGAAATAAAAGAAAATAAATAAATAAATGCCATGCTATGCCTGTGGATGAAATTTGTAGCAAAGTAGTTACAAAGTAGTTACACACAGGCTTGGTCGGAGTTGGAAAACGGAAATTCCGATTTTCCCAATTTTCCGACTTTTTTCGGAAAATTTTTCCGACGGAAAAATTTCCGAATTAATTATCCAGAAAATTTTCCCGTCGGAAAAATTTCCGAGAATGATCGGGAAAGTGCAGTTCTTTTAGGTGCCGCTTCTAAGTATCAAGAATTTCTCAAAACTGAATTTTTTGTTGAACTTTTTTTGTTAAGAATCTTCTTCGGAAATTTTTTTTTGTTTTTTTTTTTTGTTAAGAATCTTCTTCGGAAAACTTAAAATTAAAAAAAAATCCAGTTTTAGTTTCAAAAATCGGAAAAAAATCGGATAGCCGATTTTCCGAAAAATAAAATCGGAAAAAATGTCGGATATATATATATATATATCATTTCCCCGATAACACTATAAAAGTTCATTGACAGAGACGTACGTATTTAGAATTGGGCAAAAAAGAGAGAATTTGCAACCAGAACCCCACTCGAATGATTTGTTGGCCTCGTGTGGACCAGTCAGAGGGAATGTTTATCGGCACGTGAGTTGGCAAAATCAATGTTCTGGGGACGATACTGACGTCAATATTTTCATGGCGACAAAACAGTTGATGGATATCTTGGCATCCCGTACGCTCAACCTCCAGTTGGTCCCCTTCTATTTAAGAAACCACTACCAGCCGATGTTTGGACAGAGACCCGTGATTGTACCCAGTATGGGCAAATTATCATTACCTACCTTTTCTGTACCTACTTTTGTTCAGTTACCTACCTTGATCATTACCTACCATGATCATTACCTACCAAAATAGAATATGTTCTTTACCTACTTTTTCTATGACTTCATTTTGAAACTGGCACAGGTCGAAAATAGTTATCTGGGAGGATTTTAAATGCCCCTACATGAATATCAAAGAGATAGAGAAAGAATATGAGCAAATTAAGCAAAAACGGTCATGGTAGGTAAAGAGCGTTTTTGATTTTGGTAGGTAAAGATCATGGTAGGTAATGATCAAGGTAGGTAACTGAACAAAGGTAGGTAAAGAAAAAGTAGGTAATGATAATTTGCCCCCAGTATGGTCCTCGTTGCCCGTCATCGGGAATGTTACACGAAGCGGTTGAACTGACAAAGCAAGTTCAATATCCTCTGAAAAACAAATACAAAGCTGTCCGCATGATATTTCACCAGCAGTTCACACATGAAAGGTGCAAATTGAATTGAAAACGTTTGGAGAAAGTTGTTGTTTTGTTGCAGTGCCAACACACAGCACTGATCTTCGATACGTGCTCGGAGAAGGCGCGTACAGTAAGTTTGACCCGACCGAGGAAGAGCTCAAAATGGTTGATCAAATGGGCGATTTTTACACCAATTTTGCAAAGTTTGGGTAGGTTTGAGGGTAATATTTAAGTCGAACTTGTTTTTTTTAGCAATCCTAACTCTCCTGGAAGTGGAAGTGCTCAATGGGAAAAATACGATGTTTCAAAACGTGGTCGTCATTTTCATATCAGTCTGCCTAATAGCCAAATGAGAAACGAGTATCATAATGGAAGATGTGAATTCTTGGCTGAAATCCACAAAAATAACAAGAGCTATTTGGAAACTTTCTATGGTGTTGTCAAGAAATCATAATTTAGGTTCTTTGCCTGATAATTGTTATGATTTATGCCACATGTGTCCATAAAATATTTTCAGACATAAAAAGACGGAGTTTTCTTGTTTTTTTCCTCTTCATTCTTGTCAGAAAAAATAGATAAACGTAAATAAACATTATTTTATGACAAGGAAAAACGCAGTTTTTCGCCAATAACCTTTATCTTTCCCGCGTCAAGTATTACACAACATTTGGCAATTAACGGTCTATAAAACAGTACAATAAGAACCGTTTTCATACTCAGTTACTTTGCTAAACATGGGCGGCTACTTGTCTCATCTGAAAGCTGAACCACTTGAAACTGTGCTCAATGCATCGTGCGGGCCAGTGAAAGGAAATGAGTATCGACACGTAAGATATGACGCTTTCCGAATACAAAAATTGTTTTCCTTATTCCAGGGGGATAGATCTGTTCATGGATACCTTGGCATTCCATACGCTCAGCCACCAGTGGGACCACTACGATTCAAGAAACCACTGCCAGCAGATATTTGGACTGAACCCCGTGATTGCACCCAATATGGCCCTCGTTGCCCGCCTTCTGGAATGCTACACGAAGCAACCGATTTTATGAGTCAAGAAATACCGGATGAAGCGAATTGTTTGACTTTAAACGTCTTTCAACCAAGTTGGCAGTCAAAATCTTTTGTGAGCCAACGACCAGTTATGGTTTTTATTCATGGAGGTGGCTTTGAACTGGGCTCGTCTAGAGATTATTGTGCCTATTCGTTGGCCAAGTATGTTTTATTTTTAAAGCACCACCACTATTCTCCGAATGATAAACTTTCAGCACTCTCCCACTCAAAGACGTTGTTTTAGTGACTATAAACTATCGACTAGGCATCCTTGGTTTCTTCACCACTGGGGATGACGTGTGCCGTGGAAACTTTGGGCTCTGGGACCAAACTCTAGCTCTACAATGGGTCCAAAAGCACATTGCATCATTTGGAGGCAATCCGAACAATGTCACGATTTTCGGGCAAAGTGCAGGTGGAGCAAGCGTGGACTTGCTCTCGTTGAGCCCACATTCTAGAGATTTGTTTCACAAAGTTATACCAATATCCGGATGTGCTGATACATATTTTGCAATGCGTACTGCCAAAAATGAAGCGAAGGTTTGCAGAGAGTTTGCTGAGAAGAAAGGCTTTCAGGGATCAGGTATGCTAAATTGTTAAATACTAAAAACTCTAATTTTTGATGTTAAGGTACTGCTGAACTTGTGGATTTTCTAACAAACCTTTCGGCTGCGTCGATTTCCGAAAAAGTTGGATTTCAACACACGGTATCTGGAATTATGACATTTTGCCCTAACTTTGACAAGGATTTCTTCCCGAAACCGTTGAATGAGCTGAGAAAAGAAGCGCCAAAAAAACCAGTGATGATTGGATGTGTAGAGCATGAAGGATTAATATTTGGTAAAATTAAAATAATTAAAGATTTTTTAGAAAAATAATTTTAATACTTTCAGCGTTTACCAATCCAGCGTTCACTAATAGTGTTGATGAGTTGAAAAGGAGAATCGCTATTGAATTTGGCGATGATATGGTGGAAAACTTTGAAGAAGTTCGGCAGCAAATTTTCGAGCAGTATTCGAGAGTAGATAATGGGACCACTATGGAAGAAAATCTTGTGCAGGTTTGTAGGATCTCAGTGTTTGCAGACTTGAGTTAACAACTTTAACCCAGTAAGCTCATTCCATTTGTATGGTTTTTGCAAACATTATTTTGATTCTGAAAATCGATATAAATACCGTAAAAACTGTATTAGAAGGTCCCCTCTAATAGAAGGACCCTCCAAACGGCCTCACGAAAAATGGAAGGGTCGGCCCTTCTAATACAGGTTTTACGGTAATTTAGATACTTACTCGACAAAAACGCTGAACAGACTAATGTGCGACTTGCACACCCTTGCACACAATAACTGTCAGTAGACTGTTGTTTTAGCATCAGAGTGCAGTTGTCGACATCGTATTATCGACAAAAGCCGTTATCGACAAAATTATCGACAAAATTCGACAAAATTTTGTCGATAATTTGTCGATAAAATGTCGACATTTATCGACAATTGTCGACATTTTATCGAAAAAATTTTGTCGTGTTTTATCGACATTTTGTCGATAATCGCCGACAATAAAATTTCCTCGCTAAATATCTCGCTTCGTAATTTCGGAATGTCGTTGAATCGTTTTCAAAAAAATGCATTCCAGGGCGTAAAATGTATATTTATTTGGGGTGGGCGTGAAATGTATATTTTTAACCGATTCCGTAAAAGGTAAAATTTAAGAATTGGAAATTCATATGGTGTATTCCAGTGTGGATTTTCGAAGCAGTTTCGATAAATTCTTCGATAAATTTTTCGATATAATTATCGAGGAATTATCGAAAAATTATCGAAAATTTTGTGTCGAAAAAATATCGAAAATTATCGAAATTATTTTCGATAGTATTATCGAAACATTTTCGATAATTTTCGATAATAAAATATCCAAATTTTATCGAAACCAGTTTCGATGAATTCCTCGATAATTTTCGACATTATCGATAATTATCGAAATTTTTCGATAATACAGGTAGACGGCCCGCCCCTCTTCTACAAAGCATAGCCTACGTCGAAACCCGTGAGGTGTCGGCTATAGAAAGTATGTATAGCCTCTATCTGGCAGCTACCTGGCAGCTACATGGCAGTCATTTGGCAGCTAATTAGCAGTCATTTGGCGGCTATTTGGCGGCTATTTGGCAGCTATTCGGCACTAGATGACCCGGAATAGAACTGCCCGGAATAGAACTGTCCGGTATAGAACTGCGCGGAATAGAACTGTCCGGTATAGAACTGCGCGGAATAGAACTGTCCGGAATAGAACTGGCCGGAATAGAACTGGCCGGAATAGAACTGGCCGGAATAGAACTGTCCGGAATAGAACTGTCCGGAATAGAACTCGCTCGAAATAGAACTGTAGCAAAATAGTACTGTAGCGAAATAAAACTGTTCGGAATATAAATGTTTTGGAATAGAACTGTAGTGAAATAGAACTGAAGCTAAATAGAACTGTCCCAAACCAGAACTGTAGCAAAATATAACAGTTTTAGAATAGAACTGTAGCAAAATAGAACTGCCTGAAGTGGAGCTGTAGTGACCCAGGAAAGCTAGAGCAGCTCGAACAAGTATTCAGTTGTACATGGTGAATTATTGAGTTCAATTCCGCGAAGCGGTTTTTCCTGTACAGCTCCATTTCAGGTAGTTCTATTTTGCTACAGTTCTGTTTCGGGACATTTTTATTCCAAAACAGTTATATTTCGATACAGTTCTATTTTGTTAAACTTATATTTTGCTTCAGTTCTATACCGAACGGTTCTATTCAAAACAGTTCTATTCCGAAGAAAGTTCTATATTTCAACATTTATATTTCAAACGAGTTTTATTCCGGGGTAGCACCCGTTTTTCTACCGTAGGCTGCATTTAGCTGCACAGCCACTCATCTGCGTTAAATTTATGCGAGTATGAGACGCAGAGTAGCAGGGTGCGAGGATATTGTTGTTTTGTAGCAAACTCTCGCCGGAGAGACGCAGACACTCAGCGGAACCCAATATTGCCAATAACGTTCCGGCCAGCACGCCGTGGGTCTTCAACTTGTCGTCATGAGAACACATTGAAAAAAAATAGATGGATAATCCTATCTCTTATGGAATCACGCAAACAAAAAAATTTATTTTTGTTTCTTTTTTTTGTTGAAAAATTATTCCGCATGATCACATTTAAATGTATGCGAAAATTTCAACCTCATTTGTCGATAAAATTGTCGGAACAACTATTGTCGACACTCATTTATCGACATTTTATCGACAAAATTTTATCGACAATTTTTTATCGACAAAATGTCGATAAAATTTTGTCGAAATTTTTGTCGATAAAATGTCGACAAAATGTCCAATATTTTATCGACATTTTGTCGATAAAATTGCGACAAATTTTTATCGATAAAATGTCGACAATTTGTCGATAATTTTGTCGATAAATTTGTCGACAAAATTGTCGATCTCGTGTTGACACTGCACACTGTTTAGCATACAACAGTCTAAAGATAGTTATTGTGAAAGTAGTGTGCAGATTTTTGTCTGCATTGCGCCCAAAAGTCTAGCAACTCTGATTATACAGTTCGTGGTTTTTACCGAGTATCTAGAACCTTTCAAATTATGAAAGATGGTGGAGCTTTTGCAATTACTGTTGACTTATGATGCGAGGCCCCGATTTTCAGTTCGTCGGCGATTCAATGTTCAACGTTGGCATCCTTCTTGCCGCTGAAAACTGCGCAAAAAAAGGCGACGATGTCTATTTTTACGTGTTTGATTACTGTAATCCGGACGGTTTCGGACAATTTACTGACCTTCTTCCATTTAAAGGTGAACAAGTTTAGAGAAAGTAAATACCGTATTTCCTCTAATTTAAGCGCATGCGCCTCTATTTTGCAACCTCTTTTCTAAATGTGCCTCTATTAGAGGTGCGCTTCAATTAGAGGGTGCGCTTCTATTTTTCAAACATTTTTTTCTGAAGAAAATGCAGCTTATCATTGAGTTTTTCAATATTGGTAATCCGTCTCTGTATACATTTTCGGTCAAAATAAAATTTCTTGGCGGCACAGCAAACGCTGTTTTTTTTTCAGTAAACGAAACAACCGCATTTTTACTCAACTATTATGTGTTCACGAACGAGGTTTGCAAACGACGCTCCGATGTTCCGCAATTTTTCCACTGTTCCGCAGTATTCGCTGCAAGACCGCAGTGATAAACTGCGGAACATCGGAGCGTCGTTTGCAAACCTCGTTCGTGAACACATAATATTGCTCGGAACTGTTCAGAGAACGGTAGGCAACTGTTGGGAGGGTCTTCTAGAACTGCTCGGGGTTGCAATCCAAACAGTTTCCGAAAATTCCCTCACCAGTTTGCTCTGAACTGGTCCAAAGCTATATCTCTGGTAGCTTATAGGTTTTGCTTTTGTGATCACGGTGGATTCAATTTATTCTTTGTTTTTTTGCCGATTCTTCAGCATCTGACACATCGACAAATTCACTGAGTATTGAAAAAAAGCAAGAAAACTAAAAAATTTAAGAACAACTGCAAAAAACCGAAAAAAAATAAGTCCGCAAAACTAAAAAGGAAAAATGTACAGCCAGTGAGTGCGCCTCAATTAGAGGGTGCGCCTCAATTTTTCGAAGCACCTCTCAGGGTGCGCCTTTATTAGAGGTGCGCTTCAATTAGAGGTGCGCCTATATTAGAGGAAATACGGTAGTTGTTTTGTTGCAGTGCCAACACACAGTACTGATCTTCGATACGTGCTCGGAGAAGGCGTGTACAGTAAGTTTGATCCGACCGAGGAAGAGCTCAAAATGGTGGATCAAATGGGCGATTTTTACACTAATTTTGCAAAGTTTGGGTAGGTGTAATACGAGTTGCATCATGAAAACACGAGTCGGCGTCGGCTATGCTATCCCTTTTTGTCTGAGTCTCTTCAAATTGCACTGTAAGTGTGCGTGATCGCGCACAAATGAGTGGGCGGGGTTTCGTTTTCCCATGCTGCAACTCGATGGAAAACACAACACAAAGGTTATTTTTATTTTTAGCAATCCAAACTCTCCTGGAAGTGAAAGTGCTCAATGGGAAAAATACGATGTTTCAAAACCTGGTCGTCATTTTCATATCAGTCTGCCTAATAGCCAAATGAGAAACGAGTATCATAATGAAAGATGTGAATTCTTGACGGAAATCCACAAAAATAACAAGAGTTATTTGGAAACTTTCTATGGAGTTGTCAAGAAATAATAGTGTTTGTGATTTGTCGTTTTCTCTCTCTCTCTCTCTCTCCCGATAGTTTTTATGATTTGTGTGTCAATAAATATAACACAGACACAAAACGGCGCTCTTTGATCTCTCCTGCGATCAGTGCCAGTATTGCACAACATTTGGCAACTACACAACTGTTTTTCGATCTATACGTTAACCCCTATAAAACAGATCAAAAAGTTCATTTTTTGTCCTCAAAATTATTTAGTCCTCTAAACATGGGCGGCTACTTGTCTCATTTGAAAGCTGAACCACTTGAAACTGTGCTCAATGCATCGTGCGGGCCAGTGAAAGGAAATGAGTATCGACATGTAAGACTTGACACTTTCAGACTACCAAAACTTTAAATCTGATTCCAGGGCGAGAAATCTGTTCATGGATACCTTGGCATCCCATACGCTCAACCTCCAGTTGGTCCTCTTCGATTCAAGAAACCACTGCCAGCAAATATTTGGACTGAACCCCGTGATTGTACCGAGTATGGCCCTCGTTGCCCGCCATCGGGCGCTGGCTACGAAAGAGGAATGTTTGTGAATCCGGATGTGCCGGATGAGGCCACGTGTCTTAGTTTGAACGTTTTTGTGCCGGCTTATAGCTCGGAGCAATATGTATGTGAAAGAAAAGAGGATTTTTTGTCAATTTGTCAATAATTGTTTAGAAAGACAAGCGACCAGTGATGGTTTATGTGCATGGCGGCGGATTCGAGATCTCTGCTTCTCGGGAGTTTTGTGCTTATTCCATGTCAAGGTTTCTGGAATTCCTAAAACCCCATTTTTTAGTTTTTTGGTTGCAGCACTCTCCCCATGAAAGACATCATTCTCGTCACCCTAAACTATCGACTAGGCATCCTGGGCTTTTTCACCACTGGAGATGACGTGTGCCCTGGAAACTTTGGGCTCTGGGACCAAACTCTAGCTCTCAAATGGGTCCAAAAGCACATTGAGTCATTTGGCGGTGATCCGAACAATGTGACACTTTTTGGACAGAGTGCCGGTGGAGCATGTGTGGATCTTCTGGCATTGAGTCCGCATTCTAGAGGTTTGGTTATTTTTGTTTGCGGGTTCGTCAATTTGATGGGGCCTGGGAAAACTTTTAGTTTTGATACTGCAGTGTAAGCAGCGAATACCTTGACGCAAAATTGCAGAGTGGTCGGCACCGTAACGACGTGTCCGGGCGTCTCTGTGTCTCTTGGCAGAACGCATGCCACTGTGGAGGCGCAGAGAATGCGATAGGGCGCGTTTGCCTTTACATAGAGTCTGTTTAGCACGCGGTGACAGCCGCTGTTATCAATAGCAGAGTTAATCGCTTTATTTATTGAAAACGGCAGAAAGGGACACAAAAAAATAGTTCAGAAAAAAAAATATTGTAGAACCTTTTAAAACCAGCCAACTTCAAAATGATTTTTAAAACACCAAAAAAAGGAAAAAAGGAGCTGTAAAAGCGTGTAATTTTAATAGCAAAATAGAAACAATTTTTTTTAGAAAAAATGGTGACAAAGTTGTAGAAAATTCTAAAAAACGGTTACTGTGAAAAAAAATTGTTTTTCAAAAAAAAAAATTTTTTTTAATAATTTTTTGGTATTTTTTTTTCGAAAATTGAGTCGTAAAAACGTGTAATTTTGTTGTTAAAAATAGAGAACTTTTTGAAGAACATTGTGGCAAAGTTATAGCAAATTCTAAGAATACGTTTTCGAGAAAAATTCGTTTTTTTCTGAAAATTTTTCCTTTTTTTTTTTTAATTTTTTGCGAAGTTTTCTCAAAAATGAAGGCATAAAAGGGGGTAGTTTTGATGTCAAAAAATTAAAAATTTTTCGCGAAATTTTGTGACAAAGTAATAGAACCTAGGAACTATTTTTCGAGAAAGTTTTTTTTCAAAAAAAAATTTTTTATTTAGAATTTTTTGCGAATTTTTCACGAAAATGGAGTTGTTAACGCGTGTAATTTTGATGTTCAAAATTAGAGAATTTTATGTAAAACGTTGTGGCAAAGTTGTAGACAATTCTAAGAAACGGTTACTGTGAAAAAATTGTTTTTTTCAAAAAAAAAATTTTTTAAATAATTTTTTGGAATTTTTTTTTTCGAAAATTGTGTCGTAAAAGCGTGTAATTTTGCTGTTCAAAAATAGAAAATTTTCTGAAAAACGTAGTGAAAACGTTGTGAAAATTCTAAAAAACGGTTTCTGTGAAAAAAAATTTTTTTTTGAAAGTTTTTAATTTTTTCAATATTTCATAATTTTTCTCGAAAGAGAACTCTTAAAAGCGTATAAGTTTGATATAAAAAAGAGAATTTTCTGGAAAACGTCGTGGCAAAGTTATACAAAATTCTAAAAAAAAATTTTTCGAGAAAAACATTTTTTTCTGAAAATTTTCAAAACTTTTCTTTTTTTTTTTAATTTTTTTGCGAACTTTTTTCGAAAATGGAGTTGTAAAAGCGTTAAATTTTATGACTAATAGAGAGACAATTTTCTGGAAAACGTTGTGGCAAAGTCGTAGACACTTCTAAGAAACGGTTTTAATTTTAATAAATAAATTTGATTTAATTTAAGTTAACTTAAGTTTTACTTTTTTTTCCATAATTTTCTTATTTTTTCTCGGAAAACTAACCAGTTAATAAGGACCAAAGTCACTAGTTGCCAAGAAAATTGCCACTTGATTCAGCAGATCTGCCCGGGCAGCTAATGAGCAGCTGATGGGCAATTTGCCATACACGTCCCCGAGTTAACCAAAACGATCGTATCACGTTTTCAAACTTCCAGATTTGTTCACCAAAGTGATACCAATGTCCGGATCGGCGCTCTGTGAATTCGCTGTGAGAACTGCAAAAAACCAAGCTCGAGTGTTCGACGACCTGGTTGAAAAACTTGGTTTCACCGGCACCGGTGGCTCCCAAGAACGTGTCGACTATCTGCGAAATCTACCAATTGAAAAACTAACCGGTCGTACTGGATTTACCTACGATCTTTCTGGATTTATGAGCATGTGTCCAAACTTTGACGGGGACTTTTTCCCGAAACCGCTAGATGAGCTGCGCAAAGAAGCGTCGAAGAAAAGTGTGATGACAGGCATTTCCGGCAATGAAGGGATTCTTTTTGGTGAGTTTAAATAGCAAGCTTATATGTACATACATTTCCAAACAAAAAAATGTAATGCTCTTTTTTGCTGTATTTTTGTCTTCCAGCCTTCAATCACTTCAAATATACCGACTATACTGATCTCCTCAAACAACACATCGCAGTGGACTACAAACAAGACGTGGTAGATGATGTGGAGGGTGTCAGGAAAGAAATCCTCGACTTTTACACAAAAGACTATCCAACAGACGACGATCATATGATGAGAAGAGTCGCCGAATTCGTCGGAGACTCCATTTTCCACACCGGAATTTTAGCGACAGCTCAAAGTGCCGCCGAGCATGGAGACGATGTTTGGTTTTATGTGTTCGATTACTGTAATCCAGATAATTTTGGCGAGTTGAAAAAGATTTTCCCATATGTTGGACCCACGCACGGAATCGATCTTCGATACCTTTTCGGCGATGGAATTGTGAGCAAGTTTGAGCCAAACGATGAAGATCTGATAATGTTGGACAAATTTGGAAGCATGTTCGCTAATTTTGCCAAGTATGGAAATCCAAACGGCGAAGGGTGTAGTGATTGGGAGAGGTACGATGCGAAACGTCCGGGGAGACATTTTAGAATCGCTTTACCGAAAAGCGAGATGGTTGATGAGTACTGTGGAGGAAGATGGAGATTTCTGGAGGAGGTGCGAAAAAGGAACAAGTGTTTTCAACTAAATGTTTATGGTACAATGCCTAAACAGGATCAGTAGCAGCAAATTTTTGATTTATTAATACGTACATATTGTGTTTTCAAACGAGTTGAGTTGCATCGTGAAAACATGAGTCTTCTATTCTATCCCTTTTTTGTCTGCGTCTCTTCCAATAGCACGTGGTCGCAAACAAATAAGTGGGCGGTGTTTCATTTTTTGATTTATGTAGCAACTCGATTGAATATACAATAGTGGAATTAATTGTGATCCTCTTTTTTTCCATTTTACCTCTCAAAAAATAAATAAACATTCTTGAACTTCTCATGGCATGTTCGACCTTACATAAAGGCCCACGCGCTCTATCGCATTTTCTGCGTATCCACATGGAGACGCAGAAACGCGAGAATATATTTCAAAGCGAGCTAAAACGCATCGTTCAATGCGCTAGTTCGCAGTGGAACGCGTTTGCATTATTCGCCGGCGGAAAATGTTATTTTCGACTTTTTGACAATATTTTCGAGAAGTTTGAACCATTATCAGATTATTAACATTGCACACTTTATTTTAATCTTAAACCCAAAAATTTTCGTCTAAAAATGACCGAGCCTTCGGGTTTTGAAAATAGCACCGAGAAAAGAGGGACAACTGCAGAAAAGGTCGTCAAATATAGTGTGTTCAGACTTTTCTCAAAAACTGAATCATATCTGAAAACTGAATCACATAGATCATTCACGTTAAAAACTTCATTTTAGTCCAAAAACGAGAAAGTTTCGTTAAATAATGACGGAGCCTTAGTGTTTTGAAATTAGCACAGAAAGTTTGGATTCGCGGGAAATTTTAACGATTTTTTAAATTTAGTTATTGTGTTTTCAATCGACTTGCGACATCAAAGCGTGAACTCCCGCCCACTTTTTTTCACGCGAACATTAAATTTTAGTGCATTTTGAATTTTTGCGTGAAAAAAAGTGGGCGGGACTTCACGTTTTGATGTCGCAAGTCGATTGAAAACACAATATCTTCTTTTTTTTTTGTTTATTTATTTATTCACAGAACACTTTTGTTTGAAATGAAAACTTGGCAAAAATCAAAAAACTTCAAAAAAAAAGAAGTGAGATTGTCCACGGGGAGTACACGAGGCGAAAAAATGTGGGGGTGTCGTGAGCTTTGCCCAGAGACCTTCTTTCAAGATTAAATTTATTAGAAAAAAAAACAATAATGTAATATGGGAAAAAGGGACTGGTACAGTTTGCAGAGAAACCACCATGACTAGAGATCACATTGTACAGCAAATTGATTGATTGATTGATTAAAAGGTACATATTGTGTTTTCCAACGAGTTGAGCTATTCTATCCCTTTTTTAACTGCGTCTCTTCCACTAGCACTGTGTGTGCGTGAGAATGAGTGGGCGGGGTTTAATTTCATGATGTATGTAGCAACTCGATTGAAAACACAAAAATAGAGTTCAAAATGACTAGAATCACACTCAGCGTTGTGACGAATGAATGTTCCACGGAATGTTGGACGAAGTATTGAAAATTAAAAATAAATGCATGCACTGCGGTAGACAATAATACTGAATGGATGGCAATGACTAGAATTCACTCAGCAAGGGCGGGAGATCTTGGACAAGATCGGGATGGTTAATTATGTGAAAGGGCTATAAAGGAGATCAATGGGAAAGCCAGAGTAGTGGGGAAAGGGTGGACCGGATACTATAACTGTATAAAGTGTGATGACTGTGTTGCGTTACATCGTCGGAATGACTCTTGAGAGCAAATCTTGAAGAGGTGATCGTTGACACGTGGTGGAGTGGAGCTTGAGCATCTTTTTCGTGGGAAACGAGCTGAAGCAGGTGGGACAGGAAGCCACGCTGGGCGGGCTGGCACTCTCTGGCTCATTGCCACGCGGCTTGTGCCAACGACGATGCGATGCCAGATTGGCCGGACACGAGAACACCTGCAAAAACGATCATACAATTGTTTGTTTAAACAGGAAATGAACCCAAACACAGTCCCAAACACCGCCTTGGCAAAGGGCTCACAGCAGGATAGGGATTAGTGTCAAAAAGACAACCGGGAGGGGAGCAGGTGCGTATGGTAGTGTAATCCCAAAAACATACAAACCTTATCACAGTCTGGACACTTGTACTCTTCGTGCGCAATTCGGGGACATTTGTGTTGTGCCAGCTTGAACACATCCTCGTATTTCACCTTGCACAGCCGGCAGACACAGTCTCCGATGACGTTCGGGATCTCGTCAATCTTTTGTCTCGACTCTTCGGTGACCTGCAATCCAATCATGATCATGTTTTTGTTAATGGAAACCTGCTCAAGCTGTCGCCTAGTGCGTCTCCTCTTTGGCGCTGTATGCATATAGTGCATTACGGACCCTATATGCATCCACCGCATTCTATTTCATTTTAGTCTAGCTAAACGCGGAGAGGCAGAGACCTGATGATATCACCTACCTCAACGTACGCCGCCGTTTCATCCAGAAGATCCGCCTCCTTTTGCAACTGCTCCACCGACTTTCCATCGGTTTCCTCCTGAACAAAACAAAAAATAACATTTGGGTATGTATGTGCGTATCATTAGCCGTAAATCATTCAGTGCCAGACGGTCATGCCAGCGGGTGGTAATTAACCCGCAAAGAAAGCTTTTGCTCCTTTCCCTTCTTCCCCTTCCCCCGTCTCTTTTTTGCCGCGCCGCCCCCCCCCCACCCCCCTCCCTTCTGTTCCGTTTTCGGTGTGCTCTATGTATTCATTCAAAAGCTCTCATATGCTAATCACGTCTAATTAAGAGAGCTGAAGCGGCGGGCCATAAAAAGAGAAAAGGAAAAGCTGTGAAGCTCGTCGACTTACTCGAATGAACATTCCGCTGACCGGAGAGCTTGTGACAGTGTCCTCGTTCAGTTTTCTCAGCTTTGACTTTTTCGGCTCTGCCATCATGCAACGTTTGCGAGATGGTAGCATTGGAACATCTTTCACCGGTTCCGGGAACAACTGGAATGCGGAAATTATAATAGGAATAGCAAAAAAACAAAACAAAAAAAATTAGATCCTGCAAAACCCGAACCTGTGACCTATCGCGTGGTGTGCAGGAGCGCTACCGACTGCGCCATGAGCGCAACACGACGCGATGTTACCTGCCGCCACTTTATATTCGCTCTGCGCGCCTCTTCTCTAGTTGGACTTCTCATGGCGCACGGCACCCCTTTTCAAAATTTTCAAAAGTGTTTCTACCTGGCCGATTTTTAAAACCCTAAGGCTCGGTCATTTTTTGACAAAAAGGATAAATAATCAGATAATGATTCGGATTTATCAAAAAAGTAAATGTTCGAGTGAAAAAATAATTTCATTATCCGACGAACTTGGTGGCAGGACGACAAGGGAGGCGTGTGGCGCCCTACTTTATCATTCGCTCTGCGCGCCTCTTCTCTAGTTGGCATGGTGGCCGAGTGGCTAATAGTTTTGGTGAAGCACAGACAGTGGTTCGAGTCCCCTCACAGACAAAACCCTTTTGTTTCATCGACTCACCGTAGGCGCCACAAGCTTTGGCTGAAGTTGAAACTGTTGAAACTGATACAACGTCAACATTTGCTGCAGCAACGTCGGGTTCCAGAACATTGGTAGAACTGGCAGTGTGGACGTTTGGCTAGAACAGTCATTCACCTCGAACACCTTCTCCAGATTCTCATCGTTGGACAAGGTGGAAGTTGTAGAGGGTACAGGACTTGGATTCGTAGAAGATAGAATGGCTTTCACCCAGAAATCGTTCATGGGCACCATGGTGGTACCCCAGGGTTACGGTAGGGTGTGAAGACGATAGAAGGTGACCGTGTGGTGGCCTCAATTGACCGTGGCACGTACACGGCAAGACGGGCTTTTATACCGAGTGGGACGGGAGGGGACGGGACGGGACGGCCGGCTGGCAGCTGCAGCTGCTCGGCTCTCCTGATCCCGCCTCTTCGAAGAAAGAAGGACACCTTCGAATAGGGGGGGGGGGGAAGGAGAAGGCGGAACACGGTTGGTGGGTGGCGAGAGGGGGGGGGGGGGGTCAATTAAAATGTAAATGAAATTGGGGCGAGATTTGCCAATCAATCAGATGACAGTTGTAGGAAAATGGCTTGTTGTTTGTTATTGGTGGCTTTTTTTCTTCATAATTATCGTGGGAAATATGCGGTACTTTAACTCCTGTTATTTTGGGTGGCGAATTGCTCACTAGCTGTCCATCGGATGCCCATTGGCTGCCCATCGGCTGCCCTTTAGCTGTTCATTATTGTGGCTGGTCGTGAGCGGTACTGTAACTCGATTTGGGGCGATTTGGCACGCCTGTGGCAAATTGCTCGATAGCTCCCCACTAGCTGCGCATCGGCTGCCCATTGGCTGCCCATCGGCTGCCCATTGTCTGCCCATCGGCTGCCCATTGCCTGCCCATTGGATGTTCATCATCGCGGCGGGTAGTAAGCAGTACTGTAACTCGATTTTGGTGGTGTTTGTTCTACCATTTTGCGGCTGCCCACTAGTTGTCCATTCGTTGCCCACTAGATGCCCATCAGTTGCCCATTGCCTGCCCACTAGCCGCTCATTGGCTGCCAATTGGCTGCCAATCGGCTGCTCATCATCGTGGCGGGATGTGAGCAGTGAGGGAGCGGTACTGTAACTCGATTTGGATGAGTTTCTCCTTTCTTTTTGCGGCTGCCCACTAGATGCCCACTAGCTGCCCACTATCTGCCCATCGGCTGCCCAATAGCTGCCCATTCGTGGCCGAATAGCTGCCCATCAACTGATCGTTATCGTTGCTGGTAGTGAACGTTACTGTTACTGGATTTTGGGGACTTTTGCACGCCTGCCCATCAGTTGCCTATTAGCTGCCAACTAGCTGCTCCTCAGGTGCACACTAGCTGCCCATTAGCTGCTCATTCGTTGCCCATCAGCTGCTCATCATCGTGGCGGGCAGTGAGCGGTACTGTAACTCGATTTGGGGGATTTCCCATTGTCATTTTGCGGTTGGCAACTAGCCGCCCATCGGCTGCCCAATAGCTGCCCAATAGCTGCCCAATAGCAGCTCAATAGCTGCCCACCGGCTGCCCATTAACTGCCCTTCCGCTGCTCAACATCGGGACAGGTAGTGAGCGATACTGTAACTCGATTTGGGGGAGTTTGTTCTGCCACTGTGCCGCTTCCCATTGCCTGCCCATTGCCTGCCCATTCGGTGCCCATCAGTTGCCCATTATCTGCCCATTTGTTGCCCATTAGCTGCCCGGGCAGATTTTCAAAGTTTTGCCATTTTTCCGACAATTCCGCCCATCAACAAGTCGCTGTAAACTAGAATTTCGCAATATGTAGCTCTCTCAAGATTTCGCAAGTCAAGTCAAGACAAGGCAAGAAAAGACAAGACAAAACTTGCGAAATCTGACCAATTATTCCACAATAAAACAGGTGGAGACTCTCGCCTACAGTACCCCCATTGCTAATTGGAAAACAATATGAGAAGACACACTTGTATAATACAACTCTAACGCAAAGGCGTCAATTAAGAAGGCGTTGTTCTCCCAGCCGCCCCTAGTCAATTGCGGAAATTGTTTACCACTTGTAGCTGCTTTGCTCTTCGCAAGTCAATCTCATCTGGGCTCGATCGCTCGCTCCAGGCAGGTGTCCCATCTCATTGTGTCTCTTGAACTGGCGAGAGGAAGAGCATACATGCATATGTACATACATAAATTAAGCAAAATAGAGATTGAAAAGAGTGCATTAGTTGCAAAAAAGGAACGTCCCGCGGCAGTGCAGTGCCGACGCCAAGGATGACACCGGATGACCGTGCCAGGGACGCTTTCGGTTCGGCTGGCTCGAGTCGTCATGGTGATGGGCGGATGAGACTTTGTTTGATTGATGGCAGGAGCCAAGGGTTTGAAATGAGGAGCAGGGAAAGTTAATTTCACTGTTATCGTACTGAACGGTATTCATCCTCATTTAGTCCACGCACGCCAACCCCGTCGTCCAATGCGCCACCAAGTTCGTCGGATAATAAAATTATTTTTTTCACTCGAAAATTCACTTTTTTGAGAAATACGAATCATTGTCTGATTATTCAGAATGACACCATCATTTTAATCCAAAAACGAGGTTTTTTGGTCAGAAAATGACCGAGCCTTAGTGTTTTAAAAATGCATCGTGTAGAAACCATTTTGGAAGGCTGGGGTGCCGTGCCACGCAGACTTCATAACATCATTTTCAGCCCTGGCATCTTAGAGCTCTAAAAATCGAAATTTTCCTTCCCAACTTGTCCCACCCATTTGTCACCGACCGCTACCGTCTCTGTCTCTCGTGCAGCTGCCTGCCTGTCTGCCCAATTAGTCGCATGTTGATGAATACCTAAGAGATAATCAATCAGCCTGAGCAACGAAAATGTCGCCAGCCATCTCCAGTTCTGTGCAGGGACGGACCATCTGTACATTGGCAAGCAAGCAAACAAACAGCCGTATCATTCGTCGATTTGAATACGACCGTACTTGGCTGGTTGCATCTGTCACTGTCGTCACAAGAATAACAAATCGACCATCGAAATCGGCAGACACCTGTTCGGGGCGAGACTATCCAAGACCATGCAAGACAAGCTTCTTCACGTAGCAATTAGGGCAAAAGTATAGGTTACTAATTACTCATTAAAGCAGATGCTCGCCTAACTGTTCACAGGTCAATCCTGTGCCAATTACCTACCGTACTCCTCCACTCCTTCACTCCTCCACACACAACATAAACAACACGGCAATCTCGGATTTTAAATGCATTCAAAGCGAGAATGAAGTGTCAATCAAAAATCCTCGAGGTGTGTTTGTGCATTGAAGAGCTCGTGCCTTCTGCCAAAACAATGAATAATAGATGGTGGGTGACATGTTCTAGCTTATAATATTGTTGCACACGCGCCAACAAACCTGTCGAGAAAGACGCACCACCTTATGTCACCAGGCGTTTCGGATCGAGAAGGTTTCCCGTCGCGGGGTTAATTGATGGGCGCTGGCGCAATATTAGCAGCGGGGATAGAGACAAGACGCAGACAAAAAGGGAAATGAAAAAAGAACAAAACAAACAGACAACAAAACGAAATGAAACGCGCTCTACTGAACAAACAGCACCACTTTAAAAGCGTTCATATCATTGATGTGGCACAGGCCTTGATTTCGACGACTAATTCTCTGTTGTGAGCCAATTTCCGCTTGACTTGCACCGATTTTTGACTAGGCGCGAGCCCAATGCGTCCAATGCGCCAGAAACTTGACATTGGAGCAAGTTTGCATTCTTTGCCGGTGACAAATATGATTTTCGACGAAAAATTCGATTTTTGTCAATATTTTACTCAATTTTTTACAAATTTTGCACCATTTTCAGATTTATCACGTTAAAAACTTCATTTTAGTCCAAAAACGAAGAAATTTCGTCAAGAAATGACGGACCCTTAGGGTTTTGAAAATAGCACTGAGAAAGTAGCGACAACTACATCAAATGTCGTCAAATATGATGCAGCAGACTTTTTTTAAATACTAAATCATTGTCCGATTATTCACTTCGTTTTAATCCTAAAAAGTGAAAATTTCGTCGAAAAATGACAGATCCTTACAATTCCTTACAATGTTAGGGTTTTGAAAATTGACACTTAAAAATGAGAAAGTTTGGACTGTTTGAAACATTTACCCATTTTTATTTATTTACAGAATATTTATTTTCAAAAACATCAGAAATCAAGAACATCTCTTTAAAAATCAGAAAAAAAAAACGGGAAATTTCGAAAAATTCAATTTTGAAAAAATTTTCGAGTCTTACTGTAGTTTAAAGGCGTGGGATTAAAATTAACTTTTATTTTTGTATAAACACTTTTTTGAGCAAAATCCATAAAACTTTGTGGTTTTTAAACTTGTTTTTCGTAATAAAGTTTTTGGAAATCCAAAAAATCATGAAAATGTCGTCAAATATGATGCTTGCAGACTTCTTCAAATATTTCGCTCCATTATCAGGTTATTCACGTTAAAAACTTCATTTTACTCTAAAAACGAGCAACTTTCGTCAAAAAATGACAGATCCTTATGGACCTATTCAGTACAGGAAAAAAAACCGATTTTCGCGGTTTTTTCCCTATGCAGAATTGAGAAAAAAAAAACAAAAAACTACAGTAGTCGGAGTTTTTTTGACGTAAACAACTTGTCGTGTTGAGACCGGCCGATGAAATAATCGGATGCGCCTTTAAATTTCAACCAAATTCCCATTGAAAATTAAAGGCGCATTGCATTTTTCACTGCCGGGTCTCGACGCGATGGGTTTTTTTCCTGGAAAAATACCTGCATAGGGAAAAAAACCGCGAAAATATGTTTTTTTCCTCCCTTGAATAGGTCTATTAGGATTTTGAAAATAGCACGGAGAAAGTAGGAACCACTGCATCAAATGTCGTCAAATATGATACATGCAGACTTTTCCCAAATACTGAACCATTTTCAGATTATTCACATTTTACACTTCTTTTTTTCCCAAAAAACAAGTATTTTCGTCGAAAAATGACAGATCCTTAGGGTTTTGAAAATAGCACGGAGAAAGTAGGAACCACTGCATCAAATGTCGTCAAATATGATACATGCAGACTTTTCCCAAATACTGAACCATTTTCAGATTATTCACATTTTACACTTCTTTTTTTCCCAAAAAACAAGTATTTTCGTCGAAAAATGACAGATCCTTAGGGTTTTGAAAATAGCACGGAGAAAGTAGGGACCGCTGCATCAAAGGTCGTCAAATATGATGCAAGCAGAATTTTCTTAAGTACTGAATTATTTTCCGATTATTCACGTTGAAAACTTCATTTTAGTCTAAAAACGAAGAAATTTCGTCTAAAAATGACAGATCCTTAGGGTTTTGAAAATAGCCGTGACAAAACTAACAATTTTTGAATCCAGGATATCTGCCATTTTTATTTCATTTTCAACAGCTAATAGCCATGTTGCAGTATTTCCATTTTTTCCCAATTTCCTTCACGATACAAATTCACAATGTACATGAATTTAGTATCCTCCCATCAAATTTGAAGACCCTCCAAATTCAGGACTCTAATCCTATTACAGTCACTTTGTGCCCTCCTTCTCATTGAATAACATCCTTCCAATTCATAAGCCATTCATGTTTCAAATCTCACACCAATTTCTTGTTGAATTCAACCTTTTAAAGTTTTAACAGTTCTTTCGCGCACGCGCGCGTGCGCACCAATTAGTCGCCCATGTGGATTAGCGAAAGACAGAAGCAAACGCAATTCGCCGTTCGCGTCCGTCCTTTCTTCCGCCTTTAGCCACCCCCATCCACACCAAAATAAACGGGGGATCAAGAAGGAAAACAGCTGGAACGGATGAGTGGTGTGACCGGGTCATTCGATGGTCACCACCTGCTCGTCCGGCCAAACAGTGCGCGAAACTGAATGGCCGTGGTGTACATAATTGCGCTGCTGCATTGGCATTATATGGCGTGGGGTAATTAAGTGGAGGGGAGACGATGAGGACGGATAAGTGGTCATGTTATGGGTCAAAGTGTTATACAAGATTGGTGGAGGGCAGGTGTGCTCGTTTCGAGACGAAAATTCATGAAATTTTGAGCGCGAGGGGATTTGAACGTGGCGCCAAATGGCCGCACAGGAGACGCAGTGTGTTAGAGTCGCGTCGCATCACTGTGCGCCTTTAATCTTGTTTTGGGACAGGTTATTTTTTGGTGTTCGTTCTACATTGTTTTTATTTGCGTAAACAGTTCTGTTTTTTTTTCCAATTTGGACGAATTTCGTCCGGTTCGTTCATTCTTTTTTTCTTGTTTGTTCCCTTTTCTGTTATATTTCATTCTCAATATGTGGGTTTTTGTTTCCTTTTCAGTAAAATACCGACATAATTTTTTTGTTTCTGCCAATACTTTATGTACATTGAAAACTCGAAAAAATATTAAAATTATTTTTTGCACAGCAAATTCTATTGATTTTTTTAGCTGTTGTCATTATTCAATGCCGGATTTTTTAAACAGTGTTTTAACGTAAAATGCAAAGTCAACTTGCGCAATATTTCGGATCGGATGAAAAGGACGGACAGTGGAAGACTGACAAAAGGACGGACCGACGGTCCGCGAACTAACCGGGCATACGAACGATCCACGGACGAAACGGAAATACTGACGGTCCGTCGACGAGCCGGACGAAGCTAATGGTCCGCGGACGAACAAGGAATACGCAAGATCCGAACTAATTGCGGATGAAGCGTAACAAAGCGAACGGTCTGCGGGCGAACTGGATGCAACGGACAGACTAAAAGACGAATGAAGCGGATGAACGGTGGAGGACGGACTGGACGAAATGATATCAGCTAGCGGACGGTCCGTAGATAAATGGACGGACCGGACGGTTTGCGGAAGAACTGGACGAGTCCCGAACACAGCAAATAAACGGTAGAGAACGGTCCACGGACAAACCAGACATATAGACGGCCCACGGACGAAACGGGCATACAGACGGTGAGCGGACGAGCCAATCGAATCTCGGACGAAAGAACAAGAGAACGGGCTGCGGACGAACCGGACATAAGAACGGATGGTCCGCGGACGAAACAGACAGACAGACAAAAAAACGGTCGAAGCTGATGGTCCGCGAACCAACCGTGAACGAAAGAACGAAGCTGACGGTCCGCAGACGAATGGACGGAGTGGACGGTTTGTGGAAGAACTGGACGAGTCCCGGACAAAGCGAATGAACGGTGGATGTCGGTCTACAAACCGACATACTGACGGGCCGCAGACACAACGGAGCGACGAACGGTCCGCGTGCAAACCAGACATACAGACGATCCGCGGACAAGCCAGGCATACGGACAAAACGAACATACGGACGGTCTGCAAACGCAACGGACCGACGAAAGGACGGACAAAGCGGATGATCGGTGGAGGACATACAAAAGTATGGACCGGATGAAGCAAACGGTCCGCGGGCGAATCGGTCATACGGATGGTCTGCGGACTAGACTGTCCGCTAACGGTTTGCGGACGAACCGGACGAACCGAGGGCAAGCCAACCATACGGACGGTCAGCGGAAGAACCATATATACGAAAATACGGACCGGATGGTTTGCGGAAGAACTGGACGAGTCACAGACAAAGCAGATGAACGGTGGAGGACGGATCGCGGACGTACTGGACATACGAACTATCCGCGGACGAGCCTTACATACGGACGGTCCGCGGACGCGACGGACGAAGCGAATGGTCGGTGAAATACGTCAACGGACGAAACAGACCCACTGACGGTCCGCGGACAAAACAGGCATACGGACGGCCCACGGACGAAAGAACAAACCAGACAAAGCAGAAGGTTTGCGGAAGAACTGGACGAGTCGCAGACAAAGCGAATGAACGGTGAAGAACAGTCCGCGGACAAACCGTGCACAGACGGCCCGCGGACGCAACATACCGACAAAAGGACGGACAAAGTGGATGGTCGGTGGAGAACGGAAAAAAATACGAATGGTTCGCCACGAACCGGATGGACCGCAAACAAACCGGACGAAGCGAACGGTCCGCGGAGGAAACACACGGTACGCGAACAAAGAGAGCAAACCGGACGGTCTTCGGACGAACCGTGAACGGACGGACGAAGCTTCTGGACCGCAGACGAGCCGACCATACGGGCGGTTTGCGGACATACCAGACTAATCGCATGCAAAACGGACGGACCGGGCGAGCCAAACGAATCGCGGACGAGCCGGACGAACCGAACAATTTGCGCACGATCCGGACGGACGAAAGGACAAGATGACGGTCTGCGACCGATATAGACTAAACGAACGAACGGACAGACCGACAAAAGGGCGGATCTAGAGGATGAAACTTGGTTCGAATGGAAGCCTTAACTATTATCGCTCATCGGACGTGACAACCATCCGCCTCTGTGTTCCTGCAACGCATTTGCGCTGACTAACGGTGATGTTTGCCACCAAAAGGTGTTTTTCTGAAGTTTTCCTCTGGGATTGTGTAACTTGGTTCCCAGTATCCAAGATGGAGACCTGCTCAAAAACCATCAATGAGATGGATCGACTCCCCGAGGAAAGAAATATCAATTTACGAAGCCAGTGATCGCGTTCTCACCTTCCGGCTGGTTCAGCTCTCTGCTTTGCCTGCAAAATGCCGCATTTCAAACGAAAGTGACAATCGGAACGAATAAATAAATGGTTGTTGCATGACAGCATGGAGAGAGAGAGACATGCAAATTCCTTGGTGTTTGGAGCGGAACGACGGAAGGCGCACCGAAAAGCAGATGTTTTAGTGGACATTCTTCTCCACGCAGATGGACAGCCATTTATGCTTCAAGAGAGACGACGGCATAATGTAATGCGTTTATTTGGGCGGGAGAGGGACGGGAACGGCAGTGTGTACACGTAGATGTGAGATTAAAGGAACGAGGGATGGAAAACAATGAAAATGTGGGAAAACTGATTAGGCGCCTTCGACTTTTTCCTTCCTTGCCTCGTACTTGATGGTTCTATCATTTGACATGGTGTACTCGGCGGGTTTGTCGGTGAAGACGCACAGAGCAAGAGTATTGGCCTGAAAAGAACGGATAAACGTTCCGTGACTGTATTAGACTTACCAAAACAAGCACACTACCAATAATGCACAACACAGTTCTCCACTGTCCGACGTTCTCCTCATTCTTCACAATTGCAGCCACCAACGCGGGTCCAGTGATCAACGCCACCGATTTCATCCACTGAATCGTTGAAATGACCACGTGCGCGTATTGCCGTGTATGCAAAGTGGCACATTTGTAAAATCCCGCACAATTAAGAGCCAGACAAGAAAAGATAACCGAGAAAAGGACAACGGATAGATAGTGATGCGATTGCGGGATGAAACCGAGTCCGCCGATGAGAACACCGACAAACCCCACCGATACAGTGTTGAAGAATAGCATTTTTGACCGTTCCGAAAAACATTTCGCCTTATCGCTTATAACTCCGCCGACCAGTTTTAGCGGGAGTGGGAAGAGAATCGAGAGAGCGAGCAGGAAACCGGTTTGGGCGACGGTGAACTTTAGAACGCGATTGAAGAATATTGGAGCGTACGTATGCAGGAAAACGACGATTGACATTTCAGCAAACGCATTGAACCATACACATAGTACGACAGGAGATGTGAGGAGTTTCTGGAAGGACACAATTTTTGAACTGGCAGTCGGTTGCGATTAAAGTCGTCAGATTCAAGGCGTACGGTATGGAAAATGATTTTGACAATTTTCGACAAAAGCTTATTACCGCCAAATAGGTGGCAAATGCCGGCTATTCGTCAGTAATAACCAATAATCAATGGGTCTTGGAAAATTGAGTTCCAGCCTCTTTGGGCTTGATGGCTCTTTGGTCACGGCTGCTCTTTGGGCATCAAATTTTTGTACAGTGTTTTTGGGTACAATTGCTCTCTGGGTATATGTTGCTACTCTCCATCTTCAAAATTTGCGAATTTGTACCCAAAGAGACTAATGGGGTTATTCAGGGTCGGAAAAAATAGTTTTTTTTTCCTTTTTTTCCTTATTCAAATGACGGAAAAAAAAGGAAAAAATCCGTGGCCGCGAGAGTTTTTTTCCGTTGCTTTTCTAGGCCATCGCAAAAGTTTTTTAGGCCCTCCGCTGTGAGAAAAAACTACTTTTTCCGATCCTCAATAACCCCATAAGACCCTAATTTTCATATTCGGACCCATAGAGTATTGGCAGTCAGTAATTGCCATTTGCCATGTTTGATAGCTAAGAAACTAGCCATTCTCAACGGTTAATAGCCATTCTAAGCGGCTAATAGCTGTCTTTGATGGTTAACTCCTACTGTATGACAATTACCGCTCAACTAGCGTTAAGCTATCGTCAATCGCCTATTAGGTGCCAGCTATCTGCCATGTTCGATGACTAACAGCTGTAAGAGTAATTTTCAATGGCTAATAGCCATATTCACGGCGAAATTTTCTTATACAGCAACAAGCCTGGCTGCATCAAAAGCTACTTTTGATATCTTTTCATTTCTAAAATGTTTCTTCTTAATCTTTCTTTTAAATTTCTTTTTCATTCATTTTTTGCGTGTGCCCTGAGGCGTAGGCGGTTAAGCGCTTGTCCTCCAACACAGGTTTTGCGCGATAGGCCTATAATAGGTTGCGCGATAGGCCTATCAAGTACCCGCGAAGGACCCTATAGTAAGCCTATTATAGGCTTATCGCGGCTCGTCGCCTATAATAGGCCTATAATAGGCTTATCGCGGTTGACTCTCGCCTATAACAAGCTTATCGCGGTTACGAGTAAGCCTATTGTAAGCCTATAATTGGCTTATCGCGGTTATTCCTAATTCAGGGATAGGCTTATTATAGGTTATCCCAGGCCAATATACGGGCTCTTTAGGCTCAAATGTACATACATTTAAGCCGGCATATCTGTAAAAGCTACACACTAAAGAAACATAACATTTATTGGTAAATTCTGCTATTCCAATATTTTTTTTCTAATAAAAATGTGACAAAACAAAAAAAAACACTTAAAATAACAACAAATAGAAAAAAAAAACACTTTAATTGACGGTGTCGTCATTCATCGTCACTTCCGAATCCACCACCGCCGCCATCCTCGCTATCGTCGGAATATACGACCCCAACACGAGCACCGCTGCTGCTCGGAGAGAAGAGCCACGAACTGAAACGAATATAATTTTAAAAAATGTAGACATAGGCACTATGGCGAAAGCGCTAGAACATATTTAAATATAGCTGGACGTTGGGTCCAGGCTTTCTTGGAAAATTACGCAAAACATTTATTTAAATATTGTTTTAACGTACTGAAAACTGGTCATTTACCAACGTTGTCCGTATTTCTGTGTAGTATTATCAATCTAAAAAAGTTCCACCGGGTGCCAATCGCAACCTACGCCATGCAGAAAAAGGCTGACGGCGAAATTCGTATTTTCTACGTGAGAAATTGAGAGACGCGAGACGAAATGCGGTTAAGTCCGCAGTGCACGGTCTGTGTGCGAGCGGTGGAACTCTCAGAGATGGATAATATAATGTATTCGTGACGGAGTGACATTTCACGTGAAACTGGGAGACGAAAAATCTCTTCATTTATTCAGTTATTTTTTCATTTTTTCGAATTAAAACGTGAAAAAAATTGTCACTCCGCCACGAATCCATTATAGTATAAGTGAAATAGAATACTCACTTTTCTAATCCATTTTGGCAATCCTCTCGCAGCTTCGCAGCATCATCTTCGGGGCTCGCAGCCACGTCCGACTTTTTGAGGCTGGTCCTTTTTCTCGTGCTGAATCCGTTGATTTATTAATTTTTTTTTGCGGAGTCTTACCAGAGATTGGTTACAATTCTGTTGGAGACGTGCCTCACGTAGGATTTTACATCGTCCGATCGTTCCTGCCCGAAACCATCGATGGCGAATTCTATAAACGAACAGAAAATTCAACCATATATTTTTTAATCCTACCATCTATCGAGTCTCTCAATTTAGAATTCAGCGAAATGTACACGGAACCGGCGTCGGTACCGGTGTACCTGTGAAAACCACCATCTTTGTCGGCAAGCTGTAAAAAAAAATATTACATTTTGAATGAAGCCCTTACTACCTTCTTGTAAATTGTTAGCAAACAATTGCTGAGATGCGCGGAAAAAAATGATGACGTCCATTTAGATGCATCATTCGAACTCACAATTTCAGAAAGCTTGAACAGCTTTCTGCTCGGGAGTTCTAAAATATCATCATTCCTCAGGGCTTTTTGTAACGAGAATCCATGATTCGGATTAACATTTGGAATTCCATTCTGAAATTGAAATACTCAGTAAACCATAGAAGATTCTCGGCGGCACTTTCCGGTGCAAAATTAAAAAAGAGTTTTTCATGAGCAAAAAAAGGTTTGTTTTTGTTTTTTTTTTTTCAATTCACACGATGTTGAGATATGTTAAAAAAAATACAGGTACATATATATCAGGAAATTTTTGGCTAATAGCCATTGAAAACGGCTATTAGCCACCTAGGTGCCGAATCTCGCCAGAACGCGCCAAAAATTCCTTGAGTACGGGAGATTTCCACTGATATAGTATTGATAGTGAAGAGACACAGAAGGTGACTCACTAACAATGTTATATCAGGGGGGGGGGGAACCCCGTTTCTCTATTTTCTGCCCGCCAAAATGATCAAACTCGCTCCGCTGAACTCAACGCTATTGTCCATTCGCGAAAAAAGCAAGTGCGCTTCACGAAACTTAGTACTTCGTGGAGTTCATTTTCGCCGTCAAATTATTTCATTTCACGTTGAATTTACACGTTAAATGAAATAATTTGGAGACTAAAATTAAAATCGCATATCGTTGAGTTCAGCGGGGCGCGTGTGACCATTTTGGCGGGCAGACAATACCTGTATTATATTAGTCGATTTTTGTGACAGGCCTCTGGGAAGATCTATCAGTGAGAAACACACGGGCCAAATTTTGCTGAATTCAAATATTGATTTAAAAAAACAAGCGTATGATAACTTTTTCGTTCCTGGAATGTCAACTCCATCTACCGACATAAGAAGTGATAAATTCAAAAAGTATTCTCCCTCAGATTTCCACGAATGTGAGAAAAACGGACTGTTCAGGTTGTGTTCAACTTCGACGGCACCACTTTTTAAGTCTGTTCGTAGTTTTAAAATCTCGTGAAGGAAAGCATCGACCAGTTCGCATACTTGTGCGAAACCGCCCATTCTTAGGTAATGTGCAACACAAGAGTTGGGACACATTTTGCTAAAAAAATTGAAGAAAAAATGCATGATCAAGAACTACAATTACCATCTTTCCGATTTCGATAAAGATCGACCACAATCGTTGCAAAAAAAGTGCGTTGAAAATGTGCACCGGTTATAGTTCCAAACATTTCTAGCAAGATTTGCAAAATCTTCAGTATGGCAAGTTAAAAATCTTTCAAACTCTTAAAAAAATTTTTCTAACAAGAAAGTTGCATAATTTCAGGCTTCCAGAATTTTCTCCGCGTAATCGAAAAAGTGCACCCTTTTCCAGATTTCCGAGTTCTCCCACCGCTTCCCGCTAAACGGGGTGTTGAGAGGTACGTGGAAATTTAAATTTCGCGGGAAAGTTGCCGCGTCACTCGAGAAAAAATGTTTTTCGGTAACGCACACTAACCGGTTCCAGAATTTTTTTTTTAATTTGTAATGGCGGAAGAGTTTTTTATTTCGGAAAATGTTCAAAACTTGATATTGTGCTCAGAATAATTTGGGGAGTGACCGAAAGTATTTTTTAATGATTTCCCTGTTTTACATCGATCGAAGCATTCTCCGAATTTCCGCTGAATTTTTTGCTAGTTTTTTTTATTTTTGCTGGTTTTTCTCGTTCTTTGAAAACCCCCATTCCTAGTGTGCGTTACCGAAAAAAATTTAACCGCTAAGACATGATTCGAAAATTTACCGGTAAAATTGTCAAATCTTTACCGATAACGCACACTAACCAAAACCACACCGCTTTCAATTGAGTCCCAGCAAAACGCTGATTATGTGCACTCAATGTTCAGAAAACTCTGGAAGCCTGATTTCAACTCCCTAAAACCTGTCGTCGAAAGCCTAGACAAACAACATGAAGCAATAAACTGAAGAACATCCGTAGGTACACTTTTCAAGAATCGCTTTAGCTCTAATTTATAAGAAATCTACATGAAAATAGTCAAAATGGGTACCTGGAATTTCCTCGTCAGCTGACTGATTTGTTCCGTTACTATCCTCATCCTCTTCGAGTGCTCCATGTGCAATGAAGTCGCAATCAGATTGTTCTTCAATTCCTTCCATTTCCGTGCCAATCGAATCAGCGTTCTCCGCCTTCTCTGCGGCATTCGAAACGTCATCTAAAAAAAAGTAGTGTTAATGATATTTGCACGCATCAGTTGACCTGAGAAAAAGCGAATCGCGGGTTCGGTTTGAGGCCTCGAAGCGGCCCAAAACCTCGCAGCGCGCCTGGGCGCGCTAGTCTTTTAATGAACAAACTGACCTGGTCTATTCTGGTATAAGAAATCCGCCGAGAATGTTCTTGGCATCGCTTGAAGAATATTCGGAAGAACCCAAACGATTATTCCTGAACAAAAATGGAGCAATTTATATTTTTATAGACAATTTTCGGATATAACGTGGAGAAGTACTTATTTTTTACACAATGGATTAAAAAAACCTATATCAGAATTCTACAAAATATATTAATTTAGAAATTTTCGTTATCAAAAATAATAAGAAAAGGAAGCATATTTGAAAGAAAAATGAATGAAAACGCATGTTCACGACCTCGGCGTCTTCATTGCTCATTCTGATGTAGGTGACAATAGGTCGCTTATCTCTGAGAAATTCACACTCAAGATTTTCTTTTTAATTTTCACCGATAAAAAGGTTAATATTTCAAAAAAATCATATTAAATTGAAAAATTTGAAACGAAAACTTTTGCTCGCCGGCCTTCTCTCCGCCGCGCGCTACGAGACCCATTGAAGCTTGAAATGCTCTGCGCCTTTAAGATCACACTTGCATTTTACCACTCGATTGTGTTTTTAATCAAGATGCATAAAAAAACGTGAAATCCCGCACAATTTTTCACGCGAAAATTAAAATTACACTAAAATTTAATATTCGCGTGAAAAAATCGTGCGGGATTTCACGTTTTGATGATGCAACTCGATGGAAAAAAATGTTATGTAATTATTAACCACTGTGACACTTCGCAATAAATTGTGAGACAAAAATATTTTAATTTCTTCAGATATTTCTTAAATTTGATTGAAAATGTATCATTCATTTCATCATGCATTTCGCAACTTATGGGGTTATTCACGAAATGGCAAAAAATGGCAAAAAACGGCAAAAAACTGCGCGAAAACTCGGAAAATGCTCCGATTTACCTGAAATTTTGGGAAATGAGGGAGAAAACTCTCCCGGACATTCCCACAAAATTTCAGATCAAAATATCGATGTTTAAGAAATATTGCTTTTTTTTCTGAAAATGCTTAAAATCGATATTTTGGTCTGAAATTTTGTGGGAATGTCCGGGAGAGTTTTCTCCCTCATTTCCTAAAATTTCAAGTCAACCGGAGCATTTTCCGAGTTTTCGCGCAGTTTTTAGCCGTTTTTTGCCATTTTTTGCCATTTCGTGAATAACCCCATTAAAAAAATTCGTTTCCTTTCTTTTTTATCTGGTGCTTGCATTTTCTGCCATATTCTTTTCATGCGGAAATGACATTTTCTGAAGATAAATGCACAAAATGGCGTGCCGTTAGGCATAGAATGAAGCAGACTCACTCATTTCTTTTGTGGACAATTTGAACATTTTGTATTCTATTCAAAGAAATTACAGGAAATATTACGTTCCGGTTCTGAAAATTTGTTCAGAGGTAAAATAAATTGAAAATACTTCGCTTTAAACTATTACAAAAACTTTGCTTGGTGAGGATTGAACGTTGGTCTGAAAAGCGATATGTTATGATCCCAAGATTGAAACGGCAACATGGAATCAGCATTCTTATTAAAATGAATTGAATTTAAGGGAATTTGATTGAAGAATTTACCTTTTTTCATTCTTCCTTCAATTTGTGCGCATATATTAGGTTGGCAAGAAAGGGGGTTCTTTTGGATTGGAA
Organism: Caenorhabditis japonica; assembly: GCA_963572235.1. Classification (NCBI taxonomy): domain Eukaryota; kingdom Metazoa; phylum Nematoda; class Chromadorea; order Rhabditida; family Rhabditidae; genus Caenorhabditis; species Caenorhabditis japonica. The sequence goes on from OY754346.1 coordinate 21,561,854, forward strand.
ATTCGACAAAATTGAAATGTCACTTTTTGAAAATTGCGTGAAAATAGAAATCCACGAAATAGAAATGTAATAAATCAGAAACGTAACAAAACGGAAACGCGTGAAAACAGAAATGATCTCGATGATTGTGGTCCCTTTGTGCTTGCGTGTAGCCTAGTGTGGTGTTCAGCCGTGTGTTGTTGAGTGAAGACTTAGAGAATGGGGAGAAGATCGCTTGGCCGTGCGAGACGCAGACGGTCAGACAAGTGAGCGCGCATATTGGAAGACTGAAACTATGGCTATATAGCATTGTGTCTGAAACGGAAACATTAGTGACGTAATAACGCGTGGATTTGAGTAACAAAGGGATGATAAGGGCGAGTTGCGTGAGTTTCACAGATAATAGCTCATGACAGAGCCCGACAAAAACAAAAAGGTTAATTTACTGGGTATATAAGAAACCTACCTTAAGGGTACGACAGAATAGAAATAGGCGAAATAGAAATGCTACAAAATAGAAATGCTACAAAAAAGAACTGGAAAAAATAGAACGGCTACAAAATAGAAATGAGCGAAATAGAACAGCGCGAAATAGAAATGTGACAGAATAGAAATGAGCGAAATAGAAATCGGTGCGATGGAGCGCGTTTGCATTATTCTTCGAATTTTCTGATTATTATAGGGTTTTTCAGTAGTTTTCAGATATTTTACGCACTTAACAACATCGAAAATGAAGAAAGGTATACAATCAATGCAGTTTCAGAAAAAAAAAAGGAAAATCGGCGAAAAACTGAGAAATTGAGAAAATGATGCAAACGCGCTCCATCGCCCAAAAATTTCTATTTTGTAGTATTTCTATTTTGCTCATTTCTATTTTGTAGCCGTTCTATTTCGTAGCATTTCTATTTCGCTCAGTTCTATTTTTTCCAGTTCTTTTTTGTAGCATTTCTATTTTGTAGCATTTCTATTTCGCCTATTTCTATTCTGTCGTACCCCCCCCCCCTACCTTGTTGACAATAGCATCCACTTCCCCATACTGCTTCTCTCTCTCAAACCCCATGGACCATTTCAGTCGTGACCGAAATCGCCTACGACTTTTCATTATTATTGGCCCGCCAAGTCGGTCAAACGCGCTCCGCTGAACTCAATACTACGTGGATTTCATTTTGGTTTCCAAATTGTTTAATTTCACGTTGAATTTACACGTGAAATGAAAAAATTTGGAAACCAAAATAAAATCCACGTAGTATTGAGTTTAGCGGATCGCGTTTGGCCATTTTGGCGGGTCGAAAATATCTTCTTTTTTTCTATCCAACTTGAAAGTGCCGAAGGTTAATCGCCGCCTGTTGCAAGTTTATAAGAACGAGGCTCTTCATGAAATGATCATTCGCATTTGGTTGGGAAAATTCGAGAACAAGGACTTTTCCTTTGACTTTTCTCTGGGTTGTCTGTAGTTTGTCCATGGTGTGGACGACTGGGAACTTCTGGACGAAGGCAAAACTAACACGGCCAAATACTACTCTGCCCAACTGCAAAAGGTCAGGGCCCAGCTCAATCTTTCCCCACTAAAAGGTCTCAGAGTGCACTACCTTCAGGATAACGCCATGCCACATGTGGCTTTTTATTTCATTTAATTTCAGAAAACGCTTTGTGACTTATTATCTTCCTTTTTATATTTATTTTTTACCTTCTTTATTTTCATGTTGCGTCTCGCCGCTAGACCTACAAGTAGGCCTACCGCGGTCGCCGCACACCGCGTCCGCGATAAGCTTATTACAGGAGGGTAGGCGCTGCCGCCCGCGATAGGCCTATTATAAGCTTATAATAGGCCTATATTTGGCCTCAACCTATTATAGGCCTATCGCGCAAAACCTGTGAAGTGAACGACGCGAGTTCGAGTTTTTGTGTTGGTCTCGGGCGCTCAGTTCGCTTCCTCCATGCAGTTTGGAAACAGACACACCAATAAACTCAGTTACAGACCCAAACGGAATTTTATATATAAGAATGATATCATGAAAATTCGGTATTTTTTGAATTTTTAAAATTTCGAAAAAAAATGTTTTAATCAAAATTTTTGAACGCAAAGTTTTTAAACACAGCATGCTCAGAAGAATTTTGTTAACATTATTTCCAACATTGTTATCTAATTTTTACTATTTTTGTTCTTTTTTTTAGAAAAAAGAAAACACAAACCTTATAAGGAACTGTGACATTTTTATGATCCAAATGCTGCTCCGACTTGTTCTTTTGAATCTTCTTCAGCTCTTTTTCACTGACTCGATTGTTCAAATTCGGGTAATCCGAATAAACAAGAACCCACAGCGTGAAGACGATCAGTCCAAGGCATGCGTGAGCATAGAATGCAGTTCGCCACCCGAAACTTTCACAGATCTGACAATGAGAGGCACTTTAAAGGAAACGTTGAGACGGAATACTTACAGCCCCAGAAACAGCGTTGGTGAGCACGGAGGAGAAGTTGGTGAACGAGGTCAGTGCTCCCAGAAAGATGGCAGTCTCGGAGAGTGGCGCCCATCGGACGGTGAGCAGGCCGATGGCGGCAAAATCGGCCGCGAATGCTAGGCCCTGAATAGGGTTTTTTTTTTTTAATTTTATTAGCCATCAATACATGGAAATTGAACGGGTCAACAAACCTGACAGAATCTTGCAAAGAGAAGTGCGTGAAAAGAGGTTTGGGCGGCCAGCGGGATCAGGGTTGTCGCAATGACCGAGATTAGGCCGGCGCCAAAGAACGTCCATCTGAAATAGAGCTGCTACGGTGTGCTAGAAAGACAAACGCGCCCTATCGCCTCTCTGCGTCTCTGTTACGGTGTGTTCTGCCAAGTGGAGACGCAGAGACGCGAGACTTTCCTCCTCACCTGCCTCCAAACCGGACAAACACAAAATTGACCGGAAAAGTGCCGATAATTGTCCCGGCCGCCACCGCCCACATGATGTACTTTTTCTCGTTTGGCGTGTAATCGAACAGACTTACAGGCTTTGTCTAAAAAGGGGGAAGTTCATATATAGTAGTAGGCAGAGCTCTCTCACCTCATTGCCAGCATCCTCTCTGACAAAGCTCAAATCGTTTTTCATGCAGATGAACGTGAAATTCATAACGACATAGTTGGAACAGACAGACACCAGGCAGAGGATGCCGACGAGCACCACTAGCACACGGTACTTGTCGGAGAATAGGGCCATCGGTTTTTGTTCAGAAATGTTGGAAATTGGATAAAGTCTCTCTTTATTGTGGTGGAAAAGGGGGGAGGGGGAGGGGCGGAGATTCAATGATTCGATGACTCAAAACAGTTCAATCCAGGTGTGGGAGACAGAGAGAGAACACTGGAAGACCGAACTAAATATTAGTGGCAATGACGGTGACGCATAGTGAAATTTCATGCAACAGCATATGGTTCAAATACAGACACTATATGCATCCATCGCATTTAATTTCACTTGTGGCTACCAACTGCGAGGAGACGGGTGGTTTTTAACCTATGAAAATAAACAATTTTAATGAAAAAAGGTACAAAACAATCTGAAATCATCTCGTCCCCGCCTCTTATCAATTGTATCATTAATGGGAGGAGAGAACAATTGAATTGCATTGACACCGTCATAAATCATCATCGCCCACTTCTTCTTCTTCTTTTTCGTTTTGAAAGATGTCACGGCGTCATACATCACACTGTTTGACGAACCCAAAACAAAAATATATACTGAAACGATGTGTTCCAGTGTTCTTCCCAATGGTCACTTATTTAGATCTGTTTTTGAAACAATTTGCAACCAAATGATCAAACTCTGATTTTTAAAAATTCACCAAATGATTCACATTGATACCCAGTTGGTTTCGACGTCATCGTCAGAGTGTTCGATTGCAGTAATCCAAATATAATGACCAGGAACTTTCGCGTAATTGGATTTTGGATCGGCATGGAAATAAATACGGTTTGGCCAAATGTGGAAAAAAAACAACAAACTTTCACAAAATGTTCAGGGCCGCGCGTACGCAGCCCCGTTACGCAAAAATTGAGCTGTTGGCGAGCCTCAACTCGAGACTGCCACACAGGTCAGCCCGTCCTAAAGTGCAATGGACAGGCCTCACCATGGGGATCCCGCCTTGATGATCGCGAGATACCCCCAGCCAGGTAAGTTTATGAGTCGTCGAGCTGTGGGGGTAAGGCATTTATATGGACCGACGTTTCACGGGTTCCGACCACCGCAGCGTGTGAAGAGGTCAAGTGAACGCCTCCACGCCGACCAGACATTATGCACAGCGGTGGTCGGAACCCGTGAGACGTCGGTCCATATAAATGCCCTACCCCCACAGCTCGACGACTCATAAACTTACCTGGCTGGGGGTATCTCGCGATCATCAAGGCGGGATCCCCATGGTGAGGCCTGTCCATTGCACTTTAGGACGGGCTGACCTGTGTGGCAGTCTCGAGTTGAGGCTCGCCAACAGCTCAATTTTTGCGTAACGGGGCTGCGTACGCGCGGCCCTGAAAAAGAACAGCAGCCTTCCAACATTATTGTGTTGTCAAGCGAGTTATATCATCGGCTATCCCTTTTTTGTCTGCGTCTCTTCACTGTGTTTGTGTAGCCGCGCACCAATAAGTGGGCGGGGCTTCGTGTGTTCATGTTGCAACTCGATTTAAAGCACAATATTGTCGTTGCTAATTTGTTTCTTTCGGGTTCTATTTTTCAGACTTTTTGCGAATGGTGAAGGTGACTGTCAAAAATCGGCTCAAGATGCAAAAGTACCAATTTTAAGACAATTCTAAAAACCTGGGTTTAAAGCTCATTGCCAGGCTAGGTTTTTGCCTACCCACAGTTCCATAGTAGTCCCATAGGCTTGCAGTGTAAAATTTTTAAAAATTTTTATGCGAAAAACAAGACAAATAATGACTACGCGTTGCCTATACATTTAGTTAACCCAGTCGGTGCATCTCAAGTTTCCCTCGGCGCCAAAAAAATTCCAGAAGATGGTATCGCCTTCATTGACACTCCCGACTCGTTCGCCACCGATGTGATATGTTTCCGGAGCCCCAATCGACCGAATGCATGTTTTCGAAGCGAATCGGAGAATATCCAGAGTAGATAGGGATTAATGCTTGCAAATAGGTCACTGAAAGTTTTTAAAAAAGCTGCGCCAGAACTTACTGACAATCATACCTCAACGCATTATAAAATACATAAAACTCGTCAACTGTCAATTCAAACAGCGCTAAAGTTTTCATTGTGAAAAAGAGGAAAATGAGAATTTGCACGGCGACAATAATCGAGCACATTGTAAAAAGTCGTAAGTCTCTTTGATGGGCTTTTTCCTTGGCTTTGCTCCAATAAACTGTTCCGAAGAACTTTTGGCTTGCAGCATGGTTACGGTTTCTCAGACGGATGAATAAGTAACAGTAGGCCACTATAAGATAAAGACAGTTCACGAAAAGGAAAAGTCCGCCGATGCCGAAGAAGAAATTTGTCAGGGATTTGCTGAACGTTAATTATAATGGATTCGTGGCGGAGTGACAATTTTTTTTCACGTTTTTATTTGAAAAAATGAAGAAATCACTGGAGAAATGAAGAGATTTTTCGTCTCCCAGTTTCACGTGAAATGTCACTCCGTCAAGAATCCATTATAGTGAATAGATTTTTTTTATACTCGGTATATTGTAATTTCAATCGAATTGCGACGTGAGAACCCGAAACTCCTCCCACTTATTTGTGCGCGATCACGCGAACACAGTGATATTTGAAGAGACGCAGACAGAACGGTGAATCCAGACTTGACTTGCATTTTCATGTCGCAAGTCGATTGAAAACACAATAAAGCTCTGCAATTTCGCGCCAATCGCACAGTGAGCGTCGCGTGCATTTGGAGTGAGAGTGAGCGACTCAGAGAAATCAGAGCAAAACATCGGTCTCGCTCTCTCCATTTCCTGCACTCTCTTGTCGCCAACGTGGCCGCGTCCTCCACTGTGCGAAGAGAGCGCGTTTGCAGCGCTCCCTACTGAGAATAATATATAGATCTCACTTTACAAATTTCGGCACTATCCCGTTATTCTCATTCATAACCAATTCAGTTGTATTGAAAAACGTCAGAGAGCCCATAAACATTCCAGGAAGGAATTGAATTGCAATTGCTATCAAGAGCCTCTTTGACAGCCACATCTGCAAGAAAAAAGTACAAAATTTTAAAAGCTTCAATTCCCTTCTTTTACTTTATGATATGAGCCTGGAAACATCATAGCCGACAGACGATTGGTGGCGAGGACGGATACCGACATGGCTTGACAGATTCCTGTACTCCATGCTAAATAGAAATATATGTGAGCATAAATGCCATCCAAGTACAGGTAAACGTTGGAAAAGAGGCCGAATTTTGGAAACATTGCACCAAAATAGTTGGCAAATAGTGTGGCTGAAAAAAATGTTTTTTTTTTTTAATTTTAATTTTCGAGCGAGAAATGGATTGTTGGCGAGTGTCCTCGCATAAGTGCGCTCTGTTGAACAGAATACGCGGCAAAAATGTTTGCAGCATGAGCGTGTTAACGACGAGACGCAGAGAAAGACATCATTACCACGTGACGCAACCGTAGCGCGTACTTACTCAAATCAATAACACTCGATGAGATGCACAGTTTGAAAAATGGTGTATTCAGCTCATTTAACCGTTCGTTCTGTCCATCAATCATCAGAATTAAAATGAATAGGTAAAATGGTACGGTGGCCGCCACCAGACATAACTGGAATATTTCAATTGTATTGGCCAGCAAGGCAGTTATCATTTTGATGAAATGAGTGAACTTGGACAAAAAAGAAAGTGTATGTATATTGAAAACTAGAAAAATCTTTACAACCTTTCACAGGCTATAATTTTAAACTCCTTTGGGTGGGGAAAACAATTTTATGCACAAAGATTGATAACGATGAGATTTTCAATCTTTTCCGCCTCCTGTTAGTTGCATCTTGAAAACACGAGTCCGCATTCACCTTTCTGTCTGCGTCTCTTCAAATAGCTATGTGTTCGCGTGGTCGCGATCAAGTAAGTGGGCGGGGTTTCATTTTTCGATGATGCGCCTCCATTGAAAAAACAATAGATGTGACTATGCTCGCTTGACTGACGGTCTATCAGAAATAATTTTCCAGTGAATATATGCAGATTCAGTGCTTACTTGACCATTCTTCTCACATTACACACTTTCCCTTTTGAGGTTGTATGCATGAACCTCGTTCGTCGGGGAAAAAGTTTGGTAGGACGGTAGTTATTACTCTCGTCTCCGCTGATGCACATCCTTTTTCAAAAAATGGGAAAAACTCACGGTTAATCTCGGTGTCCCGCCACGAATTTGCCAAATTTGAATTAAGGCCACAATATGAGAGAGTGTGAGAAAGAGGGAGGGATTAATAAGGGTGAGCAATGTGGTCTCTTGTTTTCGCTCACTCTCTCTCTTTGAATGTGTTACGGTCGCACTTGATTCAACTGTGTTATTTTTTCCATTTTTTGAAAAAGGATGTGCATTAGCTGAGACGAGAGTAATATACGGTAAACTAAAGATTAGGAACCCCGGGCATCAAGACAAGTATCTACAGGGTGCGTCAAAATTACGTGCACTACTTCAAACGCGCATTATGACAAAAGTGGAAGTCCAAAACACATGAAAATCAACATAAAGTTTATTCAATAGTTTAGAAATATAATGCCAAAAGATTATTAAATTCGGCCTTTTTTGGCGGCAATGACAGAACGAAGACGTCGTGGGCAATGTGTGCTCCCGGGACCAAAAAATGAAGATTCCCGGGAATTTTGGAAAATATAGTCTTCCCGGGAATTCCTAGGATCCTACCCTTTAAGTGGTTTATTTTGCATTCCCGGGAAATCCCGGGACTCCCGGTACTAGTTACCGGGTAGTCCCGGAAAATAAATCCCGACCGCCACTCCCGGGATTCCCGGGAATTATTGGTAGTAGTCGCTTTAAATTCCCGGGAATTCCCGGGAATCCCGGGAATAGTATTTTCGGATTCCCGGGAATCCCGGGACTCCCGGCAGTGGTATTTCAAAATTCCCGGGAATTCCCGGGAGTCCCGGGATTCCCGGGAATTCCCGGGAAATCCCGGGAATTTCCCGGGAATTCCCGGGAAATCCCGGGACTCCCGGGAATTCCCGGGAAATTTTCGGAAACAGTAGAAAATTAAAAAAAAAATCAAATTTTTATTCAGAAAACAATGCGAATTTGTATTTTTCACATTTTTTTTCATTTTTTGAGTATTAAAATATTATTAGATTAGTAAATATTGGTTATTTTGAAATATCTAGTAATTACAAAATATTCGGTATAAAGAAGGTTCGCGATAAGAAAAAAGTTTACATGAAAATGCATAGTTTTCTCAGAAAAAGGAGAAAACAAAAATGGGGCTCGCTTTTTTGACCAGGGTGGTCTATTTTACCGGGGCACGCGGCTAATTTTGAGTATACCGATAGTTTAAGATGTGGGGAATTCATTTCTGAAATCAGTTTCTGTCCTGCTAGTTTCCGATTTTTTTAAAGCCTGTCAAACTTCAAGGAAAAATTCTAGAAAAATTTCAGCGATGACCCTAGTTTTTGATTTGTGCAATACAAAGATAAACCCTCTCAGAGCTGAAATACAAAAATTTAGAGCACTTGACTCAGTTTGAGTAATTTTATGTACATTTGAATGAAGCATATTCGCCCAAAACTTTAGTTTTTTGAGGATTTGAAGGTCGCAAATATGGAGCACGCGGCTAATTTTTCATATACAGATTCAGCGTAAAATTTGCTACAAAATTATGTAAAAATTAATATTGTGGCTAGTTTCCGCTTTTTTGTTCGTGCCGATTTCTGTGCGAAAATACCGTTTTCTGTTTAAAATGCTGATCTCGCAAGCAGCGGTGGAGGATATAGTCTCCCTCGCCTCTCTCCATTTTGTGTTGTCTCTCGCTCACTCTCGCTCTGTCGGGCGTCTCTTTTCTCCCGTCTCGACGGCCCGCCTCATGCAAATCTGGGGAGAAAACAGTGCTACTTTGGGATGGTATAACTCAAGAAATACCGAACATTTTTTGAAACAAATTTGACAGCGTACTCATATTGAGCCAAGAAACACATTCCAGCAACAAGTTTTCGGAAATTTTGAGTTTTGGATAACTCGTTGCGGTCCCTAACTATAGTGTGGATTGTCGAAAACTGTTTTTCGATAATCGACCAATTCGTCAAATTTTTCGATAATTTTCCATAATAAAATATCGAAAATTATCGAAAATAGTTTCGATTAATTTCTCGATAATTTTTGACATTATCGCTATTGTGAAAACAAAAAAATTGCAACGCGGTGTTTGCGTACTTTTGAAATTCAAACGAAAATGGGAACAAATCTCTTCATTTCCCATGCTATTTCTCTCATTGCCATTTGAATTTCAAAAGTACGCAAATACCGCGTTGCAATTTTTTTGTTTTCACAATAATTATCGCAGTTCTATTCGGGACAGTTCTATTTCGGGCAGTTCTATTCCGGACAGTTCTATTTCGGACAGTTCTATTTCGGGCAGTTCTATTCCGCACAGTTCTATTCCGCACAGTTCTATTTCGGGCAGTTCTATTCCGGGCAGTTCTATTCCGGACAGTTCTATTCCGGGCAGTTCTATTCCGGACAGTTCTATTCCGGGCAGTTCTATTCCGGACAGTTCTATTCCGGACAGTTCTATTTCGGGCAGTTCTATTCCGGACAGTTCTATTTCGGGCAGTTCTATTCCGGACAGTTCTATTTCGGGCAGTTCTATTCCGGACAGTTCTATTCCGGACAGTTCTATTTCGGGCAGTTCTATTCCGGACAGTTCTATTCCGGACAGTTCTATTCCGGACAGTTCTATTTCGGACAGTTCTATTTCGGGCAGTTCTATTCCGCACAGTTCTATTTCGGGCAGTTCTATTCCGGACAGTTCTATTTCGGGCAGTTCTATTCCGCACAGTTCTATTTCGGGCAGTTCTATTCCGGACAGTTCTATTCCGGACAGTTCTATTCCGGACAGTTCTATTCCGCACAGTTCTATTTCGGGCAGTTCTATTCCGGACAGTTCTATTCCGCACAGTTCTATTTCGGGCAGTTCTATTCCGGACAGTTCTATTCCGGACAGTTCTATTTCGGGCAGTTCTATTCCGGACAGTTCTATTCCGGACAGTTCTATTCCGGACAGTTCTATTCCGGACAGTTCTATTCCGCACAGTTCTATTCCGGGCAGTTCTATTCCGGTTCATCTAGTGCCGAATAGCCACCAGATAGCTGCCAGATAGCCGCCGAATAGCTGCCAGATAGCTGCTAAATAGCCGCTAAATAGCTGCCAAATAGCCGCTAAATAGCTGCCAGAAGACAGCAGCCAAATAGCCGCCAATTCGCAGCCAAACAGCCGCCAAATAGCAGCCAAATAGCTGCCAAATAGCCGCTAAATAGCTGCCAAATAGCTGCCAAATAGCCGCCAAATAGCAGCCAAATAGCCGCCAGACAGCAGCCAAATAGCCGCCAGATAGCTGCTAAATAGCCGCTAAGTAGCTGCCAAATAACTAGATTTCAAAAACAAAAACTCTTTATTTTTAATGAAAAAATTCATTTACGAATTCCCGGGAATCTCCTAAGACTCTGCGCGACTCACTCCCGGGACTCACTCCCGGGAAATTCCCGGGAGTCCCGAAAATGACTCCCGGGAATTACCGAAAAATTCCCGGGAGTCCCGAACCCACTCCCGGGAATTACCGAAAAATTCCCGGGAGTCACGAACCCACTCCCGGGAAATACTATAAAATTCCCGGGAATTCAAAAGCAATCCCGGGAATTCCCGGGAATTCCCGGGAGTGGACGCATGAGTCCTCCTACAAGTAGCAATAGGAATTTTTTCCCGGGAATTTCCCGGGAATCCTACCATTTCCCGGGATTGTGTTTCCCGGGAGCACACATTGGTCGTGGGTAAGATTCCACCGTGGCACGGTGGTACTCAATTTGTCCCATTCTTCGACAAAAGTCATCTCTGAAAGCTTCCAGACTAGAGTGGGGTCTTGCAGATAGTATATTTTGAAGTACTCTCCAGATGGAGAAGTCGAGCGGATTTAGATCCGGACACGATAGGCCATCTATCCTTCTTTATGAACGCCGGCAAATGGGCTTTGCACCAGTCCTGAGTGTACTTTTCCGTGTGAGGAGACGCTCCGTCTTCCTGGTTTAGAAAAATGATGCAATAATGAAAATAAAAGTTGAATATTGTGCGCACGAAAAGTGCATAAGCACGCGTTGCCATAGCGTGAAAGTTTAGTGCACGTAATTTTGACGCACCCTGTAGTATCTTTAGACTCCTGCAAAAAGCCCAATGAGCGTCTGGGTGAGACCCCTCCCCCTCTCCTACACTACACTAGAGCCTTGCAGAACACGTCTCCGCCCTCCAAGCACTATGCACAGCGGTGGTCGAAACCCGTGAGAAGTCGGTCCATACAAATGCCTTACCCCCACAGCTCGACTGTCCATTGCACTTTAGGACGGGCTGACCTGTGTGGCAGTCTCGAGTTGAGGCTCGCCAACAGCTCATTTTTTGCGTAACGGGGCTGCGTGCGCGCGGCCCTGAAAAGAACGGCACCTCTAATAGAACGGCATTTTGTTGCGTTTCAGTTGAATTCGCTGTTTCTCATTTCAATCCAGAGGCCGTATTCATGAACATTTACCGTACGGTAAATGGAATTTTTGACAGAAAATTAAAATTCTGCAATGTGTACGGTCACTGGTGAACCGCGCGCGGGCCCGCGGCGGCTCCGCAGACGCTACGGGCCCGCCAGCGCTTGGGTGCCCTCGCTGGCGGGCCCGCGGCGGCTATGCTATCTGGCAGGTGACTGAAAGGTTGAAAATTTTTTATTTCCAATTGGTTTATAAATGAACTTTGGTTATTTTAAACCATGTAAAATTGCACATAAGACACAAGTTAGTTCAGTTTTTGTTCGAAAATGCTGGCATTCATTAGTGATGCGCTGGCAGGCCCGCTGCGGGCCCGCCGCGGGCCCGCTAGCGGCCAGCTGACGATGGTAAACTTTTTGTCTCAAGAAAGTTTATAAATGTTTTTTTCCTGGTTTTATGTGAATGATATCGCGTATGATGAGATATTTAGTAGACTTTGTTTGAAGAATTGGACTTGACCGACCGCGGATAAGTTGCATTAACGTTTAGTTTGTTTTGATATTTGTTTAAGAACTTTTTTCTAATTAAAGAAATCTTTAGTTTATACGAACATTAAAATAAAACAGATGTAGGCAATAGTAGGCGGTGTTCGAAAAAAGGAAAGTCTGCAGTTCACGTTGCGTGATCCAGCGGTGGAACTCTCAGATATGAATAATAAATGACGTGAATGAAGTTTATGTCTTGTGAATGATTCGTATTTATAATGGATTCGTGGCGAAGTGACAATTTTTTTCACGTTTTTATTCGAAAAAATGAAGAAATAACTGAAGAAATTAAGAGATTTTTCGTCTTCCAGTTTCACGTGAAATGTCACTCCGCCACGAATCCACTATATAAACAATAAACTTACTCTAACAGAAGTGCACTTTCAGTGACAAAGTTTACAGTATCTGCTAACAATAGTTTAGCAGCTTTTATTAAAATTTACATTATCAATTACGAAGATTGTCACGATGTTAAGCGTTTTTTAATCATTATAGTTCTTATAGAAAAAAAATTTCTACGGCGTGTAGCATCGGCTGCTAAAGAGACCTTTATCGCCTTTTAGCGTGCCTTGTTTTTTTCAACCCCCCCCCCCCCTAAATGCAGTATCAATAGCGAGTGCACGTCGGCGCAGCAGGCTTGACAGCCTATAATACTGCAATTACCGCTTTAACAACGATGACAATCGGTGTCTGCGGATTGACGTCTAAAATGAGTTGAGCGCAGGCTAACATCGCTCAATATCCCAATTTTAAGGCGATTACATGTAATTTTTCTTTTTTGTTCAGTTGGTTTCAGTTATTTTATATTCATTTTTGATCTTTCAGCAAAAATATTCCAAAAATAACAACGGAAGCAAAAAATACTGCCCAGTTATTCGTGTCAAAAAACTCTAATTTTTTATGTTTTTCTGGCGTTTTTTAAATCATTTATCTTTCTTTTAAATCTTTATTAATTTTGTTTGAAAATGCCCGATAACTTTTTTCTTTTTTTTTTTGTTTCAGGTACCAACAGGACAACCGAGATTCGACACCGCCGACGTCGGTAAGATTTTCTTTCTTTTTTTTTTTTTAATTTTTCTTACTGTCAAAAATTAAAAAAAAAAAAACGTCTTAAAGAAGAAAAAGAAATGAAATTTATGAGCGGATTTAAATAGGGTATGCCCTAAAAATGATTTTTAATGGATGCGGCACGCCGCTACGAAAAATATCGATTTCTTCCTATTGAATAGGTTAAAGGCTGAGGCAAACAATTATTTCTCACTGTTCTTTTTCTACGTTTTATCACTTGCTACCTTTTTCCAAAATATGATACTCGTATACTGGCCGAAAATGATCAATTTCCAATTTTTTAAAACATATTCTGCTGAGAAACGATATTCGAACACAGAAAACATTAATTTATTTCGATGGTTTCATTTATACTGACATAATATATTTTGAAAAAGGTAGGAAATGATAAAACGTAGGAAAAGAACAGTGGGAAATGATTGTTTGTCAAAGGCGTACCTATCTTTTTAACATGAAAAATCAGTAACTCGCACCAGGCTTGGTCGGAAAATCGAATACCTGAGTTTTTCCCTGAGGATGCTTTTCGAAAATATCGGATATCCAATTTTTTTCATTACGAAAATTGCATATCTTGCTATTTCTCAGTTGCTTTTAAAATTTTTGTGAGTCCTACGTTCGGCCATTTTCGGAAAATATGTCTTTTTGGACTGAACGTGGGTCTTGAGTGGTTTTTGGCTTTTTCAAATTAGTTTTATGTTGTTATTTAAAGAAAGTTTTCTGCTTAAAACACTATTTTACTTCAAAAAGGCATAGAAAAGCCCGATATGCGATTTTTCGAAATTTTTTTCCGACCAAGCCTGACTCGCGAAAATATAATAGCTAAAATCAAGATAACATAATGTAATTTTGAAATAAAGTTTAAAAAAAAACATCGCTCAATACAATAAAAATGCAAAAGTGCAGCATTTTCGGAAAAAATATTTAAAAAAAAAACATCGTTAAATAAAATTAGGCGTCTTTTGTTACGAACAAAAACACCTATGTGACTTGTAAACCGTTAATTCAGTAGTACCTGTTCAACATTTTTGTTTTTTCAATAAAAATATAAGTGTTTATTCATGTCTGTTGTATCTGTGTCCGTGTGAGATTTCGTGTGTAAAGCATTTTCTCAGCGCCTATTGGACAGATTTGCATCAAACTTGGCGAAACATTTTTAAAACCAAGTGACACAAGGCTGCCGAAGTTTGGTACAAATCGGTTAAGTTTTAAGTGTAGCATACTGAAGGCACTTGTGGTATTTTCACCGTTACACCGGGGAAAGCCGCCGAAATTTTTCTAGTAAAAATAAAACAAAAATATGAGTTTTGAGTAATATTTTTTCATTAAATTTTGTCAAGCATTGAAAAATTGATATTTCTTCTTGAATAAACGAGTCCATCCATCTATAGACCGTGAAAATACTCGAAAAATAGGAATTGATTGTAACGGTTATTAGTCTGTGACTCATGCACCGGCAGAGAGCAAACGCGCTCGAAGCATAACTGAAAATTAATACAAAGGAGGCGCAAAGTTAAATGATATAAAAACTGACACTATTTGGGCGTTTTTTGTAAAAATTTTCACGTTTGCTGTCTCATGCCCATGTGATAGCGGTTTTCGTTCGCGTTTCCTCAAGCCAAAACGAATATGTTTCAATGTCCGTTGCAAGCAATCATACATTTTTAAGTTTGGACTTCAAATGATTAAGGAAAGAAATTGAATTGAACGGAAGTTGTCTCATACAAATTAGAGCGCTTTGCCTAATAAAAATTTAAAAAGAAATTATCATACAAAAAGTTTGGGATAGTTTACAATTCGTACTTCGAAGCTCTGGAGCAAAACAACCTTGAGACACTAGAACGACGAAGACTAATGGCAGATCTGGTATTCATTTACAAATGGCTGGTGTCAAGAGAAATCAATATTGGTCACGATCTGTTTATCTCATCGGCAAATTTATTACCTCTAAGAAGGCATGATTACTATATTCGCTGTCAATTAACTGGTGCTACAAGGATAGGATCTCAATTTTTGTCAAATCGTATTATTCGGTGCTGGAATTCGCTGCCTGTGAAAACGTTCCCGGTCAAATTTTCTTCTACTGCTTTTAAAAACAGGCTACAGAATCTCAACCTAAATAATTTTCTTCTACTCCATTTTCATAACTTCTAATTTTTTTTTTGTCTACATATATTTTCCTAACATCTTTTTAACTTCTTTTGTTTGTTTCTAAATCTTCCATCATATCGTTTCTCATACGTGTGTAATAGTTTGTTATTTATATATGTTCTGATTAATAAGTGGCAGCTGCCCTTCAATCAATAAACAAATACAAATACAAATCCTCCGGGATGCCGCATCTCTTACACAGCAAAATTTACTGAATTTTCAGACACGTGCCACATCTTGTGAGGACGAACAATGCTGAGATGAGTGGGACAACGACAGCGACGAATTTTGGAATAATATAAATAATTGCTGTATTGAATTTTTGTTTTATTTTTTTTCAATAAATATTGATAAAAACACAAACTGTGTTAGTTTTCATGAGAAAATATCAAATAAAGAAAAAAGCAAGAAGGGAGTCACCCCCGCGATGTAGCAGCTAGCGAGCCGCTGGCGGGCACGCCACGGGCCCGCTGCGTGCACCACGCGTGTACTCTTTTAGCTGCCAGCGGTGCGCTGGCGGGCCCGCGGCGGGCCCGCTGCGGGCCCGTGGCGCTTCACCAGTGGTGTTCATGACACTATAAATGATCCGTGAATTGTTTTAGGAATAGCAAAACTTAATAATTCCCTCAGAAAACCCATTTACTTTTTCATTTACGTATGGTAAATGTTCATGCATACGGCCTCAGGATGGTCCTTTTCCAGAATATGCTTATTTAACTGCTGTTAAAATCAACAGGTTCTGATTAATGAAAATTTCGCATCGAGAAACGAGAAACTCTTCTTGTTCTATTCTACTCACATTCAACTGAAAAAAAAACGAACTCCTCAGCTAAGATCCACGAAATTGGAAAACGTCGTTTTCCGGGAAATCTTTGCGTTTCTCACCACCATCATACAGAATTCATGTACTTTCCAATTTCCTGCATACCGTAAAAACTGTATTAGAAGGGTCCCTTAAATTGAAGGGCCCCTCTAATTGAAGAACCCCTTTAGCGAAAGTACTGTGGCTGAAGTCAAAGCGACGTGAAATTACGGCTCTCGGACGTTTCGAAAGTGTGACGTTTCGAAGTTTTTTATCTTTATTTTTTTCCTGGGTTTTTTTTTTCTAATATGTTGAATTCTGTGAATTTTTATTTTGAAATTATCGATTTTTTGTAGAATTTGTTGATTTTTGTGAAGTTTTTTTTTGGATTATCTGAAATTTTACAAAGAACAAGAAGACCAATGTAATTGAAATATCCCCCACATAACCTTACGAAAAATAGAAGGGCCCCCTCTATTTGAAGGGCCCCCTCAAATACAAGGACCCTGCGAGACACCCCACGAAAATTAGAAGGGCCGGCCCTTGTAATACAGATTTTAAAAAATGTATGCTGAAATATTGTTCATCTCTGAGAGATCCACCGCTTGAAAATGGAAGTGAACTGCGGACTATCCCGAATTTCGTCTGGCGTCCCTCAATTTTCCACGTAAAAATAGGGTTTTCGCTGTTCTGCATGGCCTAGGTTCCGTTGGCCCCGTCAAACTTTCTGGGATTGATAATCAATACCTAACATACCGTAAAACCTGTAATTGAAGTACATGTACTTCTATTTTTCAACCCCCCCCCCCCCAAATGGGTGTACTTCTAATACAGGTGTACTTCAAATAGAGGGTGTACTTCTATTTTTCAAAGACCTTTCAGAAGAAAAATAACAAAAAAGAAAGACGATTCAAAACCGGGGAAAACGCGAAACCGGGGAAGACAAACCCGAGGAAGACAAAACCGTGAAAAGCATTTCCAAAACCAAGAAACAAGCCCCGCCCATTGCAAACGTGCGGCACGAGTTTTGTACTGAAAGGATTATCATCCTTATATATAAAATTCCGTTTGGGAAATTGCATGGCGGAAGCGTACTGAGCGCCCGAGACCAACACAAAAACTCGAACTCCGGTCTGTAGCTTACATGGCAAGCGTTTACCCGAATAGCTTTTGATACAGCCAGGCTTGTACAATTCTAGAAAAACTGCGCCAGACATTCAAATTTTTCCCGGTTTTGGTAATTTTTTCCCCTGTCAGCCCCCTCATCTAACGGCATGTTTACCATAGACCATTTTCTCGCGAGGTGGTGCTCAAAATTCAACTCGGTCAGTTTTCAAAATTTCCCAATTCTGTCTTTTTTTAAACAGTTTCTAACTGTTGAGAAAGTCTTGGACCATCCGTTGGGAAACGCCATTTCCATTGCGCTGAGGGGGCTGTTCCCCGGTTTTGTCAGGGCCTCGAAAATTTGAAATCTGCACTCGTCAATTAAAATGTTGCAAGTGTGTTCTCCATGAACGTGTTTGGACACTTGTGTCGCGGGGATTCAAATGATTTTCAATTCTAAAATTTTTCAAACCAATGAAAAACGGAAAAAAAGCTTCAGAAATGGAAAAAAAATTTTTTTTCAAAAAAGTTCACTGGATGATGTACCTCTATTAGAGGGTGTACTTCAATTAGAGGGTGTACTTCTATTTTTCAAAAGACTCTTGGGGATGTACTTCTATTAGAGGTGTACTTCTAATAAAGGTGTACTTCAATTACAGGTTTTACGGTATATTCAGGATCAGGCTTTCTCGGAAATTTCCGAAAAGTCGGAATTCCGTCGGAATTCCGACGTCGGAAATTTCCGATTCCGGTTCCGAGGCAGTTTCACTTCCGAACAAAATTTCCGATTCCGTTCCGAGACAAAATGATTTCCGAAAATAATTCCGTTTCCGTCGGAAATAATTTTTTTCCGATGTCGGAAAAAACATGTTTTTCTGTTGAAATTTGGTACGAAAAATCGTATTTTCTTTTTTGGAAAAAATTCGGCCATGTCCGTGACACAATTTTCCTATTTAAAACACGTTCTACAAAAAATCGATAATTTCAAAATAAAAATTCACAGAATTCAACATATTAGAAAAAAAAACCCAGGAAAAAAATAAAGATAAAAAACTTCGAAACGTCACACTTTCGAAACGTCCGAGAGCCGTAATTTCACGTCGCTTTGACTTCAGCCACAGTACTTTCGCTAAAGGGGTTCTTCAATTAGAGGGGCCCTTCAATTTAAGGGACCCTTCTAATACAGTTTTTACGGTATGCAGGAAATTGGAAAGTACATGAATTCTGTATGATGGTGGTGAGAAACGCAAAGATTTCCCGGAAAACGACGTTTTCCAATTTCGTGGATCTTAGCTGAGGAGTTCGTTTTTTTTCAGTTGAATGTGAGTAGAATAGAACAAGAAGAGTTTCTCGTTTCTCGATGCGAAATTTTCATTAATCAGAACCTGTTGATTTTAACAGCAGTTAAATAAGCATATTCTGGAAAAGGACCATCCTGAGGCCGTATGCATGAACATTTACCATACGTAAATGAAAAAGTAAATGGGTTTTCTGAGGGAATTATTAAGTTTTGCTATTCCTAAAACAATTCACGGATCATTTATAGTGTCATGAACACCACTGGTGAAGCGCCACGGGCCCGCAGCGGGCCCGCCGCGGGCCCGCCAGCGCACCGCTGGCAGCTAAAAGAGTACACGCGTGGTGCACGCAGCGGGCCCGTGGCGTGCCCGCCAGCGGCTCGCTAGCTGCTACATCGCGGGGGTGACTCCCTTCTTGCTTTTTTCTTTATTTGATATTTTCTCATGAAAACTAACACAGTTTGTGTTTTTATCAATATTTATTGAAAAAAAATAAAACAAAAATTCAATACAGCAATTATTTATATTATTCCAAAATTCGTCGCTGTCGTTGTCCCACTCATCTCAGCATTGTTCGTCCTCACAAGATGTGGCACGTGTCTGAAAATTCAGTAAATTTTGCTGTGTAAGAGATGCGGCATCCCGGAGGATTTGTATTTGTATTTGTTTATTGATTGAAGGGCAGCTGCCACTTATTAATCAGAACATATATAAATAACAAACTATTACACACGTATGAGAAACGATATGATGGAAGATTTAGAAACAAACAAAAGAAGTTAAAAAGATGTTAGGAAAATATATGTAGACAAAAAAAAAATTAGAAGTTATGAAAATGGAGTAGAAGAAAATTATTTAGGTTGAGATTCTGTAGCCTGTTTTTAAAAGCAGTAGAAGAAAATTTGACCGGGAACGTTTTCACAGGCAGCGAATTCCAGCACCGAATAATACGATTTGACAAAAATTGAGATCCTATCCTTGTAGCACCAGTTAATTGACAGCGAATATAGTAATCATGCCTTCTTAGAGGTAATAAATTTGCCGATGAGATAAACAGATCGTGACCAATATTGATTTCTCTTGACACCAGCCATTTGTAAATGAATACCAGATCTGCCATTAGTCTTCGTCGTTCTAGTGTCTCAAGGTTGTTTTGCTCCAGAGCTTCGAAGTACGAATTGTAAACTATCCCAAACTTTTTGTATGATAATTTCTTTTTAAATTTTTATTAGGCAAAGCGCTCTAATTTGTATGAGACAACTTCCGTTCAATTCAATTTCTTTCCTTAATCATTTGAAGTCCAAACTTAAAAATGTATGATTGCTTGCAACGGACATTGAAACATATTCGTTTTGGCTTGAGGAAACGCGAACGAAAACCGCTATCACATGGGCATGAGACAGCAAACGTGAAAATTTTTACAAAAAACGCCCAAATAGTGTCAGTTTTTATATCATTTAACTTTGCGCCTCCTTTGTATTAATTTTCAGTTATGCTTCGAGCGCGTTTGCTCTCTGCCGGTGCATGAGTCACAGACTAATAACCGTTACAATCAATTCCTATTTTTCGAGTATTTTCACGGTCTATAGATGGATGGACTCGTTTATTCAAGAAGAAATATCAATTTTTCAATGCTTGACAAAATTTAATGAAAAAATATTACTCAAAACTCATATTTTTGTTTTATTTTTACTAGAAAAATTTCGGCGGCTTTCCCCGGTGTAACGGTGAAAATACCACAAGTGCCTTCAGTATGCTACACTTAAAACTTAACCGATTTGTACCAAACTTCGGCAGCCTTGTGTCACTTGGTTTTAAAAATGTTTCGCCAAGTTTGATGCAAATCTGTCCAATAGGCGCTGAGAAAATGCTTTACACACGAAATCTCACACGGACACAGATACAACAGACATGAATAAACACTTATATTTTTATTGAAAAAACAAAAATGTTGAACAGGTACTACTGAATTACGCGAGACTCCGCCCACTTATTTGTGCGCTACCTGTCTGTGTCTCTTCAAATATCACTGTGTTCGCGTGGTCGCGCACAAAAAAGTGGGCGGAGTCTCGTGTTCTCATGTCTCAAGTCGATTGAAAACACAATAATCAAGGCAGTTGTAATGTAATGAAACAATAGAAGAGCATGACGTTGTACCAGAGTTTTTACGGTACATAAGAAAGACTGTTTGGTACGCTTTACCGGATGTGACGAATGGATAAAACCATGTCCAGAAGCTTTGCTGGTGAGAGAAACGAGCATTGAAAACGCCATTTTTTCCGTACCCATGGGGTGCTGGCGATTGTTTTTTTTTTCAAAAGCTTGTTTTTGCCGCCGACGCCACGCGTTGCGGTTGCGTCGAATGGAAACTCTGCATCTCATCGCTTACACGCTCTCTGCCTGAAAAATTGATTTCAAAAAATGCCAGTTTTTTTTTCGATTGAGCAAACTTAAACTTTCGCGAGGGCATTCACCAGCGCCATTTTCGTCGTATTATATTTTTTTTTTCTTTTTAGCGTATTACCTCTGGATTTGTTCAAAGTCGCTTTTTGGCTTTTTCAGCGATAAGATCAGAATGATAGCGAAGATGACGTATAAAACTGATTGAACGTCGACTGTGGTGTTACCAATGAAAGCAGTGATGTCTGCGGTGCAGGCTTGGTCGGAGTCGGAAAACGAAAATTCCGAATATCCGAATTTTCCGACCTTTTTCGGAACATTTTCCCGACAGAAAATATTCCGAATTTATTTTTCGGAAAAATTACCCGTCGGAAAAATTTCCGAAATAATTATCCGGAAAATTTTCCCGTCGGAAAAATTTCCGAAAACGATCGGGAAAGTGCAGTTTTTTTATTGTGTTTTCAATCGACTTGCGACATGAGAACGCGAGACTCCGCCCACTTTTTTTGTGCGCGACCACGCGAACACAGTTGGATTCGAAGAGACGCAGACAGGTAGCGCACAAATAAGTGGGCGGAGTGTCGCGTTCTCCTGTCGCAAGTCGATTGAAAACACAATAGGTGCCGTTTCTAAGTACCAAGAACTTCTCAAAACTGAATTTTTTGTTAATTTGTTGATTTTTGGTTAATTTGTTGATTTTCGTATTTTTTCAAAGAAATAAGATGAGCCAATTGTTAAGAATCTTTTTCGGAAAATACAAAATTAAAAAAAAATCCAGTTTTAGTTTTGAAAATCGGAAAAAATCGGATAGCCGATTTTCCGAAAAAATAAAATCGGAAAAATGTCGGATATCCGGGATATCCGATTTTTCGAAAATTGAAGTCGGAAAAAATTTCGGGTATCCGATTTTCCGAAAAATTATTTCGGAAAAAAATTTCCTTTTCCGATTTTCCGAAAAGCATTTTCCGAACAAGACTGCTGCGGTGATCAATGGTGGGCCACTGTTTCTGCTTATTGGAAATATGTACGTGAACTGGCAAAGATGTGGCGCTAATGGAAAGGTTAAACGTTGGCCAGCCGACAATTTGTTTTACCGGTGTTTTCAATCGACTTGCGACATGAAAAGGCAAGTCAAGTCTGCATTCACCGTTCTGTCTGCGTCTCTTCCAATATCACTGTGTTCGCGTGGTCGCGCACAAATAAGTAGGCGGAGTTTCGCGTTCTCATGTCGCAAGTCAATTGAAAACACAATACCAACTCAGGGAATTTTCCGCAAGGCTACGGCAAGGGTTAGCTATTCAAGCGGCACGTTGCCGTCGAAATCGGCAAGTTGCCGATATTTGATGAAGTGGCAAGAGGACGGCAAGTAAAATGAGTTGTAGCCGCAAAGGAACGGCAAGGCGTCGGCAAGAGACTCCCGTTCAAATATGCGCAAGAGTGCGGCAAGGATATGCACGAGATCGGCAAGGGAACGTCACTGGCACGGCAAGGATAGCTTTTCAGGTGCGTCAGCAAGCGCTTTGCGCATATTTTTCATTAATTTATGTTTTATTTTTTCGATCCTACTTTCGTATTTTTTTATATTTTCGAAGTGAATGGGCACTCCGCATTATTCTCGGCTGAAATGTAAGTACCTATTGATTTATTTTACAGTATTTTATTGAAAAATTAATAATAATTTTTAGATAAGAATGCTCGTGGAATCTTCAAATCAGAGGACAATGACGAAACTCGCAACATCTTCAGAAGACGAAGACAACGATTTAGATGAAGATGTTTGTCAATTATGAAGTAAAAGGACTGATGGTGAGTTTTTTTCAAATAAAAGTTGTCATAAAAAATAAAAATTATTCTCTAAAAAATATACTTTGCCTGAAAAGACAAACGCGAACCGTTGAAAACGACTCAAATTTATCTTTTTTTGGAGTTATTCACAGAACCAGTAAAAAAGCAAAAAAAAAATTTATAAAAAGTTTGGAGAATGCTCTGATCAGTCTGAAACTTTGAGAAATCGTTTAAAAAATACTCTCGGTAATCCCCGGAAAGTTTCAGACTAGATTTAATAAAATATCGATTTTTCTTTCTGCAAATGTTCGAAAGTCAATATTTTAGTCTCAAATGTTCAGGAAATGGCCGAGAGTATTTTTTAAATTATTTGCCAAAGTTTAAGATCATTCGGAGCATTCTCCAAATTTTTGCTGAAGTTTTAGCTGCTTTTTTTTTCCTATTTTTGCCGATTCTGTGAATAACCCCACTTGGAAAAAAATCAGAAAATACAGGAAAAATCGTAGTTTTTCTGTAATTTTCGTGCGTCATTGGACTGTAAAATTACGCGATTCCATGAAATGTTTTCTTTAGACTGCATATCACGTATTCGTGAGGAGTGACACTTCAAGGTAAATTTGGAGCCAAAAAATCATCTTTTTTTTTCGAATAAAAACGTGAATTTGAGTGTCGTTTCTTGCGAATACAAGATAACATCAAAAAATCTTTAAAACCATTGAAAGTTATCAAAATATTTATTCGCAATCGCCGTAAATTGTTACTTTTCGCTCAACAAAACAATGATTCATTTGAACGGCGACACAGCAAAACTCGAAAATCGTGTTTTGCTTATTCTCCTACTTACTTATTTCTAGTTGTGAGTCCAAAATGTTCCGTAATTTAAAAACAGAAAACTTCTTATTCTAGTTCCCAAAACTGTCAGCGATTGTGAATAAATGTGAAACTTTAACGCTTTGAACAATTTTTAGGAAAGACACGGATGATAAAGCATAAAAACTTAAAAAACAACTCTATAAACAAATCGCTTGACATTTAAAAATAATTGCTAAATTTATTAAGTTGGTCAGTCACCAACCGTTCGCCAGTGACAGGTGCAATTTTTTATCGGAATGTTCGGAACTTCCAATTACTTCAAGGGAGTTCCCCATTAATATTATTTTTTTTTAGTAATATAACATATTTTCCTAATGACTGAACACCTAGGTTACTAGAACTTGAAGGAGTTAAGTTAAAGAAATGATTGTCGTTATTTACTAAAAATTTAAAAGGAAAATAAAAAAAATTAATTTTCAGTGTGACAAGACAAACGCCAATTCAAAAACGGATGAAGCCAAGCGAAGAAGACGATCAGCATCTGTGGAAATAGTTAACAGTGATTCTTCATTCGTTAGTAATTCAGATGTTTCAAATCCCCCCCCCCCCCCCTTTCAGTTTTCTTTAGTTTCTTCAAATTTTCTAAATGCTTGCTTTTTCTTTTTAATTTTCTATTGTGGATCGGTTTTTTATTATAATAAATTTACAATAAAATTACAAGAAAATAGTTCGAATGGAAGGGAAGAGTCTACAAAATCGGCAAGCGAACGGCAAGGGTATGCCTCGTCATCGGCAACTTGCCGCGAAAAACGGCAAGTTGCCGGGAAATACGGCAAGGGTGCCGACTGGCATCGGCACCCTTGCCGATTTTCGGGGCAACTTGCCGATTTTCACGGCAACTTGCCGAAAATTCCCTGAGAAGGTATAAACTTTCAGTTAGTAGGAGTTTTTTTATTTATTTCTCAGGGCCTAGGCTTCAATTTGATGATTCATTTGTTGACTAAAAAATTTGGCACATTTTTTCTTCCAAAATGTTAACCGTCAAAACCAAAAACGAAAAACGAAGTCATCATGGAGCGTAGACTTGGTGGTTGGGTGTAAAATATATGTATAGGCTTCTTGATCAGCGAATGTTACCGAATATTGTGAAAACAAAAAATTTGCAACGCGGTGTTTGCGTACTTTTAAAATTCAAACGAAAATGCTAACAAATATCTTCATTTGCCATGCTATTTCTTTCATTGCCATTTGAATTTCAAAAGTACGCAAACACCGCGTTGCAATTTTTTTGTTTTCACAATAGGTATGATAAAAAACGAATAGACATTTTTAAAGTGCAGTAGAGGGAATGGGGCTTACAATTAGATGATTATGGGACAGGAATAGGAATAAGAAACCACGAATATAGGAAAAACCGGTAGATATTTATTTTCAAACCAACTTTTATTGAACGATACGAGCTATAATCAATTCAATATTCTTGCCGGCTACAGTAAGAAGTGGCGCGAAAAATCGAGGCTCCGCCCCATCAGAATTTTTCAACTAAATTCAACTGAAAATAGAGCAAAAATGTGAGCGGGTGTGTCGCTCGTTATGTCTGCGCCTATTATAAAAACTTTCGCGGGCGCATGTGGTATTTAGCCGGAAAGAATATTGAAGCGAGAATAGTGTGCGTTACCGAAAAATTTTTTACCGGTAAACGCATCTTTCGGCAAATTTATCGGTAATTTACCGAATTTCACGGTAAATTCGACAAATTTATCGGTAAATTTACCGGTAATTTCGCGAAAATTTTACCGGTAAAATGGTTTTCGGCAAAACTTAACGTGGGGTCAAGTTCACGTATTAGAAAAACAAGACATCGTGAAAAACAAAGATACGCAGACGATACGTGGATCGACCTCAGCCTTGCAAAATCACGTCTTTTTCACATTTTTTTAAAATTTCATCTGTATTAAAGCGTGACCGACCAAGATACCAAGACTAGAATTGTAACGTGGCCTGTCCCACTTCTTCGTGTATAAATAATGTCAATTTACCGGTAAATTTACCGGCAAATTACCGATAAAAAGTGTTGTAGTTGACAGGTTACGCGAATACTGATCATGTATTAGGAAACAGAGCGGCTATTTATACAAAAGAAAGTAGGTCACCACGTGGCAACTACACGTGGTAACAAAAGAAATTAAACGTGTCGGTTCACGTTAAATATATTATTTATATGACTGCCGTCGTAACATCTCCCCGAAGAAGTCGCCGACCATCCTACTTGTACGCTTTTGCATGGGGGTTCATGTTCAACCGAGTTGGCATCCTTGTGCTCCGTGTGGACCGGCGGAGAAGTGGTTGACCAACGTTTCCTGGAGCGGCAGACGATACCACGGAAGAGCCGCGACCACGAGCCAATGATGATTGAGCAGTTGACGTAGATGAAGACGACGGGGCAACAGACGAGGAAGCAGGTGCATTTGGAGTCGACGATGGTGGAGCAGGCAATATGGGTAGGGACGACAGGAGAGTTGACGGTGGAGAAATCTGAGCAGCTGGTGACGGCAATTCGAAGAAGTCCAAAAGTGTCGAAGATGTGAATGCCTGCGGTTGGTGATCACGACGACGGAGTTGGTTGGCATGACGATCCCATTGTTGACCATTGCATTCCACACGGTACTTGACTTTTCCAAAACGAGCAATGACGCGTCCGGGAGTCCAAGCAGCTTTCGAGCGGAAGTCTTTCACAAATACGGAGTCTCCGGGAGCGAATACCTTCATCCTTGCTCCGTGATGTCTATTGAATTGGTTCTTCATCTTTTCCAGAGCCGTTGTATTTTCTGGTTGCGCCCCCGGATGCGTCGGTATCATCAGATCCAGTACGGTGTACATTTTTCGTCCAATGAAGTTCTCAGCTGGTGACAATTTGTTCGGTGAGCTTGTGCATGGTGTTGATCGATACGACATCAGGAAGGTTTGAAGAGCGTCCTGGGTTGTCCTCTCTCTTCTCAGCTTCCGAAGTGCCCTTTTAAAGGTGTCGACAAAACGTTCCGCTTGTCCGTTGCTTTGTGGATGGAAAGGTGGTGAACGCAGATGTCGAATTCCTCGTGAAGTGCAAAATTTGGTGAATTCCGATGATGTGAATTGAGTGCCGTTGTCCGATACAAGTGTACGCGGATTTCCATATCGAGCGAAGATTGGGTTGAGCAGAGTTATTGTGGCAGTTGTGGTGATGCTTTTTGTTGGTAAAATCTCTGGCCACTTTGAGTACGCATCGATGACGACGAGGTAGTAAGTGTCGTTGATTGGTCCCGCATAGTCGATGTGCACGCGTTCAAATGGGGACGATGTGGCTGGCCAAGGTTCCAAAGTGGTCTTCACAGGATTCTTTGCGGCGGCTTGGCAATCGGTGCAGTTGCGGACGATTTGCTCGATGTCCTTGTCCATCGACGGCCAGTGACGTAGCTAGCTTTTTCATCCGCTCAGTGCCAGGGTGAGCTTGGTGAAGCGTATGGAGAACTCGAAGGCGAAGTGATTCCGGGATGACGATTCTTTTCCCGAACATAAGAGTGTCATTTGTGATTGACAGCGATTCCCGACGATTGGAAAAATTCCAGATTGGTGATGTTTTGTCGATTTTCGGCCATATTCCCTCTCTGACGTACTTCATTACTGCTGATATGTGGCGGTCCGAAATTGTTGCTCGTCGTATGGCAGTTGAGTTCACCGGTAGTGCTTCGACGATTCCACGATGTTCTGCATTGACTTCAGCTTCCACGTGTGCAATCACTCGTTCTTCCGTTTCCAGGCTCTGTGCATTCGAGGCGATGAGGCGGGACAATGCGTCAGCTTGACCAAAGGATGCTGTGTTGATGTACTCGATGTTGAAGTCGTAGTTGAGCAGGATGATGGCCCATCGTTGAAGTCGACTAGAGCTGTATATCGGAATTCCTTTTTTCGAACCGAAGATTGCCACCAGCGGTTTGTGATCCGTTCGAAGCGTGAATTTTCGGCCGTGGATGTATCGATGAAATTTCTGGACCGCGAATATCAATCCGAGTGCTTCCTTCTCGATTTGACTGTATCCCTTCTGAGCTGCCGTGAGCGTGCGGCTTGCGTGGAAGATTGCCTTCTCGGATCCGTCTGGGAATCGGTGGGTGATGACGGCTCCGATTCCATAGTTTGATGCGTCGGCGGCAACAATGATTGGAAGGCGTGGATCGTAGTGTGTGAGAAGCAATTGTGATTTGAGCACGGATTTGATGTTGTCGAACGCAGATTGACAGTTTTTCGTCCATTGAAAGATTACATCTTTCTTTGTCAACGTGTCCAATGGTCCACGAAAGTTTTGAAGATCCTTGACGAAAGAACCATAAAATTGCACCATTCCCAGGAACGAACGCAGTTGGGAAATATCAGTTGGCGCTGGCATCTGGTCGATTGCAGCAATCTTGGCAGGGTCTGGTCGACGTCCGTGTTGACTGATGATGAAACCAAGAAATTTGATTTCCGGTTGCAAGAAGGAACATTTTGCTGGCTTGACTCGAAGACCAAATTCTTCGATCCTTTTGAACAATTTGTGCAGACGTGCATTGTGTTCTTCAATTGTTGACCCGCAAATGACCAAATCGTCCATGTAGGCGGCCACTCCTTCCAGTCCTGATATCATGGTGTCTTTGCTGGTGCTGTTTTGACTCCGAATGGCAAGCGATTTGGGTAGAACAGGCCAAGGTGTGTGTTGATCGTGAGCAATTTCTTACACTGTTCTTCGACTTCAATTTGCAGGTATGCTTCGGCCAAATCGATTTGAGTGAAGTATTTGCCACCATTGAGTGTTGTGAAGATGTCTTCGGCAGTTGGCAGTGGGTGCTGGTGTGTCTCGAGCGCGTCATTCAGTCCGGTTGAGTAGTCGCCACATAGCCGAATCGTTCCATCCTTCTTGTCGACAACGACGACGGGTGCAGCGAAGTCTGAGTAGTCGGTAGCAGTGTAGACGCCCTGATCGACCAATCGTTTCACTTCGTGGGCAACCTTGGGAAGAACAGCATACGCGACTGGTCGAGCTTTGCGGAATGCAGGTGACGCGTTTTCCTTCAGGTGCAATGTTGCTCGAGCCTTGGTGCAGCGTCCCAATCCAGCTTCGAAGACTGCGGGGAATGATGCGCGGAGACTTGTTTCCAGTGTTTGCCGGCATGCTGTTGAAGCTTCTGGAGCGACTTTCATAACAGTGTTGATGGATCCCTGGAGCAGCTTGTACAGTTGACTGTCTTGCGCAATCCAATCCATTCCGAGAAGAGTGGCGGTATCCGTAACGTGGCAGTGTCCTGAGCCGTGGTGACCATTGAGAACAAAATTGCAGTTGAATTGCCCTTTAACCTTGATTTGTGCATTGGTTGCGGTGCGAAGGTTGATGGTTGTCGGTGACAGTTGCGGTTTGTTCAAGCGTTCCCAATCCTTGACGTTGAGAAGGGTAGCTTCGGCTCCAGTGTCGAGTTGCATTTTGATCGATTTTCCATTGATTTGAACGTTGGTGTAAATCCTGTTTTGTTTTTCGGCTGAGGTGTGAGCAATGAAGATGGAGTTTGATACGTGTGTCGTTTTTCGCCTGTAGCACGCACTGGTTCGATGTCCCGTTTTGTTGCAACTTTTACAAAAGGGAAGGCTTTGCACCTTACAGTCCGAATGCCAATGCATTTGGCCACATTTTCGACATGGAAATGGTGGTGGTTGTGATGGAGTTGTTGTGATTGGTGCCTTTGTTGACTCCTGACGACGTCCTTTGTCGTAGCGTTGATGTCGTTTTGCAGGTTTGTTGACGGCGTGGACGACTGTTGAGGATCCTCCAATGAAGTGCGCATCGTTTCGAAGGGCAATGACCTGGTCCAGACGATCGGCCAATTCCGATAGGGTGACGCTCGGATTGATTTCCAGCTCTCGAAGTGCACGAAGTCGTAGATCCAAGTGCTCACTTGATTGGAGGCCAATGATCCACAGGAGACACTGAGCTTGATCCTCGGTCATTTTCGTCCATTGAGCAGCGCTAAAACGACTTTTAACTAGACCAGTGTATTCTTTTCTATCGTAACCATCGAACTTAACTGAGAGCAGCTCGTATCGAAGACGAGTGAGGGACTTCGTCTCGTTGAACAACTTCTTCAGCATCTGGATTGTGTCCTCGAAGTTGACGTCAGCGGGAGATTTCGGAAGGATGTGGTTTCGAAACTGCTCCGCCTCCCTCTTGTCCAACTTTGTCAAGATGAATCGGGCCTTAGCAGCGTCATCGAGATCGGCTCCGTCCAGCTTGATGGTGTCCTCATGCCTTCCAAACCACTTGTCGAAGATCTCGCCATCCTCCGGTGCGTAGGTGAAGGTGGGGATCCTATTGTTGAGGGAATTAATGATCCCGGTTGCATCTGTTTTCTGAGTGGTGAGGGCAGCAAGCATGGTTTGCAGAAGTTGTTCTTGTTGCTCCTTAAAGTAGTTGAACTGCTGTTGTTGAGCTTCCTTTTGTTGTGCCAGGAAGAGCTTCATCGCGTTGGTGTCCATTTCAAAATTCTGATCGCCAGTTGTTGTAGTTGACAGGTTACGCGAATACTGATCATTTATTAGGAAACAGAGCGGCTATTTATACAAAAGAAAGTAGGTCACCACGTGGCAACTACACGTGGTAACAAAAGAAATTAAACGTGTCGGTTCACGTTAAATATATTATTTATATGACTGCCGTCGTAACAGTCGTCGTAACAATATATTATTTATATGACTGCCGTCGTAATTTTGCCGAAACTTTTATCGGTAAAATTTACCGGTAAAGAATCGACAAAATTTGCCAAATTTACCGGTAAAAAATTTTAGAAATGGTTTCTCTTTTGCCGAATATTTATCGGTAAAACGTGATTCGAAAATTCACCGGTAAAATCGTCAAATCTTTATGGTACGTCCAAAGTAGAAAAAAAGCGCAAAAAAAGACGAAAAGAGGCGTCCAAAGTAACTTTGTTTTTGCATCTTTTTCTTTGTTGTTTACCGCCAAACAAGCAAAAAAAAATTGTAAACATTTTTACAAGTGCACGCTTTTTTTTTTACTTTGGACGTACCATTACCGGTAACGCACACTATTATCAATTCAATATTCTTGCCGGCTACCACATGCGCCCGCGAAAATTATATAATAAACGCAGACATATTGTGTTTTCAATCGACTTGCGACATGAGAACGCGAGACTCCGCCCACTTATTTGTGCGCTACCTGTCTGCGTCTCTTCAAATATCACTATGTTCGCGTGGTCGCGCACAAAAAAGGGGCGGAGTCTCGCGTTCTCATGTCGCAAGTCGATTGAAAACCAAGGCTGTCACACGGCCGCGGCCGGCCGGG
This sequence comes from Caenorhabditis japonica, assembly GCA_963572235.1. Taxonomy (NCBI): domain Eukaryota; kingdom Metazoa; phylum Nematoda; class Chromadorea; order Rhabditida; family Rhabditidae; genus Caenorhabditis; species Caenorhabditis japonica. The sequence continues at coordinate 21,592,822 of OY754346.1, forward strand.
CCGCGGCCTCGGCCCTTGCGTTAAAAACCTACAGAGGGTTTCCAAAGTGAATAATTCATAGAGAAACAAGCCTGCAGCTTGTGGCGACTAAGTCGCCTTCGTCAAATACTTATTTTCGCTGATTTTTGTTTTTTTTAAATAGAAATGGCAGTCATTTGTTTTCCCTATTTCTGTCAAGTTCCCGTGACCCTTGTTGTATAGTGGTTAGCACGTTTGAATGCCAATCTATAGGTCGCTGGATCGAGTTTTGTCGACTGCAAACTCGTGTGTGAGACACACAAACAAACACACAGACTAATCTAAAATTTTCTATATAAGAAAGATAATAAAAAAAGGATGAAAAATCAAAAATTATACTAAAATAACGATAATCTTCATGAAATTTGTGAAAATGATAAAAAAGTTAAAAATTAAAAAAAAAAAAATTGGTTTTTTTTTCGATTGGGATAATTTGAGATAGGTATATTTCTTTCACAAGGGGAATTTTCATACTTTTGTGAGTATTTTTTGTGTTGTCAACTTTGTTCTAACTTTTTATGATTAGCAATAAAAATGATTTACATTTTTCAAAAACTTCTGGTTTAAATCTTGATTTTTTAAATGAAACAATGTTTTAAAAATGAAGATTGTATTGTATTGTATTTATTACGTTTCAAAAATAAACGTGAGTAGTGGTTATCTTTTAAATTTATTGTCTAAACTTTTTCTGGCATGAAGAATTATGAAAAATCCGATTGTACCTGAAAAATCGCTATTTTTATATTTTTTTGTGTGTCGTAAAGGAGAGATTGAAAAATGGATAAAGGAAACAACTAAATACACAAAAATTTACAAAAACTGATTTCAAAAAAGTTTTTATTTGTATCTCAAAAACTAAAAATTCAAATTTTTTCATTTTTTGAATATATTTTTTATTTTTCACATTTTTACACATATTTCTGTAATTTAGAACCAATTTCCTTCACTTTTGTTCAGTTCAAATAGTATAGAACCTTTCTGTAGATGTTTAATGCTAGGGCCGAGGCCGCGGCCCTTCACTGTGCGGCCCTCAGGGCCGCGGCCTTCCAGGGCCGCGAGATTTGACAGCCTTGTTGAAAACACAATAACGAGCGACACACCCGCTCACATTTTTTGATCTACGTTCAGTTGAATTCAGTTGAAAAGACCTGATGTGGCGGAGCCTCGATTTTTCGCGCCACTGCTTACTGTAGCCGGCAAGAATATTGAATTGATAATAAACGAGAATATAAATTATTGATATATTGATCGCTGGCATACAATTGTTGATAGCCAATTCTTCTTTTTGATTCAATAAAATGTGTTAAAAAAGTAACGAAAATTATTGAAAAACTTGAGAATAACCGAACATTTTCTGGAAAAAATATTTCATATACAGCCAAGAAACACGTTCAAACCTAAAATATTCGGAAATTTTGAGTTTTTCGAGAGTCGTTGCAGTCCATACATACATATTTATGGACCTATTCATTTGAATTAAAATAAATTTTTATGTCATTTTAATTCAATGCATTACAACATATTATTGTGAAAACAAAAAAATTGCAACGCGGTGTTTGCGTATTTTTGAAATTCAAACGGCAATGAAAGAAATAGCATGTGAAATGAAGAGATTTGTTCCCCTTTTCATTTGAATTTTAAAAGTACGCAAACACCGCGTTGCGTGTCGAGACCTCCTGGCAAAATAAATGCATGCGCCTTTAATTTGTACTCCGAGTGGACAAGATGACGAAAAAATATGGCATAAAGTGCAGATCGGACCCCACTCGGAGTACAAATTAAAGGCGCATGCATTTATTTGGCCAGGAGGTCTCGACACGATTCGCAGAAAGGCTCAAACTCAATGGTTCAGGAAAATTCAGGTTAATTAATTAATATGTTGTAATGCATTGAATTAAAATGACATAAAAATTCATTTTAATTCAAATGAATAGGTCCATTATACCGCAATCAATGTTTTTTAATTAGGAAATTCAGAATATTTTGTTAAAAATCGGCGCAATTATTACAAAAATACAGAGGAAATGATTATATGTTGGACGAAAACAAATTATAAACACAAGTGCGCGAGGGTTGCAAAACGGGTGTGGGCATTGCTCATCCTTATTTATTTAATGCCGTTCAGTAGAAAAAGAATCACTGTGCATGCCGTCGCTTTAATTTTTTTAACATTTATTATTATTTTTTTCAAGTTGAAATGAGAATCAGCTTTTATTTTAAGAATACATTTTTTGACTCTAACGACACGAATTGGGAGCCGATGCAAGTGCTTTTTTTCAATCAGTGCACAGAAAAAAATGTGTACCGCAAGAAAAAGAAAGATTTTCGACAAAATTTGCGATAAGTTTATCCAGAAATCTGTCAATAAACCTTTTTATCCAATATTATTGGTATATGAGTCATTTACATGAAATATGAGAACCGGGACATTACAAAATATGCTCCATGCCTTGTTTTGTCGTTTTATTTTGAATTTTTTTTCTCAATTTTTCAAGAAAAAAACATTTCGGATTTGTGAAAGCATGCATTGCGGATTGGAGGCTACTGATGTTTCGTTTTTCCGGCAGCGGATAACACACAACAGGCTCAAAGCATGTTTCCATCCAGCTCCCTCCGGTCGCCCATTTTGATGGTGTCACATATGCTTCCGGCCCGTTGGCACTGAACTTTCCGGTTATGAATGAATACTTCAAACGCAAATCCGAACCGTCGAGGACAAAAAGTGCAAAAAAAGGAAAGAAAACTGTCAAAATTCGGTGGCCTCCAACCCGAATATCGCCGAAAAATATTAATTAATTCATAAAATTCACATAAACAAAGAAATAATGAAGTTTCCTGCGGTTGTTCTCTTTTTTCTCGGCCCTGATTCTCATCTGCAAGACCGAAAAATTTGTTAAATTTAAACAGCGCGCGCATTTTATGTGTGCAATAGGGCGCACTTGCAGCGGCTCCCAATTCGTGTCGGCGATTTACGTTAGAGTCGATTTTCGCAACATTTTGCGGCAAATTGACGTTTTCTGCGGTTTTAAAGATAATTTTCGATAAAGTAAATTAATTTAGCCCTAATTGAAAGGGTTTTCGTCATGTAATTGTTTTTTTTTCTTATTTAAAGTAAATTTCCATTGTAATCCTATTTTTTTACCTAATTTTTGCCGTCATGTCTGCAATTCAAATGTTACTTTATTTTCTTTTTTCTCTACAGTATCCCGCTAAACCTGCACATCTTAACGACGCGCGAAGCAAATAATTTGAATTTCACATGTTTGTTTACATTTTTGATTGTTTGAAACATTTTTTTAGTTTTTTTTTTGTTTGATCTGCAGGTTCTGCGGTATACTGTAGAGAAAAAAAAAACGCAAAAACAAAGTTACTTTGGAGGCCTTTTTTCGTCTTTTTTTGCGTTTTTTTTTTACTTTGGACGTACCATAAAAATGACGCTTCAAAATCTCGCAAATCTCGCATCACTTTGTCCGCGTGTTTCGCAAATTCACGCGTGCTTTTTTTTTACTTTGTGTGCCCCATAAAAGAGGCAAAAATAGTAAAGTAAATGGTAGTATTGTGTTTTCAATCGACTTGCGACATCAAAACGTGAAACTCCGCCCACTTTTTTCACGCGAACATTAAATTTTAGTGCATTTTGAATTTTACGTGGAAAAAAATGGGCGGAGTTTGACATCTTGACGTCGCAACTCGATTGAAAACACAATATTGTGAAAACAAAAAAATAGCAATGCGGTGTTTGCGTACTTTTGAAATTCAAACGGCAATGAAAGAAAAAGCATGGGAAATGAAGTGATTTGTTCCCATTCTCGTTTAAATTTTAAAAGTACGCAAACACCACGTTGCAATTTTTTTGTTTTCACAATAAATGATAATTAATTTGCCTTTTTTTGTATTTAGAATTCGAAATTGTGCAGTTTTGGTCATCGGTCGACGAAGAATTTATTTCCGTACCTATATTGAAGAATGGCTCCCTGGAAAATTGTCTACAGAGACAATGAATTTTTTAAAGTTCCGAACAGAAATTCGGTTTCTAGAAAAGGATCAATTCAAGGATTAGAATGGTAAGACTCAATATTAGGCGGAGTACATGACCCTTTTTCTAGCGAAACTGGGAAAATTTTAATTTTTGAGTAAAGCGGGCAAACCAGCAGCCAGGGGCGTGCGGAACGGAATTCGGAGCTCCAAAAATTCTGAAAAAATGGGACTGTTTTCTACAGTACAGCATTCATTTGATGAGTTATTGACTGTTTTCATTTTTTTTTAATATTTTTCCTATTGTTATTTACTTTGATGTTGGTTATTTTTATTTATTTAATTCGTAAAAAAAACAATAGAATGAAATCCGCTCCCAACCCGTAAGAGTAGAGCCCGGAAGATAAAATACAATTGAGGTCCGAAGATTATGACACTGTGCAGCAGGGGTGGGACCAAAAAAAAATTTTTTTTTAGTGTCACGTAGGCGAAAAAAAGTCTCGGTTTTTGGACAAAAACTTAGTCGGTATATGCTCCGAATTGACAAAAACCTCTAATTTTCAACAAAAACTTGGAACAATTTTTTTTTGTTTTTTTGGCAATTTTTTTGAGGACGAAATTGTTTTTTTGTTTTTTTTTATTATTTTTTTTTTAGGGACAAAAAACAATTTTTTTGGTAATTTTTTTTGTCCCACCCCTGGTGCGCAGTGTCGACACGAGATCGAAAATTTTATCGACAAATTTATCGATAAAATTTTGGTCCATAATTGAGTGTCGACCAGGCTTTCTCGGAAATGAAAATTTCTCTTCCGAGTTACGTCGGAAATTTACGATTTTGTAATTTTCTCTTGCGACGTTCCGATGAAATTCCGAATTCTTCATTTTTTTTCCGAATTTCCGTCGGAATTCCGAAATTTCAAATTCTCGTTCCGGTTTCCGATCGGAATGACCGAATTAAAAAAAAAAAAAAAAAAGACTTTTCGTACCAATATTCGACAAAAAACATGTTTTTTTCGACATCGGAAAAAAATTATTTCCGACGGAAACGGATTTTTTTTTCGGAAATCATTTTGTCTCGGAACGGAATCGGACATTTTTTCCGAAGTGAAACTGCCTCGGAGCCGGAATCGGAAATTTTGCGACATCGGAATTCCGACGGAATTCCGAATTTTCGGAAATTTCCGAGAAAGCATGGTGTCGACAACAGATGGTTCGACAATTTTATCGACAAAATGCTCAGGCACTTCATTTCTTTAATTATTAGAAAAATTAGAAAATATCAGAAAATTTAGGAATCTTAAACGGATCTTTTAATATTAGTAATGAGTTCGCAATACGCGGATCTGATCAGGAAATTTATGGATCTGATCAGATCTAATATTACCCCTATCGCATCGCGTTGGGCTGCGTCACGTGTCGCCAAAAGATAACTGTAAAGGCATTTTTCAGTATTCTGGCCTAAATTATTTTTTCGTTTGTTTTAATTTAAATTTTTTTAAACTAAATAATTGATATTCCTTTATTGGTTAAAAAAATGTGTAACTTCACAATCCGCGATAACTTTGAATTTAGGCTTCGCCTCTTTGCTCAATTTTCAGGTGATTTTACTTTAACTTTATTTTGCCCGTGAAATTTTTGCAACAAGGTGGAAATTTAAGAAAAGAAGCGGAGCCTAATTTTATGCGCTTATTCACAAATGTATCCAAAAAGGAAAAAATAAAAATCAATTCGGATAAAACAGTGTTCAAAATTTTTAATATTTTTCCCAAAGTCCCAGATTTATCGAAGAATTTTCTCCCAATTGTTTGTAATTGTTTTCTTTCTTTTGACATTTCACTGAATAGACGCAAAAGTTCACGCCACTTGTGAGGTGACGAATTTTTAAAAACAATAATATTTTTCAGAAGTCGGGTGTATCGTATTTGTGTCTTGAACCAATAGCTCATCGATAATTGTCGCAGGTTAGCGTTTCTTCATTTAATTTCAAAAATATTTGCATTTTTGGCTTTTAAGTTTCATGCCACGAACGGCATTCCGTTTCACTGGAAGATTTTTTGGCGATTTCATTCAACTGTTTTTCGCTTTGACGTGTGGAATTCTCGTCGAAGTCGCATTGGAAAATTCGATGTAATGAATTGTTTTTTAATGCTTAATCATAATCATTATTTTCAGCCCGACTACGAGATGGAGACAAGCTGCCAAAGTATTGAGTAGGGCCTGCTAGAATCAGAAAAACGTACTCGGGGGACAATGGCCAATATCAACGCGGAGATTTCAATTTCCGCATCAAGTTCCGAACACTTTTTATTGTCTGCTCGTCACGACTGTCAAACGCGCTCACAGAACGCAGTATTTCATGATTTTCATTGTGGCTTCCAAATAATTTCATTTCTCGTTGAATTTATACGTGAAATTAAATAATTTGGAAATCTGAATGAAAATCGCAAAGTACTAAATTCAGTGGAGCGCGTTTGACCGTCGTGGCGGCTTCACAATATGTATTCTATTTATTTTTTTGTAAATTTAGTTTGTTAACTAAGGTTTTGTAATACTTTTGGATAAATAAAACGTATTTTTATTGTTATTTATCTGCATTATTGCGTTGCTTCGAAAAATCAATAATTGTTGTTGTCTTGCCAAGAAAAATACGAATAACTTTAGAAAATTTACAGATCTCCTCCGAAAATTCAGGAATCATTTTTGTAAATGTACGGATATTATCAGAAATTTTTACGAATCATTTTAGTAAATTTACGGATGCTATCAAAAACATCTCGTATCATTTTAGGAAATTTACGGATATTATCAGAAATTTTAAGGATAATATTAGGCGATGCGAATCTGATCAGATATTTTACGGATCTTATCAGGTATTTTATGAATCTTATCAAGCCACAATATAATCTTGAATTGTTCGTTTGAAATCCGTATATTTTCTAATAATTCAAGAATTGAAATGCCTGAGCAGTTTCTCGGTTTTTTCTGAAATTTGACTATCCGCAATCCTGCTGCGCTAACCGAAATATATCTGCTCAAAACCTGTTTTTTGGTTTTTTTTGAAGCAGTTCTATTTCGGGGTAGCACCGTATGTGGCGGCTATCTAGGCTATGCTCCGCCAATTCTTTTTTTGTGTTTTTCCCTTAAATACTTGCATTAGGATTTCGATATTTTCATTTATCGTGGATTTTTCGAGTATTTTAAGTTTCAAAAACAAAAATTTGTTGTCTGAAAATGTGCTCAGATATTAGTGTGGATTTTCGAAGCAGTTTTGATAAATTCTTCGATAAATTTCTCGATAACATTATCGAGGAATTATCGAAAACAGTTTCGATAAATTCCTCGATATTGTGTTTTTAATCGAGTTGCAGCATGAGAACGAGAGAAAAATGTCACGCGTTCTCATGTCGAAAGTCGATTGAAAAAAAATTTTTTCTACTTATTGCGTTTTCAATCGACTTACGACATCAAAACGTGAAACTCCGCCCACTTTTTTTCACGTAAAAATTAAAAATGCAATAAAATTTAATGTTCGTGTGAAAAAAAGTGGGCGGGAGTTCACGTTTTGATGTTGCAAGTCGATTGAAAATACAATAATCGAAATTTTTCGATAACACTGGTATACGGCCCGCCCCTCTTCGGCAACGTCGGAACCCGTGAGCTATAGAAAGTATGTGAACCACCAGCAGTAGCCTGGTTCTCATGACTTGGCAGTCATCTGGCAGCTATCTGGCAGCTATCTGGCGGCTATCTGGTACTAGATGGGCCGGAATAGAACTCTCAGGCAACTAATTTATTACTATAATAGGAAATCTTGGAATTGTAAACTAGTGATTTATAGATATTTGGCGACCTCTTATAATTCCAAAATGTTCTGTACAGATTCCAAAAATTTCTATACAGACGCGCATCTCCTGCACAGATTCCAAACTTTTCTCCACAGATTCCAAAATTTTCTGCACAGACTGTTCCGCGTCGTCCGTTCTGCACCTTTTGACGAGCTTCGATCTGGCCGCCGCGCTGAAAATATATTATGATATTGGTAAAACAAAAAATTGCACGTTTGAAAATTCAAATGGCAATGAAAGAAAGAGGAAAACCTGCTTTTCCAAAAAATCACTTCACGTTGGGAAGGTATAGAGTGCTTAATTTTTGTCATAGAGCTTTAAAAATTTTTTTCTGTGGTAACTAGAAGAGTTTATAAAAATAACCAAAAAATAAACACTTGGGTTCATCGCTGAAAATTGTCTGTAATTTTTTGTTGAGGTTTAACGAGGTATAACACAAATGGGCGCAGTTAAAATTAAATTCTGTTTGAAAATTTGAACTCTCTGTGTTATTATCAATTCAATCTTCTTGCCGGCTACCACAAGAGTTCACGCGGAAAATTTAAAGCCACACCCCCTCAGTTTTTTTTTTAATTTTCAACTGAATGCAATTAAAAAAAAGTTGAGTGCGTGTGGCGACACGTGGCGTTCTCATTTCTCAAAATAACTGGTGTTTGCAGAATTTTCACGTGAAATCCTATTGTAACCGGCAAGAATATTGAATTGATAATAAAAACTATATGATTCAATCATAAGGTGTAGCTTGTTCGACCTACTTTACCCCCAACGAGGCGGTTTTTTGGACACCATTTCACGTTCCTGTAATTTTTTAGCTAAAAGTAGTCATTTTCAGAAAATTCTGATCGCCCCCAAGGGTGGGATTTTATGTTTACGGTTTTTACGGGTTTTTAAAGGACCGTAAAAATTTTACGGATTCCGTAAAATCCGTAAAAATTATAAAGCTAATTTGTTCAATTCGAGAAGAAAAAACCGAAATTTTTGTATTTTTTCTGAATTGTTATCTAAAAATTCTGCAGAAGTAGAAAGCGTTTTTAATTCAGTGGGATTTATCCAAAAATTATTTCAGAAAAAGCTCAACATATTATTCGATGTTGCATACTGAAATTATCCAGAATAATACATCCTTTGAATTTTAGGGGCTAATTTCCAATCTGATGCTTTTCTTTGTTGTTGGCCAATTTTATTTCAATGTTGGTGATTTTTTTTCTGGTTTTAGCAACTAATTTTCCTTACTGAACAGTGCAATTTGCGATTTTACGGATTTCGCGGTTTTTACGTTTTACGGAGTCCGTAAAAATAATTTTACGCCCAGCCCTGATCGCCCCAGTCGATTCCTTGGGGTCGATTACATGAAGCTCAATTGTAACATACCGTATTTCCTCTAATTTAAGCGCATGCGGTTCTATTTTTCCACCTCTTCTCTAAATGTGCTTTAATTATAATATGCGGCTATATTAGAGGAAATACGGTAAGTGGATTTCTAGATATTGTGCAAACAAAAAATTGCAACGCGGTGTTTGCGTACTTTTGAAATTCAAACGAAAATGGGAACACATCTCTTCATTTCCCATGCTATTTCTTTCATTGCCGTTTGAATTTTAAAAGCACGCAAACACCGCGTTGCAATTTTTTTTATTTTCACAATAAGATTGACAGAAAAACTCATGTAAATACATCCATTGCTTACGTATTTTGTCCTAATTTTCAATTTTTCTCTGCGCTCCACTGTTTTTCGAGTACCCAAGAAATCACAGGCTGATTGGTGGCGCGATCCATTAGGCTGCAAACACTTCAAATTGCATGCAACTCATAAAAAAAGCCAAAAATAAATAAATAAAAATAAAATAACAACGCGATAAAAATCCACACGAAACATTTCGAAATTCGTGACGCGAATGGCGCCATGAAATTTTATTGACGCATCTCGTGCAATCAATTTTACAAATCTTACATTAGCAGATCTTTTTTTTTTGGATGAGACAAAAAATTTTTTGTTTTTTTTTGAGGATGTGGATAAGACAAAAAATTGTTTGATTTTTTTTTCGATGGTGAAAGTGAGACCAAAAAATTGTTTGATTTTTTTTTCGATGGTAAGAGTGAGACCAAAAAATTTTTTTTTTTTTTTTGATGATGCGCCGCAGGCAAAAAATTTTTTTTAGAGCCACGGAGGCGAAAGAAGGTTCCGGTTTTTGGGCAAAAACTTATTCAGTATATGCTCCGAATCGACAAAAACCTCTAATTTTCAACAAAAACTTGGAAAATTTCTTTTTAAATGACAGAAATACGTACTTTTTTTGGAATTTTTTTTATTATTTTTTTGAGAGCAAAAAAAATTTTTTTTTTGGTAATTTTTTTGGGGGACAAAAAAAGTTTTTTTTTTTTGGTAACTTTTTTTGGGGACAAAAAAAGTTTTTTTTTGGTAATTTTTTTGAGGACAAAAAAAGTTTTTTTTTTTTGTCCCACCCCTGCTTGCAAGACCGGTAAATTTTCTGTACAGATTCGAGATTTCAAAAATTTTTTGAATCTGTCAAGACATCTTTATAGTTTCTAAATTTTTATATAAGATTTGTATTTCCTAACAAAATCTGAGTTTCCCGGACAAGTTCCAAGAAGGTCGATATTGCGGCCCAAAATTTTGTGGTCACGTCCGGGAGCATTTTAAGACACACTCGGGCAACTCATTTCTTACTATAATAGGAAATCCAAATCTGAATAGGAAATTTTGTAACTTGTCCAGAAAATTCAGATCTTATTAGGAAATAAAAATCTTATATAGAAATGTACAAACTATAAAGGGATCTTGACAGATTCGAAGTGGCTTATGTATGCTCGGAGTAATGGCGACTGCCTTTTTTTCAAACGACTTTTTTTGGCGCGGGAACGCGAGCGACGCTCTCGTCTTCTTCGTCTCGTCTCTTTTTTCGCTCATCTTCTCCGTCTCGTCTCTTTTTTAAATGTTTGCATTGGCACAGTGCCCAAAATTTTTGCCGTCGAATGCGGCGCGTGTTATCAATGGAGCAAGTTTGCACCAGGTCACTCGCCATTACTCCGTGTGTATGCTACCATTAAAACTCAACTGATTCGCACCAAAAACATGTTTTGCCAAGTTTGGTGCAAATTGGTCCAGTAGGAGCTGAGAAAACGCTTGTGACACGAAATCTCACACACAAACGGACAAACATCAGCGCTCAATAATTTGAAAAATATAGCACCGAGGATTTTAGGACCAAGCAAAAAATTGGCACTAACAGTTGTTTACCAATTTCCCCAGTTCATTGAGTTTTATCAATTTAGTGGTGCTATATAGTTTTGCTCTGGGGCAAGAGAACGGAATGATGAAACACGCCCGGACGCACAACCGCAACGCGTCAAATTAGGCACAAAGAATAAATAAGGCGCGTGAATATATTCACATTATAATGAATTCGTGACGGAGTGAAATTTCACGTGAAATAACCAGACGAAAAATCTCTTCAATTCTTTAATTATTTCTTCATTTTTTCGAATAAAAACGTGAAAAATTGTCACTCCGCCACGAATCCATTACATCGGAGAGAAAAACAAAGCAAAATCGTGAAAATTACGAAATCCTATCCAAAGTTATTCGCGCACTTTTTTATTCATAGGCAGAAGTGAGAAAACGCTCCCGGACGTTGCGCGTCCGGGCGCGTTTCCTCATTCTTGCCTCATGCCTCAGTGGTTTTGCAACGCACTGTATTCATAGTTTAATTGATATAATTTTAATACAGGATATGGACTGTTACACGGGAACACGAAGATTACGTAAGTATGTTTTGGAATTTTCAATGGCCAACTCTTCGTGCGAGTGGAGTCACTGGATTCGAGGGAACAGTTTCAACACGTGAATACATCGAAAGGAAATTTGAAAGTTCGATTGCGATGAAGGAGATTTTATTAAAAAAAAATGATGGTAACTTTATTGGATTTAAAAATTCAATGAAACTTAATAAAAAACAATTAAATACTGCGTTGTGTTATCAAAGTACAACGACAGTTGGATAATTTACACAATTTATTCATTGAAAATGTGTTGATCTCATTAGGAGAAACCACAAAAAATGTGGCAAATTATCATTACCTACCTTTTCTATACCCAGTTTTGTTCAGTTACCTACCATGTTCATTACCTACCAAAATAGAATACCGTATTTCCTCTAATTTAAGCGCATGCGCTTCTATTTTTCAACCTCTTCTCTAATTGTGCTTCTATTGGAGGTGCGCTTCAATTAGAGTGTGCGCTTCTATTTTTCAAACATTTTTTTCGGAAAAGAATTCAGCCCATCATTGTTTTTAGTCAATCTCTGCACAAAATTTGGGTCAACATAAGATTTCTTGACGGCGTCGGAAACGCAAAAAACAACTGCGAAATAGAACTCGCACTAAATAGAACTGCTATTATGTGTTCACGAAAGACTGTGGCTGATGACACTCCGATGTTCCGTATTTTTCAACTGTTTCGCAGTATTGGCTGTGAAACCGCCGTGAAAAACTGCGGAACATTGGAGCATCGTCAGCACCAGTTGTTCGTGATCGCAATAATACCGAACAGAACTGCGCGGAGCAAAACCGGACGAAATGGAACTGTACTGGAAAAAACCACTGCATGAAATACAACTCAGGGATTCGCAATAAACAACGAAATACTTCTTCGAGTTGTTCGAGCGGTTCCGTGCTGGCCCAGCTCAATTTCAAGTGGTTCTATTCCGTGCGAGTTCTATACCGTAATACCACCACAAAAAAATCGAAAACAAGTAAGAAATTCCGCAAAAACTGAGACAGGGAAATAAACAGCCAGTGAGTGTGCCTCTATTAGAGGGTGCGCTTCAATTAGAGTGTGCGCCTCTATTTTTCGAAGCACCTCGCAGAGTGCGCCTTTATTAGAGGTGCTCTTCAATTAGAGGTGCGCTTATATTAGAGGAAATACGGTATGTTCTTCACCTACTTTTTCTATTACTTAATTTTGAAACTGGCAAAGGCCGAAACAAGTGATCTGGGAGGATTTGAAATCCCCCTATATGAATATCAAAGAGATAGAGAAAGAATATGTGCAAATTACCGTAAAACCTGTAATAGAAGGACATGTTCTTCGATTCTCAACCCCCCTCAAATGATGTTGTTCTAATATAGGGTGTCCTTCTAATTTTCGGGCATGATAAACGAAGAAACAATTTTTAAAAGGAACATTTTTATCAAAAAGCTTCCATCAAAACAGCCGTTCGGCAACTGAAAAGTGGTGGAGGGGGTGGGGTACTACGGTATAGAACTCGCACGGAATATTACTTCTTGCGATAGAACGGCCTGTAATAGAGCTGTACCGACCCAGAATCGCTCGAACGACTCGAAGAATTACAGAGTGGGGAATAAATATGGAGCCGCAACCTTGCGTTAGTTGTGTTGCTTGCAGAAACACACATCGCGTCTACCATATTATTTTTTAACCAATTATATTGTTTTTAACTATTTTGCAACGTTTTAGCGAATAATATAAAACTTGAGGTCATTGATGGCCGCTTCACCACCCCGGTCTGGTACCATTGAGAGCGCGACGTGGCACGCACCTGGGGGCACTTTTCACAGATGAGAAAATATTCACCGTGGAAGCCAATAAAAATGGTCAGAACAACAGGATCATTGCTGTAGACGTCCAGTCTGTCTATCAGAAAGGTAAATGTTTTAATAAAACGTCTCTTTCTTCATCAGTGATGGTCTTCGGAGGAATCTGCGCAGATGGCTAGACTCAATTGGGCTTCGTGAATGAGGGAGGCAAACATTTGGAGTCCGAATTGCTTTCTTGGTCCCATTCCCACTTCGAAAATCGTGATTGAATCTTCCAGCGAGACGGCGCACCTGCTCCATGTGCAAAATCCACTCAACAGTGTTGGGAAGCCGATTTTCTTGGTTTCATCAATGCGCCTACTCCGGGTCCGGATTTGAAACCGATGGATTTGGCAGTGTGGGGATATTCCACCCAGCAAGTCTCCACAAAGAATAACGCAAATTTAAAAGACTTGAAAATTTCTTTGAAGAAGGCGTGGGACGATCTTGCTGTAAACACCTGCGTGCCGTCATTGACTCGTACCCGAAGAGACTCTGAGCTGTCATCGCGGCGAAAGGTGGACGATTTGAAAACTGTTAATGTCACTTATTTGTTGTTGTTTAATGAACATTTTATTAGATTTGTAGAAAACAATCTTATGTTTGGACGATTTTACACTGTTTTGAATGCGGCTCCATATTTATTCCCCACCCTGTATTTCGTTGTACATTGTGAAGCCCTGAGTTCTATTTAGTGCAGTTGTTTTGTTTTCGTACAGCTCCAATTTAGCCGGTTCTAATCCGCGCAGTTATATTTCGTATCAGTTCTATTCCGTGCGAGTTCTATACCGTAGTACCACCCCCCCCCCCAAAGTGCGTTCCAAAATAATTTTTCTGATGTCTCTATTCTTCTCTTTTCTATGTATTTGAATTAACTCCAATAAGTGGTGCTACCTCGGAATAGAACTGTAGCAATATAGAACTTTCTTCGGAATAGAACCGTTCGGTATAGAACTGTAGCGAAAAAGAACTGTAACGAAGTAGAACTGTTTGGAATAGAACTGTAGCGAAATATAACTGTTTCGGAATATAACCGTCGAATACGTTTCCGAAAAAATTTTCGGAAAAGCTTTTCCGACGGAAATGTTTCCGAAAAAACTCGGAAATTCGGAAATAGGCAAAAATGACTAAAACCTGGCCCATTGCTGAAAAGTTGGAGACCTATCACGAGGGTTCATCCTATTTTTCGCCATTTTCTTAGCTTATTTTTAATTTTTTTTAAACTGTTTTGAAAGATTGAAGCAATTTTGTAGGTTTAATTTGTTTTTTTTTTTTTGAAAACATGGTAAATGTTTAGTTTAACTTTAAATCAGGTTTTTCAAAGCTTCAAAAGTTGAAAATCAGTTATTTTGCTCTCCGGCAATCGCAGCTAGAATAGAACGATAATTCTTGAAAGCTAATTTTAACGTAAATTTCATGTTTATTTATCTATTTTTCTTTATTCTGGCACCTAACAATTTAAAAGGCTGAAGTTTGGGAAAAGGGCGGAAAAATACTTTCAATGTTCACGTGCAGCCCTCTCAGCTAACGAAATTTTTCGGCTCTGGGACGTTTCAAAACTGGGACGTTTCAAAACTGGGACACTTCAAAACCAGGACGGTTCAAAACTTTGAGTGCAATTGTGCGTCACGGTGAACGCACTAGTGACACCAGAACACACGCACATTAAATGTTTATTTTCGTTTTGTCATTGTTTTAAACTCTTTTCACGTACTATTCATTTTCTTTTTTCGTTTTGTCATTTTTTAACTCTCTTCACGCGTTTTCCTCTCGTTTTGCATTTTTTTAAAAATAATTTTTTGCCGGTATTTAAATTTGGTCAAATTCGCCGAGCTCATGCTTTGTCTTTTGTCGAGTGCTTCACCGGTAAAACGCTTTAGTAAATTTAACGAATCTTTATTGGTGATTTATTTTATTTAGAAAAACTTCAACCGCGTGTCTTGCATCGGCCAGGCTGAGCAACGGAATTTCACAAAACCGGTAATAACTGCGCGAAAATTCGGAGAATGCTTAACCGGAACTTTCGGAAATTTATGGAAAAATGCTCAGAAAAATGGTGGTACGACAGAATAGAAATAGGCGAAATAGAAATGCTACAAAATAGAAATGCTACAAAAAAGAACTGGAAAAAATAGAACTGAGCGAAATAGAAACGCTACGAAATAGAACGGCTACAAAATAGAAATGAGCGAAATAGAAATGCTACAAAATAGAACAAATTTTGGCGATGGAGCGCATTTGCATTATTTTTTCAATTGCTCAGTTTTTCGCCGATTTTCCTTTTTTTTTTTTCTGAAACTGCATTGATTTTATACCTTTCTTCATTTTCGATGTTGTTAAGTGCGTAAAATATCTGAAAATTACTGAAAAATCCTATAATAATCGGAAAATTCGAAGAATAATGCAAACGCGCTCCATCGCACCGATTTCTATTTCGCCCATTTCTATTTTGTCACATTTCTATTTCACGCTGTTCTATTCCGCACATTTCTATTTTGTAGCCGTTCTATTTTTTCCAGTTCTTTTTTGTAGCAATTCTATTTTGTAGCATTTCTATTTCGCCTATTTCTATTCTGTCGTACCCCCAGAAAAATTTGAACCAAAATTTTGATTTTTTCTAATACATTGTCATTTTTCTGCTTTACCGGTAAAGGTTCTTTAAATTTATCGGAAAATTTATTAAAGCGTTTTACCGGTAAAGCACTCGACAAAAGACAAAACATGAGCTCGGCGAATTTGATCAAATTGAAATACCGGCAAAAAATCATCCTTGTATATAAAATTCCGTTTGGGTCTGTAACTGAGTTTCTTGGTGTGTATGTTTCCAGACTGCATGGTGGAAGCGAACTGAACGCCCGACACCAACACAAAAACTCGAACTCCGGTCTTTCGCTTACTGGGCAAGCATTTAACCACCTGCGCCACAGGGCACACGCAAAAAATGAATAAAAAATAAATTTAAAAGAAAGATGAAGAAGAAAACATGTTAGAAATGAAAGGAAATCAAAAGTAGCTTTTGATGCAGCCAGGCTTGTTATTTAAAAAAAAAATGCGAAACGGGAGCAAAACGCGTGAAGAGAGTTAAAAAATGACAAAACGAAAAAAGAAAATGAATATTACGTGAAAAGAGTTTAAAACAATGACAAAACGAAAATAAACATTTAATGTGCGTGTGTTCTGGTGTCACTAGTGCGCACACGGTGACGCACAATTGCACTCAAAGTTTTGAACCGTCCTAGTTTTGAAGTGGCAGGTTTTGAATCGTCCCAGTTTTGAAACGTCCCAGAGCCAATGTTTCCATATACAGTGTTATTGAATTCAGCGTGCAAAAAAACATATATGCACAAATTTTCAGAGTATTACCTCAAAAAATACAGCCTCACCAGCAAAAAGTCACTTTTTCGACCGCGTCATAAAGATACGCCAGCCCTCAAAAAAAGGGCGCAATTTTTTATTTTTTTCAACTATTCGTTCATTTTATTCACGAATATTGTTGTTTTTATTATTGTAATTCATTTTTCACGTTTTTTGTTAATGTTTTCCACATCGTTTCAACATCTTTGGTCATTACTTTCTCTTTCAGCACAAGATTTTGAACTTTTGAGTCTACCGTTCTTTGATAGCACGGTAGCAGTTACAGGGTGCGTCAAAATTACGTGCACTAAACTTTCACGCTATGGCAACGCGTGCTTATGCACTTTTCGTGCGCACAATATTCAATTTTTATTTTCATTATTGCATCATTTTTCTATACCAGGAAGATGGAGCGTCTCCTCACACGGAAAAGTACACCCAGGACTGGTGCAAATCCCACTTGCCGGCGTTCATAAATGTTATACGGTTTTATTTTAGTAATAGAATAATGATAGAGTAATATTGAATATTAGCAAATATAGAGGATTTATTCGGAGAGAACGATCTCTTCGAGCCCCGTCCACCAGACTGACTAAGGTCTCGAGCGCGGCTCGCCTGATGGGTTGGGGTCAGTGGGCGGAGACCGGTTCCAATAGACATAGAATGTCTATTGTCCCACGGTACCCGTTACATCCCCCTTCCCTATCAGTTGAACGCCCTCGTTCAACCCTCGACAGGTGTTGTCCGAGTTACAATCAAACTATAATAAGCAAAAATAATAAAATAAATAAAATTACAAAGAAAAAAAAAACAAAACAAAAACAAAAACAACAAAAAATAGAACAATAATCCTTCCTCACGTCCTCCTTGCTTGAATCCTTGCTCTCTCTTCTTGGCATGTCCGTACTATTGCTCGCTTTATCCTTCCTTGCTTCACTCGATCCGTCCTCAATTGCTGCCTTCCCATCATCTCGTATCGAGGCGCATCCTTGTCTATGGACTTATTCGTTCTGATTCAGTCCTCCTTCGTTGAGTAGTCTCACATCTTGTTCCTCCGTTGGCAGAACGTAGTTTCCGGGTTCCCAGTGTTCAAGTTGTTCTCGTCGATATTGCTCCTCCACTTAGGCAAGCTGTCTTCCGATCCGATTCGCTTCTAGTTGAGCAGTCAGACGTTTGTGGCGTAGGTCTCTTTCGATATTTTGTTGTTGTTGATCTATTTTCTGAAAAATCATAGTGTTAGTAACTGACGTCAATAAGTTGCCTAACGTGGGGTTGAGTGGTGGTGGTAAAGGTGCATGCATGGTTAGTGCGTGATAATTCGGTTAGCTTACTTTTGACATGAATGGAAATAAGGCATTTTTTAATTTTTTGAAAGATGGAATGAAGTGAATTAAAATGCCTTGAGTGGAATTTGTCATGAAGTAAAGTAAAACAAAATATCTACACCACGGGGTCTACTGGGTTGCAATAACTAAGGTACATGCAAAAGAAAGAAAAAAAAATGGTTGCTGGGCTGTCCGTAACAGTAGACAGTAGCAATACCATCAGGACCACAACTACGTCTCTGAACCGTAGCCGGGTTGAAAAAAAAAACCACCGAATGATGCGTCCATCGTTCTGTAGGTCCTGTCCTTCTTTGCTTATCGATGGCTCCGCCCCCAGGGGGTAACTTGGTGGTCCGACCTCCTGTGGAGCAACTTGCCAACGACTGTACCCTCCAGATTTATTGCCGCAAAGACCATCTGCTCTCGAACCGTTGACATGTCGCCAGAATGCCAGACGGTGTATGTTACAATGTTGTATCGTATCTTCTTTGAAGAGCGGTGACGTCATGATCATTGCGTCATCTGTTACTTTATCTGGGCCGTAATTCCTTAAATCTTATCTGTCAATATTCAAATTAGTCTGTTCTTGTTTGATTGATAGGTGTAATTGTCAACAAAAAGTGGTGCATACGTGAGAACGGGCGGCAGGCACGGAGAAGACAAAAATGTGAATTCACTTGAATCCCTTACGCAGGTTTTCCCCCTCGAAATTCTTACAATTTCGATACATAAACAATCAGAGATTTTTTCCCGACACCAGAGCAATGCACTTCCAGCATACTCTCTGCTTACCATTAACTTTTACCTGTACTGTTCCCGTCGATAACTGAAATGTTTTGGCCAAATTTTGATAAACTACTACGCAAAATAGTACGAGGATAAAAATATAACTTCAAAGCGACGATAGGCCTATCTTCCTGTGTCATTTTGTATACCTTTCTGCCCAACTCTATTTCTCCGATAGAGTCCCTTTACTTACCAAACCTAATCCCTGGGCTCGGTCCTGGGTATAGGTTCTCTGATGGCGTTCCGAACACAACGGTCCAACCGTCCAAATTGATGACGGAGAGACAGGTTTATGAAACGGCTCGTCTTTACCTGTACATTAATGTCTGTGCGACCGCACTTATGCTACCAAATTTCGTTTTGACTACTTTTAGGTGGAAGTCACGAACAATATTTATTGTTCCCTAAAAGATCTGACAATACACCTTAACTTTCAGCCTTTCACTGTCGAGGAGTGTCTCGGAGAGACATCCTCTCAAGGTGGGACCTCCATGTTATACGGTTTTATTTTAGTAATAGAATAATGATAGAGTAATATTGAATATTAGCAAATATAGAGGATTTATTCGGAGAGAACGATCTCTTCGAGCCCCGTCCACCAGACTGACTAAGGTCTCGAGCGCGGCTCGCCTGATGGGTTGGGGTCAGTGGGCGGAGACCGGTTCCAATAGACATAGAATGTCTATTGTCCCACGGTACCCGTTACATAAAGAAGGATAGATGGCCTGTATCGTGCCCGGATCTAAATCCGCTCGACTTTTCCATCTGGAGAGTACTTTAAAATATAGTATGTGCAAGACCCCATTCTAGTCTGGAAGCTTTCAGAGAATACTTTTGTCGAAGAATGGGACAAATTGAGTACCTCCGTGCCACGGTGGAATCTTACCCACGACGTCTTCGTTCTGTCATTGCCGCCAAAAAAGGCCGAATTTAATAATCTTTTGGCATTATATTTCTAAAATATTGAATAATCTTTCTGTTGATTTTCATGTGTTTTGGACTTCCACTTTTGTCATGATGCGCGTTTGAAGTAGTGCACGTAATTTTGACGCACCCTGTAGATGTGCATAAATAAGAGACAGTATGATGTTCAGGTATTATTGTTTTAAAAAATTTGTCACCTGGCGAGAGGCGCGAATTCAAAAAATAGGCTCCGCCTCCTCGCCGAAATATTTCTGCAACTCTGCGCGCGCCAATTTGCAATCGCGGTGCGCGCGATTTAATGTGTTGAATTTTCGTTCCTTCATAACAAATATCGGTTTAAGACAGTTAAAAACTCACTTTAAATCAATAGTTGCCGAATTCGCTTCGAAATAACGCTTTTTATGAAGGTTTCCAGGAGAAATTGAAAAGCACTGGACAAAAATTCGACACAGAAAATCGCGCGCACCGCGATTGCAAATTGGTGCGCGCGGAATTGCAGAAAAAGGCGGAGCCTTATTTTCAAATTCGCGCCTCTCGCTAGGTGACAAATTTTTTTAAACAATAATACAGCAATCTGAAGTTTAGACCCAACAGAAATTAAAATTAGGAACTCTACTTCCTATTACTGTGTCGCGGAGAGCAGGCAGAAACGTGGCAGCATCGCGTTTGTCTCACCGCGATAGTGTGTGTGTCGATTTACACTCTGAATTTACAATTTTCAGTAAGTTGGAAAAGAAATCGTGAATCGACAAGCCGTCTCGGCAATACCCACGCAACTCTGTCACGTTTCTGCCTGCTCCCCGCGACGCAAGAATACCAATTCGTTCATTATCAACGATTTGGTAACCATGGGACTGTTGGCAACCAAGAAAGTCAAAGTCTTTGAGTGGTCTGCGAATTCTCCAGATCTTAACCCTATCGAGGATGTTCGGGGTATTCATGTTTGAGCTGTTTATCACAATGGTAAACAGTTTCAAACATTTTCAGAGTTGAAGGATGGCATGATCGTGTCTCATTGGTATTCGTCAACTCTGCAACTGTTTGAAACCGTTTACCATTGTGACCAATGGAGTTGAGATCTGGAGAATTCGTTGGCCACTCCGAAACCTTGACTTTTTTGGTTGCGAACCGTCCCATAGATAAAAGCGTTGAAAATGAATCAATTGATATCAAGTAGAGTTCCTATTTTTAATTTCTGTTGGATCTAAACTTCAGATTGCTGTACCTGAACATCATACTGTCTCTTATTTATGCACATCTAACTGCTACCGTGCTATCAAAGAACGGTAGACTCAAAAGTTCAAAATCTTGTGCTGAAAGAGAAAGTAATGACCAAAGATGTTGAGACGATGTGGAAAACATTAACAAAAAACGTGAAAAATGAATTACAATAATAAAAACAACAATATTCGTGAATAAAATGAACGAATAGTTGAAAAAAAATAAAAAATTGCGCGCTTTTTTGAGGGGTGGCGTATCTTTATGACGCGGTCGAAAAAGTGACTTTTTGGTGGTGGGGCTGTATTTTTTGAGTTAATACTCTGAACATTTGTGCATATATGTTTTTTTGCACGCTGAATTCAATGACAATAACATTTTTCCACGAAACATACCAGTTCTGACGGAAAACCTAAATTTGGGGGGTGGCGTATCTTTATGACGCGCACTGTACCATCTTCTCGCGAGGAGATGCTTAAGATCCCAACTCGGCCAGTTTTCCAAATTTCCCAATTCTTTCTTTCTAAACAGTTTCTAACTGTTGAGGTAAGCTAAATAATCTATTCTGAAACCATTTTTTGGTCAATAGACCATCCGCAGAAAACCTCGACCATCCACTGGGAGACGCCATTTCCATTGCGCTGAGGGGGCTGGTTCACGTGGTCTGCGAGGTGACAACTTTCATAAAACCGTAATACTAGCCTTTTTGCTGATCTTTTAATTTCATGATAAAATGATTGATTAAATTAAAGCAAGAAAAATTATTGAATCTTTGGTATTTCTGAATTTTTCCGAATTTCCGAACTTTTTTTCGGAAACGAAATTCCGTTTCCGACATTTCCGACTGACCGTTTCCGCACAAGCCTGGTAGGTACAGATAAAGTTTTGGATAGAGACATGCTAGTCCATGTCAATAAAATGCTAAATAGAACTTGCAATGTCACCTATTAAAACAATCTTTACTATCTTTCTTATATATAAAAACCCAGATCGGGATGTCTGTGCGCGTCCGCACTTGCCTTTTTGCAAGAAAATGCAGTGTGGACAAAACACGAACCCGTGACATTGGGATTTGTATTCAAGCGCACTACCGACCGAGCCATAGAGGACAGAAATATTCCCAAAACAGAGTGCGTATAAATGAATGAGGAAGAGTGGAACGTAAAAAAAAGAATGTGGCGACGAAGTCGCCATTAGGCTGCGTCAGCAGCCGCGCAGGACTGCGCAGCAGGCTTGTTACTAATAAAATTTTTCTGTGTGTAAGTCTGTCTGTGCATCGGTATGTTCGCACTGCTCGCGCAGTCCCCAGAAGTCCGTAGGGGTCCAAATTTGAAAACCTGAGTCTCCTGAATCCCGCGATGATGCCCGTCTTTTTTAAATTTTGATATCATTATTTTGAAGGGTACTTTACTGTTAGGCCCCTCAACATTGTTTTTCTTCTGCACGTTTTGCATTTCTACAGTCGAAATGAAATCCGACAAAAATCTCCGTGTCGTTCGAAATGTGGGATCACACACTGGAGAGGTTTTCAGCCGGCGCGATGTTCAAGTGGTTTGTAGTCTAGGCTGGCGTGCGGGAGGTCGGAAGTTCGAGTTTTACTGTGGTTTTTTTCTTTTTTTAAAGGAGTTTTTGTTTAGTTTGTGTTAATTTAGCCGAAAAAAGTTAGATTCCAGTAGGTTTCTTCATATTTTTGCGGTTATAGACCAAATATCGTCAATATTTATGTTATTTTAATTAGAAGTAAACCAGGAATTTAATTAATTGTTCCGCATTAAACAGTTCATAATGCATGTTTGCCTTGGACTGAGGTAATTGAAAAGCTCACGATAATAAGTCTACCAATCAGTTGTTACTGAGTTACTGTAGGCGCTTGAGGCGAAGAGTTGCTGAGAAAGTGGTCAACTCTATTTAAATAATATTCTTAATTGGTATTCATTTCGAAACTCTCCTTTCTACCCAAAACATGTGGTTACCACCAGAACAAGTGTTATGGAACATTTATCTAATAACTTGAGATCGGATTGAGAGAAAAATAAATAACGGGAGAAATAACGATTCCAGGCTACTTAAAGAGTAAATGCGACGTTGCTTCAGGAGTTCGGAGACGCATTAAAATATTAAAATGGCAGGACTCGACCCGAAAAGTTGGGCAATACTACGGTATAGAACTCGCATCAAATAGAACTGTTACGGAATAGAACTGCTCGGAATATAATCTCCTGAAATTGAGCTGTACCGGCCCAGAACAGCTCAAACAACTCGAAGAAATATTTCGTTGTAAATTGTGAGGCCCTGAGTTCTATTTCGTGCAGTGTTTTTTTAGTACAGTTCAATTTCCGCCGGTTATATTCCGCGCAGTTCTATTCCTTAGCAGTTCTATACCGTAGTACCCCCAAAAGTTGTGTTCAGTTTGAAAAAATTTGAGTACGGTCATTTTTTTTAATGTTCTTGCGCAATGCATTGGGTTGAAAAAACCAAAAACTATTTTTCTTGCTGCACTGAACAGGTTCGTGACATATTTTTTCGCAATCGACAAGCCTGGCCCTATCAAAAACTATTTTTGATATTTTATTTATTAGAATGATATAAAAACGCGGATTGATAGGAACACAGAAAAACATTAAGTTTTTAATTTATTTAATTTTGGCTATCTACTCAATGTTTCTTTGACATACAGTAAAATTCTTTGAAAAATCAAGGAGACTCGCGCGTCCCCAAGCTTACCCAGAAGGTTTTTGACGGCGATAGCCGTCAACAACCTTCTGGTTGTAAGCTAAATATTTTCAGGATGTTCGTTTGATTTAATCTTGAGACCTATTTTGAACGTTCTTGATGATGCACGAATCGAATCGATTTTTTCTTCTTCGAAGTTTACTGATGTTGTTCTTTTGGTCCAGGGTAAAAAAATGAATGTTAATAAAGGAGTAAGTTGTGTCGAAAACTTTCTCAATTTATTAATCGATTTCAGTTTCTATCATTCCACTCGCCTTTTTTCCACGCACTATTCTCTTCGAATTTTAAAGAAAATTCGATGAATGAAATTCCAATCGTAGATGTTGGGTACAAAGAGTTTGCAGAGCTTCTATCATCTATTTATCCGAATGCGATTCCACCTACAAGTGAGAGATTTGTAGGTTTATAAAATTACGATTTTTTTCAGGTGAAAACGTGGTTAACCTGATGAAGTTGGCAGATCGTTTTCAAATGGAAGCTGTTACCAATATCTGCGAATCAATTGTGCTCCACCACCCGAGAATCAACTTTGTCAAAAAACTAGCGATTGCGGATAAATATAACTTGGAAAGTCTGATGGAGTTCTGCATTAAAATGTTTGAAACTGCACCTGATCCATTGAAAATGCTTAGAGATCCCGAGATCAAAAATATGACACCAGGGCTAAAATCGAAACTATTTGACAAATTTTTGGAAATTACAAGAGAATAAATTAATGTTCTGTATGTTGTTGACCAATTGAGAATAAACCCGTTACATGTTGAATCTTACTTTTACTCTTCGTGGCGTAAAGAATCTAAGAAGGTTCAGGGTCCTGGACAACACACATCCGTATGAAAAGTTAACTGCGGTCCGCGGTGTCCCGGATTGGAAAGCGCCCAATTTTTAGGGTTTACGAAATACTGAGGCAGAAATCTGTCAAGAATTAGTGGACAGCGGCGGCGGCTTGATGTTTGTGTTCTTTGTCACTACACATCTTCTGATCTTTCGTTAGGGAGTCGCTCCATCTCATCCATGGTCTTCCAACGGCTCGCTTCTACCCTATGGGTAACCATTTCTGCATTAGCCTCGTCCATCAGCCATCATTTCTTCGCATTATCTGCCCGCCCCTTCCAACTCAGGAAATTTTTGGCTAATAGCCATTGAAAACGGCTAATAGCCACCGATTCGGGGCGTGTGCCATATGTATTTGGCAAACTCCCCATATTCGATAGCTATTAGCCGTTTTCCATGGCTATTAGCCGTTTCCGTCGGCTATCATTTTCAAAAATTTTCCATTTCATATTTCGGACATCTTGTGGCTGGAAAAAGTCGCAAAAGCACTGAGTAAGTGCGAAGACTGTTTCCCCTAATTGTTGCATGTAAACATTTTATAGCTGCGTTTCAAACAGACGAATTTTTCATAGGCGGTGGTATTACCCAATAATGGCTAATAGCCCTTTTCGGCGGCTAATAGCCATATTCCACGGCTAATAGCCATAATGGCTAATAGCCAAATTCCTCGGCTAGTTGCCATTATCGCCCGCTATTAGCCTTTTCGGCGGCTATTAGCCATTTTCAGTGGCTATTAGCCACCTAGACGCCGAATCTCGCCATAACGCGCCAAAAATTTCCTGGGAAGCTTATTTTTCTTGATGACTAGTAGGTAGGTACCGCAACATGTTTGAAAAACATTCGAATCCCGAAAAACTACTGATTTCATTGTATTCTACGTCTCAATATTAGTACATTCCCAAATTTTCACCGCAAAATTCCCGCTAGTTCCCGAGTTTCAGCCGTTCAAAGTCGCGATTTTTTAGTACTGAATTTCTCTTGACTTTTTGAAAAGGGGCGGAGTCTGCAAGGTGCGGCCTGCGATTTAGCAACTGCCTGGCTCCCTTTTTCCTCGTTGCCCTCGTTCCAGTATCACAATATCGATGGTGATTTTCGAGCTAATAATGTTTTCTTTAATTAAAAAATTAAATAAAAATAGAAAAAACATTTTTGAGTGCTTAAATTAACAAAAATAACCATATTTATATTTCATTTCACGATGAAACAAAGCAAAGAATGGAAAATTTTTGAAAACGGAATATTTACAAAAAATCCGAATCTTCTTTTTTTAAATGGCCCGAAATTCTGCGTAAAAATATCTATTTGCAAAAAAAAAAAGAAGCCCAATAACATTAAAATTAAGCAAAAGACCAAAAGGAATTGAACCATCAGCACCAAGAGCACAAACCAGCGCCTTGAACCACTACACCAAACGGGACAAATAAACCACCGACCGTAGAGCAT
The DNA here is from genome assembly GCA_963572235.1 of Caenorhabditis japonica. NCBI lineage: Eukaryota > Metazoa > Nematoda > Chromadorea > Rhabditida > Rhabditidae > Caenorhabditis > Caenorhabditis japonica. The sequence continues at coordinate 21,618,893 of OY754346.1, forward strand.
ATATGAATTTGCGGTGTTCGACGCGCGTTTATGATGACAATTTGTTTGGCGAGCGCTCAAAATCACCACCGAAACATTTTAAGATCGAAGATAAAAAAAATGCGGGCAGTTATTTTTTGAAATTTGAAATGCATTTCAATAGAGAATTTTTTTCTGAATTTCATCATGTTTTCAAACCCCGCGAACACGACCGGCAATCTTCCGAAAATCTCAGAAAACTGTATTTTTCGAAAACATGGATTACTCTGGAAGAGTTTTAAGTACTTTATACTTTTCCAAAAGCTCTAAATTTTTTTGTGTGCTTTCTAACAGAGTTCATGAAGACGACCAGAAAATAAAAATAGGGGGTCATCGCTGAAAAATTTTTGTAAAATTTAGTTGAACTTTGGCGGTGTATAAAAAAAATGCGGGCAGTTGAAATTAAATTCTGTTTAAAATTTTCAATTCAGCGTATCAAAAACTATACGAATCAATCATAAAAGCCCGCGAACACGATCTAGATTACCGTCAAAAAGTCAAATTTTCGACTGTCATTTCGCTTTTTTGGATTTTCAGCGAAAACTAAGCATTTTCATGCAAATCTGATGTCACCAGTCGATTCCTTGGGCTTTATTACATTATGTTCAATCGTCAAATCAGTAGATAGCTAGATAGTATCAGAGCAATGAGGGCTCAAACTCCAAAATCAAAACCCAAGAGAAAAAATGGAAGGCCCCGCCCCCCTCTCGTTGCGGCGCCTACTAGTAGGCGATCTCGGACGTCCAATTGTACTCCGATATCTTCCCTGTCCAGATTCCTCTGACGTTGTTTCTATAATGAGATTCCGACTAATCGTTTTTCTAATGTCATTCTGGCTTTTTCAGAAAGTGCCTGTGTAAAGGTCCAAACTTCTGAGCCATACATACGTGAGAGCCGGACCAACGATGGAATCAAAGTGTTGAGCCCGGATTCGCGGGCAAGACAGGGCATCTGTGGTGTTTTTGATGTTGGCCGGTAGTAAATGAATCACCGTTCGTGTGTTGATTCCTCACCTCCCACACATAAGTTTCTTGATCTTGCTGATATCTGATTCGTACTACTTCGAGATTCCTGACAGTGAATATTCGTTTCTTCGCTTCGTTGTTTCTGTTGATGGCGTCTTTCTACGCACTCCGGTACTTGACGAGATCTTGTTTGGAGAGATCGGAGCGAGTGCAGGATGCTTTTAGTTCTGGAATTTTCTCTTTTATAGAACTGAAACTTTTGAGAACCCGGTTTGCTTCTTCTTTGGAACGATATTGAACTCGACTTATTATTGATTAAATCGTCTTGCCGGCTACAGTATGCTCTGACGCGCAAAAAATGCATGCGCTGCGCCTCAACTTAGGCTCCGCCCGCTCGGGTCCCAAAATTTTCGTAATTTTTCATTTTTTTTTTCGTTTTTAGTCGTTTTTTAATTATTTTTAATATTTTTTCGATGATATTTATAGATATATTAATATTGATCTTCAGATCTTTAATTTTCACTAAATTTTGAAGAAAAATTTTCCAGATAAGATTGATTAGAGAGATGAGACCCTCAACCTTCCACCCCGTGCCGTCAAATACTTCATATAAGACAAAAAAAGGGTTTGGCAGGGATGCGAAAAACCGACAGAGGTGGAGAAACACAGCATTCAGAAGAAGCTTTGAGAGCAAAGTCCATGTCGTTGGATTCCGGGTTAGAGTTATGTTGGCGAAAAATGACTGAAGACTTGCGTAATTCATCAGTTGAAGCATTGGCAGTAGCTATTTTGATTGAGGCTTGATTTTTTGGATGCGAGATACCATCCGCAACGGCTTGAGCAAAAGTTTTTTTGTTGAACATTGATTCTTTCAAATCCACAATAGATAGTTCCAATTTACAGACCTTGTTTTTGAGCGGTGCCGCTTACCCGCGGCACCCCTGCCGTTTTGAACAACACTTTGCCATCCCGCAACCAAACTTATGCCGCCTCGTTGCTGTACCGTTGCCGCGCCCTTGCTCTACCAATGCCACTCCTTGCTATACGCATGCCGCACCTTGGAATTAAAAACGTGCTGGACATGATAGACTAAATATTATAAAAACTTTCGAAACTACAAAAAAAATTGTCGAAATTTATGGGCAAAACTGTTGTTTGCAATTTTTGGCAAATAAATTCAATGTAAAAACTTAATATAGAAATTAATCTTTTTTTGCAACGCAACCCTTTTTGAAAAAAACAAACAACTATAAGGCACAAAAACAACAGGGAAAGCGATATAATGGATTCGTGGCGGAGTGACAATTTTTTCACGTTTTTATTCGAAAAAATGAAGAAATATCTGAAGAAATGAAGAGATTTTTCGTCTCCCAGTTTTAGGTGAAATTTCACTCCGACACGAATCCATTATAAGTATAATTAATTTTATAATTTAAATGCGCGACTGCATCTATGCCACACTCTTGCCGCACCCGTGCCGCTCCTGTGCCCCACCCATGCAGCATGATCTCCGTCAACAAATTGCCGTTCCCATGCCGCGCCCTTGCCATTTTCATGCCGCCCTCTTGCTAAACGCGTGTCGTACCTAAGCCACACCTTTGCCGTGCGGCAAAGTGCCGCACTATTGCTAAACCTATGCCGCACCCTTGCCGTTTTTTACCTGATAGTGAGTAGTGAGGAACCGGGTGTTCATCAAGAAGAATCAAGGCATTGGTGTAGGATTGCGAAGCTGCACAAGCGACAGTGGATAGAAGGAGAAGGACGCAAAGACCGGAAGTCAACTGTGCGAGGAAAAACGTTTTAATTTTTTTTTTCAGTCTTTAACATTTCAGCATTCGAGGACGAAGTCTTCCAAAAAAGGGGGAAAATCTTCTATTCTGGCTGCTTCGATCCCACTCACTACCATACGTGAATTTGAGTTATTATTCTAATAAACCCGTTCTTAACTCAGCTCATACCTTTTACTATCATCCTTATATATAAAATTCCGTTTGGGTCTGTAACTGAGTTGCTTGGTGTGTCAGTTTCCAAACTGCGTGGCGAAAGCGATCTGAGCGCCCGAGACCAACACAAAAACTCGAGTCGCCGATAGGCGCCAGCTCAGGCTTGTCTTTTAATACCATAAAATTGCCCAAACTTCAATTTTCGTAAAGATTTATCTTGCAAAAACACCAAAAAATCTTTTTTTTTTTAGCTCCGCAATTCTAAAAACGATAATTCCGAAATGGCGGCTGAACAATATTCGACGTTCTCAGGCTTTAAAATTTTTTTAAAGACCTCAGCTAAAATTCAGTTGGAGCACATTTGGGAAAAAATTAAAAATTAATGCTTTTTTTCCCGAAAAACATAAAAAATGCCACAAAATTTGAATTTCGCGCGAAAAATTCCAGTGGAGCGCGTTTGCTCGGCTCCGCCCACTTTTCAAATCCTGGACACCGTGGCACCTGAAATTAAGATGTACCAAAACAGAACCGCTCGAACAAGTATTTTGTTGTACATTGCATGTTCTTGATTGTGAGTTCTATTTCGTCAATTGGTTTTTTTCACTACAGCTCCATTTCAGCCGGTTCTATTCCGTGCGAGTTTTATATCGTAGTAACCCCGTGGCGCCGTGGTCACGTAAAAATGCAAAAAACTAGTTTATTAAAAAAAAAAATAACAAATTAGTAGCTAGGAAACATCGAATTTTACAATTTTTAGAATTTACGAAATACTGAGGCAGAAACCTGTCAGGAATTAGTGGGCAGTGGCGGCGGCTTGATGCTTGTGTCCTTTGTCACTACACATCTTCTGATCCGCACAATGACAACCAGCACACTTGCAGTCTCCCTTGCATCCAGCTGGACAGCACTTTGTTTCGCTCGCCTCCTCGCAACAAAATCTCTCACAACATTTATCTCCCGAACAGTCGCATTTGTCGCCGCATTTGCAGTTCTTGTTTCTACAGTCTGAAAACAAACCAAATGGTTTCTGTTTTCTTCAATTCTCTAAAGAAGTTAGCACTTACCACACTTGCACGCCATTTTTCGTTCCCAAAAACAATTGAGGTGTTCCAGTTTCACCGGCTCTTTTATATATACAATTTCAGTTGTTTACCGCATCGATAGACTAGAGATAAGAGGGATAGGTCATCACAATGTACACCTCTCATCACAATATTTTCAAAATTTGTTTTCAAAACAATGTTTTTTTTTCATCCGCAAAAAATGAAAAACTGCTCATTGGTAAGAGACCTTTTTGTGAACACTGCCCGGTTTTTGTGGTTGTTGTGGATGCGACTCCGCCAATTTCCGCGAAGCTTCTAAGCAGTTTAACCCATTTTTCGGGTTAACTGCTTGTAGAGTGTTTTTAGAACGTTAGAAGACATTTTAACTTCTCGCAGACTGTCAATGGCTCGACGAGGAAATTCTTGTTATGATATACTGCGTACCTAACAAATTGCTTGCAACGAAAAAAAAATTCAGGAAAAAAAAACAAACAACTTAGATTCTAACAACAAGTGAAACTCAATATGACCAAAATGTGACATTTTTCAAAATTTTGTAATTTTTCTCGAAAATGAAGTCATGAACAGGGAACAATTTTGATGTCAAAAAACATAGAATTTTCTCGAAAACGTTGTGCCAAAGTTATAGAAAATTCTAAGAAATGGTTTTCGAGAAAAATTTTTTTTTTGAATTTTTTTCACTTTTTTCTAAACTTTGTAATTTTTCTCAAAAATTAAGTCATAAACAGGGTATGGTTTTTATATTAAAAAATCAAAAATTCTTTGGTTAACATTGTGACAAAGTTACAGAAAATTCTAAAAAGTAGTTTTCAAGAAAAATTTTTTTTTGAATTTTTTTTCCACTTTTTTCAACATTTTGTCATTTTTCTCGAAAATTAAGTCATAAACAGGTTATGGTTTTTATATTAAAAAATCAAAAATGTTTTGGAAAAAGTTGTGACAAAGTGTCAAAAAATTCTAAGAAACGGTTTTCGAGAAAAAGATTTTTTTTTGAACTTTTTTCACTTTTTTCTAAACTTTGTAATTTTTCTCGAAAATGGAGTCATAAACAGGCTATAACTTTAACATCATAAAACAGAGAATCTTTTGGAAAACGTTGTGACAAAGTTACAAAAAATTCTAAGAAACGGTTTTCGAGAAAACATTTTTTTTTTGAATTGTTCACTTTTTTTTCAAAAATTTGTAATTTTTCTCGAAAACGAAGTCATGAACAGGGTATTGTTTTTATATTAAACAATTAAAAATTTTTTGGTTAACGTTATGACAAAGTTATAACAAATTCTAAGAAACAATTTTCGAGAAAAAACATTTTTTTTTGAATTTTTTTTTCACTTTTTTCTAAACTTTGTAATTTTTCTCGAAAATGAAGTCATGAACAGGGTATGGTTTTTATATTAAAAAATTAAGAAATTTTCAAAAAAAATTGTGACAAAGTTACAGAAAATTCTAAGAAACAATTTTCGAGAAAAACAATTTTTTTTTTGAATTTTTTTTTCACTTTTTTCTAAACTTTGTAATTTTTCTCGAGAATGAAGTCATAAACAGGGTATGGTTTTTATATTAAATAATCAAAAAATTTTCAAAAAAAAATTGTGACAATGTTACAGGAAATTCTAAGAAACGGTTTTCGAGAAAACATTTTTTTTTTTTTGAATTTTTCACTTTTTTTTTCAAAAATTTGTAATTTTTCTCGAAAATGAAGTCATGAACAGGGTATGGTTTTTATATTAAAAATATAAAATTTTTTGGAAAACGCTGTGACAAAGTATCAGAAAATTCTAAGAAACGGTTTTCAAGCAAAAATTTTGTTTTGAATTTTTTTCACTTTTTTTCAACTTTTGGTCATTTTTCTCAAAAATGAAGTCATGAACAGGAAATAACTTTGATGTCAAAAAATATAGAATTTTTCGGGAAAAAATGCGACAAAGTTACAGAAAATTCTAACAAACGGTTTTCGAGAAAAAATTTGTTTCTAATTTTTTTCACTTTTTTTCAACTTTTTGTCATTTTTCTCGAAAATGAAGTCATGAACAGGGTATGGTTTTTATATTAAAAAATAGAGAACTTTTTGGTTAACGTTGTGACAAAGTTATAGAAAATTCTAAGAAACGGTTTTTGAGAAAAAAACAATTTTTTTTCTTGATTTTTGACTTTTTTTTCCAATTTTCGTAATTTTTTTCGAAAATGAAGTCATGAACAGGGTATTATTTTAACATCAAAAAATATAGAATTTTTTGAAGAAAGTTGTGACAAAGTTACAGGAAATTCTAAGAAACGGTTTTCGAGAAAACAATTTTTTTTTAATTTTTTGAAAAAAAAATTTTTTTCCTTCTTTTTTTTCAACATTTTGTAATTAAAAAAAATCAGGAGTCGTCCTGGAATAAACTTAATCAAATATTGTCCATTCGCGAAAAAAGCAAGTGCGCTCCACGAAACTTAGTACTTCGTGGAATTCATTTTCGTCGCCAAATAATTTCAATTCACGTGTAAATTCAACGTGAAATGAAATAATTTGGCGACGAAAATGAAATCCACGAAGTACTAAGTTTCGTGGAGCGCACTTGCTTTCTTCGCGAATGGACAATAATTGTAAATTTTAAAAGCATTCAATCCCATTTAAAAAAAGCTACGGCACGCTAGTATCCTATATATCTTTTCCATCAAAACATGAAATTCAGCCAGGCTTGTTTATTTTTTATACACATTAAATTAGGCCGCAAAAAAGAAAAAGGTAAAGTGTAATATCAATTAGTAGGCATCAAGTGAGACAGTCCAGCTCCCTATTTCTCTTCGGAATCTTTTGATCTAGCGCTTCCACCACAACACGATTTTTGTTCCTCCTCGCAACAACATTTTTCGGCGGTGCATTGACAGTTGGCTCCACACGAGCAGTTTTTGCAGGCTTTAAATGGGCAGAATTGAAGCGTATACTAGAGGAAAAAGATGGAGAACGAAAAACGTACCGCACGGACAAGAAGGCATGTTGGAGAGAAATGTGAAGAAAGAAAATGAATAAAAAGAATAGAGAGGGCTGGCGGAGTGGACCTGTTTTGGGGAACCAGAACTGCAGGATCTTTTGTGGTTTTTGGTTTTTAATTTATATTTATGTATGTATGGCATTATGGAAGACAGAAAAAAAAGAACAGGGCAAGATTAAAGCGCTCTAGAGGAACGAACAACTCTACGTTTCTAGTTGCATCGCTTCTCAACTCGAAACGACGACGTCATCATCCGGCAATGCCGTCTTTGTCGTCTCGAACACGGCCACTTTGCTGAAATGAAAAAATGAGTCGGAGTCGACTATCCCTTTTTTTTGTCTGCGTCTCTTCAAATAGCTCTATGTTTGCGTGCTCGCGCACAAATGAGTGGGCGGAGAGAGTTTCGCGTTTTCGTTTTCGTTCTCATTTCGAAACTCGAACACATAAACACTACATATATTGTCTTTTCAATCGATTTGCGACATGAGAACGAAAACGCGAAACTCTCTCCGCCCACTTATTTCTGCGCGACCACTCGAACACAGTACTATTTGAAGAGACGCAGACAAAAAAGGGATATCAGAATCATGTTTTTATCTCGCAACTCGAACACATAAACACTTTACAGTATACATTGTTTTTATTATTTATTTTATTTACAAATGAACATTAGACTGGACTGGACATGACAGGACGGGACAGGACAGGACAAGACAGAACACAACGGGACAAGACTTTTTAATTCCATCCACTTACTGAGATCGTTTCTTTAGCGAAATATAGGGGAACGAGAAGATTGATCCTCTCTTCGTGGGAAAGTAGCGGACGGCGGCCGTGTATCGATGCGTGTCCGAGCGGTTTTCAATGTCGATCATTGAGAACATTATGAAGATTGTGTAGCCGGCGAGACCGGCTAGCAAGTGGAACAGAGCGTGCAGGTAGGGAGTTCCTGAAAAATTCGCAGTGGCACTTAATTTAAACTGGAAGGGTTTTTTTCTCAAAATTTTCTACATTACGCGGCTGCGCGGCCACTCGTCTGCGTTAAACGGATACGAAGAGGAGACGCAGAGAAGCAGAGGATTGTTGTTTTGCAGCGACGCTCGCCGAAGAGACGCAGACAAGCAGCCTCTCCACTCAGCGGAGCGCGTCGTGAGCAGGGGTGCCGTTTTTTTTTTGTTGGTTTTTTTGTTTTTCGCATTTTTCGCACCAATTGCGAAAAACTGTTTTTTTTTTCGCGTAGGTTTTTTGTTTTAAAAAATTTCCGCATTTTTTTTTTTTGAAAAATTCAAAGATTGGAAAGAAAAACTTGGAGCAAAGACTAGAGTACGTGTTTTCGAGATGTCTCGCACAGTTTTTGCACATTTTTCGCAATTTTCCACCTTTCTGCTTAAATAAAATCAGTAAATTCGGTAGTATTTTGATAACAAACGATAAAAATACGCGGTGAAAATGAAAAACATTTTTTGGTTTTTTTGTTTTTTTTTTTCGCGAGAGAGAGAGAGAGTGCAGAAAATAGAGAGAGAGAGAGAGCGTAACCGATGTTTCGCTCCTACGCGCGCTTTTTTTCTCTGCGTCTCCAATGATGCCCGGTACTTTAGACAGTTATACAAAACGAGTCAGTGGGAAAAGAAAGATACGCAGAGCGCGAGAGGCCTCGCGTCAGCGGTAGCGCACGAAGCCAATTCTTTGTGATTTCTCGGTATGCAAATTCGTTCCATTACTTACTTACTTAGTTACTTAGTCGATCCGTTCTTCGATCACCTGATGTGGTCGCGGATCACAGCTTTCCAAGCCATTCGGTCCTTGGCGATTGTTGACCAGTGTGTTTTGAGATGATTGCCATCAAATAATGATATTTGTTCCTTTAGGGAGTCGCTCCATCTCATCCGTGGTCTTCCAACGGGTCGCTTCTCTCCTATGGGATACCATTCTTGCACAAGCCTCGTCCATCTGCCATCGTTTCTTCGCATTATGTGTCCGGCCCATCCAAGCTTCTTTTTCTTGATGACTAGTAGGGGATCTCGGACCTCCGATTGTGCTCGGATATCTTCCCTGTGCAGATTCCTCTGACGTTGTTCCGATAGTGAAATTCTGACTAGTCGTCTTTCTAATGCTGCGTGGGTCACTCTGACTCTTTCGGAAAGTGCCTGCGTAAAGGTCCAGACTTCAGAGCCATACGTGAGAGCCGGTAAAACGATGGAATCGAAGAGTTGAGCTCGGATTCGCGGGCAAGACAGGGCATCTGTGGTGTTCTTGATGTTGTTGAACGCAGCCCATGCTGCTCGGCGTCTTCGGTGAAGTTCCGGCTCCAGTTCGTTGTTATGGTTGAGTAGCCTACCGAGGTAGACGTACTCATTGACCTCTTCGATGCAGGTAGTAACGTTGTTAAGCGTTACGTTGACCGGGCTTTGGCTGGCAAATTTGTTTCTCATAACTTTGGTCTTGTTAGTATTCATTCGGAGTCCTACTTTTCCACACATCTCAACCAATTCTTGAATCATTAGGCTTGCCGCCTTGGGGTTGCTGGCGACCAGAACGATGTCGTCGGCGAATCTCAAGTGCGTGAGATTTTGGCCATTGATTCGTATTCCGGGCAAGAGATTGGCTTTGTCGTTCTCGTCGTCTTCGTCTCCTCTCAGGTGCTGCCATGACATCTTGTTGAAGACGCTCTCCAGACATGCTGAGAAGAGGTTCGGCGAGATGGGATCTCCCTGGCGAACTCCTCTTGTGATCGGAATTTCGATTTTCTTGTGGAATGGTGTGATGGTGGTTGTGCAGTTGGTGTAGCACTGTTGTAGTAGGGCAATATAGGCAGGCTGGACGCCTTGACTTTTCAGGCTTTCCCAGATTGCCTGTGGTTCAACACTGTCGAAGGCTTTGTGAAAGTCTATGAAGACAAGTGTGAGTGGTTGCTGGTACTCGCGTCCAACTTCGAGTATGCGCTGCGACGCTCGCCGAAGAGACGCAGACAAGCAGCCTCTCCACTCAGCGGAGCGCGTCGTGAGCAGGGGTGCCGTTTTTTTTTTGTTGGTTTTTTTGTTTTTCGCATTTTTCGCACCAATTGCGAAAAACTGTTTTTTTTTTCGCGTAGGTTTTTTGTTTTAAAAAATTTCCGCATTTTTTTTTTTTGAAAAATTCAAAGATTGGAAAGAAAAACTTGGAGCAAAGACTAGAGTACGTGTTTTCGAGATATCTCGCACAGTTTTTGCACATTTTTCGCAATTTTCCACCTTTCTGCTTAAATAAAATCAGTAAATTCGGTAGTATTTTGATAACAAACGATAAAAATACGCGGTGAAAATGAAAAACATTTTTTGGTTTTTTTGTTTTTTTTTTTCGCGAGAGAGAGAGAGAGTGCAGAAAATAGAGAGAGAGAGAGAGCGTAACCGATGTTTCGCTCCTACGCGCGCTTTTTTTCTCTGCGTCTCCAATGATGCCCGGTACTTTAGACAGTTATACAAAACGAGTCAGTGGGAAAAGAAAGATACGCAGAGCGCGAGAGGCCTCGCGTCAGCGGTAGCGCACGAAGCCAATTCTTTGTGATTTCTCGGTATGCAAATTCGTTCCATTAGAAGAACTAAATAAATGACCGCATAAGCGGCGACAGAGTGTAGGAAATTGAGAAAGCGTAGCCGATTCTCCGCCCAAATCTTTTCAAATGCATGCGCAGTTCACATCGTGTTTGGAGCGAATTTGCAGTACGATTTCAGCTTGTTTCGCCAATAAATTTGCTGGCGCATTGAACGAAGAGGGAGGCGTGTATCTCACGGAATTTTCTAGCGCGAATATGTCGGATATAGGCAGCAAAATGTGGCAGATAACTAACCATTGTAATGCCAGAGCTAGCCCAGGCTTACACGTGCACTACAAACACGCCAACCCTTGACCCCTGCGTCTCACATGCCGGCACACACATCTCGTCGCTTGTCTCACACCACCTGCGTCTCGCTGCCGCAATGCACATCTCATGTTCCCGCCAAATCGTTGCGCGCGAAAGCGCTCACGATTTGTCTATAAAAGCTCCCAAAATCTTGTTGCTTTCCGTTACCCCGTTGACTCGACCTTCTGTTTTAATTGTCCCCTTCCATCATTGGCGACGCGCACCAAATTCAGTAATTGAAAACGGCTGATTGTAAAAATAAACATACCCAAATAGAGCCAAAAATCGCACAGCAATCGGTCAGCAAACCAAAAAGAGAACGCGACGCCCCAAAGAGCCAGAATCCTGCTCGGGAACGACTCAATGTCCGGGATTCCAGAACTTAACAATATAAATTTATTAATCTCTTAAAATGAATGAAATCCCTCACTGTTTTCCCTCATAATTGATGACAACGGCGGCCGGAATAGAGAAGAGCATAAGAGCAACCGCGTTGAGATTTGGCTCGAGGAAGCAGAGCGCCGAGATTAGAGCCGTCACCACGAAAACCACCCATCGCACCAGGGTTCTGCAAAGGGATTAGATTTAGCAAAACAAAAAAGAGGGCCGGGGAACTCACAATCTGGCAGAGAAATGTTGTGGGAACCACTTCATGATCGGGATGTACACCACGAGGAACACTGTGATGATCCAAACAAGAGAAAGTTCATCGACGAGTTGTCCTGAAAATTTGGTGGTATATAAATTGGCGCAATATGTATTTTTCTCAGCACGGAGCGCTGTAAACTGCAAATTCGCTCTGTTCGCATAAAACAATTTTTTCTCGATTTTTTTTTGTTTTTTCGGTGTTTTTTTCGATGGTATTGTGTTTTCAATCGACTTGCGACATGAAAACGCAAGTCTGTCTGCGTCTCTTCAAATATCACTGTGTTCGCGTGGTCGCGCCCAAATAAGTGGGCGGAGTCTCGCGTTCTCATGTCGCAAGTCGATTGAAAACACAATAAGAGTGAGACAAAAAATGGTTTTTTATTTTTGATGATGCGCCGCAGGAAAAAAAAATTTTTTTTAGAGCCACGGAGGCGAAAAAAAGTTCCGGTTTTTGGGCAAAAACTTATTCGGTATATCCGTATATGCTCCGAATTGACAAAAACCTCTAATTTTCAACAAAAACTTGGAAATTTTCTTTTTAACTGGCAGAAATACGTTTTTTTTTTGGAATTTTTTTTGTTTTTTGGTAAATTTTTTTAAGAGCAAAAAAAAATTTTTTTTTTGGTATGTTTTTTTGGATGCAAAACAGTTTTTTTTTTTGTGGAAAATTTTTTTTTGTTTTTTTGATAATTTTTTTGAGGACAAAACATTTTTTTTTTGTTTTTTTTGTTAATTTTTTTAAGAGCCAAGAAAAAATTTTTTTTTGGTAACTTTTTTTGGAGACAAAAAAGTTTTTTTTTCGGTAACTTTTTTTGTGGACCTATTCACAAAACCGGAAAAAAAGGAAAAAAACGGAAAAAAATTGGGGGAAAAATCGGAGAATGCTCCGACTGACCTGAAACTTTGGGAAATATTGGAAAAATTCTCCTGTACACGCTCAAAAAAATTTTGGACCAAAACATCGATTTTAAAAATTATCGATTTTTTGGTCCAAAATTTTTTGAGCGTGTACAGAAGAATTTTTTCCAATATTTCCCAAAATTTCAGGTCAATCGGAGCATTCTCCGATTTTTCCTGCACTTTTTCTCTTTTTTCTTCCTTTTTTTCTGGTTTTGTGAATAGGTCCATTGGAGACAAAAAATTTTTTTTTTCTTGGTAATTTTTTTTTGTGGTAAATTTTTTTTTGTCCCACCCCTGGTTCGCACAGTGGAGGACACGGCCAGGCCGACGACAAGAGAACGTGGCCGCTTTTTTTTTCTCTGAATCTCACTATGCGATTGGAGCGAAAATCGAGTTGCGACAACGCAGAACTCCGCCTACTAATTCGTGCGCAGTCACGCAAACACAGTGCAATTTGAAGAGACGCAGACAAAAAAGGGATAGGATAGCATAGCAGACTCATGTTTTCATGGTGTAACTCAAGACATACCAAAAAGATTGAGCGTGGCGTGATAATACGTGGAAGCCAGTCCATTAAAAGTGAGCAACAACTGTGGAAACACGAGAGCAAAATTCACTTCTTTAAGGTATGGTCGGAGCAGCATAATGTTCACCAGCGGGAGAACAATGATCGGGAGATTTGTCACCTGGAAAAATGTACATACAATCGCTGCAAACTCGCTCCAATCTCACAGTGAGATTCAGAGTGAGAGAGAGAGAAACGCGCTCTCTCGTCGCCAACGTGGCCTAGTGCGAATGGAGCGAAGAAACTCACCGTATTGGCAAACTCGGCGACATACGGCAACGTCTGATACTTGTACGCACTTTCACACCAAGCGTGTCCCGACTCGTACTCGAACCACCTGCCCAGCCCTGACTCTTCCATGGCGTCTTTCAAAGGTACCTAGAAGGAAATTAATGTAAACACTGTATGAGCGTCTATCTTTCAAAAAAGGTGTGTTGCATACTTACTCACTTACTTAAATACTAGTAGTAAGTGACCTATCAGAACAAAAACTGGTATTGAAATTATCTAAAACACATTTTACGATCGTCTGCCCTTTCTTTCCACGTGAAGGTTTTTTTTTTGATAAAAAGGATCAGATCAATGACCTCCTGCACGGCACCCCAGCCTTCCAAAATTTTTTCTGGTTGGCGCATTTCGCGTGCACTGGCACTCCATGGTCGTACGGCCGTGTACTCCACGTGGACAATGTGATTTGCGCAATAACAGAATTTTTTTCCATTTTCATTTGATTTTTAAATATTTTTCACAAATTTTTAGGCATAACTATTCTGAAAATGAATAAAAATTAATAATTTATTAATTTCTATCTTTTTATTATGTGATTGCTCAATATTTTATCGTAGAAATCGTAGATGTTTTTCAAACCCCTAAGGCTCGGCCATTTCTGAATTTTTGTTGACGTCCAAGTGCTCGAAATGTTCGCAAGAAACTCCTCTATCGGCAAATTATATTCATTTTTCAAAAATATAATTATTCGAGTGAAATAATGCAAAAAACTGATTTTTCAGTACAAAATTACATTCGCCGCTGGCGAATGATGCAAGCGCGCACCACTGCGAAATTGCTGGCGCATTGGAAGGAGGGGGAGCCGTGTCCTGGTTTCCATGGTAAAAAAAAAACTAATGTGACAGATGTGTGGAGCACACAGCGACTAGAGCCTAGAGTGCTCAAATCATGCTGTTGGATGGAGAAAAGTGTTGACTCTCGAAACACTGAATTTGTCTGTTTGTAGACTACTTTCGGCAGCACGCACGTGTCAACAAATAATACAGTGGTTATGGAGGGGAATGAGTTCCAATGGATCGGTTTTGTAGTTGGAAAAACGTCAGCAAGTCGCCAGAATGGCGCGCAAAAATATTTTTATCGTGGCAAAACTCGATCCTTGTGGGGTTGGGGGGCGAAGAGCAAACGTGCTAGCCATTTGGCCACCTTTCCATAATTATGAATGCCGCAAAGGGTGGTGATAAATTTGCGGTTGCCGGCCCCCGAGTTTCAAAAATTGCCAATTTTTCATTTGATTTGAATTTGGCGCGTTTTCACGATGATCAAATTTTTTTGGCGCCAAATTCAAATTTTTGACAAAAAAAAATTGGAAAGAAAAAAGGATGATGACAAGAAGAAGAAGAAGAAGAAGAAGCCATTCCGCGCTATTTAACAGACGAGTCACAAAAAAGCGACAAACCTCAAAAGCCTGTTGAGCAAGTCACAAAAATACAAACTACACTACACGCGCGCCGCCTCTAATCAAACATCCTTTCTCTTTGCCACTAAACTAAAGCTTTTCGTTGCGTTGCGTTGCGTTGCGCAATATGTGAACCTGCGTGACAAGAGGTGCGCAGCAAAAATATGAAGACGTCGCGGCGGCGGTGGCGGCATGGGAAAACAAGAAAATATTGCGGGGCGGATGGGATGGCAACGAGTGAAAGTACGAGTGCGTTTGGCAGAAAAATAGACGATTGTCCGCGTGTCAATGAGCCACACTTTTCGGATTATATCTACTTGGTAAAAAGCGCTGCAAACTCGCTCCAATCGCACAGTGTCCCTTTTGCGCATGCATTGGGAGTGAGACACAGAGAAAGAGAGCGCTCTTTCTCACTTTTCTGCACTCTCTCGTCGCCAACGTATGCCACTGCGAATGGAGCGAATTTACAGCGCTGCGTAAGAAGAAAGGAAAGGCAACGAACGTCACGCGTGTTGGCGTTGCAATCACAAAAATGGAAATGAAATGACCAGGGAAGTTTGGGTAAATGAAATGAAATGAATGACCGCCGACTGGTTTCAAACAATACGGTCGGTCAAAAGAAAGAGGGGGAGGAGGAGGAGGAGGAAGAACAAAAGTATGCACTTTGGAATTGTTGCTTTGTGTACTTGTACGTGTTCTGTTCTCTCCTAGAAAACAACAAATGGTGGCAACCGCGGCAGGTAATTCTCAGAATTGTCAGAAGAAAACAAGAAAGGGGGAATCGTCCAGGTCCGGTTCCCCATTCCCCACACAAATGCTTCACCTTGCAACACACCTGTGGCAGAGAGAGAGAGAGAGAGAGTGATCGAATACAAAATGTTTGGTTGCAAACGTCCTGTGGCTGTGGCTGTGGCAGTGGGTGGGTGGCTAAACGATTCCGATTTCCGCGCCAGACGTGCGATAGTGTTACGGCATCACGCATCACTTAAACATTCATCGTTCGACCAGCCGAACATTTTTTTGTTTCGTGTACGTTTTTGGCTACAAGATGAAGAAGAAGCAGGGAACGACACAGCAATGACTACTTTGGAGAATATTATGCATCTGTTACCATTTTTAGGTCTATCACTTTGATTGTATATGCTTGCTTGACACACTGTTTTAATCACAAACTCATAAACACTGCGCACAGTACGACAAACACCTTTAGACCACCGTTAACACCCAGAAATCTAAAGCCCAAGACCGATAGGCGCCTGAAAAATTAACCTGAAAAAAAAAAAAACGTTCATGCATATGGCCTCTGGGTGTGCAGTGCTGAAGACGTGCGACCCCGCCCACCAAACGCTACGCACAGCGGTGGTCGAAACCCGCGAGACGTCGGTCCATTCAAATGCCTTACCCCCACAGCTCGACGACTCATAAACTTACCTGGCTGGGGGTATCTCGCGATCATCAAGGCGGGATCCCCATGGTGAGGCCTGGGCAAATACTCACTTGCTTGAGGATCATTTGCTATTTTACCATTTGCTATTTTGGATCATTTGCTATTTTGGATCATTTGCTATATCTCATTTGCTATATTTGTCTCATTTGCTATTTCTCATTTGCTATTTTTGTCTCATTTGCTATGGATTGGCTCATTAGCTATGGGTTGGATCAATTGCTATTTTGGATCATATGCTATTTCTAACTTTTTTTACTTGTCTTATTGGCATTGATAGCCCGAAATTGAGTGAAAACAAATTTCGGCAACTGGCCGATGACGACGCATAACCTTGCCGTCCGCTTGCCGATTTTGTAGATTTTTCTCTTCAATTCGAATTATTGTTATAATTTTATTGTAAAATTGTAAATTAAATATAATGAAAATTGTAATGGGGTTATTCTCGGAACCAGCAAAAAAAGCAAAAAATAGAAAAAAACAGCAAAAAATTCAGCCAAAATTCGGAAAATGTACCGATTGATCTGAAACTTTGGTAAATTATTTAAAAAGTAATTCCGGTCATTCCCTGAAAATTTCAGACCAAAATATCGATTTTGAAAAGTTTCAGAAAGAAAATTGAGATTTTTTAAAATCAATATTTCGATCTGAAATTTTCAGGGAATGTCCGAAAGTATTTTTTAAATGATCTCTCATAGTTTCAGACCGATCAGAGCAGTCTCCGAATTTTCGCTGAATTTTTTGCTGGTTTTTTCTATCATTTGCTTTTTTTGCTGGTTCCGAGAATAACCCCATAAGTACAATAGAAAAGTTTGAAAAAGAGAAAATTATACAAAAGAACAAATTAAAGAAAATGGCACGAGAAAAAATTGAAAAAGACTGAATTTCTAAAAAATGAAGAACAACCATTAGCTTCGTTTCGTTTCATCCGTTTTTGAATTGGCTTTTGGCTTGTCACGCTGAAAAATAAATGTTTTATCTGATTTTTTGTTTTCCCCCTTTTAGTAAATTTTTGTTAATAACGGAAATCATTTATTATCTCGGTTAGGGTAGGCCACTGCTTAATTTTTCGGAAATTTTCTTAAATGCTATTTGTTTATAGAGGTGTTACTTAACAAGCCTGAGCTGGCGCCTATCGGCGACAGAAAAAAAAAACTTAAACGTGAAAACCAATTGAACTTGGCCATGACCTTTTAAAGTGAACAGATGGACATGTTGACTAGCGTAATATATATGAGAAAGATTTTATATGCTTTATTTGTTTTTTTTTTTCTAAAAATAGTTCAAATCGGTAAGTTTGTCACATTTATTCACAATCACTGCCAGTTTTGGGAACTAGAACGAGAACAAATTAGGCTAAAACGGCAAGAAAATTATTAAAATATATTTTTTTCCCAAATCACGGTGTCCAGGATTTGAAATGTGGGCGGAGCCTAATTTGCTGGTGCGTCAGCAAACCTCCATGGCGCACTTTCGGTGCTTGCACATTTTTCGACTCTCGCATTTCTTTTATTGATTTTATTGTTTTTCTTTCAGTAAAACCTGTTTTTCTTTGTAAAATGTATGTATTGCATCTTTTAATACCATAAAATTGCCCAATCTTCGTTTTTCGTAAAGATTTATCCTGCAAAAACACCAAAAAACTCAAAACGAATATTTCGAAATGGTGGCTGAACCAAATTCGACGTTCTTAGGCTTAAAAAATTTCTAAAGACCTCAGCTATAATTCCGTTGGAGCACATGTGGGAAAAAATTAAGAATTTATGCTATTTTTCCCGGAAAACATAAAAAATGCCTCAAAATTTGAATTTCGCGCGAAAAAATCCAGTGGGGCGCGTTTGCTCGACTCCGCCCACATTTCAAATCCTGGACACTGTGCAAATCTTTAAATTTTTTTTCCAAAAACTCAGCTCGTTGAATTTAAAGTTTTTTTGTGTTCAAATAACGGAAAATTTTGGAATAACAACTAGACATCAGTAAGCACGGTGTGCTATTTTTGGAAATGAATTTTCGGAGGTCATCTCTTTCGCATTTAGCTAAACGTGACATAATGCCACTTGAGACGCAGATAAATGCGACAGGGCGCGTTTGCCGTTTCGTAGGTTTTAACACGCCGTGAATCGTAATTTTTTGAAAAAAAAGTGATAAATCACGGCGATTTCAAACAAATATTTTGATAATTTTTAATGATTTTTAAGATGTTTTGGTGTTATCTTGTTGTTGTAAAAAGAAATAAGTAACTGACAAGGAGGAAATAAAGAATGTTTTCGTCATTCAATTTGGCGTGAAATGTCACTTACAATCTGAAGATACACGAAATTCCCAAAAAAACTACGATTTTTCATGTATTTTCAGTTTTTTTTCTTGCAAAGAAATTTTTGAGTCGTTTTCAAAGTGTTGGTATTTTTCAGGCCACGTAACATTTTTGGATAGAATATATTTTTTTTTAACAATTTTTATTTGAAAAAACTCACTATCAATCCTTTTACTTGACAGTTGAAAAAACTCTTCTAAAACGTTCTCTTCGTGTTCGGAAATTGTTGCCATCGGAGTCTCGTCATCGTCCTCTGAGTGAACAATTTCTAAAAAAATATATATATTTTTAAATAAAACAATATGTACTCCATACGCACTTTTTTAATGAGAATTTCCAAAATAGGGAGAAATGAACAGCAGGTGTACCAATCGCCCAAAATCCTCCAGGTAAATTGATTTTTGTTGCACCGCAGGTGTCAGACTACAATAAATATCAATTATAAGACCAAAGTAGCGATTAAATGTTAAAAAAAGGAGAAATCAGCCAAAAAGCAGCAGAAAGTATTAAACGAAAAGGCTTTTTTTCAAAAAGCTGTGAAAAAAACGCGAAAATTTGGGAAAAGCGCGAAAAAGTTAGGCCCGGCGTTGGCTGAGTATCCAACGTTAAAGCATTGGCAGCCAAATTGCCCAAAAAAATATGTGCTTTGAATTAATTTTCTTGGTTTCCTATCGGGTTTCTGCTGTTTTTTTTGCTAATTTCGTATTTTTTGTTAACATTTAATCGCTACATTGGTATTATAATAAATATTTATTGCAGTCTGACACCTGTGGTGCATCAAAAATCAATTTTGCTGAAGGATTTTGGGCGATTGGTTCACCCGCGGTGCATTTCTCCCAATACTGGCAATTCTCATCTAAAAAACGTGGGTAAAGAGTACATATTGAATTATTTTGCAGTAAAAATTATTCAAAAAAAAAATATAATTTTTTAGAAATGTTCCACTCAGAGGACGATGACGAGACTCCGATGGCAACAACTTCCAAATACGAAGAGAACGTTTTAGAAGAATTTTGTCAACTGTCAAGTAAAAATATTGATAGTGAGTTTTTTCAAATAAAAATTGTTTAAAATATATATATTCTATCCAAAAATGTTACGTGGCCTGAAAAATACCAACACTTTGAAAACGACTCAAAATTTTCTTTGCAAAAAAAAAAACTCAAAACACATGAAAAATCATAGTTTTTCTGTGAATTTCGTGCATCTTCAGACGGTAAGTGACATTTCACGCCAAATTGAATGACAAAAAAATTCTTTATTTCCTAATTTTTTTTCAATAATTTTCTTGCCGTTTTAGCCTAATTTGTTCTCGTTCTAGTTCCCAAAACTGGCAGTGATTGTGTATAAATGTGACAAACTTACCGATTTGAACTATTTTTAGAAAAAAAAACTAATAAAGCATATAAAATCTTTCTCATATATATTACGCTAGTCAACATGTCCGTCTGTTCACTTTAAAAGGTCATGGTCAAGTTCAATTGGTTTTCACGTTTAAGTTTTTTTTTTCTGTCGCCGATACACTGGGGTCTGAGGAGGGAGTGAGTAAACGCGCCCGGACGCACACACGCAACGCATCCAAATGAGGCCCAAAAAATAAAAAAGGCGCGCTAAAAATTTCGCATTATCGGAGAGAAAAACCAACGCAAAATCGTGAAAATTACGAAATCCTATCCAAAATTATTTCGCGCGCGTTGTTTTTTCTCTCCGATAATGCGAAATTTTTCGCGCGACTTTTTATTTTTTTGGGCCTCAATTGGATTCGTTGCGTATGTGCGTCCGGGCGCGTTTACTCACTCCCTCCTGATACCCCAGTGCCGATAGGCGCCAGCTCAGGCTTGTTAAGTAACACCTCTGTAAACAAATAGCTTGACATTTAAGAAAATTTCCGAAAAATTAAGCAGTGGCCTACCCTAACCGAGATAATAAATGATATCCGTTATTAACAAAAATTTACTAAAAGGGGGAAAACAAAAAATCAGATAAAACATTTATTTTTCAGCGTGACAAGCCAAAAGCCAATTCAAAAACGGATGAAACGAAACGAAGCTAATGGTTGTTCTTCATTTTTTAGAAATTCAGTCTTTTTCAATTTTTTCTCGTGCCATTTTCTTTAATTTGTTCTTTTGTATAATTTTCTCTTTTTCAAACTTTTCTATTGTACTTATGGGGTTATTCTCGGAACCAGCAAAAAAAGCAAATGATAGAAAAAACCAGCAAAAAATTCAGCGAAAATTCGGAGACTGCTCTGATCGGTCTGAAACTATGAGAGATCATTTAAAAAATACTTTCGGACATTCCCTGAAAATTTCAGATCGAAATATTGATTTTAAAAAATCTCAATTTTCTTTCTGAAACTTTTCAAAATCGATATTTTGGTCTGAAATTTTCAGGGAATGACCGGAATTACTTTTTAAATAATTTACCAAAGTTTCAGATCAATCGGTACATTCTCCGAATTTTGGCTGAATTTTTTGCTGTTTTTTTCTATTTTTTGCTTTTTTTGCTGGTTCCGAGAATAACCCCATTACAATTTTCATTATATTTAATTTACAATTTTACAATAAAATTATAACAATAATTCGAATTGAAGGGAAAAATCTACAAAATCGGCAAGCGGACGGCAAGGTTATGCGTCGTCATCGGCCAGTTGCCGAAATTTGTTTTCACTCAATTTCGGGCTATCAATGCCAATAAGACAAGTAAAAAAAGTTAGAAATAGCATATGATCCAAAATAGCAATTGATCCAACCCATAGCTAATGAGCCAATCCATAGCAAATGAGACAAAAATAGCAAA
The DNA here is from genome assembly GCA_963572235.1 of Caenorhabditis japonica. Lineage (NCBI taxonomy): Eukaryota > Metazoa > Nematoda > Chromadorea > Rhabditida > Rhabditidae > Caenorhabditis > Caenorhabditis japonica. The sequence goes on from OY754346.1 coordinate 21,640,095, forward strand.
TGAGAAATAGCAAATGATCCAATATAGCAAATGATCCAAAATAGCAAATGATCCAAAATAGCAAATGGTAAAATAGCAAATGATCCTCAAGCAAGTGAGTATTTGCCTGAGGCCTGTCCATTGCACTTTAGGACGGGCTGACCTGTGTGGCAGTCTCGAGTTGAGGCTCGCCAACAGCTCAATTTTTGCGTAACGGGGCTGCGTACGCGCGGCCCTGAAAATAAGAGGTTTGTATTTTTAAGATATACTCGGTATAAAACGCTGAAAACTCGCTCCAATCGAACAATGAATTTCGCATGCATTTGGAGTCGGGTTTACAAGGGACTTTCGAAATGGTAAGGGTTCAGAATTTTCTATAAATTGGCATACTAGTACTTTCGAACATCCTGTACACGAATATCAAAGTGGTTATCTGCAGAGATTCCTCCAAGTCTGAAAATTTTTGGTCTGAAAATTCTAGGTTTTTCCACCACATTTTGCGCCTCGCGCTCTCCCATTTTCTTCACTGGTACCTTTGCAGTAGCTTCGGCAAGCAGGGATGGGTGAGTGGGTAGCGCAGTTGAATGGTAATTATGCGTTCACGAGTTCGAACCCACCTTTCTTTTTTTTATTTTTATTTTTCGTTTTAAACTTATTTTTTGGTCAGATGTTGGGAAAAATAATTTAATTTTTTCAACATTTTTATTGCGTTTTAAATTGATTTTTTTAAGTTTGGAAATATTCAGGAAGTTCTTGAATATATTCATGTATGAAACTTCATATTTGGAACTTTGTCCAGTTCAACAAGCTTGCCATGGCAGAATCGGATCAGATTGGGCTTGCCAGAGAGCTGCACTGCTTCTTTATAGATTACCATTTTGAGAGAATCTTCATCATCAGGAGACCAGGCTGCAACAAAAGTATGGTTTTTCTTTAGTTTGAATACGAAACCTACTTGTATCTTTGATATCATCTTCAAAACTTGTGAAATATTCTTTCGTGGAAATTTGATAAGCTCCATTCTTGACTGACTCATAAACCATAATGATATAATCAGCAATAGCTGACCTGATCGATTTATACTGATCGAAAATAAAGTTCTAGAAAATTCGAAGAATTTGCAAGAAGCTCCCAGAGAATTATGTGGGAATTTCTGAAACTTTCTGGAATTTTCTTGAACAGTATAGAATTTTCAAGAACTTCCTGAATATTTCCAAACTTAAAAAAATCAATTTAAAACGCAATAAAAATGTTGAAAAAATTAAATTATTTTTCCCAACATCTGACCAAAAAATAAGTTTAAAACAAAAAATAAAAAATAAAAAAAGAAAGGTGGGTTCGAACTCGTGAACTCATGATTACCATTCCACAGGTGATTCGTGACTTATGAATTATACGCGCAGAAAAACAATTTACAAATCGCACGCAAATCGCGAAGAAGAAAATCGCGATTTGAGCACAATTTGTAAGTAATGCATGGTCGAAATATGGTTGGAATTTCCCAATTATGGGTAAATTATTGATAAATCGCGAAAATACAATCGGCAAATCCCGAACGAACTCTCGCAGCGAAAACTTTCTCATCCTTGATTGAGGTCCCAAATTAATTTATTTTTGCCACAAAAACATTATTTTTCTGATATTTTTCTTTGTTTTTTTCCGGTAAAATTGCTTAAATATCTTTAGTTTACATTCGTTCTTGCTTCTTCGTTAACTTTTCCATCGTTAATGTTGCATTTTCAGACTTCCCAACACTCTTGCCCAAGAAACGCCCCGCAGTAACCAAAGAAAAAGGTGAGTTTTGAAACTTTAGTAACAAACAAGCTTGCAGCTTGTGGCGACTAAGTCGCCTTCGTCAAATATTTATTTTTATTAATTTTTGTTTTTTTTAATAGAAATGGTAATCATTTCTTTTCCCTTTTTCTCTCAAGTTCTCGTGACCCTTGTGGTATAGTGGTTACCACGTTTGTACGTCAATCTAGAGGTCGCGAGATCGAGTTTTGTCGACTGCAAACTCGTGTGTGAGACACACAAACAAACACACAGACTAATCTAAAATTTTCTATATAAGAAAGATAAGTATTTAAGAAAATAACTTTTTAAAGTTTAAAAATTTTTTTAGGAAACCATTGAAAATTTCGAAAAATCAAGCTTTTTTTTAGTTTTTAAAATTAATTGAAAAAATTGAAAAGGTACCTGCTAAAAATTTGATAGTCAACAGTTTTCGAGATAATATTGATTTTAAAAACTCCCGACACATTTTTAATAATTTAAAAATAAACGGGCGCATGGGTGGGCTTTTCTTAACCTATTAGAGTCTCGAAAAACCTAAATGAATGTATTATTTTTCAGATCAAGGACGATCAACAATGAAGTGTGAACGACGCTCGTCATAAAACCGATGTTTACTGAAGAATCTGCATATAATTTGTCAAATGAAATGACTCCTATAAATTAATCTCTGTTTCGTAACCCCACCCATTTACACATTGTAATTGTACCTGACCTTTATTTGTTTATTCTTTGCGTTATCATGAAATGATATTTATTTATTTATTTTCTAATTTTTATGTATAATAAAGTTGATTATCTTAAAAGGTCATTTAATTAATTGATATGGGAAAATATAAAACAATTAATCATTATCAATTATTTGCAATTCGTTCTTTTTTTTGTTGATATTTTAGTTCGCGATGTGCACACGATTTGTTAATCGTGTGTCAAATTTTCGGGATTTGTCATTTGTGTGCGAACAAAATTATTGTCGGCGAATATGATGTTTCGCGAATTGCAAATTGTTGATCATGTTTTCGGGATGCGCATACAATTTGCAAATAACATGTAAATTTTCGCGAATTGCGAATTATGCGCGCACAAAAGTAATGTTCACGCGTACCCATTTCGCAAACGCGCGAACAATATATGACAAATTATTTGCGTCACGCGAATCACCTGTGTCAACTGCGATACCCACTCATCCATCCCTGCTTGCCGATTCTACTTCAAAGGTGGCAGTGAAGAAAATGGGAGAGCGCGAGGCGCAAAATGTGGTGGAAAAACCTAGAATTTTCAGACCAAAAATTTTCAGACTTGGAGGAATCTCTGCAGATAACCACTATGATATTCGTGTACAGGATGTTCGAAAGTACTAGTATGCCAATTTATAGAAAATTCTGAACCCTTACCATTTCGAAAGTCCCTTGTTAGAGAAATCAGAGCAAAACATCGGCCACGGTTCTCTCAATTTTCTGCACTCTCTCGCCAACGTGGCCGCGTCCATCACTGTGCGAAGGGAGCGCGTTTGCAGCGCTCCGTACTGAGAATAACGAATAGTCAAAGTAGAGTTGTCTTTATCATAATTGTCGCGGGCCTGAACTCACTCCAAATACGGCCCGGGCTTACAAGGGAACTACAAGTCGATGAGGGTGAGAGTTTTACCAAACTTGCAGGATCGGTACAATTGAGTACGGTGATTACGAATCTGAATTCACTTTTTCCTGATCTGGCTTTTCCGAAAATTTGTCTTAAAGTTGGCTCAAAAATTTAGTGATCAATGGAAATTTATAGCGTGTATTACTGCGTCGCGAAAACCAGTCAGAGCGGAGCGCGCATCTCGTCTGTGGTCTCGCCGCGAAAAGTGGGGGTCACAGCCGAGTCACAGCAGAGTCACAGCAGCATCGCGCGCCTTGCCACAGCAGCGTCGCGCGCTCTGCTCTGACAGGTTTTCGCGACGCAGTAATAGCGCCTTACTGACAACGAAGGTCTGTTTACTATCCGGTTGAGAATTTTCTTAAATTTTAGGAGGGGGTAGTTTCGAACACGGAGACCCCATTTTTCATTGTCCCAAACTGCGCGTTTTTTATATAAGGGAGAACGAACGTCTGAAAGTTTGGAAGCTGAAATTATTGAAAAATTCTTCAATTTTAGTCCCCCACAATTAAGGCTCCGCCTGGAGCAGTCTAAAGCAGGGTTGGGACTAAAAAAATTTTTTTTTTCGATTTTTTTTTGTTTTTTTCCGGTTTTTTTTTTTGGATGAGACAAAATATTTTTTGATTTTTTTTTGAAAATGTGGATGAGACAAAACATTTTTTGATTTTTTTTCGATGGTGAAAGTGAAACAAAAAAGTTTTTTTTTGATGTAGCGCCGCCGGCAAAAAATTTTTTTTTAGAGCCACTGAGGCAAAAAAAAGTTACGATTTTTGGACAAAAACTTATTCGGTATATGCTCCGAATTGACAAAAATCTCTAATTTTCAACAAAAACTTGGAAAATTTATTTTTAACTGGCAGAAATACGTATTTTTATTTGGATTTTTATTTGTTTTTTTATTAATTTTTTTAAGAGCAAAAAAATTTTTTTTTTTGTTGGTAATTACAACAACAAACAAACAACAAATTTTTTTTGTCCCACCCCTGGTCTGGAGCACTACCAAAGAGACAAAGGAAACGTCATACGGCATTCTTCGAACTCAATATAAGTTGCGATGCTATGACACGAGAACTGAATCGCGATGAGTTCAAACAGAGCGTCTGGAGAGCCAATGACATGGATCAGACCCCTGTCCAATAAGTCATGAAACCCGCTCCACGTTGCACCGATCCTTTCAAAGTCCTTGATTTCGAGTTCGCACGTAAAAGTTTTTCCAAACAAAAAAGGCCATAGCGCGGGGGGTCGAAAACTGATCGTCTTATTCACCACGGTGATTCTTTTACTACCGATCACATAATTCTAGTCCACCGAGTAGGTTTTTCTGTCGCGATTTTCTAAATGACTTCGGATCGAGAAGTCGTTTGTCACGTTACTTCCTCTCAATATGGCGAATATTTAAAACCGGAATTAGTCTGATTTTTTACGTACAATTTCAAATGAAACTTGTTTTCCGTGGTGACCGAATTCATTTCAGCAAACTTTATTGCCGCATTTTGTAAAAAAGGGGTATGGATAGGCACCGCAAAAGGAGGGGGCGGAGCTTTTCAATTTTTTCTCCTCGCTTTTATTTTGAGAGTTTGCGCTCCAGTAGCCCGAATACTATTAACATAATTATGCATACCGGAATGTTTCCATACGTAATTTTTTACGCAGAATTGATTGGTGATATTGGATTTGACTGAAAATTTCAATTTTCAGGCGAAACTTTCAAAAAACTGAAACGACGATCAGAAAAACGTTCTAAAATTATCTATGGAGGTCTCTGTCACGGCTTGTTTTTATATTTCTGATAGATTTTTATACGGGGAATTTGATTTTTGCATCAGATCTCCTCTATCTACAACGGCACGCCTTATGGACGTCTCCAAAGTACAACCAAAAATATCTGAAAATTTTCAGCGATGACCCCATTTTTTTATTGTCGAAATCGATAAAGGAGATCTTCGAGATTAGGTGTATAAAATTTTAAATTTTTTGAGACATTTTAAAACACTTTTTGCCCTAAAAGTATGAAAGTAATTTTTGAAAAGTTCAAGTTTTTTGCTTTTTTCTCTATTATGGAGGTCTCTGTCACGCGAATTACTATCATCATTCGATTCTGCAGAAAATTTACTAATGAATAATGTAATAAAATCTAATATAACTATGTCGGCGATATCTGAAAAGGTTGATTTTTTGGACCTGAAAGTACTTTTTTCATACTGAAACGTGTCAGAATAGAAATTTTAAAAGGAAGCGGGCGATCCAGCGCGTACTCGCCTTTATGATCAAACTTGGGCGCCAAGCAAGACACGCGTGTGTGCACAGGTTTTGCGCGATAGGCCTATAATAGGTTGAGGCCAAATATAGGCCTATTATAAGCTTATAATAGGCCTATCGCGGGCGGCAGCGCCTACCCTCCTTTAATAAGCTTATCGCGGACGCGGTGTGCGGCGACCGCGGTAGGCCTACTTGTTGGTCTAGCGGAATGACGTCAGGGCAGTGCAAACACGCTCTATGGCTACACTATCCCGTCAGCGACGCAGGCATTACTTTCAAAAAACCACATTTTTTGTCCTAAATTAATTTTTTGCCGACGCATTTCAACTGTTTCGTTTTTCAGATTTTAAATATTTTTTATCTTTCAATAAATATAAATTTTCTTGTTTTTTTCCCCATTGTGGCGCATTCGCAAGGATTGACACTTCGCGATAAACTGTGAGGCAAGAATTATCTTCATTTCTTTTGCTATTTTCTTTGTTTTTGTTTCAAAAAAGCATGATTTTGTTTACCAAAAGTGTCAATCTTTGCCAATAAAACCGCCCAAACTCGAAAATTACGTTTGTAGGCCAATCAAGGGGTTTAAATAAAAAAAATTTTGTTTATTGTTGCACGCACTCGTTATTCTCACAAATCTTTGGCGTAATTTCATATAATAAAATTAAACTTGTTCATTTTTCAGGTGGAAATGCGATCACGGAGCATGGATTTTCGCGAGGAGCGGCAAACCGGACATGCAATGTAAGTATTACATTTTTCTCATGGGGTTATTCACGAAATGGCGAAAAAACTGCGCGAAAAATTGGAAAATGCTCCGATTGACTTGTAATTTTGGGAAATAAAGAAAAAAATTCTACGGGACATTAACACACAATTTTGGGCCGAAATATCGATTAAAAAAATATTGAATTGTTTTCTGAAAATGTTCAAAATCGATATATTGGTCTGAAATTTTGTGGGAATCTCCGGGAGTTATTTTTGACCTTGTTTCCCAAAATTTCATGTCAATCGGAACATTTTCCGAGATTTCGCGGTGTTTTTTGCCATTGAATAACCCCATTAAAGTGTCCCGTAAAACATGTTCTCAGAGAATGTTCGGCGATTTCCGGCCTTAATCGGCGCGTCTGACCACTGACAGTTTTCAGCACGCTATAATGGATTCGTGGCGGAGTGAAAATTTTTCTCACGTTTTTATTCGAAAAAATGAAGAAATAACTGACGAATGAAGAGATTTTTTGTCTCACAGTTTCACGTGAAATGTCACTCCGTCACGAATCCATTATAATTTCGTCGGCAAATTACCGTTGAGATTCGGCCGGTACTTTGATTTTGGCGGCAATTTTTCAATTTTTGCTGCAATTTGCCGAGTTTGAGACAACTTTTCGCAATTCGGCGGGGCGATTTTTCCTAAAATCAGCAGTTCGCTGCAAAAATACAGGGTGCGTCAAAATTACGTGCACTACTTCAAACGCGCCTCTAGGCAAAAGTGGAAGTCCAAAACACATGAAAATGAACAGAAAGTTTACCCATGTAATCAAAAAATATAATGCAAAAAAAGATTATTCAATTCGGCCTCCTTTGGCGGCGATGACAGCACGAAGACGTCGTGGGTAAGATTCCACCGTGGCACGGAGGTACTCGATGGATAGTTGGTCCCATTCTTCGCCCAAAGTCTTCTTGAGAGCCTCCACACTAGAATGGGGTCTTGCACATACTTTATTTTGAAGTACTCCCCAAATGGAGAAGTCGATCGGATTGAGATCCGGAGACGAGGCAGGCCATCTATCCTTCTCTATGAACGCCGGCAAGTGGGCTTTGCACCAGTCCTGGGTGTACTTTGCCGTGTGAGGAGGCGCTCCATCTTGCTGGCAGATCCAATGTTGTCCGTTGAAATGCTGCTGTGCCCAAGGAAGCAATTGCTTCTCAAGAATCTCTTTCACATAATACTCCTTCGTGATTTTGAGGTCTTTTTCAACGAAAACCAATGGACATTTTCCAGTTGAACAGATTGCACCAAACACCATAACTTTTGCCGGATGAGAGACTCGGTGGACAGTTTTTCCCTTGTCAAAAGCCTTTTGAAGATCTTTGGCCAAAACCCTGTGGTTTTGAGAGTTGAATTCAGCTTCCACAGTGAAAAGTTTTTCGTCTGAGAACACAGTAACCAAATGTTGACCATTGCGCGTGTCTGCGAAGAGCGATTTTGCTTTTTGCAAGCGTTTCTCCTTGTTTCGCTCCGATAAAATTGCCGCTTTTGTCATACGATACGAGGTTAGTTTCAGCTTTTTTTTTGACAATTCTTCTCATGGATGGTTCTCAAATTCCCATCTCTTCTGACATCTTTCTCATTGATCTATGAGCATTTCGTCGGATCCTTTCACTGACTGCTTTAATCTTCGCTGGAGTCGAAACAGTGATCGGTCTTCCTCTCCCCGGTCTGTCAGCAAGAGTACCAAGCTCGTTAAAACGACAGATCGTTGCAAAAACTGTTCTTCTTGGAATCCCGAGCCGTTTAACAATGTCTGATACGCTCTCACCACGCTTATGTAGATCAATTATGGAAGTGCGGTAGATACTAGGTGGAGCCATTACCCTGAAAGTTATCCGATTGAGCTGAAACAATGGAAATAGAAAAATGATGCAATAATGAAAATAAATTTGAATAATGGGTGCACGAAAAGTGCGTCAGCACGCGTTGCGATGGCGTCAAAGTTTAGTGCACGTAATTTTGACGCACCCTGTAGGAGTGCTGCCCGCCCCTCAACGGCAATTTGCCGTTGAGGGGCGGCCAGCACGAATTTTGCGAATCTTTTCTCACAAATGTTTTGCTTCCTTTCATATAAATAACACTAAATTGTTCATTTTTCAGGTGACGATGCGATCACGGAGTGGAGCATGGATCTTCACGAGGAGCGGCGAAAGGACATGCAATGTAAGTATTATGTTGTCTACAGAATAGAAAAAGTTTTCTACATCGCCAGAAAAAAAACACGGAATTCCATATTTCCTATAATGTATTCGTGATGACGTGACATTTCACGTCAAACGGGGTGACGAGAAATCTCTTCATTTTTTCGATTAAAAACGTGAAAAAATTGTCACTCCGCGACGAATCCATTATACTGAAAAACTCCAGAAAGTAAGAATTGTTTCTTAAAGCACCACGTAAAACATTTTATCATAGAATTTTTTGAAATTTGCCGCCTAAATCGGTGCGTATGGCCACTGATAGTGTTTAGAACGCCGATTTCGACGGAAAATTACCGTCGAGATGTGGCCAGCACACCGATTTTGTCGGCAATCGTCCGATTTTTGCAACAATTTGCCGAGTTCGAGGCAACTTGCCGCAATTCACCGGGGCGAATTTTTTCTAAAATCGACAATTTGCTGCCAAATTCGGCAAACGATCATTTCCCACTGTTCTTTTCTTACTTTTGTTCATTTCGTACCTTTTTCCAATGAAAATATACTCGTATGTTGGCCGAAAATGATCCGTTTCCCATTTTTTTAATAGGTTCTGGTGAGAAACGATTCATAATTTGATTTATGTGGGAAATGATTGTTTGCCCCAAAATCGGCAAGTTGCTGCAAAAATAGGTGTGCTGATCGCCCCTTAATATTCCTCCGTTTTAGTCGAGCACTGAATAGGTTCAAGACTTTTTTTTTTGGTCATTTTCATCATCTATTTTTATTTCAGATCGAGGCGAGGGACCGAAAGGAGACAGTGCAAAACGTGGATGCCATTGGACGACAATTATATTTTGTAAGGTTTCAAATTTTTCTAAAACTTGGCGAACACAACCAATAGTTTCGTTTTAATTACCTTTCTTTTTAACAGTGCGTTCAGTTTAAAAATTTCTATTAACGTTCAAACCGTTTAAGCACTTCACCACGAGGGACGAAAAATTAAAAAAAAAAGAATAGAAAAAAGGCGAGTAGTCACCAAAAGTAGCAGGCTGTGTGAAGTAAAAAATATGACCAAAGTTCGAATAAAATATTCAGCTCGGCGATGTACATCCGCTAGTTCAAATTTGCCTGTATCAACACCAATTCGTGCATAGGAAAACGTATCAAATGTATACCTTGATTACTTTAGAATTCTTCCAGTAACGCACACTATTGTCGGCCCGCCAAAATGGTCAAACGTGCTCCGCTGAGCTCAACGCTATGCAATTTTCATTTTGGTTTCCAAATTATTAAATTTCACGTTGAATTTATACGTGAAATTAAATAATTTGGTGACCAAAATGAAAATCGCATATTGTCCATTCGCGAAGAAAACAAGTGCGCTCCACAAAACTTAGTACTTCGTGGATTTCATTTTCGTCGCCAAATTATTTCATTTCACGTTGAATTTACACGTGAAGTGAACTAATTTGGCGACGAAAATGAAATCCACGAAGTACTAAGTTTTGTGGAGCGCAATTGCTTTTTTTCACAAATGGACAATAGCGTTGAGTTCAGCGGAGAGCTTTTGACTAGATTGGCGGGCCGACAATACTCGCAACGCAGTAATAGAACTTCAAAAAACTTGCAAAAAAATCGCGATTAACTGTAAAAATGGAAATATGCAATTGTATCATGCAAACTTCAGTTGATTTTTTGTTTAGAGAAAAATAGGAAAAAACAGCACTATGCATAGGTTTTCTCCAGATAAGCTAGTCCCCATGGTCCCAGAGACAAAAACTATTTAAAAACGAACTACGTGTTAGCCAACTTTTAAAAACTTTGAAACCCCAAATTAATGTTTTATTTTCCTTTTCTGATATATTTTATGCCCAATTTTCTTCTTTTTATTGTTGTTATTCTATTCGCTTAAATTGCAATAAATTGTATTATTTTTTAACAGTGTTTTGTTCTTTTACAAGAAATGGCTTGAGTGCGAGCACTTTTGAGCCTAGTCTGTAGACGTTTTATAGCCCTATTACGAGCCTACCAACGATTTTTGAATGACCGCGAAAGGCCTATTTATGGCTTACAATTGGCTTATTGGTGACCGCGATAAGCTTATTGTAGGCGAAAGTCAACCGCGATAAGCCTATTATAGGCCTATTATAGGCGCCGGGCCGCGATAAGCCTATTATAGGCTTACTATAGGGTCCTTCGCGGGTACTCGATAGGCCTATCGCGCAACCTATTATAGGCCTATCGCGCAAAACCTGTGTGGCCGAACGGTTAGTTGTCTTGCACCAGAATTTTGTTGCCGGGGTTCAGTGCCGCGCGCCCGCACAGGTGATTTGCGGTAGGCCTGCCGCAGGTCGAAAGCAGCTCGCGGGCAGGTGAAAAGAGTACCTCGCTAGATGCCTGCGGCAGGCCTGCTTCAGACCGACCGCGAAAAATCAGCTGCGGCATGCATACCCCGAACCCGCTTTCGACCTGCCGCGATAATAACGGATGCAGCAGGCCTGCCGCGAAGGATGAATTTGGCCTGCCGCGGGCAACCTGTTTGTTTTGGTAGGCCTGCCGTAGGTGAAAATTTGCTTTTTTTAGGGGGGGGGGGGGGGTTTACTTTATTAAAATAATAAATACGCATTCCCTTGAAAAAATTGGTTTATTTAAAAAAGCCAAACACATAAAAACAAAAAGATCATGGTTCTTGCCGGGCTTTTCCATTGCTCCCACTTCCGCTCCACGTTGTTGCCTCCAAATCAAGCACTGAAATAAGAATATGAATATTTTACAAGATAAATTGAGAGATTTGTTTCTAACAGCCGTTTTCTATATTATGGGACTACGTTTCGGAACACTTTTTTGAGATCTAATTCTCGAGCGTCAATTATCGCGTCTCTGTGACTCCACTTTTGCTCACATTTTTTAAGACTTGCAGAACGCCACTGTCGCACAGTTCTACTCCGAACAGTTCTATTTTGTTACAGTTCTATTGACGGTTCTATTCCAAACAGTTCTATTTCGAGCGAGTTCTATTCCGAGGTAGCACCATTTTGGGAGCGAGTTGCCTCGGTGAATTTCTGCCAAGAGCAGACAATTTGCCGCTAAAATCGTAAATACGCCGCAAGAATCAATAAATTTCCGTCAAAATCGACAAATTGTCGCAAAAATCGGCGCTGGCCGATGCCAGTGGGCATACGCGCCATTTTTTTTTTTAAGTTTTGCACGCTACGCGAGCCTCTGGATAAAAATGCGGGAAATCGCCGTCCAAAACGGAAAATCGACGATTTTGGCGACGATTCACCAAAATTTTTTTGAGAATAGCTCTATTCACAACAAGAAATTTTTTAAACGACTCACCCATCCGTTTGCCTGTCGCCGCTCTCGTCTGCTTTTGCGTCCATTGAATCCATTCTGAAAAAATCATTATCTTTACGTTGATGTTTGTGAATATGGTATCGAGCAGGCTTGTGCGAAAACGAAAACGAAAATTTTCGAATTTTCGATTTTTTCAAAGTTTTTCGAAAAAAATTTTCGACGAAAATTTTTTCGCATTTTTTTTTCGAAAAAAAAATGTTTCGAAAATTTTTTCGACCATTTTTTTCGAAAAAAAATTTCGTCGAGAATTTTTTCGAGAAAATTCGAAAAAATCGAAAAAAATACTGGAATGAATAAGGCTGTCTGAAAAACTGAAAAGGAGCTCGAAAAACACGAGAATAATGATTCTCTAGTGTTTGGATCAATTTTAGATCCTAGTTTTAAGATGAGTATGATTTATTTGATCGCACCTCTAGAATTTGAAATGTATGGTACGTTTGTTTCGAAAGAGTCTAAAGACAGATTTATAAAACGTACTGTAAAATCTCTATTATATAGCCATGGCACTATATTATTCGGAGCAAAGTTTTATATAAGAGGTGGCATTCTATTATTCGAAGCGATTTTTTTTCAAAATGTTTTGAAATGTTTGAACAATTAGGGAGCAGTTTACTTGGAAAATACGTATTTCATTTTCTACGGTACACTTAAAAATAGTTCTAATATTTTTACAAAAGTGGCATTATATTAGGGGTGGCACTCAAATAGGCGGTGACATTTTATTGTTCGAAGTAGGGTTTTGAGTGGCATTCTATTAGAGGTGGCATTCAAATTGGGATGGCCATTTAATAGAGTTTTCACGGTATTTATGAAAAATGCGGGATTTCTAGCGAAGTTGAAGTTTTAGCTGACTTCAGTGCCAGTGATGAATTTAAAACCCGTTTTCTGCTCGCTTGAAAATTTTTTTCGATTTATTTTCGAATTTTCGAAAAAATAACTCGAAAATGGAGGTCGAAAAATTTTTTTTCGAAAAATAAAACCGAAAAAAAATTCGAGATTTCGAATTTTCGAAAAAAAAAAATCGAAAATAAAATTCGTTTTCGACTTTTTCGAGCACCCCGTTTTCGCACAAGCCTGGTATCGAGTCAAACTTTTTTAAACTTTTCTGAGTAACAATGAAGCCATTATTAAACTTTTTCAAACTTTTCAAGTTTTCAAACTTTTTCAAGACAAGTTTAAACTTTTTCAAGACGTTCTAATACTTTTCAAACCTTTTCATGCTAACATCAAACTTTTTCAAGATGCTCTCAAACTTTTCTAAGCCATTTTCAAACTATTCTGATCAATTTTGAAACTTTTTGAAGCAATGCTTATTTGTTGCATGAAAAGGTTTGAAAAAGTTTGACTCGCGATACCTGAGTGTGTGAGAATTCGTGTCACCAGCATTTTCTCAGCTCCTACTTTAACATTAATCAGAAGATTGTCGGCGGAACTCGGAACGATCGAGCAGGAGCTGATAAAATTCTGGTGACACAAATTCTCACACACATACTGACAAATTTCATCAATTATATGCAGAGCAGGCTTTCTCGGAATACACTTTTTTGGCTCCGAAATTACGTCGGAATACTCTGAGAATTAAAGTCCGGTTTCGAAATTCCGTTTGAAAATTCCGATGTTCTCTGACAAGCCTGATCTGGCGCAGTGACAGAAAAAATAGTTGAACGTGACAACCGATTGAACACAATCAGAGAATTTTCGCCAATTTGTCGCCTAAATCAGCGAGCTGGAAGATGCCAGTGGGCAGACACGCCGATTTTAGCGACAATTCGCCGATTTCGTTGGCAATTTGCCGATTTTGGCGGAAACTTGCCAGCACGTTGCAGAAATTTGCTCCCAAATCGGTGGTTTGTCACGGCAAGTTGCCGCCAAAATCGGCGAACTTCCGACGAAATCGGCGTGCTGTCCGGTGCTCGACGCCAATTTCCCGCTAATCGGCACGTATGCCCACTGACATCGTCCATCACGCCGCCGATTTAGGCAGCAAAATTACGAAAATTCTCTAAGCACGAAAGAAAAGGCGAAAAGAGGCGGCCAAAAAAATATCCGATATCAATAAAAATAGAACTTTTAGCGGAAAACCTGTAGAAATTATATCAAAATCAATAAGTTTCGCTAACAGTGTACGATAATATCAGAAAAACATCGTCGTAATTACAAATGAACAAAAAAAATCTCAAGAAAATGGCGACATTCTTAAAACTGCAGAATGTTAGAAAAATATCGATTTTTGACTAGGATAAAACATTTTCAGACAGGTTTCCGCAAAATTCTATGAATTTGTACTCGGTTGAATATTTTTTACAAAAAAATTAAGATTTTATGCACAAAATTAAAGAAAAACAGAAAAATAAAATAATTCCAAAATGAAAATAAAATCAACGAAGCTCAGTGGAGCGCACTTACTAGCTTTCGCGGTAGGCATGTCGCAGGTGTCGCGGTATGCATGCCGCAGGTGTCGCGATAGACATGCCGCAGATATCGCGGTAGGCATGCTGCAGGTGTCGCGGCAGGCCTGCCGCGAACTCTCTCCTTCGCGGTAAATGAAAAGCATCCTCAAAGCAGGCGACCACCTGCGGCAGGCCTACCGCACATCACCTGTGCGCACACTTTGCCCCGCCCCCTCCAGCGAGGAGAAAATCAGTACTTCGGGAGGCCAACTTTGAAGAGCCAAAACTCGAGAAACACTGGAGATTTTGAAACGAAAATTTGGGAACATGCTAATATCAACAACTGGAATCTATTTTTGTCGACAGTTTGGCGAAACTATTATGTTTTAGAAACACGTTGCGGTACCTAGGTATGGAACTCCGCCCACTCCATGTGATGAGAGAGTGCTAGCGGGAGAAAGGAAATACATGAGATCGGTGGACTAGAAATGCGTGGCCGGTAGTAAAAGAATCACCGTGTTCACAGAGCGTCCTCTTATCCGCTCGGCATTTATTTTTAACGGATTCCGTAAAACGTAAAATTTACGGTTTAAAAATCCGTAAATATTTTTCACAGTTTAGTAAAGAAAATGAGTTGCTGAAATGTGAATAGGATTTTCAACGCGAAGGTCACTGCCTTTGTTTATCGTTGGTTTCATCGGTTCGGTGGTTCAGTGGTTGTGTGTTCAATTGGTAATGGTTAAGCACAGGCAAAACGCGTACGATTTCAACAGATTCTAAAAATTACGTCAAAAGAATGTGTAGAAATCAATTGAAATGAACTCTTTCTAGACTGTTGAAACTCTTTTTGATCATTGCTTTGGAAAGAGTTTCAACAGAGTTTAGAAAGAGTTCATTTTAATTGATTTCTACACATTCTTTTTACGTACTTTTTAGAATCTGTTGAAATCCTACGCGTTTTGCCTTTGAGGGTTGGTTTCGTTCCCCATGCCATTGAAATTTTTTGTAATTTTTGACAAGATTCCAGATAACGTAATTGAAGCTTTTTTTAAAACAATAATACGTTGCAAATAATTGTATATTTTTAAATATTGTACTTCAAATGATTAAGGAAAGAAATTGAATTGAACGGAATTTGTGTCATACAAATTAGAGCACTCCGCCTAATAAAAATTAAAAAAAAATTATTATCCTCCGGGATGCCGCATTTCTTAAATAGCAAAATTTACTGAATTTTCAGATACTTGCAACAATGGGATGTGGATGTGGATGTGGATGATCGGCGCTTAGACAACGAAAGCGAGGAATTTTGTGATCATTAAAATAATTTTTGTATTAAATTTGTATATTTTTTCAATAAAATTCGATAAAAGTAGAAACAGTGTTAGTTTTTATTGGAAAATATAAAATAAAGAAAAAAGCAAGAAGGGAGTCACCCCGAAATGTAACCGTGGCGCTTCACCAGTGACACTTTGTTTTCTCGTATCTTTCTGTTTTTCTTTTTGCCATCAGCGTGCCTCAAAAGTATTAAAAGTATCACAGACACACAAACAATGCAAATTTTTTATTATCTCGTCATAAATATGTCGTTTTAATTTGAAAAATGCATCATCAATTTAAATATGAATCCCATCCTTTTGAAAACTCTACTGTGCTGGCCCTTCAGAACTTTTCGATGTCAATTTGGAAGTAGTGCCAGACGAACTGGCAACATTCCTATTCGCAGAATTGTTGTTAACAACACCCTGCGCCCTATCGTTCTCTATCGGCTGCTCTTCGGTCGTCGAACCTCCTGTCGACAAGCTCGGTTCCACTTCAATTGAATCCACATCCGTTCCAATATCGTACATTTCGTTCTGAGCAGGGTCGTACCATACTCTTTCCAATATGACGTTTTTGGGTAGTGGTTCGGGCGGGTCAAACTGAAAAGACTCTTCTATTTTAGTACCCCAAAAATTATGGCTCCGGGATATTTAGCAGCCAGGCGTTTAGCAGCTATTACGTGTTCGTGATATGATGATGTCGCGGTGTTTGCAGACTGTGTGAGAACTTGCGCAAGTTCTCACACAGTCTGCGAACACGGCGGTATCACCAATCCACGAACACTTATTATGGATTCGTGACGTAGCGAGAAAGCGTATCAAGTTATGCGTCAGCAAATGTTGCGTCTCGCCACGATTCAGCTCTTGGCGGCGTGAGAGTAAACCATTTTTGCTAATTTTTTTTTCATTTTGCTTGCGCACAACTTGCAGCAACGTGTCGCTACGTCACGAATCCATAATAATATTATTGTTTTAGAAAAATTGACACCTGGCGAGAGGCACTGTATGCTGGCTGGAACGTTATTGGCAATGCGCCCCGCTGAGTGTCTGCGTCTCTCCAGTAAGAGTGTTTTTTGTTTTAGTCAGCCCCCGTTTGCCCCGTTCGCCTGTACATTTACCCGACCGTTTCTGCCCCCCCGCCTTAACTGGGTTTGAGTGTAAGGTTGCTGCGCAAAATGTGAGCATCATGCTCATATTACTAAAACGACTCACACTAGGTTCCAATGGCATATAAATGTGTCCCTTCTTTTTAAATTTACTCGACGACGTATCCGATTTTTGCTGATCCTCGACCTTTTTTTTATACGCTCGAATTTTTGCATCATTCCTTTCCCTCGATTTTTGTTCTCGATGTTTCCCATGTTTCCCATGTTCCCCATGTTTCCGATGTTTGGCTTTCTTGGCAGACTTTGGCAGATTGGCGTTTGGGAGACTTGACTTTTCTTCTAGTTTGTCACTCTGAAATTGCATATTGGGCTTTCTGTCACGTTGCGACTTAAAACGAAACCCTGCCCACATTTTTTGCGTTTTTTTCGAACACCGTAAAACTTGTAATAGAGTGCATACACCCTTATGTTCTACTCTCTTTTTTGATGCGCCTAAAAATTGAAGTGCTCGCATCTAACTTTCAAACCAAAATGGTATCATTTTTCAAGCATATTCATAAAAGATAAAAGATTAAAAAGAGGCTACCCTGAATCAGAACTGTCCCAAATCAGAACTGTCCTGAATCAGAACCGTGTCCTGAATTAGAACTGTTCGTATCAGAACTGTCCCTAAGCAGAACTGTTTGTTTCAGAACTGTTTTTTTCTTTGATTTCTTTCATTTTTTTGCTATTTTTTTGATAAATTATTTTCAAATCGGCCAAAATTGCGCCAGGTATTGGGAAAACAAAAAAGTTGCAACGCGGTGTTTGCGTACTTTTAAAATTCAAACGAAAAGGGGGACGTCTCTCTTCATTTGCCATGCTATTTCTTTGATTGCCGTTTGAATTTTCAAAGTACGCAAACACCGCGTTGCAACTTTTTTGTTTTCCCAATAAGAGGGAATATACATTTTGACCATTTCAAAAAGGAATATTTTTTGAAAAAATGCTGGTCACCGGTTTCCTAGAGTTTTTGGCGCGTATTCGGCAGGAATTGGCAGCTGTGTGGCTAAGAGCCATGGAAAACGGATAATTGCCTTAAAAAGGCTAATAGCCATCGAATTCGAGACGTGCGCCAAATACATATGGGACACGTGTCGATTCGATGACTATTATCGTACAAAACCAGATAATTTTTTTTCCCCCACCCAATACTACAATTTAAGCAATTTTCCCAAAAAGTTGGGACCTCCTTTAATTGAGATAGGTGCAAAAATATAAAATACATTGATGAAAAAAACATTTTATACAAATCTTGGTTGTTCTGCGCACATACTCCGCGTCTTGAACGCATCCCAATTTTTCGAAAATTTTCGAAAATTTTTCGGTCGAAAAATTTTTCGCACAGCCCTGTTCGGGACTACGTTTCAGAAAACTTTTTTGAACTTTTTTCTAGACTTGGCAGAATGCCACTGTCGAGACACAGGCACATGCGAAATGGCGCGAATTCCTTTACGTAGGGTCTAGCACACCGTGAGGGGCATAAGACGGGAGTGAGAAAAATCTGGTATCTTTCTTATATATATTACGATATGCTAGAGTTGCGCAAAAGCTGCCCCCGGCAAATCTGCCGAATCCCGTGTCAATTTGCCAATTAGCTCCGGAATCGGCGGCCTCGTTGCCCATTAGCTTCAAAAAATTACCTGAGTACTTTCAACCGTTTCCGTCTCATCATTTTTCTTATTCACCACTTTCTCCGCTTCCCCACTCGCTTCCGGATTCGTCGTGTTTTGTTTTTCTTCGTTTCCTTCAGGTAGTGGATCTACGCAATTATCTGTTTGCCCGGCCACTTCGTTATCGGTAGGGTTATCTACGACTTCTTGTACTACTGGATCTGAAAAGAAATAAAAACATTGAAAGAAATATTAACTAATTGTATACCTTTATTTATAGTCGGTTCTGTAGGACTCGTGCTTAGTTTGTCAGCTAGCTGGGACCATTTCTTGCAAAAACCTAACCACACGCATAAGGCGCAAATGACCGCCAAGACGCCCAAAACAGCCAAAACGATTGGCCTGAAAGAAATATGTTTTAAAAGTTAGCTTAACTTGAAAATAATTTACCACAAGCTCATCTCATCAGGTGTTTTTGAGAAGAAAGTTGTGAAAAAGTTGTCTGCTTGTCGTAATAACGTCCCGAGTGTGTCATTTTGACGCATGGAAGCGTATTGTAGTCCTTCCAGCTTGATGAGGCTTTGCTCGGCGTTTAAAACTTTTTCTGACTGTCCGACCCTTGATGATTTCAAATAATTGATTGCGGAAACCATCGATGAGAAGTTAAATTCCGGAATTTTATTAGCGTCAAGAAATAATAACGATTTCCCAAACGACGTCAAATTGCTTTCAGGGAGAGTTGAATTCGAAGGAAGAGATTTGATTACTGGAAAAAGACTAGACAGAGATGTGTTTAAAGAGGAGATATCGCTCCATCCAGTACCAACTAGTTGCTTCTCATTGGCTGACAGACTTTCAATTAACTCTACCAATTTTTCGCCATTGGTTGCCAAATTTTGTAAATCTTGATTCAGGTCTTCCCTTTGAAATAAACGCAAAGCACGTTCGGTGTACGCCAGTTGAGACGTTAAGTTGCGAGCAGAAGAAAATCCTGAGAACCGATGCAAAAATCCTGTTTCCTTCATTTCCAGTTGTAGACTTTCTTCTAACAACTTCGATCCGTTCATTTTGGATTTCACCGAAACCAAAAAATTTGAAATTCCATCGATAACCTTACGTTCTTTTTCGGAAAATAAACATAAGGAATTTAACAGATTGACGAGATTTTCTACTGCCGCAATTTCAGACTTAACTCTTTGTGGAATTGCTATTAAGCTTCGAATGTTGTCGAAAGTGGTAGTGGTGTTGAATTCGACAATCGTTTTAAAGTATCGTGTGGTTGCATCTTTAGCGCTTACGAGAAGATCCAACTGGTTTTGGAAGAATTCGAGGTTCTGTGAATATTTTGATATATTCAATTCTTTTTTCAACATGTAGAATTTGTCTTCGTCTTTTTTCTGCTTTTCTACAGCTGTCCCAATGCCATATAATTCTTCTACCGAAAACTGAGCAATTTCAGGCGCGTCGAGAAAACCTGCCAGCTGGATTTTGAAACTTGTGAAAGGCTCCGAAGAGTTCAAAAGTTGATTGAACTCATCCAAGACTATGGAGTTCACATCGACAATTGATCCCAAGTTTGCAAAAGTGCCGTTCACCTTGGACAACGAGTCCGATACGTCCACTGGGTTGGCCTTATTAATGATTCTCAAAGAAATCAGACTTTTCCGGGTAGTATTCGCGTAAGTTTCTCTGTCCCATTCTATCGATATTTTTTCTAGTGAGCTAAGCTGACTTTGAAACATCTTTATAGGTCCTAGTACTTGTATCAACTCACTCACAGACTTTCCTCCATTTAAAACTCTTTTGATCCAATCTTCTTCGAGGTTCTCGAACAGTGTTGCGAAGTCTTTTGAGCCTTTAGGAAATCCAACAAGCAATTTCTTATCATATCCGAAGACGCTTGGTGCAAGTACTGTGTTTATGTCATCTAACATCTTAATGGCATGATGTTTGTTCTTCGCATCCAACCACGACTTGATAGTGGAGATGGATGACAATAAACTGTTCAAACTTGTCTTCAGATTGTTGAGAAATATTTCGCTGGTCAGAAGCTGGTACTGCTCGAAATCAACGACGAATGAACGCAAATCCTCCAAAGTTTTAAAATTCTGGATGCTGATGTTGTTTTTCTTTAATGTAGTTAAATGTTCACTATGGGCAGATAACATCGGCGAATGGAAAAATGTAAAATGTTCAACAGCCATATCGAATTTCGGATTGGAAGAATTAATCTCCTGGGAAAGATTTTTCAGGCTCTGGACTGATCGACCAACTGAAGATGATATTGAGCTCAAATCAATGTTGAAATCATTCAAAGAGGAAAACATTTGGCTGATTGAAGATGAATGTGAAGTAGAGTCGCCAAGAAGCAAAACTTTGCTCAACTTTTCGGTAGTTTCATTAATCGTCTGTGCTGGTCGAGCAGTTATCAAATCGACTGTCTTCACAGCCTCGACAGCGACACGGGAGTCCTCTTCATCGATGCTATCGAGCAGAGTCGAATTTCTCACATCTAATGCTTCAGCCATAACCTCTTTCATCGTTACAGATCCGTCATTAAATTCATTCTGCAGTGCAATCGCATTCATCAGACGAACTAGAGCGGCCGTTTTTTCCTCGGCTGTATTGAGAGTATTCAGATCCTTGCTCCAATTATTTTCAGACTTGGTGAACCACGAATATAATAGAAAAAGCACAATGGCTAGCACACCAAGTACAGCATATATTTTAAACTTGCTGACACTGGCTGCACGAGACGAACCATTAACTTTCTCATCTATTGTTTCCTTGTTTATCTTGCATGTATTTTCCGAATGACTGGAGTCGCTCAGACTCAGTTCAGTTTGTGACAGCAGTCGGCCTGGAATTCGTTTCATGACTCTAAAATTCTGGACACATGTTTTCCTCAAAAAGGGAACTTTTTCACGTAATGGGTCTATTCACGAAAACCTGCAAAATATGCAAAAAAAAATTCAGCGAAAATACGGAGAATGCTCCGATCAGTCTGAAAATTTTGACAAAAAATGTCAAAAATACTCCCGGGCATGTGCAGATAATTTCAGACCAAACTGCAGGTAGTGGTGACCGCCGCCTTCTGAGAGGTCACAGGTTTGAGTCCGTCCTCACCCCCGGGTTTACCCAGCCTCTAATTGGGTAGTAGAGAATTCTACGAAGATTGCTCGGTCATTTCCCTAGCCAGGAATCGACTTTAATAATGTCAGGCTCGGAACAGTCGTCCGCAGAAAACCGTGATTTTCAGTACCTTCGGTACTTGAAGAACGGATCGACTTTGAAATCTTTATTTGTTGTTGTTTTGCATATTTTGCTGGTTCCGTGAATGGGGGTACCACGGTTTAGAACTCGCACGAAATAGAACTGCTACGGAATAGAATCGCGCGGAGTAGAACAGGCTGAAATTAAACTGTACTATAAAAGTAACTGCACGAAATAGAATTCAGGGCCTCACAATGTACAAGAAAATAATTATTAGGATTGTTCGAGCGATTCTGGGTCGGTACAGCTCAATTTCAGGCGATTCTATTCCGCGCAGTTCTATTCCGAAACACCCCCCCCCCCCCCGGTGAATAAACCCATAAATAAACAAATTACTTTTTTAATAAGATAAAAATGACGAGATCATTTAATTACCGAAAAATTTTATTTGCAACGCGCACTGTTTTCCAGGTATCGCGAGTCAATATTTTTCAACCCTTTTCATGCAACAAATAAGAATAGTTGGGTTAGAATAGTTTGAAAATGGCTTTGAAAAGTTTGAAAGCATCTTAAAAAAGATTGATGTTAGCATGAAAAAGTTTGAAAAAGATTAAAACTTTTGAAAAAGTTTAAACGTGTTTTTCAAGTTTGAAAATAAAATAGCTCTTGAAAAGTTTTAAAAAGTGTAATAATGGCTTTATTGATACTCAGAAAAGTTTGACTGAATGACTGAACTGATATAGTGGCTAGTGAGTTTCATATTCAACCTGAGATTTTCCCGAGATTCTTTTTTTTTTGGTATTCTAAGTACGGAGCGCTGCAAACACGCTTCCTTCGCACAGACGCCACGTTGACGACGAGAGAGTGCAGAAAATTGAGAGAGCGTGGACGATGTTTAGCTTTGATTTTTTTTTCGATTGAAGCGAGTTTGCAGCACTTTGTACCGAGTATAGATAGTCAAAACGGCACAAAATACTAAGGCTTCAGTTCGGTAAACTTTAAAAAGGTGGACATAGCAGCGCTTTCGAAAATCTATTATGTTCAAATGTTTTGCGACTTTCAAACCAATAAAGCATTCACTAAACCATACATCTTCAATGCACTTCCAGAGAGTTGCGAAATGGAAAAAAGCTCAATGAAGAAAGTAACTCACCTGAATCAGAAGAGGACAGTCGAACTCCGTCACTTTCGGTTGACGGCGGTTCCACTGAAAAGTTTAAAAGATTGATGAGTTTTTCAACCATTAAAAAAGACAAATGTTTGCATAACAGTATTCAATTTTAGCCCCTTACCCTAATTCTAATAAAGTCCCCCCCCCCCATTCCAAAACAACACTAATATAGTACCCCACCCGGTCTTTCCTGGAAGAACAACCCCACACCAAAAAAACATGTAACACGGAAAGTTCACGTAAAAAAGATGGGTGTGTATACGCATGACCGAAAATGTGGAAAAATTAGCGGTGCCGCACCACGTGTCAGTCTTCTTCCTGGTTTTTGCTCAAGAAAGTGCAACAATTTCTATCAGATACCAAATTTTGGGCAGCCTCGCAACATGGGTTTAGGCCACGCGTTTTAGAAACGACGAACGACAAACGACATCACCACCAGTTTAGACGAAGGTAAACAAGTAGATATGGTGTTTTTGACTGCGCCAAAATTTTCGACAGAATGCCACAAAATAAGCTTATGTTAGAGAAACTAGTCGAGACCAGACTAAATCGCAATTCAATAACTGGATGAAATACCTCAGGGGTACCTCAGGGGTCATTTCTATCCTTTTATTTTGTTAATATGTTAATGATATTAGTTCAAACATTCCTCCACCGATCGTTACAAAAAAATATGCCAACGACTTGAAAATATACCATTCCTATCATGAATAAGAACCTGATCATCAACTACAACTAGCAATTAATGCGGTAGAGCAATGGTCAAGCAACGCCCAACTAGCCCTTAACACTTCAAAAACGATATTCTTAAGTATTGGGTATAAACCAAAAAATTTAAGCTACACATTAAGAAACACCCCCCATAAAAAGGGAAACAGTAGTACGAGATCTTTACTATTATTAAGCACTGAAGTTTGTCAGTATGTGTGTGAGATTTCATGTCACCAACTTTTTCTCCTTCTTCTAGCGGACCGATTTGCACCAAACTTAGCTAAGCATTTTGAAACACAAGGGGCATGAGGCGGCCGAAGTTTTTTTCAGAATCGAACAAGTTTGAATGGTAGCATACTGTATGCACTTAGAATTTTCTCTTTTCCCACTTTTCTCGAGTTAACGTGTGGCGTATCGGTATTTCTTTTAAGTCTACGAGTCGCGTCCGGATCTACTGCACCAGCTCGATTGATTGGAGTGGTCCTGTGGTCAAGTGGATAAGCGCTTTGGCTGTGATTCTTGATTTGTTTTGTAGGCCGGGGATCAATACCTTACTTATCTTTATAGTTTTTGTTAGGAATTTCGTGTTTTTTTCTTATCTTTCAGAGCTCCAACTTTTTGGGAGACATGGAAATCTTCAATTTTCAAATGAAAGCTATCCTTTTTTTATCTTATAACAGGGGTGTGTTGAATTGATGCGGAATAAAATTTTTTTATCAAAAACAGAGGATAAAGCTACTCAAAAAAAACACAATGGGATTAGTAGAACGAGCAATTCCTCTGCCTATTGAGAAACGAAACGGATTTTAAAAATCTAGACTGTTTAATAATACTAGGAGAAACTCTTCTGAAAACCGAGGGGAAACACTAAATTAGGGGAATTCAAAACCGAGAAATTTTCGTCAGTTACCGTATTTCCTCTAATATAAGCGCACCTCTAATTGAAGCGCACCTCTAATAAAGGCGCACCCTGAGAGGTGCTTCGAAAAATAGAGGCGCACCCTCTAATTGAGGCGCACTCACTGGCTGTACATTTTTCCTTTTTAGTTTTGCGGATTGAAGCGCACCTCTAATAGAGGCACATTTGGAAAAGAGGTTGAAAAATAGAGGCGCATGCGCTTAAATTAGAGGAAATACGGTAAGTTTTGTTTTTCTACGGTTTTGGAAAATTTTTTTAGGATAATTTGCGAGAGAGTCAGGGGAAAATGGTGAAAACGAGAAAGAAGTCTGAACTTCCCGCCACTTGGTGTACTCCGCGCGGTATCTTTCTTTGAAAATTTAGAGTACGGTGGTTATTTGATGCTTTTGTGCAATGAATCAGGAAACAACTACCAAAAACTGTTTTTTCCTGCATGGAATAGGTTCGTAACACAATTCTAACGCAATAAATTGTTTAAAAATTGGGTAGATAGGAACAAAATAACATTTAGACATTTTTTCGGAATGTGATTAGCGCATGCTCAAAATTTTAAATAAATTTAATTTTGGTGGATTGCTAATTTTCCTGTAAAACTTTTTCAAAATTCAGGGAGGCTCGCGCGTCCCCAAGCACACCCAGAAGGTTTTTGACGGCGACAGCCGGCAACAACCTTCTTGTTGAATTAAACCAATGAAGAAAATAACTCACATGAATCCAAAGAGGAGAGTGAGTCACTTTCGGTTGGAGGGTGTTCCACTGAAAAGTTTAAAATATTTATGACTTGTTCCAACATTAAAAAAGAAACATTTTTACATAACCCTATGATAACAAATATCACACACTTACTTATCAGACGGTTAAGCAGCAGAAGACAGCTCCAGAACAATCACAGTCCAATGAATAAAAGTTGTTTATCCAACTCTCAACTGAAAGGTGACACGTCATGATCAGATAAGATCAGTTCAAAAAAGGAACAGTTCACGTATATTTTCACATTTTCCTATTTTTTAAATTGATATTGTCAAGACGTAGAAATTGTTATCAATTCAATCTTCTTGCCGGCTACCACAAGAGTTCACGCGCAAAATCTAAGGCCACACCCCCTTACTCAGGTAATTTTCGGCAGCTTATGGGCAACAAGGCCGCCAATGGCCGAGAAAAATGGCAGTTTGCCACAGGATTCGGCAGATCTGCCCGGGGCAGACGATGCGCAGGTCATGCGCAGCTGATCGGCAGCTCATGCGCAGCGCCTAATCTGCCACTCAGTGGGCAGCTCAGGCGCAGCTGATCGGCAGCTCAGGCGCAGCTCAGGGGCAGCTCACGCGACGCAACTCCATGCGTCGCGTGCCTTTGCTGTGGCGAATGGCGCATGGGCGTTGCATCCTATTTTACCTTTCTACGTTTTCCTTTTTTTTTTTTAACGTAAGATACATTATTTTATTGATAGTTATTTACACAATGTATAATGTTATTATTATTATTTTTTAAAATTTGTCGCCTCCGAAGCCTTTTCACGCTAATTTCATGCAATTTTCGAAAATTATCCTAAATGCTCGTTTTATTCGTAAAAATTAAAAAAAAAAAGATTAAAAATTCGCGTGAAGAGGCGGATTTTCAGTATAAAGTTCATGCGGTCTCAAAGTGACAACTTTTTAAAAACAATATTAACACTTTTCTGTTTGCTTTTCTAATTTTTATATTATAATGAATACGCGGCGGAGTGACATTTTTTTCACGGTTTTATATTTTTTATTTAGAAATAATTGAAGAAATGAAAACATTTTTTGTCTCCCAGTTTTATGTGAAATATTGCTCCGTCACGAATCTATTATACTGTGTTTTAAATCGATTTGCATCACGAAAAAATATATTCCGCCCACATTTTCACGCGAAATTTAGTGCATTTTGAGATTTTTCGTCAAACACTTAGGCGGTGTTTTCTTTTTTTCGTGATACAGCTCGATTGATAACAATAAACCTTTTCCGCTGTATTCACTTTTTCTCTATCGAAAAAATACGAATTGTTTTCAGTTCCGACGCAGAAATGGCCCGCTCAAAACTAAGCATGGAAGGATCATTACGACATTGTTTGAAACGCAGTGAGTAAAATATTATGATTTCAAGCGAACTGCATCATCACAAAAAAATTTTTTTCAGAGAAAAAAGGATTTTTCAACAACCCCAACAACAACCACGCGACGTCTCAAAAACGGACATCTCGAAGCCGGGCATTTCGAAACCGCGTCAACCGGGAGGTGAAAAGTGAAATAGTGAGTCGATACAAAACATATTTTTAAAAATTTAATAAAAAAGAATCAAAAAGTGCACACACTTTGTTGTTTGTAAAAAAAAAGTGCACACAAGTCATTTCCTCGAAAAACCTTGCTTCGTGCAGCGGTTATTTTCATCAGACATGTCGCGGTCCGGGCCGGACCAATGGTGAAATTTGTCGGCCCGGAAATTTTTATAAGACGTGAAATGAAGAAAAAATACCTGCTTAAAAATAAAAAAAAATTTAATCACAAAAAACGAATTTTACGTGAAATTGTAATGGGGTTATTCACGAAATGGCAAAAAACTGCGCGAAAACTCGGAAAATGCTCCGATTGATCTGAAATTTTGGGAAATAAGGGGAAAAACTCTCCCGGGCATTACCCCAAAATTTCAGACCAAAATATCGATTTTTAAGAAATATTGCATTTTTCTCTGAAAATGCTTAAAATCGATATTTTTGTCAGAAATTTTGGGGTAATGTCCGAGAGAATTTTTTCCTTTATTTCCCAAAATTTCAGGTCAATCGGAGCATTTTCCGAGTTTTCGCGCAGTTTTTGGCCGTTTTTTGCCATTTCGTGAATAACCCCATAAGACAAAAAAATATCTCCATTTTTTTCTGATATGTCTTCATTTTTTCGAATAAAAAAGTGATAAAAATTGTCACTCCGCCACGAATTCATTATAACGTTACATTACAACGTTACAAAAAAAAAGAAAAAAATATCATTATAACATTATAATTATATATAACGACGCAATTACTTCGATAATTTGTTTTTAAATGATTGAAAAAAAAACGAAAAAAACAATTGATCGGGCCGGTCCGGGTCGGCCCGCGGGCCAGCCCGAGTTTCGTCATGTCGTGATGTTCATAGAAATAAATTAATTTTTAGAACAAGAGAAAAAACTCTTTTCAATAAAAAATTAGTAGAATTCAATTTCATAACGGTTATGGCTTTATGGGCCTATTTACATGCATTTTCCTGTCATTTTCTTCCTATGCATTTTTTTCGATAGGATTAAAATCAAGTTTACATAGGAGGAAAATAACAGGAAAATTTATGTAAGAAGGCCCATAATCGTTCTGAAATTGAATTATATTAATTTTTTATTGAAAAGAGAGTCTGTGGGCGTTTTTTTTTTCCTTTTTACTGTTCTAAAAATTAATTTATCACTATGAAAATAACCGGATCTAGCGAAAATCAACAACGAAGTTCGAAGATCTTTGGAAAATGATTTGGACAAATGGCGAGAAGTTAAAAGTCTCGAAGCCGCGGTGAAAGGAAGAAGCTTGAAGAAAACGAAGCGAGCACTGACACTCAAATCCTCCCCGTTCACGAATTTAGAACGGCCGGATGGATCAACGACATACAATCGTCCCGAGATCAGGAAGCTAGTTCTCACTCACTTCTCCAATCTGTACGCAGCGACGACGCGAGAGCCACAATCCAGATACAACCATCCAGATGAGCCGGAAATTCTCCAACATGAGGTCGAACACGCAATAGTCACCTCAAAGACGAACATTTCGCCAGGACCTGATCAGATTACAATGCTACAATTAAAGCTGGGAATTGAGAGCATAGCTCCTCATCTCACAGCCGCACTGAATCAAGTCCTCACGAACGGGAGAACACCGGAAGACTGGAAGACGGTGAAGATTTCTCTCCTTCCCAAGACCACGAAACCGAAGAAAGTGAAAGATTATCGTCCGGTTGCGTTGTCCTCAATCGTCTCAAAACTCTTCACAAAAATCCTTACGAGAAGGATCACCGCCAAAAGCGAGGATTACCTGGAAGAGTCACAAGCAGGATTCAGACGTGGAAGAGGATGCGCAGACAACATTCAAGTCGTCGCGCAGATGTGGGAAAAGTGCACCGAATTCAAGATTCCGCTCGTAGCGGTCTTCCTGGATTTCACTTGTGCCTTCGACAACGTTAATTGGACGAAGATATCCCAAGTCCTGAACAATCTTCAAATCGGAAGAAACGTGATTCGGGCCTTAAACAACTCAAACTCTTCGGCGATTGGAGAGCTGAACGTTCTGAACAAGAAGATGAGGTTCAAGATCAAAAGAGGAGTACGTCAAGGTGATTCGTCGTCTCCACTACTCTTCGCGCTGGCTCTTCAGGCGATCTTGGATGAGCTAGACCCAGCACCTTGTGAGGATGATAAGACCGGAATTGACATCAATGGAGAATCAATTCACCGTTTGGAATTCGCAGACGACGTTGTTTTATTCGCGAGCTCTGTGAAAGAGGCAGAAGATAGAGCAAATCGGATTGCAATGGGATGTCCCAAGTACGGCCTCAATATAAACCCGTCCAAGACGCAAATATTGATGAATAAGTACGTCACAAGATCAGATATCGATATTCTGAACACGAGGATTGAAATCTCCCAAAAGGTCAAATACCTCGGAAGAACGTTTGCGGACGACGGATCTCTCACTGAAGAAGTCGCTAGAAGGATTCGCGCGGGATGGGCTGCTTTCAACGCCATTCGGCGGGAGCTCTTGCAGTCTCCTCAGAAGACAAGAATAAGACTTCTCACAACAACTGTCATCCCAGCGATGACTTATGGATGCGAGACATGGACTTCCAAGGAGGCAGACACGAAGAGACTACAGAGAGCGGTTAGCAACATGTTCGAAATTGCCGGATGTGACCCACCAGACATGGAAAAGCAAGTCTTACGAAGAAAACTGAAGTGGGCAGGACACGTATCACGCATGAAATACGACAGATGGGCGAAGATAGTATCAGAATGGGATCCTAGGGGATCAGCACGACCACGCGGTCGTCCTCCGAAAAGATGGGCCGACGACATCAAGGATTCGATCAAAATCTTCATCCACAATGAGGCCCTCAGGGGCAACCTCGGGCACGGCCGCCGAAGAATTGGCATACTCGAGGCAAGACGAGCATGGTCCACTGTCGGAAGGGATCGTGTAACTTGGCGCAGCTTGGTTCGCAGTATCCAGGATGGAAACTGAGGTCGAACCTCACAAGTATCACAAGTATTTTTGTCAGAAATTTTGGGGTAATGTCCGAGAGAATTTTTTCCTTTATTTCCCAAAATTTCAGGTCAATCGGAGCATTTTCCGAGTTTTCGCGCAGTTTTTGGCCGTTTTTTGCCATTTCGTGAATAACCCCATAAGACAAAAAAATATCTCCATTTTTTTCTGATATGTCTTCATTTTTTCGAATAAAAAAGTGATAAAAATTGTCACTCCGCCACGAATTCATTATAACGTTACATTACAACGTTACAAAAAAAAAGAAAAAAATATCATTATAACATTATAATTATATATAACGACGCAATTACTTCGATAATTTGTTTTTAAATGATTGAAAAAAAAACGAAAAAAACAATTGATCGGGCCGGTCCGGGTCGGCCCGCGGGCCAGCCCGAGTTTCGTCATGTCGTGATGTTCATAGAAATAAATTAATTTTTAGAACAAGAGAAAAAACTCTTTTCAATAAAAAATTAGTAGAATTCAATTTCATAACGGTTATGGCTTTATGGGCCTATTTACATGCATTTTCCTGTCATTTTCTTCCTATGCATTTTTTTCGATAGGATTAAAATCAAGTTTACATAGGAGGAAAATAACAGGAAAATTTATGTAAGAAGGCCCATAATCGTTCTGAAATTGAATTATATTAATTTTTTATTGAAAAGAGAGTCTGTGGGCGTTTTTTTTTCCTTTTTACTGTTCTAAAAATTAATTTATCACTATGAAAATAACCGGTGCAGAGATCAAGGTTTTTCGAGGAACTGACGTGTGTGCACTTTCTGATTCATTTTTTATTAATTTTTTGAAATGACTTTGTATTGACTCACTCGCGGAGCCAACCCCCTCCGTTTCCTCCATTTTTATTTTACGGCCCGTTCCTCCTCATTGTTTTCACTTTTCCGCCTATTTTGCTATTCTTGCCATTTTTTGTCACCCCCCCCCCCTCTTGCCGTTTTTTTTTCTCATTTCTCGTGTTTCTCGCTATTGTGAAAACAAAACATTGCAACGCGGTGTTTGCGTACTTTTGAAATTCAAATGAAAATGGGAACAAATTTTTTCATTTCCCATGCTATTTCTTTCATTCCCGTTTGAATTTCAAAAGTACGCAAACACCGCGTTGCAATTTTTTTGTTTTCACAATAAATAATTTTTTAAATTGTTTTTATATTGTTATCCCTTTTTCTCAACATTTGCTTTTTTCAATAAATGTTTGTTATAATTTTGTATATTTTGGCAATATATTTTGGGACGTTAAACAGCAGCTCGGGCGCAGGTCATGGGCAGCTTGGGCGCAGGTCAGGGGCAGCTTGGGCGCAGGTCAGGGCAGCTTAGGCGCAGGTCAGGGGCAGCTTGGGCGCAGGTCAGGGCAGCTTAGGCGCAGGTCAGGGCAGCTTGGGCGCAGGTCAGGGGCAGCTTGGGCGCAGGTCAGGGCAGCTTAGGCGCAGGTCAGGGGCAGCTTGGGCGTAGGTCAGGGCAGCTTAGGCGCAGGTCAGGGGCAGCTTGGGCGCAGGTCAGGGGCAGCTTGGGCGCAGGTCAGGGCAGCTTAGGCGCAGGTCAGGGGCAGCTTGGGCGCAGGTCAGGGGCAGCTTGGGCGCAGGTCAGGGCAGCTTAGGCGCAGGTCAGGGGCAGCTTGGGCGCAGGTCAGGGCAGCTTAGGCGCAGGTCAGGGGCAGCTTGGGCGCAGGTCAGGGGCAGCTTGGGCGCAGGTCAGGGCAGCTTAGGCGCAGGTCAGGGCAGCTTGGGCGCAGGTCAGGGGCAGCTTGGGCGCAGGTCAGGGCAGCTTAGGCGCAGGTCAGGGGCAGCTTGGGCGCAGGTCAGGGCAGCTTAGGCGCAGGTCAGGGGCAGCTTGGGCGCAGGTCAGGGGCAGCTTGGGCGCAGGTCAGGGCAGCTTAGGCGCAGGTCAGGGGCAGCTTGGGCGCAGGTCAGGGGCAGCTTGGGCGCAGGTCACCAAAAAATCTAGTATTATCCTGATTTTTTTCAGAATTTTCCAAAATGTACCAAAAAGTACTTTCCTAGTAAGTTTTGTGGAGCGCACTTGCCTTTTTCGCGAATGGACAATACAACAAACAAACAACAAATGAATTGATAATATACTCGGTATATAGCTCTGCAAACTCGCTCGAATCGAACAAAGAATTTCGCATGCATTTGGAGTGAGGTTTAGAGAAATCAGAGCAAAACATCGACCACGGTCTCTCAATTTTCTGCACCCTCTTGTCGCCAACGTGGCCGCGTCCACCACTGTGCGAAGGGAGCGAGTTTGCAGCGCTCCGTACTGAGAAAACCTTTTGCGACCGCGCACAGTATTCTAGCATAAAAGTGACGGCATATCGCGTTTGCAAATGATCACGCCCCGCCGAGCCGAACCAGCTAAGCCGAACTGTTCTGCACAAGACGCGAAGGTGGACTTGCTGTTTGGATTCACAAGATTGGCTCGAAAGTCTGGTGGAAACGAAAAGGTAGTCGGACGACCGTATCATCACGGCGACGTTCGAGTTTCATCATCTTTTAAAAAATCAGGGAAATTTTTTTGTACGATTTTAATGTGATATTCGGAAATGCATTCTAATTTTCGAAAATTATGCATTGAGTGATAATGACATACGTCGCGGCCGTCGGATTTTTAGGCCAGCTCGATCATCATCTTCGGAAACTTCAAAGCCGTCGTAGGATGCTGTTCAGACTATCTTTCATTTGTGGTCGGACACCGAAATCAGGTAAAAAACGGCACTGCGCCATCCCATTACCAAACCTATGCCTCCTCGTTGTTTTGGACACCGATTTTTCTCCATCTTTATCACTTTGAACGCAGCATAGAGCAGTGCTGAAGACGTGCGACCCCGCCCTCAAAACACTATGCACAGCGGAGGTCGAAACCCGCGAGACGTCGGTCCATTCAAATGCCTTACCCCCACAGCTCGACGTCTCATAAACTTTTGTGTTTTCAGCGAGATTTGTTTTCAGCGAAGTTCAAAGTGGTGTTGTCTTTATCATACGTGTCGCGGGTCGGGCATGCTTGAACTCACTCCAAATACGGCCCGGGCTTAGTAGGGTGAAAAATCAATATCATTTTAAGAAGTTGTGCAATTTTTTAGCCTTCAATTTTACTCACCCTTCTCGTATGTTCGCTTTTTAGGAATTTCCTTTAAAAAAACAAGGCTGCCTCGCAGTCCCGCACTCTAACGCTGCTTTTATTATGACAATTTTTCAAACCCCCAGCAGAATTTACTAATCTTATGAGATATTTTACGAATTTAAAGATGGAGTTTACAGATCTCTTCCAGCCACGATATTACCCGAATCAGTCCTTTCATTTTGCCACCTCATTCTATGACAAGTGTTTTACTCCTACGCTCTGTTCATCAAAACTATGTGACAACCACGCCACGTCGAAATTTGTTCCAAGATGATGATGAATCGGCGAAAAACGGTGTAAAACAAAGTTTGCTTGGTGTTGAGACGCAGAAGACCATTTTTCGGAAAATGGATTTTCAGTTTTTTGGATATTGCCGTTGGTTGTTTGTAAATTCTGAAAATGACCGGCCTAATTGAAGTTAAGGAAGAATTGAACAACTCCACTTCATATTATTTATTTTCAGGGCCGCGCGTACGCAGCCCCGTTACGCAAAAATTGAGCTGTTGGCGAGCCTCAACTCGAGACTGCCACACAGGTCAGCCCGTCCTAAAGTGCAATAGACAGGCCTCACCATGGGGATCCCGCCTTGTTGATCGCGAGATACCCCCAGCCAGGTAAGTTTATGAGTCGTCGAGCTGTGGGGGTAGGGCATTTATATGGACCGACGTCTCACGGGTTGCGACCACCGCTGTGCATAGTGTCTGGAGGACGGAGTCGCACATCTTCAGCACTTCTCTAGGGCACTGTCAGAGGCCATATGCATGAACCTTGTTTGCCGGCTCTCGTCAGGGGTATTAATGGACCTATTCAAAGTACTGTAGAAAAACGGAAAAAATGACAAAAAACTGGGAGAAAACTCGGAAAATGCTCCGATTGATCTGAAACTTTGGGAGAAACTGTCAAAAATGCTTCCGGGCTTGCTCAGAAAATTTTGGACCGAATTATCGATTTTTAAAAAATATTGTTTTTTTTTCTGAAAATTTTTTAAATCGATAATTCGGTCCAAAATTTTCTGAGAAAGTCTGGAAGCATTTTTGACAGTTTCTCCCAAAATTTCAGACCAATTGGAGCATTTTCCGAGTTTTCTTCCACTTGTTTGTAATTTTTTCCGTTTTTCTACACTACTTTGAATAGGTCCATAGGCTCTGGGACGTTTCAAAACAAGACGTTTCAAAACTGGGACGTTTCAAAACTGGGACACTTCAAAACTGGGAAGATTCAAAACCTGCCACTTCAAAACTAGGACGGTTCAAAACTTTGAGTGCAATTGTGCGTCACGGTGTACGCACTAGTGACACCACATGCACATTAAATGTTTATTTTTGTTTTGTCATTGTTTTAAACTCTTTTCACGTACTATTCATTTTCTTTTTTCGTTTTGTCATTTTTTAACTCTCTTCACGCGTTTTCCTCTCGTTTCGAATTTTTTAAAAATAATTGTTTGCCGATATTTAAATTTGGTCAAATTCGTCGAGCTCATGTTTTGTCTTTTGTCGAGTGCTTTACCGGTAAAACGCTTTAGAAAATTTTCCGATAAATTTAACGAACCTTTACCGGTGATTTATTTTATTTAGAAAAACTTCAACCGCGTGTCTTGCATCGGCCAGGCTGAGCAACGGAATTTCACAAAACCGGTAAAAACTGCGCGAAAATTCGGAGAATGCTTAACCTGAACTTTCGGAAATTTATGGAAAAATGCTCAGAAAAATTTGAACCAAAATATTGATTTTTTCTAATACATTGTCATTTTTCTGCTTTACCGGTAAAGGTTCGTTAAATTTATCGGAAAATTTACTAAAGCGTTTTGCCGGTAAAGCACTCGACAAAACACAAAACATGAGCTCGGCGAGTTTGACCAAATTTAAATACCGGCAAAAAATTATTTTTTAAAAAATGCGAAACGAGAGCAAAACGCGTGAAGAGAGTTAAAAAATGACAAAACGAATATAAACATTTAATGTGCGTGTGTTCTGGTGTCACTAGTGCGTACGGCTCCGCGACATTTCGCAACGTGACCTTCCGAAACTGTGACGATTCGCAACTCACGTAGATTTCGCTACTGTGACGTTTCGCAACCAGACGTTTCGGCGCTCGTATAAATCGAAACTTGCAATTTCGAAACTGCGACGTTTCGGGAATGAGACATTTAGTAACTAGCCTTTTGGCAACTAGACATTTCGAAACTGCATCATAAAAATAGTTCTATTTTTTTTTTAAATTTTGTTAAAACTTATCATGAAAATAAAAACAAGTAAATTAGATATACTTTCTTGCCGCTCAAATCGCTTTCAAATAGTCTAAACCAGTTAGTGGTAGATAAGGAGGAATCGGTGTATTTGTGATTGCTTTAATGATTTTAATATCCTTCATGATATCCTGGAGCTTGCGACGGTGATCAACCTTTAAAAAATGCTCAGATTTGGTACGGACTAGATTTACCAGATGATTGGGGTTATGATCTATTGCTTCCTTGTCAAACAGGAACCCTGAAGCTTTGTTGCGGATACATAGAATTGATCCCGAAAAGCTGTGTTGGATACTCATGATCTGGGAATTTGTTGTCTTTTGCAGTGGATTTTTGCTTAATGGAAGTCACGTGAAACATAAAAAAAGGGTGAAAAACAATAAAATCTAAATAATATGATGTAAGAAAACCTTACAGTTTCGAAACATAAAGTTGTGAAAAGTCGGAGTTTCGAATAGTCTAGTTTCGAAGTGACAAGTAGCGAATTGTCCCAGTTTCGATTTATACGAGCGGCGAAATGTCCGGTTGCGAAACGTCACAGTAGTGAAAGCTACGTGAGTTGCGAATCGTCACAGTTTCGGAAGGTCACGTTGCGAAATGTCGCGGAGCCGTGCGTACACCGTGACGCACAATTGCACTCACAGTTTTGAACCGTCCTAGTTTTGAATTGGCAGGTTTTGAATCGTCCCAGTTTTGAAGTGTCCCAGTTTTGAAACGTCCCAGTTTTGAAACGTCTTGTTTTGAAACGTCCCAGAGCCGGTCCATAAGGCTCTGTCTGCAGATCCTCGGTCTCTGTCAGAGGGTCTAAAGGTGTTTTTTATGGTTTTAGGGTTTTCCATCCAACGAGGTTCATCTGTGCTACTTGAGAATAGAACTGTAGCGAAATGGAGCTGTTATTCCGTTGTGCTCAATTTCAGACAGTTCTATACCGTTGTACCCCCTATTATGCATAGTGTACATTCGGTTTTCGTGTGTATTTATTTATTAGATCCGTAAATATACAAGTGAACACAATTAAATTGTGACATGTCATTCATAATGGCTTTTTCAGATGAGATGAGATGAGGTGAGGTGAAATGAGATGACAACATTATATATCAAGGAATGAATGAATGCAGATAAAAATATACGTTGGTGGTTAAAGGGGGTGCCAACTTTGTGGGGAAAGTTGATTTACGAATATAACATTGAAATAGCACAAAAAAAATGTCTTTGATTTTTTTTATAATTTTTACAACAAAAAAAAATAGAAGACCACGAGGAGTACACGAAAAATCGTGGCCGTGGCCTAGGAAACCATTTTCGCGAGAAAAATTTATTTTTCTTGTAATTTCCCTCGTTTTTATCATCGATCTTCGATAAAACATGCTCTAATGGCTTATTAAAATTACAAATAATCGCGAAAACACATTTCAGTCATAAATATCGAAAAATCGATAGTCGGCTGTAGTTCGATTCAACGTTTTAAATAATTTCTTGTGAACATTTTTTGTTCAAATATAAACTTTACAGATAAAAGAGTGAATTTAATGCGGAAATGAGCAGGAAAACGTGCAAAAATTAAAGGTATGAGAATTTTTTTTCCGAATTCGTTTTACCATTACTTTTGGGATCAACACGCATAAATTTGCTATCTGAAAACACGAAATGATGTTTGTACATTATTTCCCAAAGATTAATGCAAAAAAAGGAGAAAAATGTTGAAAAAGAAAATGGCGTTTGAATTTCGCGCCAAATCGTGTACTCCTCGTGGTCTTCTATTATTTTTTTGTAGAAATCATTAAAAATGAGAGAAATTTTTTCGTTCGATTTCAATGTGATTTTCGTAAATCCCCCACCCAAGAGTATATTTTAAGCTACTTTTCCCAGAAAGTCGGCACCCCGTTTAAAGTAATCAACTTCAAAATGGAATATTGGCGGCACAGTTGTCAGCGAATTGTGTGAAATCGTCTCCAAAACTGAGGCAAACGTGCATTAGAGCTTCAGTGTCTTGTTGCGCGTAATGAGCGGCAAATGTTCCACCAACGAGCTGTAAACGGAACACATTTTACTATTCATTGTGAACTTCTGTAAAATACCTCTTCAAAGAGAATCCCCAGTGCAAACCGGTTAGATTCCGGTTGTTTGTACGTCCACTCTCCGTTGGCAGTTCGCATAAATCCGTTGGCACGAACTCGTTTTTGAATGGCGACTGACAATTTGTTCATTTTTATAAAATTCATTGGATGATCCTTGGCAAGCACGTCAGGATTCTGTGCGACTACAGGCTGACAAAATGAGTCTTCAATGACAATTTGATTGGTCTGTTCATCGGCGTGCGGAAAGTTGGAAAAGTTCACATATTTGCACACCGTCACTATTTCCTCCGCCGTTTTCTTCTCGATTTGTCTCGCCATCATGAGTGAATCGAGGAAGAAGACGTGTTCAGGAAGCTGATAATTGATATCGCCGAGAAGATTTGCACGGCTGATTTCTCCGTAAATCACTCGCAAGTCGTATTTGAGAGCATTGTGGCCAACTGGAAATGGTGATGCTTTTTGGAGAAAGTGGTTTAATTTATATTAAAACAAGCCTGGCTTCATCAAAAGCTACTTTTGATTTTTTTTTCATTTAAATTGTTGTGGCGCAGGCGGTTAAATGCTTTCTCAGTAAACGAAAGACCGGAGTTCGAGTTTTTGTGTTGGTCTCGGGCGCTCAGTTCGCTTCCGCCATGCAGTTTGGACCCAAACGGAATTTTGATATACCGTAAAACCTATGCTTTTGATGCAGCCAGGCTTGTTTATTCATTAAAAAACAGTTAAAAAACATTAAAAGGTAACAAAAAAATTATGGCGAAAAATGTAATTATGTTTACGGAGCATCACACAATCCGTCAATATCGAATCATATCGTTTGTCAAGGTCCATTTCCGCATATCGACGAGTAGATACTCAACTGAAAGAAACGGTATAATTCAATATTAGCCCCCACCCCAATATGGCCCCCCACTTTGTATACAACCTTGTTAAAGCCCCCACCCAGTACAAAATGGGTGGGGGGTTTCACTTTAATGTGGGGGGTCACAATTGATGAAAGTATTCAATTATAGACCCCCACCAGTACAAAGTGGGGGTTAATATTGAAGAACCTGGTATTCTTCAATTTTAGCCCCCCCCCCCCACAAATATAACCCCCGCCATTTCTATTCAAATTTAGCCCCCCTCTGTTCAAAATGAGCCCCCCATAAATTCAAAATAAGACCCCCACTAGCTCAATTTTATTGAATTCAAAATAAGCCGCCCACAAATTCCTTCTCTTTTTGATATGAAACATGGAGATTTCTGTTAATTTTCAGAACTCTAATGATCACCTTTATATAAAAACTGACTCACATGGTTTTCTAGCCCGGCTTTGTTCAATTATAACTCGAATATTTGATTCCTCACATCAGCGGTTCATCAGACTTTGCGATAGATCAAGAAATGAAAATACATTGTGGTATTCCCATGAGTTTTGATCTCACGTTTATATTGTATTTATGCTATCACACGATTTCACGCGATACTTAATTTTTCCTTTTTTTTCTGCAGGAAAGACCGGGTGGGGGACTATATTAGTGTTGTTTTTGGGGGGCTTTATTTGAATTAGGGTGGGGGCTAAAATTGAATACTGCCAAAGAAACATTTCAAAACCAAAGCTATTCATTAAAAATAAAGTCAAAGATGTATTGCCGCTCAAATTTTAAAAAGTTACTGGGTCTGATTCATGAACGTTTACCGCACGGTACATAAAAACACGGCGAAGTCAAGACAAAACCGACAAAAATTTAACATATGTGAGACACGAGATTTGTACCGAAACTGTTATAAATTGCAGGAAAATCGTGCCGCAGACTTGAAAATTTTTCTCAGGATTCTGAAGTTTTTCCCCGGTTTAGTCTTCCTTGGCTTTGACTTACCCGGTGTCGGGGTTTTACCCGCATTTGTGAGGGTCTCGAAAATCTCTTAGTTGACCCGTTTTATTCAAAACGGCCAGGTTCCTAATAAAAATAAGACAAAGACGGAATACAACGAAATTTATATAAAAAAATAAAACGGCAAAGAGAGAAAACAACAAAAGAGAAACAAAAACGAGAACTAAAACGAGAACTGAATGGCCAATGGGACCGCTCAAATTAAATAATATCCACGTGGAACTAAATCGCGTGAACTCACGTGATCTTAAAATACTTTTATTTTTATATTATTTAATGCGCTTAATAGCGTGTATGGCGGTCTAGACACTCAGGAAATTTTTGGCTAATAGCCATTGAAAAGGGCTATTAGCCACCAATTCGGGGAGTGTGCCATACAGAGATGAGCGGAAGTGGAATTTTTAGTTACGGAAGACGGAAGACGGAATACGGAAGAAAATTTTTTTTACGGAACACGGAAGACGGAAGACGGAATAAAATTTTTTTCCGGAAGACGGAAAACGGAAGACGGAAGAAATTTTTTTTTTCGGAAGACGGAATACGGAAGACGGAACAGAAAAAACTACGGAAGACGGAAAACGGAAGACGGAAGACGGAAGCAGACAAATTTTGCCAAAAGTGATAAATATCGTAAAAGCTGTGTATCTGGAGCGTCTGGAGCGGTGTATCACTGGAGCGGTGTATCTGGAGTGAGCACTGACACTCAAGTCCTCCCCGTTCACGAATTTAGAACGGCCGGATGGATCAACGACATACAATCGTCCCGAGATCAGGAAGCTAGTTCTCACTCACTTCTCCGATCTGTACGCAGCGACGACGCGAGAGCCACGATCCAGATACACCTATCCAGATGACCCGGAAATTCTCCAACATGAGGTCGAACCCGCAATAGTCACCTCAAAGACGAACATTTCGCCAGGTCCGGATCAGATTACAATGCTACAACTAAAGCTGGGAAATGAGAGCAGATGTTGGTAAAATGCACCGAATTCAAGATTCCTCTCGTAGCGGTTTTCCTGGATTTTACGTTTGCTTTCGACAATGTTAATTGGACGAAGATATCCGAAGTTCTGAACAATCTTCAAATCGGAAGAAACGTGATTCGGGCCTTAAACAACTCAAACTTTTCGGCGATTGGAGAGCTGAACGTTCTGAACAAGAAGATGAAGTTTAAGATCCAAAGAGGAGTACGCCAAGGAGATTCGTCGTCTCCACTACTCTTCGCGCTGGTTCTTCAGGCGATCTTGGATGAGCTAGACCCAGCACCTTGTGAGGATGATAAGACCGGAATCGACATCAATGGAGAATCATTTCACCGTTTGGAATTTGCAAACTACGTTTTTTATTCGCGAACTCTGTGAAAGAGGCAGTAGATAGACAAAATCGGATTGCAATGGGATGTCCCAAGTACGGCCAAGATAAATACCGTAAACGCTGTGTAAGAACGGAACCTTTGATATAGAAGCGTTCTTTGATAGAATCGCAGGACAATAAACCGCTTTGCCACGTGTCGCGATCGAAGCTCGTTGGGCTCTGACGCAAAAAAAACAAATTTGAAAAAAGATAGTCGCCAGCACCCCATGTCGCGTTTCGATCTTGATTTGGGTGAAATTTCGAATCGAAATGACGCTATCACAACAACAACAACAAAGATTACAAAGTCGATCCGTTCTTGAAGTACCGAAGGTACTGCGGATCACGGTTTTCTGCGTACGCGGACGACTGGTGGTGTACCGTTCAGAGCCAGACATTATTTAAGTCAATTCATGGCTAGGGAAATGACCGAGCAATCTTCGTAGAATTCTCTACTACCCAATTTGAGGCTGGGTGAACCCGGGGGGTGAGGGCAGGAATCGAACCTGTGACCTCTGGAACGGCGGCGGTCACCACTACCGGCTGCGCTATCCACCCCGGGTGGTTGATTTGAAATTCAAAAATGTTTTTAACTGCTCGTTGAATGTTTTTCATTTCTCACTCCTCGTCCATGTCTCGCACCAATAAGTTATCGACGAAATGACGGTGATTCTGGGAAACCTGTTTCGTAATTTCTGAGAATAAGGAGATTGCAAATTATGCCCTTATTTTGTTGATTCCAAATCAACAAAGCACTAATTGTAAATCTTGAAGAAATTCATCCGAGAAGCGCACACAAAAAACAACTGACGCTAAACATTTGAGATGAGCGGAAGAAAAATTTTCAGTTTCGGAAGACGGAAGACGGAAGACGGAATAGAAAAATTTTTTCGGAAGACGGAAGCCGGAAGACGGAACAAATTTTTTTTTTCGGAAGACGGAACAAAAAAAACTACGGAAGACGGAAGACGGAAGACGGAAGACGGAATTCCGCTCATCTCTGGTGCCATATGTATTTGGCACACTCCCCATATTCGATGGCTATTAGCCGTTTTCCATGGCTATTAGCCGTTTCAGTCGGCTCTCATTTTCAAAATTTTTCCATTTCAAATTTCGGTCATCTTGTTGCTGGAAAAAGTCGCAAAAGTACCGAGTAAGCGTGAATACTGTTTCCCCTAATTGTTGCAAGTAAACATTTTATAGCTGCGCCTCCAACAGACGAATTTTTTATAGATGGCGACATTACCCAATAATGGCTAATAGCCCTTTTCGGCGGCAAATAGCCATATTCGACGGCTAATAGCCATAATGGCTAATAGCCAAATTCGTCGGCTAGTTGCCATTATCGCCCGCTATTAGCCTTTTCAGGCAGCTATTAGCCATTTTCAGTGGCTATTAGCCACTTAGACGCCGAATCTTGCCATAACGCGCCAAAAATTTCCTGAGCAGAGTGTCGTGGCGCTGTTTCGTGTAGGCCAATAACAATAGGAGTTTGGGTGGGTGACTTGCCCAAGGCAACTTCTTTTAGAAATAAAAAAAGTTTCCGCGGAAAACCATTAACTGTTTACATTTCCGTAGAGTAATTGTTCATAAGTACAGTTTCTCCAACCATGTTTTTTGTAGTTTAAAGTTCCACAAAAAATTCCAGAAATAACTGATGGGGTTATTCATTTTTTGCAAAAATAATTGTTTGCAATTCTTTGCCTTATTGGGAGGGGGGGGGGGGGGGCATCAAAAAATATCATGCTAAACACCTGTTATTTCTTGGATTGTTTCTGGAACTTCTAACTGAAAACAAGTGATTCTAAGAATTTTTTGCAATCTTAGGCGCGGCATAATAAAAAAAAACCTGGAACCAACTGGAAACTCCTTTTCCAAAATCGGTCACAGTCGAAACTATCGTGGCCAGCAGAAATGAGCAGATACCTCGAGGAAAATTCTAAAAACATTTTTAGTATACATGAAATAATTATAAACACTTACTTTTTCACAAAATTGAAGAAAAAATACGAAAATAATCGTAAAAATGAACGCGAAAGTAAAACTAATGTACAAAAAATTGCGTCATTAGGCAGCCTGCGCCAGAAAAGAATGCTGACGACTTTGTCGACGGCACGGCACCCCTTCGGCACGTTGCCGTTTTGCACGGCAGCCTGCTGTTTCGCAGGGCAGCTTGCTGCTCGTGTGCCGTTTCCTTGCGTAAAGCTACTCCTACCCGGCAGCCTGGCGTTTTTCACGGCACCTTGCTGTTCGTGTGCCGCGCACATGCCGAAAATTACCTGAGCAGAAAGCCTTCCGCAGTTTTTTTTTTCTTTCCCCAGTCACCAAATCATCAGATTCTTTTTACAACCTTTTTGCAGTCTTGCCATTCCATCTTTAGCCTTTGTTTTCACACTATATACCACTTCATCGGTCTTTTACCGCTTTGTTCTGTTAACTCACTGCCGTCTTTGATCATTTTGACCTCTTACTATACCCACTTCTGTCTGTGTTACTTACGGTTTTTTCTTTTCGTGTTTGTTAGATTTACCTATTTCCTCTCAAATACTTGCGTAGTATGGCTTGGCCTACTGTTGATTGTTTCACTAACGCCAAATACAACTACGATCCCAGTTCGAATTAATAAATGTTGGTATTGTCGGTCCGCCAAAATGGTCAAACGCGCTCCGCTGAACTCAACGCTATGCGATGTTCATTTCAATCTCTAAATTATTTCATTTCACGTATAAATTCAACGTGAAATGAAATAATTTGAAAACCAAAATGAAAATCGCACACCGTTGAGTTCAGCGAAGCGCGTTTGACCATTTTGGCGGGCCGACAATAGTATAATGGATTCGTGGCGGAGTGACATTTCACTTGAAACTGGGAGACGAAAAATCTCTTCATTTCTTCAGGTATTTCTTCATTTTTTCGAATAAAAACGTGAAAAAAATTGTCACTCCGCTACGAATCCATTATAGCAAAAAAAAAAATGAGTTTTGAGTAATATTTCTGCATTGAATGTTGTCAAGCATTGCAAAAAAAAAAATATATTCTCTTCATGAATAAATGAGTCCATTTATAATAAATAAGTTAAAAATACTCGAAAAAAGGAATTGATTGTAACGGTCATGGATCACAGAATTATGAGTCGGCAGAGAGCAGACGCGCCGACGCATAACTGAATATTTCTACAAAGGAGAGCAAAAATAAATGACATAAAACTAAAATTATTTGGGCTTTATTTGTAAGCATTTTTACGTTTGATGGCTCCTGGCTAATGCCCCTGTGATAGTGATTTTTGCTTGCGTTTCTTCGAGCCAAAACGTATATTTTTTAATGTCCGTTGCAAATAATTGTATATTTTTAAATTTTGAACTTCAAATGATTAAGAAACAAATAGAATTGAACAGAATTTGTCTCATAAAAATTAGAGCGCTTTGCCTAGTAAAATTTTAAAAATAAACAAGCCTGGCTGCATCAAAAGCTACTTTTGATTTCTTTTCATTTCTAAGAATGTTTTTTCTTCACCTTTCTTTTAAATTTCTTTTTCATTCATTTCTTGCGTGTGCCCTGTGGCGCAGGCGGTTAAGCGCTTGTCCTCCAAGCGAACGATGCGAGTTCGAGTTTTTGTGTTGGTCTTGGGCGCTCAGTTCGCTTCCGCCATGCAGTTTGGAAACAGACACACCAAGAAACTCAGTTACAGACCCAAACGGAATTTTATATACAGGGTGGCCGATAAGTATAGGACGTTTTGAAAGTGCTCCCATTTTTTCAATTTGAGGATTTTTCGAGAACAACCTTTATTAAACAACAAAAAATAAGCAGAAAATTTGATTTTACAAGAGAATTTCGAAGTTGGATCCACGAGCTTTGACACAGGCTCTCAAACGTTTCTTCACCGAATTGACAGTGCGCCGCAGGTATCCGTCGTCGATCGAAGCCCATGCTACCTCGAGAGCGGCCTTCAAGTCATCGACAGTAGCAAAAACTTTTCCCGCGATCTTCCCTTCCAACATGCCCCAAACGCTGAAATCCATCGGATTGAGATCCGGGCTGGAAGCAGGCCACAAGTTCTTGTCCAGGAATCCAGGGAAATGCGCCTCCAAGACGGCCAATGTCGATCTCGAGCCATGGGACGGTGCCCAGTCTTGTTGAAGGATAAATGGACCACCAGCAAAGTGCCGTCGAAGAATTCGAACCGTCGAAGACGAAATTTGAAGGCGTCGAGCGATCTCAGCACTTCCGAGGCCTCTCTTGAACAAGAGTTCAATGGAAGGACGATGAGGAGAACTTTTCATAGCTCGGCGATATGGAGAAGTGAGAACAAATGACTGAGAAGCTTACTTATATAGTCTCTGGACTTTCGAAAAGTTTCGAAATTTTTCGAAAATATCCCTTGGCACCGTGCCAGGGAACGCTGAAAGCGAGCGTCCTATACTTATCGGCCACCCTGTATAAGGATGATTATTATCCTCCGGGATGCCGCATTTTTGAAAATATAAAATAAAGAAAAAAGCAAGAAGGGGGTCACCCCGAAATGTAACCGTGGCGCTTCACCAGTGACACTTTGTTTTCTCGTGTGTTTCTG
This sequence comes from Caenorhabditis japonica, assembly GCA_963572235.1. Classification (NCBI taxonomy): domain Eukaryota; kingdom Metazoa; phylum Nematoda; class Chromadorea; order Rhabditida; family Rhabditidae; genus Caenorhabditis; species Caenorhabditis japonica. The sequence continues at coordinate 21,685,067 of OY754346.1, forward strand.
TTTTTCTTTTTGCCATCAGCGTGCCTCAAAAGTATTAAAAGTATCACAGACACACAAACAATGCAAATTTTTTATTATCTCGTCATAAATATGTCGTTTTAATTTGAAAAATGCATCATCAATTTAAATATGAATCCCATCCTTTTGAAGACTCTACTGTGCTGGCTCTTCAGAACTTTTCGATGTCAATTTGGAAGTAGTGCCAGACGAACTGCCAACATTCCTATTCGCAGAATTGTTGTTAACAACACCCTGCGCCCTATCGTTCTCTATCGGCTCCTCTTCGGTCGTCGAACCTCTTCTCGACATGCTCGCTTCCACTGAATCCACATCCGTTCCAATATCGTACATTTCGTTCTGAGCAGGGTCGTACCATACTTTATCCAAAGTGACGTTTGTGGGTATTGAGGGCATGTCAGGCTGAAAAGAATCTTCTATTTTAGTACCCCAAAATTATGGCTCCGGGACATTAAGCAGCCAGGCGTTTAGCAGCTATTACGTGTTCGTGATATGATGATGTCGCGGTGTTTGCAGACTGTGTGAGAACTTGCTCAAGTTCTCACACAGTCTGCAAACACGGCGATATCACCAATCCACGAACACGTAATAGCTGCTAAACGCCTGGCTGCTTAATGTCCCGGAGCCATAATTTTGGGGTACTAAAATAGAAGATTCTTTTCAGCCTGACATGCCCTCAATACCCACAAACGTCACTTTGGATAAAGTATGGTACGACCCTGCTCAGAACGAAATGTACGATATTGGAACGGATGTGGATTCAGTGGAAGCGAGCATGTCGAGAAGAGGTTCGACGACCGAAGAGGAGCCGATAGAGAACGATAGGGCGCAGGGTGTTGTTGTCAAGGATATAGTGAATCTCCATGACTAGTGTCGATGCACCATGTCAAGGAGATAGTATAGGGCTCGGTGACAGCCACTATTCCCTGATTATAAACGAGAGGCTCACGATAGTTATCACGCAAAGAGGACATGTTAATTACATTAGTTTATCTCAATAAAGCAAATATACAGTGGTTAGAAGTAAAGAAGGACGAAAGTCCCAAGTCTAGAGCTGGCGTGGTCCAAGAGCAAGGCTCGAGGAAAGAACCTCTCGGAAAGCGAGAGGGGTCGAGGTGTCGGCCGTCCTCTGATACGATAACCGACGGGACGTGCGGCAGCTACCGCTGGAGACTCCGGAGAGAATCCTACGCTTAGAAAGAAGGGGGAGGGACGCCGACTACTAAACAAGGTTCTAACGACTTACAATACATTGAGTAGAATCTGTGGTTCCAAGAATAACAGTCGGTAGCAATTCCAGTGGTTCCATATAGAGTGACGGCTAGCAGCAGTCCATTGGGTGAGACGCAGACGAGCAGAGACGCGTAGGCGTCCGCACTGTGTGTGTGTATAGGCGGCAGCAGCGATCTCTCCTCTCTCGTGGCGCCGCGCATGACGTGGCGACGCGAGGTCACTAAGAGACGCAGGTGGTCTCGCCGCGCGAGAGAATTACGGTCGGTCCTCGGAGTCCTCTCGGAGAAGTTAAAGGCGCATGAGAGAGACGCTTGCAATTGGAGAGACGGCAGTAGTTGATCCAGTGAAGCGGATAAAGGGAACATTGTCCGCGCAGTTGGTAAATTGATTGATTCCGACGAAGTCGGGCTTGAATAAAGTCAAGACTAATGGGATATCACAATGATAGTCCATTATTGTCTTGACACTGGGGGGCGACATGAATCTCCATAACTAGAGTCGATCCGGATGAGTCGTGCAACGCAGCTTTGTAGATGTTGACTTGAGATGTTTATGTTACGCTGCAGTTGTATTAGTCCATACGAAATTCCGGATTGACGCTGGGGTTGGAGATTAAGACAGTTGTTTCCGTATGTTCAGTGAGGGTACAAAGCAACCTCAATGAAGGTCTTTGTTGAAGATGATAGTATGTTCGGTGAGGGTACAGAAGCAACCTCACTGAAAGCATGGCATTTGTTGGAGTTGTTGAAGGTGACGAAGTTTTTAAAGATTTGCGTTTAATGAAGGTGACAAAGTTTTCAATTTTGCAGTTGTTGTAGGTGACGAAGTTTTTGAAATTTTGTAGTTGTTGTAGGTGACGAATTTTTTGAAAAATAGACGTTGTTGTGAAGAAAAATAGGAGTTGTAACAGTGGTTATAGCAGTTGTTGATGGAGTTGAGGATGTTTAAGAAGTTCCAAATAGTAAAGAAAATATAGTGAAGAAAAATCGAAGTTGTAACAATGGTTATCGCAGTTGGTGATGGAGTTGAAGTTGTTGAGAGTTGTTTCCTGGTTCATCTTGTAGACGGCAGTGGGGTTTGTTTTGATCATCCTTGTTGAAGTGGTGAGAAATGTTCCTTGTGAAAAAGTTTCCATAGTTTCGATAGCGTTTGATCCAATCCATGACGAAAAATTCCATAGAGTTGCGAAGGCAGTTGATCCAATTGTTGACGCGAAAATTTCCAGTTGTCCGAAAGTTGTTGATCCAATTTGAGATAAAAATCCAGAGCTCCAAAGAGCAGTCGATCCAATATTTGAATAAAAAACGTACTTGAGTTTGAAAAACAGCTGATCCAATCCTTGACGAAATCCAGTCCGAAGTTCAAAGAACGTCGATTTGTTTTGTGATAATGTTCTTGTAGTAATTTTTCGTGACTCCTGTCGGTAGTGAATTGTTCAGGACTTGTTCGCGAATTAACGAGAACACGTCCGGAGAACTCCGTATAATTTTTTGTTGTGTTGAATACATTGGAGAATTTGGTAACTTGTTTGCTGGACTATTTTGAAGCATCCAAAAAATTGGTAGAATTGATGGCTGGACATTTGTTCGATGGTGGTTACTTTCGAATCTCCACAGTTGTTGATGAATAAGAAAATACCGTATTGGAGTAATTGGTTTTGAGCAATCCTCTTTGACAATCAGAAGTCGTTGTTGTTCTCCAATCCAAATGTGTTGTCATTAGTTGAGGAAAAGAGTGAATGCCCTGAGTGTACTGCATAAAGCGCGAAACTCAGCGAAGACAATCTTTTCATATTGGGGAGTGTTTTGAGAAACACTTATCTGTCCAGTTGCAGTTGTTGGCGCAGATCAGTTGCAGTTGTTGGCGTGGTAAATGGTAATGAAGTTGTTTCGCGACGCCATTTTTTTTTTTCAATACGTGATGTTCGAAGACTGTGATCTCTTGATTGGTGGTGACACACGGCACTGTTGTGGTAGTTGTCGCAGTTAGCAGTGAAGTCGTTGATTATCCGAGTTTCCATGTCGGTTTCTGCATGATGATTGTTCGTCTTTCAAAGTTCGTAGAGTTTCGAAACAGATTGCGACAAAGAAGTAAGCAAATAATTCTGGGCCATGCGGCCAAAATTATGATTGCTTGGTAGAGGAGTGAGCGCGTATTGCTGTAAAAGTCAATGCCAACTAGTACAGAAATAAGAGCTTGCACTGTGATGTTCTCGCGTTGCGGCGAGTGAGAAGTGTTGTTTCGCGTTGCGGCGAATGAGCAGTGTTGTGTCTCGCGTTGCGGCGAGAGAGATGGAGCATTGGGTCCGTACTCCATTGTAGGACGGTGTTTGCGACCGTCGTGGACGACTATGTTATTAACGTCTCCCGAGCTTTGCGTTGCTCCTGTCGTAGAAGAAGACGTGTCGGTCCTATGGTCCTGCGCTCAACTTATGCCATTTAAGTGGGAGTAACCTATAGGATGCATTCCTTTTGAAGTGTAAGGTAGATGCAGTTATCAACATTGATTCCAATCCATTTCATTGCAACTCCATGAATCTTCCTCGCTGAGGCCGACGTTGGCGGGGGTCCCAAATATCGCAGTTGTTGCAGTGAGCTGCGAGTTGAGAAGTTTGGGGGTGACAGTTTGGTGAAGGGCCGCTTCGTTGTATGTGGGCGATGGGTCTTGGCTGTAGCATGATTAAGCGATTCGTCATTTGTTTGGACCATTAGAATGCGCTGATGTGAGGAGCTCGTATGTCCTTGAATGCAAGCCGGGTGTGTAAGTTGCCAATGTTTTTTTTTTCTTTTCTGCTCCGCTTCGTAGGTTCTTCTGTTCCATTTAATTTTCGTTTCCAAGCGTCCAGTTGTTTTTCATAATGTTCTGTTTGAGATGATGACAGCAGTTGTTGGCAGTTTTGTAGCATCCCAATGAGAATGAGCAAACACAGTTGGTGGCAGCATCGTCTCCAATCCGTATGGTTACCATGTGAATCCATTGGCGAGCCCATTTGTGTTTCTGTTTTGCTTTGGCAGTGGTTGTGTTGCTCAGTAGTTCGGAGCTGGGGCGTCCATGCTGTCTTGGAGACTGCCAAGGAAGACCCAGCGCCAGAACCAGTAGTTGAGAGCTGAGGCGTCGTTGCCGTCGTTTTGACAGGCGATGATGACTCAGCGCCCAAACCAATTGTGTGATGCCAGTTGGAGTTTTGTTGAGCTTGCAGAGCATTTTGAAGTGAATCCGCTGTCATTGGTGTGCTGACTTCTGCCATTTGCTTCCAATTATTGAGTAGGTGCAATAGAGATCGTAGAAGTGATCCGTGTATGGAGGCGTTCAAGTCGTTCAGAATCGTTGCTGTTTTTTTTTTTTGTTAACATTTTTGGAACATCGGAAAGAATAACGAAAAAAAAAGTTTCTAGACTATTTTGGCCCACTGGTTGCGGAGTTATTTTTTCCAGAAAACTCAATAGAAAAATAAGATGTGTAAAGAGAAATTTTTTATGAATTTGGTAATTGGTCTTATACTTAGCTGATGAACTGTCCGCACAGTGAGATGGCAATGTCAAAGTGCAAAGGTGTCACGTGTGATGTGACTGGGACCCGCTGTTGTAACCAACAAGTTAGGTTTTGGTGGCGCTAGAATAGTAATAGTGAACCCGTTTTAAGTAACCTAGTACGTGAACAAACTGATCAGGAGTATTTACGTGAAAACTAATTACTTATTAATAGGTGATCCTACCTGGGAATCTACACTAACTATTGCCCTTAATTTGCTAACTTCGCTAGGGGGTTTGGTGGCATTGGCTTTTTTTTTTTTTATTATTTTCCGAATAGATGAGGCGGGCGCCGCTTCCTTCCCAATTTTTGGAAACTCCTTCCAGTTTCAACTGCGTTTGCAAATTACCGGTTGTTTTGAAATGTATGAAAAAAAATTGTTTTTTTTTGTTAACCGCTAATTCACAAAATGGTTTATTAGTTACTCCAATCTTCGCCTCCGTGATTATCGAAATGTGTGCATTAGCACAACATTTGATGACGCAGAACCTTCGGATAAGAATAATAATACACCATGCAAAAAACACAAGAACTCACGACCGGTACCTTGGACGGGTACCGTAGCCACAAGTTGCTCATATTTCCGCTCACAGTCGTTGCTTTCTGGAGTCCTTCCATCCACTGTTGGGTTGCGGTGTGCCATGCGCTCAAACTGGTTGTCTGATGGGCGTAAAGACTGTACAGTCTTATGCCTTCAGATGTAGTAGAAATCTACGACCACCGTGTTGCATAGAGGTGGGCATAGTTGTTGGATTGCCCAATTGGAGTGATGTTGACATTGATAATTTGGTTCCATATTGGCACATTGTGTGCACGTGATTTGGTGGCATTTGGTGACAGCATTGTGTGACAAAAAATTAGAAATTTTTTATCGATTGGTTGAATTCAGTTGTTGCTTTTCCTTTTTTCTGCTTGGTTGATCCGAGTTGGCTCGTCCTTGCATTTGTTGACTTCATTTTCAGGCCAATTCTTCTGCAGTGGTTGCACAAAATTTGTCTCGAGTTCAAAATTTGTGTTGGCAGCTGATTTGACCGTGTTCCTTGCTGCCGCAGTAGGTGCACATGGTTTTGGTGTTGGGTCTCAGAAGCCGGCCAGTTCTTTTGAGATAGCGGTTGCAGTAGGTTGATGTGTCACCTGGCGCAGAACATGCATGGTCGTGAAAATCATTTTCCAATTTCATTTGTTGCGTCATTGGTGCCATTATTTTTCGATTTTTCCCATCGTTTGTTGTGCGTGATCTTTCTTGTGAGGGATTTTGTTGTTGCAAAGTTGGGAGGCAGCGGTAACCAAGTCAACGCTGACTCCTGCAAATGTTGCAGTGACGTTTGTTCGTCTTTTTGGTGCCTTTTTGCTTTGGAGCGCAGTTGTTCCGAATTGCTTTGAAGATGGACGACGACTTCTTCGACAATTGTGTCTTCTTGTTCCTCGGTTGCATGGATATCCTTGTGCATGGTCCCGGCGGCTTGAGAAAAATTTTAAAAATCGCTCACTGTTATTATTTTCGTCCGGTTCCATTGGTTTGGTTTGTTGTTTTCGCAAGGATAACGATAGAGTCCTCCCGATCCCATTTGTTTCCAGAATCCGATCTCGTTCCCTTTTGTTCAAGCATTTGCAGGTGCACGGCTAAGATGCGGATTCGTGGGCGTAGCGGGGGTGCCGAAAGCAATTTAGAGTTGTTGCGGGTGGATACAGTGGTTTTCCTTGGGTTGCGCTCCATTTTCCCGCAGTTGGTGGTGGTTCAGTATGTTGATTCTTCTCATGATCTGGATTGTTCTGAATTTTGGCAAATTAATTTTTTATCGGTGCTCAACGAGCGAAAGAGACCGAGACGATGGAAGGTTAAAATAATTTGCAAAATTAAGAGAAGAATTTGGTACCGTAAAGCTCACGATTCGAATGCCACTTCATCCGTTGGTAAGACGGATTACGAATGGAGCAAAAAAAATGATTGAAGGAGAAAAAAAATATAAATTGGCTGCAATTTTTGGTAAAAAGCGTGTATTGGGTAAATTTTGACGAAAATTGAGTTTAACGGAATTTTTCTAGAAAATTGCGGCAAGAGTGGCTAATTTAAAAATAAAAAACTCGCGTGAAACTTGAAAGAAGTGGTTCGTCGAAAAAATATCCAAAAAATCCGCGAATGAAAATGGAACAGAAGAACCTACGAAGCGGAGCAGAAAAGAAAAAAAAAACATTGGCAACTTACACACCCGGCTTGCATTCAAGGACATACGAGCTCCTCACATCAGCGCATTCTAATGGTCCAAACAAATGACGAATCGCTTAATCATGCTACAGCCAAGACCCATCGCCCACATACAACGAAGCGGCCCTTCACCAAACTGTCACCCCCAAACTTCTCAACTCGCAGCTCACTGCAACAACTGCGATATTTGGGACCCCCGCCAACGTCGGCCTCAGCGAGGAAGATTCATGGAGTTGCAATGAAATGGATTGGAATCAATGTTGATAACTGCATCTACCTTACACTTCAAAAGGAATGCATCCTATAGGTTACTCCCACTTAAATGGCATAAGTTGAGCGCAGGACCATAGGACCGACACGTCTTCTTCTACGACAGGAGCAACGCAAAGCTCGGGAGACGTTAATAACATAGTCGTCCACGACGGTCGCAAACACCGTCCTACAATGGAGTACGGACCCAATGCTCCATCTCTCTCGCCGCAACGCGAGACACAACACTGCTCATTCGCCGCAACGCGAAACAACACTTCTCACTCGCCGCAACGCGAGAACATCACAGTGCAAGCTCTTATTTCTGTACTAGTTGGCATTGACTTTTACAGCAATACGCGCTCACTCCTCTACCAAGCAATCATAATTTTGGCCGCATGGCCCAGAATTATTTGCTTACTTCTTTGTCGCAATCTGTTTCGAAACTCTACGAACTTTGAAAGACGAACAATCATCATGCAGAAACCGACATGGAAACTCGGATAATCAACGACTTCACTGCTAACTGCGACAACTACCACAACAGTGCCGTGTGTCACCACCAATCAAGAGATCACAGTCTTCGAACATCACGTATTGAAAAAAAAAAATGGCGTCGCGAAACAACTTCATTACCATTTACCACGCCAACAACTGCAACTGATCTGCGCCAACAACTGCAACTGGACAGATAAGTGTTTCTCAAAACACTCCCCAATATGAAAAGATTGTCTTCGCTGAGTTTCGCGCTTTATGCAGTACACTCAGGGCATTCACTCTTTTCCTCAACTAATGACAACACATTTGGATTGGAGAACAACAACGACTTCTGATTGTCAAAGAGGATTGCTCAAAACCAATTACTCCAATACGGTATTTTCTTATTCATCAACAACTGTGGAGATTCGAAAGTAACCACCATCGAACAAATGTCCAGCCATCAATTCTACCAATTTTTTGGATGCTTCAAAATAGTCCAGCAAACAAGTTACCAAATTCTCCAATGTATTCAACACAACAAAAAATTATACGGAGTTCTCCGGACGTGTTCTCGTTAATTCGCGAACAAGTCCTGAACAATTCACTACCGACAGGAGTCACGAAAAATTACTACAAGAACATTATCACAAAACAAATCGACGTTCTTTGAACTTCGGACTGGATTTCGTCAAGGATTGGATCAGCTGTTTTTCAAACTCAAGTACGTTTTTTATTCAAATATTGGATCGACTGCTCTTTGGAGCTCTGGATTTTTATCTCAAATTGGATCAACAACTTTCGGACAACTGGAAATTTTCGCGTCAACAATTGGATCAACTGCCTTCGCAACTCTATGGAATTTTTCGTCATGGATTGGATCAAACGCTATCGAAACTATGGAAACTTTTTCACAAGGAACATTTCTCACCACTTCAACAAGGATGATCAAAACAAACCCCACTGCCGTCTACAAGATGAACCAGGAAACAACTCTCAACAACTTCAACTCCATCACCAACTGCGATAACCATTGTTACAACTTCGATTTTTCTTCACTATATTTTCTTTACTATTTGGAACTTCTTAAACATCCTCAACTCCATCAACAACTGCTATAACCACTGTTACAACTCCTATTTTTCTTCACAACAACGTCTATTTTTCAAAAAATTCGTCACCTACAACAACTACAAAATTTCAAAAACTTCGTCACCTACAACAACTGCAAAATTGAAAACTTTGTCACCTTCATTAAACGCAAATCTTTAAAAACTTCGTCACCTTCAACAACTCCAACAAATGCCATGCTTTCAGTGAGGTTGCTTCTGTACCCTCACCGAACATACTATCATCTTCAACAAAGACCTTCATTGAGGTTGCTTTGTACCCTCACTGAACATACGGAAACAACTGTCTTAATCTCCAACCCCAGCGTCAATCCGGAATTTCGTATGGACTAATACAACTGCAGCGTAACATAAACATCTCAAGTCAACATCTACAAAGCTGCGTTGCACGACTCATCCGGATCGACTCTAGTTATGGAGATTCATGTCGCCCCCCCAGTGTCAAGACAATAATGGACTATCATTGTGATATCCCATTAGTCTTGACTTTATTCAAGCCCGACTTCGTCGGAATCAATCAATTTACCAACTGCGCGGACAATGTTCCCTTTATCCGCTTCACTGGATCAACTACTGCCGTCTCTCCAATTGCAAGCGTCTCTCTCATGCGCCTTTAACTTCTCCGAGAGGACTCCGAGGACCGACCGTAATTCTCTCGCGCGGCGAGACCACCTGCGTCTCTTAGTGACCTCGCGTCGCCACGTCATGCGCGGCGCCACGAGAGAGGAGAGATCGCTGCTGCCGCCTATACACACACACAGTGCGGACGCCTACGCGTCTCTGCTCGTCTGCGTCTCACCCAATGGACTGCTGCTAGCCGTCACTCTATATGGAACCACTGGAATTGCTACCGACTGTTATTCTTGGAACCACAGATTCTACTCAATGTATTGTAAGTCGTTAGAACCTTGTTTAGTAGTCGGCGTCCCTCCCCCTTCTTTCTAAGCGTAGGATTCTCTCCGGAGTCTCCAGCGGTAGCTGCCGCACGTCCCGTCGGTTATCGTATCAGAGGACGGCCGACACCTCGACCCCTCTCGCTTTCCGAGAGGTTCTTTCCTCGAGCCTTGCTCTTGGACCACGCCAGCTCTAGACTTGGGACTTTCGTCCTTCTTTACTTCTAACCACTGTATATTTGCTTTATTGAGATAAACTAATGTAATTAACATGTCCTCTTTGCGTGATAACTATCGTGAGCCTCTCGTTTATAATCAGGGAATAGTGGCTGTCACCGAGCCCTATACTATCTCCTTGACATGGTGCATCGACACTAGTCATGGAGATTCACTATATCCTTGACAACAACACCCTGCGCCCTATCGTTCTCTATCGGCTCCTCTTCGGTCGTCGAACCTCTTCTCGACATGCTCGCTTCCACTGAATCCACATCCGTTCCAATATCGTACATTTCGTTCTGAGCAGGGTCGTACCATACTTTATCCAAAGTGACGTTTGTGGGTATTGAGGGCATGTCAGGCTGAAAAGAATCTTCTATTTTAGTACCCCAAAATTATGGCTCCGGGACATTAAGCAGCCAGGCGTTTAGCAGCTATTACGTGTTCGTGATATGATGATGTCGCGGTGTTTGCAGACTGTGTGAGAACTTGCTCAAGTTCTCACACAGTCTGCAAACACGGCGATATCACCAATCCACGAACACTTATTATGGATTCGTGACGTAGCGAGAAAGCGTATCAAGTTATGCGTCAGCAAATGTTGCGTCTCGCCACGATTTAGTTCTTGGCGGCGTGAGAGGAAACCAGTTTTGCTATTTTTTCCATTTTGCTTGCGCACAACTTGCAGCAACGTGTCGCTACGTCACGAATCCATAATAATATTATTGTTTTAGAAAAATTGACACCTGGCGAGAGGCACGGTATGCTGGCTGGAACGTTATTGGCAATGCGCCCCGCTGAGTGTCTGCGTCTCTCCAGCAAGAGTGTTTTTTGTTTTAGTCAGCTTGCCCCGTTTGCCCCGTTCGCCTGTACATTCACCCGACCGTTTCTGTCTCCCCGACTTAACTGGGTTTGAGTGTTAGGTTGCTGCGCAAAATGCTAGCATGCTCATATTACTAAATGACTCACACTAGGTTCCGATGGCATATAAATGTGTCCCATCTTTTTAAATTTACTCGACGACGTATCCGATTTTTGCTGATCCTCGACCTTTTTTTTATACGCTCGAATTTTTGCTTCATTCCTTTCCCTCGATTTGTGTTCTCGATGTTTCCCATGTATCCCATGTTTCCGATGTTTGGCTTTCTTGGCAGACTTTGGCAGATTGGCGTTTGGCAGACTTGACTTTTCTTCTAGTTTGTCACTCTGAAATTGCATATTGGGCTTTCTGTCACGTTGCGACTTAAAACGAAACCCTGCCCACATTTTTTGCGTTTTTTTCGAACACCGTAAAACTTGTAATAGAGTGCATACACCCTTATGTTCTACTCTCTTTTTTGATGCGCCTAAAAATTGAAGTGGTCGCATCTAACTTTCAAACCGAAATGGTATCATTTTTCAAGCATATTCATTAAAGATAAACGATTAAAAAACACTGTTAGAATAGTGAAAGCAATGGGAAGATAAAATTCCATCTCTATTAGACGGGCCCTTTTATTTTAGTTTTTACGGTAAATGATTTTTCGCTTTCGCACGGTGCGCTGCTTAGGGTAAAAAAAAAGAAAAATGCGACCGAGCGGTGGATGCTTATTTTGGATTCGCACGGCGTGTTCGGGACTACGTTTCAGAAAACTTTTTTGAGATCAAATTTTCGAGCGCCAATTCTCTCGTCTCTGTGTCTCCATTTTTGCACACTTTTTTCTAGACTTGGCAGAATGCCACTGTCGAGACACAGGCACATGCGAAATGGCGCGAATTCCTTTACGTAGGGTCTAGCACGCCGTGAGGGGCATAAGACGGGAGTGAGAAAAATCTGGTATCTTTCTTATATATATATGACGCTATGCTAGAGTTGCGCAAAAGCTGCCCCCGGCAAATCTGCCGAATCCCGTGTCAATTTGCCAATTAGCTCCGGAATCGGCGGCCTCGTTGCCCATTAGCTTCAAAAAATTACCTGAGTACTTTCAACCGTTTCCGTCTCATCATTTTTCTTATTCACCACTTTCTCCGCTTCCCCACTCGCTTCCGGATTCGTCGTGTTTTGTTTTTCTTCGTTTCCTTCAGGTAGTGGATCTACGCAATTATCTGTTTGCCCGGCCACTTCGTTATCGGTAGGGTTATCTACGACTTCTTGTACTACTGGATCTGAAAAGAAATAAAAACCTTGAAAGAAATATTAACTAATTGTATACCTTTATTTATAGTCGGTTCTGTAGGACTCGTGCTTAGTTTGTCATCTAGCTGGGACCATTTCTTGCAAAAACCTAACCACACGCATATGGCGCAAATGACCGCCAAGACGCCCAAAACAGCCAAAACGATTGGCCTGAAAGAAATATGTTTTAAAAGTTAGCTTAACTTGAAAATAATTTACCACAAGCTCATCTCATCAGGTGTTTTTGAGAAGAAAGTTGTGAAAAAGTTGTCTGCTTGTCGTAATAACGTCCCGAGTGTGTCATTTTGACGCATGGAAGCGTATTGTAATCCTTCCAGCTTGATGAGGCTTTGCTCGGCGTTTAAAACTTTTTCTGACTGTCCGACCCTTGATGATTTCAAATAATTGATTGCGGAAACCATCGATGAGAAGTTAAATTCCGGAATTTTATTAGCGTCAAGAAATAATAACGATTTCCCAAACGACGTCAAATTGCTTTCAGGGAGAGTTGAATTTGAAGGAAGAGATTTGATTACTGGCAAAAAACTAGACAGAGATGTGTTTAAAGAGGAAATATCGCTCCATCCAGAACCAACTAGTTGCTTCTCATTGGCTGACAGACTTTCAATTAACTCTACCAATTTTTCGCCATTGGTTACCAAATTTTGAAAATCTTGATTCATGTCCTCCCTTTGAAATAAACGCAAAGCACGTTCGGTGTACGCCAGTTGAGACGTTAAGTTGCGAGCAGAAGAAAATCCTGATAGCCGATGCAAAAATCCTGTTTCTTTCATTTCCAGTTGTAGACTTTCTTCTAACAACTTCGATTCGTTCATTTTGGATTTTACCGAAACCAAACAGTTTGAAATTCCATCGATAACCTTACGTTCTTTTTCGGAAAATAAACATAAGGAATTTAACAGATTGACGAGATTTTCTACTGCCGCAATTTCAGACTTAACTCTTTGTGGAATTGCTATTAAGCTTCGAATGTTGTCGAACGTGGTAGTGCTGTTGAATTCGACAATCGTTTTAAAGTATCGTGTGGTTGCATTTTTAGCGCTTACGAGAAGATCCAACTGGTTTTGGAAAAATTCGAGATTCTGTGAATTCTTTGATATATTTACAATTTTTTTCAACATGTCGAATTTTTTTTCGTTTTTTTCCACCTTATTGTAATCACCGTTAATAATGTCTAATTCTTCTAACGAAAACTGAGCAATTTCAGGCGCGTCGAAAAAATCTGTCAGCTGGTTTTTGAAACTTGTGAAAGGCTCCGAAGAGCGCAAAAGTAGCTTGAACTCATCCAAGACTGTGGAGTTCACATCGACAATTGATCCCAAGTTTACAAAAGTGGCATTCACCTTGGACAACGAGTCCGATACGTCCACTGGGTTGGCTTTATTTATGATTCTCAAAGAAATCAGACTTTTCCGGGTAGTATTCGCGTAAGTTTCTCTGTCCCATTCTATCGATATTGTTTCTAGTGAGCGAGGGGGTGGATAGCGCAGCCGGTAGTGGTGACCGCCGCCGTTCCAGAGGTCACAGGTTCGATTCCTGCCCTCACCCCCCGGGTTCACCCAGCCTCTAATTGGGTAGTAGAGAAATCTACGAAGATTGCTCGGTCATTTCCCTAGCCATGAATTGACTTAAATAACGTCTGGCTCTGAACGGTACACCACCAGTCGTCCGCGTACGCAGAAAACCGTGATCCGCAGTACCTTCGGTACTTGAAGAACGGATCGACTTTGTAATCTTTGTTGTTGTTGTGCTGTGGAGTTCACATCGACAATTGATCCCAAGTTTACAAAAGTGGCATTCACCTTGGACAACGAGTCCGATACGTCCACTGGGTTGGCCTTATGAATGATTCTCAAAGAAATCAGACTTTTCCGGGTAGTATTCGCGTAAGTTTCTCTGTCCCATTCTATCGATATTTTTTCTAGTGAGCTAATCTGACTTTGAAACTTTTTCATAGGTTCTAATACTTTCACCAACTCATTCACAGGCTTTCCTCCATTTAAAACTTCTTTGATCCAATCTTCTTGGAGGTTCTCAAACAGCGTTGCCAAATCTTTTGATCCATTAGGAAATCCAATAAGCAAATTCTTATCATATCCGAAGACGCTTGGTGCAAGTATTGTGTTTATGTCATCTAACATCTTAATGGCATGATGTTTGTTCTTCGCGTCCAACCATGACTTGATAGTAGAGATGGATGACAATAAACTGTTCAAACTTGTTTGCAGATTGTTGAGAAATATTTCGCTGGTCAGTAGCTGATACTGCTCGAAATCAACGACGAATGACCGCAAATCCTCCAAAGAATTTTCGAATTTCTGGATACCGATGTTTTCTTGCAAGTTCTTTACATGTAATTTATGTAAAGAAAGGAATCTGATATAGAATTCGGAAAAGTATTTAACAGCCATATCGAATTTCGGATTGGAAGAATTAATCTCCTGGGAAAGATTTTTCAGACTCTGGACTGATTGAGCAACTGAAGATGATATTGTGCCCAAATCAATATCGAAATCTTTCAAAGAGGAGAACATTTGGCTGATTGAAGATGAATGTGAAGTAGAGTCGCCAAGAAGCAAAACTTTACTCAACTTTTCGGTAGTTTCATTAATCGTCTGTGCTGGTCGAGCAGTTATCAAATCGACTGTCTTCACAGCCTCGACAGCGACACGGGAGTCTTTTTCATCGATGCTATCGAGCAGAGTCGAATTTCTGACAACTAATGCTTCAGCCATAACCTCTTTCATCGTTACTGATCCGTCATTAAATTCATTCTGCAGTGAAATCGCATTCATCAGACGAACTAGAGCGGCCGCTTTTTCCTCGGCTGTATTGAGAGTATTCAGATCCTTGCTCGAATTATTTTCAGACTTGGTGAACCACGAATATAATAGAAAAAGCACAATGGCTAGCACACCAAGTACAGCATATATTTTAAACTTGCTGACACTGGATGCACGAGACGAACCATTAACTTTCTCATCTATTGTTTCCTTGTTTATCTTGCATGTATTTTCCGAATTACTGGAGTCGCTCAGACTCAGTTCAGTTTGTGACAGCAGTCGGCCTGGAATTCGTTTCATGACTCAAAAATTCTGGACACACGTTTTCCTCAAAAAGGGAACTTTTTCACGTAATGGGTCTATTCACTAAAACCTGCAAAATGTGCAAAAAAAATTCAGCGAAAATACGGAGAATGCTCCGATCAGTCTGAAATTTTGACAAAAAATGTCAAAAATACTCCCGGGCATGTGCAGATAGTTTCAGACCAAACTGCAGGTAGAGGTGACCGCCGCTGTTCCAGAGGTCACAGGTTCGATTCCTGCCCTCACCCCCGGGTTCACCCAGCCTCTAATTGGGCAGTAGAGAAACCTACGAAGATTGCTCGGTCATTTCCCTAGCCAGGAATCGACTTAAATAATGCCAGGCTCGGAACAGTCGTCCGCAGAAAACCGTGATTTTCAGTACCTTCGGTACATGAAGAATGGATCGACTTTGTAATCTTTGTTTGTTGTTGTTTTGCATATTTTGCTGGTTCCGTGAATGGGGGTGCTACGGTTTAGAACTCGCACGGAATAGAACTGCTACGGAATAGAACTGCGCGGAATAGAACAGGCTGAAATGAAACTGTACTAAAAAAGTAACTGCACGAAATAGAATTCAGGGCCTCACAATGTACAATAAAATAATTATTAGGATTGTTCGAGCGATTCTGGGTCGGTACAGCTCAATTTCAGGCGATTCTATTCCGCGCAGTTCTATTCCGAAGCACCCCCCCCCCGGTGAATAAACCCATAAATAAACAAATTACTTTTTTAATAAGATAAAAATGACGAGATCATTTAATTACCGAAAAATTTTATTTGCAACGCGCACTGTTTTCCAGGTATTGCGAGTCAATATTTTTCAACCCTTTTCATGCAACAAATATGAATAGTTGGGTTAGAATAGTTTGAAAATGGATTTGAAAAGTTTGAAAGCATCTTAAAAAAGATTGATGTTAGCATGAAAAGGTTTGAAAAAGATTAAAACGTCTTGAAAAAGTTTAAACGTGTTTTTCAAGTTTGAAAATTAAATAGCTCTTGAAAAGTTTTAAAAAGTGTAATAATGGCTTTATTGATACTCAGAAAAGTTTGACTGAATGACTGAACTGATATAGTGGCTAGTGAGTTTCATATTCAACCTGACATTTCCCTGAGATTCTTTTTTTTGGTATTCTGAGTACGGAGCGCTGCAAACCCGCTCCCTTCGCACAGGCCGCCACGTTGACGACGAGAAAGTGCAGAAAATTGAGAGAGCGTGGCCGATGTTTAGCATTGATTTTTTTGAATCTCACTTCAAATTCGTTCAATTGAAGCGAGTTTGCAGCACTTTGTACCGAGTATAGATAGTCAAAATGGCACAAAATACTAAAGCTTCAGTTTAGCAAACTTTAAAAAGGTGGACATAGCAGGGCTTTCGAAAATATATTATGTTCAAGTGTTTTGTGACTTTCAAACCAATAAAGCATTCACTAAACCATACAACTTCAATGCACTTCCAGAGAGTTGCGAAATTGAAAAAAGCTCAATGAAGAAAGTAACTCACCTGAATCAGAAGAGGACAGTCGAACTCCGTCACTTTCGGTTGACGGCGGTTCCACTGAAAAGTTTAAAAGATTGATGAGTTTTTCAACCATTAAAAAAAGACAAATGTTTGCATAACAGTATTCAATTTTAGCCCCCACCCTAATTCAAATAAAGCCCCACCCCATCCAAAACAACACTAATATAGTACCGGTCTTTCCTGCAAAAAAAACAAGGAAAAATGAAGTATCGCGCAAAAATGTGTAGTAGCAGAAGGCATGAGTGAACATCAACTCCCCACCGATGGAAAAACAACCCCACACCAAAAAAACATGCAACACGGAAAGTTCACGTAAAAAAGATGGGTGTGTATACGCATGACCGAAAATGTGGCAAAATTAGCGGTGCCGCACCACGTGTCAGTCTTCTTCCTGGTTTTTGCTCAAGAAAGTGCAACAATTTCTATCAGATACCAAATTTTGGGCAGCCTCGCAACATCGGTTTAGGCCACGCGTTTTAGAAACGACGAACGACAAACGACATCACCACCAGTTTAGACGAAGGTAAACAAGTAGATATGGTGTTTTTGACTGCGCCAAAATTTTCAACAGAATACCACAAAATAAGCTTAGGGAAAATTCCAGTATAGCCACCCACTACAATATAGGTACCCACGCTATAGTATAGCCACCCACATAACTGAAAAATGGGATTTTTCCGATTTTCTGTGGGTGGCTATTTTGAAATATATGGGTGCTTTAACTGGAATATAGTATTACCAGTATAGCCACCCATTACCACTGAGTGGGTGGCTTAACTTCAGAATAGCCACCCATATATTTCAAAATAGGTACCCACATCAACGGGCTATAGAATAGCCACCCATTATTTCAGAATAGCCACCCATAATTCCAGAATAGCCACCCACGCGGCGCCGACTGTGGGTGGCTATACTATAGCGAGTCAAATGGGTACGTATTTTGAAATATATGGGTGGCTATTCTGTAATTATCCCTAAGCTTATGCTAGAGAAACTAGTAGAGACCAGACTCAATCGCAATTCAATAACTGGATGAAATACCTGAGGGGTACCTCAGGGGTCAGTTCTATCCTTTTATTTTGTAAATATGTTAATGATATTAGTTCAAACATTCCTCCGCCGATCGTTACAAAACAATCTGCCAACGACTTGAAAACATACCATTCCTATCATGAATAAGAACCTGATCATCAACTACAACTAGCAATTAATGCGGTCGAGCAATGGTCAAGCAACGCCCAACTAGCCCTTAACACTTCAAAAACGATATTCTTAAGTATCGGGTATAAACCAAAAAATTTAAGCTACACATTAAAAAACACCCCCCATAAAAAGGTGAACAGTAGTACGAGATGTTGGTTTCTTACTGAGCGAGAACCGCTGGGGTGCCGTGGGTGGGTTGTTTGCAAGGTTGCATATAACGTGGGGGCCATGTTGGCGTGGGGGGCTAATATTGAATTATAGAAATGAAGAAAATAACTCACATGAATCCAAAGAGGAGAGGGAGTCACTTTCGGTTGGAGGGTGTTCCACTGAAAAGTTTAAAATATTTATGACTTGTTCCAACATTAAAAAAGAAACATTTTTACATAACCCTATGATAACAAATATCACACACTTACTTATCAGACGGTTCAGCAGCAGAAGAAAGCTCCAGAACAATCACAGTCCAATGAATAAAAGTTGTTTATCCAACTCTCAACTGAAAGGTGACACGTCATGATCAGATAAGATCAGTTCAAAAAAGGAACAGTTCACGTATATTTTCACGTTTTCCTATTTTTTAAATTGATATTGTCAAGACGTAGAAATTATTATAAATTCAATATTCTTGCCGGCTACCACAAGAGTTTACGCGGAAAATCTAAGGCCACACCCCCTTATTGTTTATTATAATTTTCAACTGAATGCAATGAAAAAACGTTGAGTGAGTGTGGCGACACGTGGAGAAATCAGAGCAAAACATCGACCACGGTCTCTCAATTTTCTGCACCCTCTTGTCGCCAACGTGGCCGCGTCCACCGAGTTTGCAGCGCTCCGTACTGAGAAAACCTTTTGTGACCGCGCACAGTGTTCTAGCATAAAAGTGAACGCATATCGCGTTGGCAAATGATCACGCCCCGCCGAGCCGAACCAGCGGAACCGAACTGTTCTGCACAAGACGCGAAACTCGCGAAGGCGGACTTGCTTTTTGGATTCACAAGATTGGCTCGAAAGTCTGGTGGAAACGAAAAGGTAGTCGGACCGTATCATCACGGCGACGTTCGAGTTTCATCATCTTTTAAAAAATCAGGGAAATTTTTTTGTACGATTTTAATGTGATATTCGGAAATGCATTCTAATTTTCGAAAATTATGCATTGAGTGATAATGACAGACGTCGCGGCCGTCGAATTTTTAGGCCAGCCGCCTAGGAAACTGGCAGTTTCGTGTACTCCGCGTTGTTTCGCAAGAAAAAAAAAAAATTCACTTCAGCAATGTCTATGCGCCCACTTTAACCGCCAAAGAGTCGCAGTCGGATAAGTTCTACAAGGATCTGCGGAGAGTATACACACGACTATCCAAATGTGATTCTTCGATCATCATCTTCGGAAACTTCAAAGCCGTCGTAGGATGCTGTTCAGACTATCTTTCATTTGTGGTCGGACACCGAACTCTGATAAAAAACGGCACTTTGCCATCCCTTTACCAAAGCTATGCCTCCTCGTTGTTTTACCTTTGCCGCCTCGTTGCTAAACTCTTACCGCTCCTTTGCTATACCCATGCCACCCAACCCATACAGGCTTACAAGGTAACTACAAATCCATGAGGATTCGCGGTGTGTTGTATTTGAAACAACACAATAGATTAAAAGTTTAAGAAAAATTGAGACAAAATGAAGTCACGCCATGATTTGGGTATGGTTACCATTTTTTACGAGAAAAAAGTATAAATTTCCTTTTCGCTTTGGACACCGATTTTTCTCCATCTTTATCACTTTGAACGCAGCATAGAGCAGTGCTGAAGACGTGCGACCCCGCCCTCAAAACACTATGCACAGCGGAGGTCGAAACCCGCGAGACGTCGGTCCATTCAAATGCCTTACCCCCACAGCTCGACGACTCATAAACTTACCTGGCTGGGGGAATCTCGCGATCATCAAGGCGGGATCCCCATGGTGAGGCCTGTCCATTGCACTTTAGGACGGGCTGACTTGTGTGGCAGTCTCGAGTTGAGGCTCGCCAACAGCTCAATTTTTGCGTAACGGGGCTGCGTACGCGCGGCCCTGAAAAAAAAGAGGTTTGTTTTCAGCGAAGTTCAAAGTGGTGTTGTCTTTATCATACGTGTCGCGGGTCGGGCCTGCTTGAACTCACTCCAAATACGGCCCGGGCTTACAATTAGTAGGGTTGAAATCAACATCATTTTAAGAAGTTGTGCAATTTTTTAGCCTTCAATTTTACTCACCCTTCTCGTATGTTCGCTTTTTAGGAATTTCCTTTAAAAAAACAAGGCTGCCTCGCAGTCCCGCACTCTAACGCTGCTTTTATTATGACAATTTTTCAAACCCCCAGCAGTATTTACTAATCTTATGAGATATTTTACGAATTTAAAGATGGAGTTTACAGATCTCTTCCAGCCACGATATTACCCGAATCAGTCCTTTCATTTTGCCACCTCATTCTATGACAAATGTTTTACTCCTACGCTCTGTTCTTCAAAACTATGTGACAACCACGCCACGTCGAAATTTGTTCCAAGATGATGATGAATCGGCGAAAAACGGTGTAAAACAAGGAAAATGGATTTTCAGTTTCTTGGATATTGCCGTTGGTTGTTTGTAAATTCTGAAAATGACCGGCCTAATTGAAGTTGCAAGGAAGAGAAAGAACAACTCCACTTCATATTACATATACTCGGTTTAAAACGCTGAAAACTCGCTCCAATCGAACAAAGAAATTCGCATGCATTTGGTGTAAGGTTTAGAGAAATCAGAGCAAAACATCGGCCACGCCTCTCTTAATTTTCTGCACTCTCTCGTCGCCAACGTGGCCGCGTCCACCACTGTGCGAAGGGAGCGTGTTTGCAGCGCTCCGTACTGAGAATATTTATTTCCAGGGCCGCGCGTACGCAGCCCCGTTACGCAAAAATTGAGCTGTTGGCGAGCCTCAACTCGAGACTGCCACACAGGTCAGCCCGTCCTAAAGTGCAATGGACAGGCCTCACCATGGGGATCCCGCCTTGATGATCGCGAGATACCCCCAGCCAGGTAAGTTTATGAGTCGACGAGCTGTGGGAGTAAGGCAATTGCATGGACCGACGTCTCGCGGGTTTCGACCACCGCTGTGCATAGTGTTTTGAGGGCGGGGTCGCACGTCTTCAGCACTTCTCTAGGGCACTGTCAGAGGCCATATGCATGAACCTCGTTTGCCGGCTCTCGTCAGGGGTTTTAATGGACCTATTCAAAGTACTGTAGAAAAACGGAAAAAAGGACAAACAAGTGGGAGAAAACTCGGAAAATGCTCCGATTGCTTGCTCAGAAAATTTTGGACCGAATATCGATTTTTAAAAAATATTGATTTTTTTTCAGAAAATTTTTAAAATCGATAATTCGGTCCAAAATTTTCTGAGAAAGTCTGGAAGCATTTTTGACAGTTTCTCCCAAAATTTCAGACCAATCGGAGCATTTTCCGAGTTTTCTCCCAGTTGTTTGTCATTTTTTCCATTTTTCTACAGTACTTTGAATAGGTCCATAAGGCTCTGTCTGCAGATCTTCGGTCTCTGTCAGAGGGACTAAAGGTGTTTTTTATGGTTTTAGGGTTTCCCATCCAACGAGGTTCATATGTGCTACTGCAGAATAGAATTGTAGCGAAATGGAGTTGTTATTCCGTTGTGCTCAATTTCAGACAGTTCTATACCGTTGTACCCCCTATTATGCATAGCGTACATTCGGTTTTCGTGTGTATTTATTTATTAGATCTGTAAATATACAAGTGAACACAATTAAATTGTGACATGTCATTCATAATGGCTTTTTCAGATGAGATGAGATGAGGTGAGGTGAAATGAGATGACAACATTATATATCAAGGAATGAATGAATGCAGATAAAAATATACGTTGGTGATTAAAGGGGGTGCCAACTTTCTGGAGAAAGTTGCTTAAAATATACTCTTGTGTGGGGGATTTACGAATATAACATTGAAATCGCACAAAAAAATTTCTTTGATTTTTTTTATAATTTTTACAACAAAAAAAAAATAGAAGACCACGAGGAGTACACGAAAAATCGTGGCCGTGGCCTAGGAAACCCGCGGCCGCGGCTTTTAGTAAATTCCATTTTCGCGATAAAAAAATTTATTTTTCTTGTAATTTCCCTCGTTTTTGTCATTGATTTTCGGTAAAACATGCTCTAATAGATTATTGAAATTTTAGATAATCGCGAAAACACATTTTACTCATAATTAGTGTGCGTTACCGGTAAAGATTTGACGATTTTACCGGTAAATTTTCGAATCACATTTTACCGATAAATATTCGGCAAAAGAGAAACCATTTCTAAAATTTTTTACCGGTAAATTTGGCAAATTTTGTCGATCCTTTACCGGTAAATTTTACCGATAAAAGTTTCGGCAAAACTTTTTATCGGTAATTTGCCGGTAAATTTATCGGTAAATTGACATTATTTATACATGAAGAAGTGGGACAGGCCACGTTACAATTATAGTCTTGGTATCACGGTCGGTCGCGCTTTAATACAAATGCAATTTTTAAAAGATGTAAAAAAGACGGGATTGTGCAAGGCCGAGGTCGCGCCACGTATCGTCTGCGTATCTTTGTTTTTCCCGATCTCTTGTTTTTTCTCATACGTGAACTTAACGCCACGTTAAGTTTTGCCGAAAACCATTTTACCGGTAAAATTTTCGCGAAATTACCGGTAAATTTACCGATAAATTTGTCGAATTTACCGTGAACTTCGGTAAATTACCGATAAATTTACCGGTAAATTTTCGGCAAATTTACCGGTAAATTTACCGGTAAATTTGCCGAAAGATGATTTACCGGTAAAAAATTTTTCGGTAACGCACACTACTCATAATTATCAAAAAATCGATATTTTCGTGTTGTTCGATTCAACGTTTTGAATATACACTGGGGTCTGAGGAGGGAGTGAGTAAACGCGCCCGGACGCACACACGCAACGCATCCAAATGAGGCCCAAAAAAGAAAAAAGGCGCGCGAAAAATTTCGCATTATCGGAGAGAAAAACCAACGCAAAATCGTTGATTTCTCTCTCCGATAATGCGAAATTTTTCGCGCGCTTTTTAATTTTTGGGCCTCAATTGGATGCGTTGCGTATGTGCGTCCGGGCGCTTTTACTCACTCCCTCCTGATACCCCAGTGAATATATTCTGGTGAAAATTTTTTCTCGAATATAAACTTTACAGATAATAGCGTGAATTTAATGCGGAAATGAGCAGGAAAACGTGCAAAAATTAAAGGTATGAGAATTTTTTTTTCCGAATTTGTTTTATTGTTAATTGTTTTATTAACACGCATAAATTTGCTATCTGAAAAAACGAAATGATGTTTGTACATTATTTCCCAAAGATTAATGCAAAAAAAGGAGAAAAATGTTGAAAAAGAAAATGGCGTTTGAATTTCGCGCCAAATCGTGTACTCCTCGTGGTCTTCTATTATTTTTTTGTAGAAATCATTAAAAATGAGAGAAATTTTTTCGTTCGATTTCAATGTGATTTTCGTAAATCCCCCACCCAAGAGTATATTTTAAGCTACTTTTCCCAGAAAGTCGGCACCCCGTTTAAAGTAATCAACTTCAAAATGGAATATTGGCGGCACAGTTGTCAGCGAATTGTGTGAAATCGTCTCCAAAACTGAGGCAAACGTGCATTAGAGCTTCAGTGTCTTGTTGCGCGTAGTGAGCGGCAAATGTTCCACCAACGAGCTGTAAACGGGATACATTTTACTATTCATTGTGAACTTCTGTAAAATACCTCTTCAAAGAGAATCCCCAGTGCAAACCGGTTAGATTCCGGTTGTTTGTACGTCCACTCTCCGTTGGCAGTTCGCATAAATCCGTTGGCACGAACTCGTTTTTGAATGGCGACTGACAATTTGTTCATTTTTATAAAATTCATTGGATGATCCTTGGCAAGCACGTCAGAATTCTGTGCGACTACAGGCTGACAAAATGAGTCTTCAATGACAATTTGATTGGTCTGTTCATCGGCGTGCGGAAAGTTGGAAAAGTTCACATATTTGCACACCGTCACTATTTCCTCCGCCGTTTTCTTCTCGATTTGTCTGGCCATCATGAGTGAATCGAGGAAGAAGACGTGTTCAGGAAGCTGATAATTGATATCGCCGAGAAGATTTGCACGGCTGATTTCTCCGTAAATCACTCGCAAGTCGTATTTGAGAGCATTGTGGCCAACTGGAAATGGTGATGCTTTTTGGAGAAAGTGGTTTAATTTATATTAAAACAAGCCTGGCTTCATCAAAAGCTACTTTTGATTTTTTTTCATTTAAACAAGCCTGGCTGAATCAAAAACTATTTTTGATCTTTTCTCATCTCTAAACTGTTTTTATTAGACCTTTTCCTCTAGAGGCGAACGCAACGGCATGTTGCCAGCCGCGAACAAATCTACTCCTCGAGAGCGTTCATCCCACGTGTCCCGTGTCACAGCAGAAATGCGATCTATCTATTACAAATGAAAGTCTATGGTGAATGCACGATACACCAACCGCAGCTAAAAATCAGCTAGTGACTCGCTGATAGATCTATCTTTGCGCAGCCTTGCGATAGCTCGATAATGAATCTATGGCCCGCTCATGTCACTGGAGCACGTTTGCATTAATTCTATAGGTAGCGAATTTTTGTTGAATTTTGTGTCCTATTTTTATTATTTTTCTTCAAATTTTATCAATATTTTACTAATTTTTATTGTTTTTCAGATGAGGAGACCGATTGCGAATCAGTGCGACAGTGAAAACTGAAGAAGGTAAGCTAAATATAACGGATTCGTGACGGAATGACACTTCACTTGAAATTTTTGTTAACTTTTTCAAAAAACAAAACGTGAATTCAAGTGTCGCTCCGTTACGAATCCATGATAAAATTTAAAATACACATTGATTTTTGCAGACTCGCTGCTCGTCACAGACGCGTCGAAGAAGATGAAAAAAAAAAGTTGGTAAGTTGTTTCAATAATTTAAAAAGGCGCAAAAAATAAAAAATAGGAATTGATTTCAAACTCGCTCGGTAATCAGAAAAAATTTTCGCGCAAAGATTTAGAAATTTTTGTGCAATTGCTTTAAAAGATCAGGAAATCGGCTGCTGTCTGTATTTCGGTGAAGCTGTGCCATAAATTAGAGCAGAGTTTTCAAGCAGTATTTTATTTTGGGGTCAGCTTTGAAAATGTAAATTTGATTTACGAAACTATTGTCGGCCCGCCAAAATGGTCAAACGCGCTCCGCTGAACTCAATGCTATGCGATTTCCATTTTGGTCTCCAAATTATTTCATTTCACGTTGAATTTACACGTGAAATGAAACAATTTGGTGACGAAAATGAAAATCGAATTGTGTTGAGTTCAGCGGAGCGCGTTTGACTATTTTGGCGGGCCGACAATATACAATTTGAACGTCATTCAACTATATTCGTGATTTTTGCTCCAATTCTATGATTTGAACATCTGTAGAGTCATGATAGAAATGTACAACAGTTAAATGGCGGGCTCATAAACTTCAAAATTCGGTATGAAACAATTTAGTACATAAAATTAATTAATTTTCATAATTTTATAAGCGCCTGCTCAAATTTTTTCACTGATTTCCGGGAGAAAATTCCGAAAAAAAAACAACTTTTGCCCGGAAATTCCGTCGAAAACTTCAAACATTTGCGATTTCCAACCAATTTTCGATACCAACGAATGTGTTCAAAAAATAAAATCGTAGAAAACTTTCCTCCTAAAACGAACAATAATTGTTCATAAACAAAAACAATTGTTCGAACTTCGAACTAGATTTTTTCGGAATCGGAGTCTTCCGGTCAGAAGTTTTTCAATTCAGGCGGATTGATTTGGCTTTACAAGAAAGATGGTTTCGTATCTATTTATTTCAGAAGTTCCGTTCAAACGATTTTGAAATCTGGAAGGTCCCGCGCATTCCCCGAAGATGGAACAAGTGGAGTAATGAGGATTTGTAGAAGAAATAATTGTAAAATATCTTCTTTTTTTTTCTTTTATATGTCAGTAATTTTGTTTATTATTGACCTATAAACTACTCAGAGAATTATCGGCAATTTGCCGCCCCTCGGCGGCAATTTGCCGTCGAAATCGGCGGCCTGGCCGCCTCCTGTGGGCAGACGCGCCGATTTAGGCGGCAAATTGCCGCCGAGGGGAGGCAATTTGCCGATCGAGGCGGCAAATTGCCGCATAGGGGCAGCAATTTGCCGCTTTTCGCGGCAATTTGCCGCCTTTAAGTTTTTTTTTAGCTTTTTAGCTTTTTTAGACTACCTGAAATTTCCATTTTTTACTGATTTCACTCAAGATGCTCAACAAGCACCATGTATACAGAAAACCAAAAATAGCCGGTGAGCTCTGTGGCACCGTGCCACGGAGCCTTCCTCCAGAGTTCCCCACCCACCGTTCAGAATTCTTTAACCCAGTCCCTTGCAACACCAGCGTTGACGGCGGGTATACCTTCTCTTGTGGACCGACACTTCACGGGTTCCGACGACCCTTATGTTTTGCACGGGAAAGGGGCGGGGCGTAGCGTGGTGACACCAGTTTTTCGTGGATTTTATAATATTAAGACGTTTCCCGAATACTTACTTCATATGCCTGCAGTGGGATATAAGCCCCCCCCCCCCCAGCATAAATAATTATAGTCCCTCACCATCGTAGTCCCCCGACTATCTCGAATCAAAACGTTTCCAAATCAAGACTATGGTAAAGGTGAAATCAGCAACATGATTGGAAAAGAAAAAAAGATTTTATGAGCCACAAATGTCGGAAATGAATTATGTGGTATTTACTCTAACTGGCCGGTATCCAAGCAGGAGGTTCAAACAATAATCCGGCATGCCGTCAAATAGAATAAATACGGTATTAGAAAGACTTGTTTTGCACTGGAGAATTTGATTTACCATATTATTATACAACACTTTTGACACGTATCCATTTGGAAAGAAAACGGCTCTGATTCGGGACAGTTCTGTCTTGATAAAGTTCTGATTCGAAGCTTTTCCTTATTCGGAAAGCGACAAAAATGGTAGAAAGAGCTATGAATAGTGCACTTCTATTAGAGGCTTCAATTAATTGGGATTGCTGTTCGATATCGGTCGATTTTCGCTTGTTGTTTTGCTATTCTGATACGGTGGGGGCTATTCTTATCAGGTGGGGGGGGCTATTCTGATATAGCGGAAGGTGATATTGATATGGAAAAAAAAAGGAAGAAGTGGGGGACTTATCTGATGAATAGGCGCTCCTCGAAATAGAACCTTATCAAAATAGAACCGTGCCGAAATAGAACTTGACGCGAAATAGATCCGTGTGAAATACAACTGTACATCGTTTTAGCGCGTTTTAGCACAATTGGGTGAAGACTATTGAATAAAAATCCAAACAGAAAAAGTTCAACTCAGTGGCGTGACCTGTTTTCGATTTATTGACTGGGTTCTATTTCACGCGGTTCTATTTCGGAACAATTATATTTCGGGACAGTTCTAATATCGACGTTGAAAAATATAGAATTACATTAAACGCGGTGTAAAAATCGTGAAATAGGTACAAAGAAAAGGCAACAAGAATTGTGCGCCAGCGCACTGCTATGCGTCAGTAATACCCCATATGTCGGCAATTTGACGCCTGAATCGGCAAGTTGCCGCGGGCGGCAAGTCGGCAACTTGCCGAGTTCGTGCCGACATCACGCCGGGTCATGCATTTTTAGCTGCCGACTTCCTGCCCGCCGGCAATTTGCCGATTTCAGCGGCAAATTGCTCATTTCAGGCCGACTTCACGCCGGGTTATGCAATTTTAGCTGCCGACTTCCTGCCCGCGGCCGGAAGTCGGCAACTTGCCGAGTTCGTGCCGACATCACGCCGGGTTATGCATTTTTAGCTGCCGACTTCCTGCCCGGCGGCAATTTGCCGATTTCGGCGGCAAATTGCTCATTTCAGGCCGACTTCACGCCGATAATTCTCTGAGTATTGTTGATCTTGCTTTTCATTTTTCTTTGATTACCTCGCCCCATATTTTTTCCGCTTTAGCTTTACGTGTATTTAATCTTTGACTGATAATAAATAAATCCTAATCAATAAATTCGTAGCAGCTCGCAAGCAAAGAATGACTCGTTAATAATAGAGCGATGGAAGTCGAACGCCTCACCTACTGTGAATCCATAACACGCCGAAAATGCGTCAACGATGCGTCAATGATGCGCCAATAAATGCGATCGATTCATTACGCGTCTATGATGACACCCTTGCAGTGCCCCCATGCCATTTGCGCGCGAGTCACCAGCGAGCTGTAATGCATGTGTCGCATTTCACCTGTGGTGGCGCAGGCGGTAGTACCCTTGCACGTCGATCTTTTATTTGGCCGCGGGTGCTGAGTTCGACCCCGCCATGCGCCTTTGACACAGACACACAAAGATCCTCAGTTACAAACCCAAACGGAATTTTATATATAAGGATGATTGTTGTGGCGCAGGCGGTTAAATGCTTTCCCATGGTGTCCCAAAGTGGAAAAATGTCTTCAACTGTCTGCACTCTCTTCTCTCTCCCTCAACACTGCAGCGCAGATATTTTTTCAACGGGAATTTGTTTCTTTTTTGATTTTCAGCAAAACAAGACCATTTTATGAAAATCTGTCATTAAGATATATTTTTCAGGTCAAATGCTTCATTTTTATTACAAAAACACCACGATTGGTGCAGAATTGACGGAGAAGATGCATTTTAAAATGTTGAAACATCGAGAAAAAAACCAAATTCGCACGTTTCGAGCTGGTCGTGGTATTAAAATGTTGGCGAAAAAATTCTGCACAAGGGAGACATTTAAAATGCATTATTATGTTGCAGAAAATTGAGTTTTTAGTAAAATTCTGTACTAATTTTTTTTTAATGCATCTCCTCCGTCAATTCTCCACCAATCGTGTGGTTTTTGTAATAAAAATGAAGCATTTGACCTGAAGAATATATTTTAATGACAGATTTTCAACAAGTGGTCTAGTTTTGCTGAAAATCTAAAAAGAAACAAATTCCCGTTGAAAAAATAGCTGCGCTGCGGTGGTGAGGGAGAGAGAACGAGAGATGCGCCAGCAGTTGTTCCTAGCGGCGCTTTTCCCGTCCGGGACACCGTGTTTCCCAGTAAACGAAAGACCGGAGTTCGAGTTTTTGTGTTGGTCTCGGGCGCTCAGTTCGCTTCCGCCATGCAGTTTGGACCCAAACGGAATTTTGATATATATAAGAATAATTTTCGGAAAAACGGTTATCCGATTTTTCCGATTTTCAAATTTAAAACTGTTTTTTTTATTTTGTTTTTTCCAAAAAAAAAGATTCTTAACAATTGGCTCATCTTATGGGGTTATTCACGAAACCGGAAAAAAAGGAAGAAAACGGAAAAAAACTTCGGGAAAAATCGGAGAATGATCCGATTGACCTGAAATTTCGGGAAAAATTGGAAAAAATTCTCCTGTACACGCTCACAAAATTTTGGACCGAAATATCGATTTTAAAAATTATCGATTTTTTTTTGAAAATTTTTAAAATCGATATTTCGGTCCAAAATTTTGTGAGCGTGTACAGGAGAATTTTTTCCAATTTTCCCCGAAATTTCAGGTCAATCGGATCATTCTCCGATTTTTCCCGAAGTTTTTTTTCCGTTTTCTTCCTTTTTTCCGATTTTGTGAATAACCCCATTATTTTTTTGAATTAACACGAAAATCAATAAATTAATCAAAAATTCGACAAAAAATGCAGTTTTGAGAAGTTCTTGGTACTTAGAAGCGGAAAAAAGAATCTGAAAAAAGTCGGAAAATTCGGAAAAGCGGAATTTCCATTTTCCGTCTCCGACCAATCCTGGTCCGTATGGAATCCTTAATTCATAGAAAAGGCGAAAAAAGGTAGCGGGAAATACCGTAAAACCTGTAATAGAAGAACATGTCCTTCTATTCTCAACCCCCTTCAAATGATGTCCTTCTAATTTAAGGTGTCCTTCAATTATAGGGTGTCCTTCTAATTTTCGGAGCATGATAAAGAAAGAAACCATTTTAAACAAAAACTTCCATCAAAGCAGCCGTTCGGCGACTGAAAAATGGGGGGGGGTACTACGGTATAGAACTCGCACGGAATAGAACTGCGCGGAGTAGAACCGCCTGAATTGAGATGTACCGACCCAGAACCGCTTGAACAACTCGAAGAATTATTTCGTTGTACAATGTCAGGCCTTTAGTTCTATTTCGTGAAGTTGTTTTTTTTAGTACAGTTCCATTTTAGCCGGTTCTATTCCGTAGCAGTTCTATTCCGTGCGAGTTCTATACCGTAGTACCCACGAAAAATATGTTCCAAACAATACATAAAAAAAATTTACTGCAAAATTTCGGTTCTTTGACATTAAATAGGCTGCCTCTGAATCATTTTTATGCTAACTCTATTCTTCTCTTTTCTATGATTTTGAATTCACTCCAATAATTTCTTATCAAATTTGGCGTCTTTCAAACGACGGCCACCACCCGGCAGACGTCGATAATTCGAACTCATGAACTGATTTTGTGTCATTTGTTTTTTTAACACGCGCCAGTGCGTTTTTCCATAGTGAACAGGCTTTCTCGGAAATGAAAAATTATCTTCCAAGTTCCGTTGGAAATTTCCGATTTTGTAATTTACTCTTCCCATTTTTCGGCGGAATTTCGAATGTTTCATTTTTGTTTCCGAATTTCATCCTCGCTTTCGTCATGTTGAAATTTTAATTGTTTAACAAGAAAACGAAGAAAAAAAATAATAAGTTTCAAAAACGGGGGTGTTCTTGGTAAAATATCCTTCTATTTTTTATTGGCAGCCTAGGACTGTCCTTCTATTTTAGGGGTGCTTCAATTATAGGAAATGCTCAGAAAACTTTGAAGGGAAATATCGATTTTTAAAAATATTGATTTTTTTCAAAAAAAAATAATTTTTGGATCGAAATTTCAGTGTGACTTATGGACCTATTCAGCGCAGGAAAAAACCGATTTTCGCTGTTTTTTTCCCTATGCAAGTTGTTTTCCAGGAAAAAAAAAATTTAATAAAACAACTTACTCAGAACAACGGGTTTCGGCAGAGAATCCAAGAAACGAATTACATCCGGCCACTCTTTTTCGAACGAGTTGTACCTTTCGCATTGCTTTTTCGGATGAACCAGGACACCTGTAAGGTGAAAAAATGTTTTTTTTTTTTTCATTTTTTCTCCCGAAATTCGATTAAAACAAAAACGTTCAAACCTTTTCTATCAAAACATCTCCGTTTCTCATACGACTCCCACTCTTTCTCGTCCATTGTCGGATTCAAAAGCCGTGTATGTGTGCTTGTTGGAATAAATTTAACGACCGGCTGCTGACTGTCCGGATTATGCTCGTTCCAGCTCACAATTTTCCTCCGTTCTTCTTTGAGCTCATCGAACGTGTCTCGCGGAATCGCCATAAAGCTCATTTCGGTAATTCGTGGCAGTTCGTCCATTCTGGCTGAAAAATCGATTGGATTTGTGATGGTACGTCCGAAGTAAAAAAAAAAGCGCGCACTTGTAAACATGTTTACAATTAATTTTTTGCTTGTTTGGCGGTAAACAACAAAGAAAAAGACGCAAAAACAAAGTTACTTTGGACGCCTCTTTTCGTCTTTTTTTGCGCTTTTTTTCTACTTTGGACGTACCATGAAAAATAAACAAAAAAACGAAAAAAAAAACCAACTCTGAAGGCACAAATCGTTGAGCAAATTGGAAAACTCCTCGCTCTTCTCGCACGTTTTTTTCAGCGATGACGACCGCAAATCGTCATTTTTGATGAGATCCGTGCATTCCAGATCGAAAAACACGTAAGTTTTTATGCGATCCGAGAAGGCATTTCTGGAAAAAGATTTTTTTTTGGTAATTTTTGATATTTATTCAAAATTTAAATTCTCACGTTCTTTTCTGCATCAATTTCGTCGGACTCGCTTTTGTCGGAATCATTGGTCCTCGCTTTTTTTCTGGAGACGTTGCGCCCACTTCCCACGTGCCTATTTTTGACGGTGTCGTGTTTGGAGTGAACAGTCGCTTCATTCCCGTGCCGCCTGATAATTTTGTTGTTTTTCATTTACCACTATTTTTCATCCGTGGCAAAAGCAAGTGCGCTCCAACGAATTTATAGACCTATTCATAGGAATAGTTTTTTGACATTGTTTGACGTTTTTTGACATCTATGAATATGAAAAAAAACAACAAAAAAGTTTTTTTTTTATCCTATGAATGGGTCCATTAATATATACTTCGTGATTTTCATTTTCGTCGCCAAATAATTTCATTTCACGTTGAATTTACACGTGAAATGAAATCATTTTATCAAATTAAAGTACACAGTCGAACAGAAACGAGTGATTATGACAAGAGACAACAGCTAAATATAAAAAAAAAATAAACGTTTGCATTTTATTCGTAGGGAAAAAAAGGAAAGCTAAAAATTAAAGAATCTTCGAAGAACGTGGGCTACAAAAAACAAAACAAAAAACAGGCTAGACACAAAAATATATCGCACCTATTCATCTCATTATTGATTACTA
The DNA here is from genome assembly GCA_963572235.1 of Caenorhabditis japonica. Taxonomy (NCBI): domain Eukaryota; kingdom Metazoa; phylum Nematoda; class Chromadorea; order Rhabditida; family Rhabditidae; genus Caenorhabditis; species Caenorhabditis japonica. The sequence goes on from OY754346.1 coordinate 21,717,592, forward strand.
TATGTCTCATAGAGGGGGCGGGCGGAGATTGAAAGCGATAGAACTTTTTAGAAAAGAAAGATAAAGAAATTGACAATTTAAAGGTTCATAAACATGACTCTCGGGTCCTCAACAGCCGTCTTGATCTTCTTGAGGAACGTGACCGCCTCTCTGCCGTCAATCAATCTGTGGTCGTAGGTGAGGGCAATCTGCATAATTGGGCGGATCTCTGGCTGAAAATGGAATATTAGTTAGAGGTTTTTTTTTTAATTTTACCCAAAAGCCGCTTTTTAACTGAAATTCGCGCAAAAAATCGGGGAAAATTGAAATGTCACGTTTTGGAAATTGCGTGAAAATAGAAATGTAATAAATCAGAAACGAAACAAAATGGAAACACGTGAGAACAGAAACGTAGCAGATCAGAAATGTGTCGAATTTGAAGTAAAATGGCAATGGAGCGCCTTTGCGAATTTTTTTTAAACGACTTTTTCGATATTTTTCACGTTTTTCTCGATATCTTCCAGAGTTCCACAAAAAATCCCAGAAACAACAGGCGGCGACAGTTGAAACCGACGTTACCGTAGTTCCTTCGCTGCGAGGCTTTCTATGTTTGAACTTGAATTTTCCCGCAAAAAAAGAAAAAATTGAGCAACTGTGGCAAAATTCAAGTTTAAACATAGAAGGTCTCGCAGCGAAGCAACTACGGTAACATCGGTTTCAACTGTCACCGCTTGTTTTTTCTGGGACTTTTTGTGGAACTTTGGACTGCAAAAAACTCCTGATTTCAGGAATTTTTTGAACTTTGGACGCGGCATTACGGATAATAATTTGCTCCTGTGTGGCGTACAAAGTGCCGCAAAATTTGCGTGATTATGGAGGTGTCATTTTTTTTATTTTCAAATTTTCGCTACATTTTTTGCCGGTTTTAGCTATTTTTTCTACTTCGTGAATATTAAAGATAAAATGTCAATTTTTTCAAGGAATTATTAATTTTTTAGCGTTCCAGTGATGAGATTTGGACACGATTTCTCGAAAATTCATAGCAAAAAACCGGTGCTTCTGTGGGAAATTGAATCTTATTTTAAAAATACGTTAATTTTGTTTGTTTTTTTAAACGTATTTTTTAAAGTAAAATTTCATTTCCCACAGAAGCACCGGTTTTTTTGCTATGAATTTTCGAGAAATCGTGTCCAAATCTCATCATTGAAACGCTAAAAAATTGATAATTCCTTGAAAAAATTGGCATTTTATCTTTAATATTCACGAAGTAGAAAAAATAGCTAAAACCAGCAAAAAATGTAGCGAAAATTTGAAAATAAAAAAACGACACCTCCATAATCACGCAAATTTTACGGCACTTTGTGCGCCACATTACAGTAGCAAATTTTTATCCGTAACTGAGCAAGAAAATAACCAAAAATTTTTCTCCAAGTAAATTTCTCAGAAAATTGAACATTTTACACTATTTCCAAAAAAAAAAGGTACGGAATTTAAATTCGTAACCCCCGGAAGTTTGGAATTCACAACAAAAAAACTTCTGCAGAACTCTGCAGAGCACGATAGACAGAAATACAAAATTCAAACAAACCTTTCCATTAACCGGAACAACTCGATCAAACACTCCGTGCATTCCGAGGATCGCGCTCTGTGGTGGATTGATGATTGGAGTTCCGAACATTGATCCAAACACTCCTCCGTTCGAGATGGTGAAGGTACCTCCCTCCATATCCTCTACAGCCAGCTTTCCATCACGAGCCTTCTCTCCGAGCTTAGCGAGCTCGAGCTCAATCTGAGCATAGTTCATGCTTTCAACGTTTCTCAAAACTGGAACGACAAGTCCTTTTGGTGTGGCAACAGCGACGGAGATGTCGACAAAGTGACGGTAGATGATTTCGTTCTCGTCAAGAACCGCGTTGACCACGGGGGCCTCTTGAAGAGCGTAGGCGGCGGCGCGCACGAACGGAGACATCATTCCAAGCTTGACGCCGTGCTTGGCCACAAATTCCTTTTGATACGTTTTTCTCATCTCGATGAGGCTGCTGAAAAACAGAAAAATTGAAAAAAAAAATGTACTTGTACCAAAATCAATGCAACAAACCTCATGTCAATCTCATTGAAAGTGGTGAGCATAGCATACGTGTTCTGAGCATCCTTCAGTCGCTGAGCAATGCGCAGACGCATTCTGTTCGCCTTGACACGAACCTCATCTCTGGCTCCAGTAATCGCGTGCGACGGATCGACACCTTTCGGGACGACGACGCGAGTGACCGGAACGGCTCCGACTGGTGTGGAGGAGGATGGCGCCGATGGTGGAAGGGTGTTTGGTGGAGCGGCCTTCGGGATCTCGGATGGTTTTGGTGGTGGCGGTGCAGATGGCGCGACATGAGAAGTTGGTGATGCTGGAGAAGCGGCCGGTTTAGCTTCTTCTTTGGGTGGCTGAAATTTTTTTCTTTCTTTCTTTTCTTCTTAAACCTTAAAAAAAAATTAACTCACAGCAGCAGCAGCAGCACCGCCTCCCGCTCCTGGCTGAAGCTTGTAAAGCTTCTGCTTGGCAGTCACTTTTGCTCCATCCTCGACGAGCAACTCGACAATAGTTCCGGATTGCGGAGCCGGAACTTCGACAGACGTCTTGTCGGTCTCAATCTCGGCGACGAGCTCGTCCTCATTCACCTGATCTCCCTTCTGTTTCAGCCATCTAATGTCTCCCTCGGAAATCGATTCGGCGAACGCTGGACCTTCGACAGTGATCACGTCGCTCACTGGAACAATTTTTTATGGAAATAAATAATTAAATGTGCTCCGCGGCTTCTTACTTCTCACAGCAGTGACGTGGAATTTAGCGGTCGACGTGAGGCGCACATTCTGGACGCGTGGCTCGAGAAGGTTTTGCTTGGCTGAAAACGGAGAGTATTTATTCATTTATTTAAATATGGCATTTTCTTATTCGGAAAAATGAAAATTATGCCAAAAATGCCCCCCGAAATATCGATTTTTCAGAAAAATCGATATTTTTTCGGATCCAAAATTTTCTGGGAATGAATTTCATGTCCGCGACCATTTTTGACATTGTTTTTTAAGGTTTCAGGCTAATAACCAATAAATATTTTGGTATTTATAAAAATCACAATACCTTGAGCAATAGCTGGCTGAGTGGAAGCGGTGCTGCTCTGAAAACTTTTCTACCTTTATTTTTAAGAATATTGACAAACCAAACTCACCTGTCTCGCTGCTCTTGACAAAAACCGGTGAACGGATACGGCACGTCGTCCGATCATTTTGGAGTACCCTGGAAGGCAAAAAACTTTTATTTTTTGCATAAAAAAAAGAGAAAAATGCAGGAAAATTCCGAGAAGAAAAATGAGAAAAGTGGGCGTGGTCGGACGGGCGCTCTTTTTGCAATGGGCGGCGCGCGATTTTGCAAGAGCCGTGCACGCTTTTCATTGAACTTTTGCAATGTCGGAAGCTGATTTTAGCAAGTTTGCGGCACAATTTCCGAGAAATTTTTTTCAGAATTTCGCAGATTGCACTGCTAGATTTTATTTAGTTACTTAGTCGATCCGTTCTTCGATCACGAGACAGGCCACGTGTTTGATAAAATGTTATCAGAAAGAGAGATAAGAAAATAAATAAATGAATGATGATATTTTACATCTTTCTGCGAAATCTTCACCAAAAAAAACGTGGCATTCTTTTTTTAATCGAAAAGTAAATAAAAAATTGAGAATCAAAACAACGGCATATTTCAAAAAAAAGTTCAAATTTAACAGTGAATTGAGAGAGAAAGAGAACAAAATAAAACGTTAAACGCTGAAATCTCGAAACGGAGCACCCGCTTTCTTCTGAAAATCGCGAATCGGTGACACTGGCCGTGGAATTTGTACGACTGGCGGTGGCATGTAGACTGGCGTGGCTTGTGGAGCTGCGTAACTGTACGGGCTGGCGGCTGAGAATAAAAATTAATGTTTTTTTTTTTTCGAAACGATCGAATCTTACCGAATCCTGGATAAAACTGTGGTCTCGCGGCGGCCATTGTTCGGAAAATGTCCGGTTTTAATGGGTTTCCTGAATTATTTCAATTTTTATGGGGGGAAATAGTCTATCCTTTTGCGTATAGAGCCGTACTCACTTTGATGATTCTGGAAAGCCTGGACAAAGCTCGGATAGAATGTCGGGTCCGACGAGTTGACCGTCTCGATGGCCAGAACAAATCCTGTCACGTCGACTTTATCGAGAAGCTCATCTGTATATATACATTATCCTGATTTTGTTTAGTTCAAAATTTAAATACCCAAAACCGCATCAATATTCTTCGGTCCAGACTCGACGTTAATCCCATGAAGCGAGGCGACCCGGGCGCGAAGATCCCGGTCCCAGTCTTCGAATTGCCTCACGCCATCTTTGTACTCGATGGTTCCTCTTTGCAAACTAAAGAAACATCGCTTTCTCATTAAAAATGCGGAAAAATAAAGGAAGAAAGACTCACTGATTGCCTAGCTTCCATTTCTCGAACCGTGCCGCATTTTCAGCAATTTGCTTCTCGAGCTCCGCAATCGCTGCATAGTCCTGAAAATTGGGAGAAAAATTATTTAAAAATACGAAATTGAAATTGTGTCGAATTTGTCGATGGGCGGCGCAGCAGCTCGACAACCTACCTTCTTGTCGGCCATTTTTTCTCAACGGTCGAAAAGAGACGGATCTTTTTTTTTGTTTTTTTTTTCGTTTCTTAGATTTTTTAGGACAAAGTAAATACTTTTAAATCTTTTTTTGAAGGCTTTGAGAAGAAGAAAAAAAGAAACAATTCTTTTGAAACGCGCTGAGAAACAAACGATCCGGAGGAGGCGGCGGCGGCGTTTCAGTCGAAAAATTTCAGAAAAATGCGCGTAATGAGTGGAGTGTCGTTGCGCGCGTTGTTTAGCAGAGTTATTGATTTTTTGGAAGGACACGACTGTGCGACGGAATTTGACACCTCCAAATGCTCGTCTAGTGGAGCGCACTTGCATACCTCCTCCCGTCGCGCGCCGTTCATATATCAACGTCTATTGCGGGCACTGAGAATGTGTGCAGCGGTGGCCTACACAGGTAAACCGCGTAGAGTTTCAACAGATTCTAAAAGGAGTGCGGGCGTAGACTCTAAAAAGTGCACAGAAAGAGTCTCCTAGAATCTGTTGAAACTCTTTCCACATTTTTTGCGCATTCTTTTCAAACTCTTTTGAGACAAATTGCTTATTCCTTTGGGGTCTTTTATCGTTCATTTGCAACAAATTTGCAGATATTTTTTATTCGAGTGAGACTTTCAATTAAATAAATAAATAAAACATTAATTGACAATATTGACACAAGAAAATAACACAGTGCGTTGGGCCACACTGGGTGTTATAATGGATTCGTGGCGGAGTGACAATTTTTTCACGTTTTTATTCGAAAAAATGAAGAAATTTCAGAAGAAATGAAGAGATTTTTTTCTCACAATTTCACTTGAAATGTCACTCCGCACGGCCTCCCAGACTCCCAACGCGCCAATCAATCACTGACGCATTTTTGGTGTTGGCGCACTAATCGACGCGCCGCGCCTTTGAGAGAATTTAAATTATTTCCGCTGTTTTAGTGCTTTTTTTCATCAAAATCGCACTGTTTTTTCATGTTCTCGTGGACTTTTTTGGTGAGTATTTTTTTTTTGAGTATTTTTTTAAATGTAATTCAAGTGTTATTTTAGATTTCTCATGGACCTATTCACAAAACCGGAAAAAAAGGAAGAAAACAGCAAAAAATTCAGGGAAAATTCGGAGAATGCTCCGATTCACCTGAAATTTTGGGAAATATTGGAAAAAGTTCTCCTGTACACGCTCAAAAAATTTTGGAACATAATATCGATTTTTTCTGAAAATTTTTAAAATCGATATTTTGGTCCGAAATAGTTTGAGCGTGTACAGGATAATTTTTTCGAATATTTCCCAAAATTTCAGATCAAGCGGAGCATTCTCCGAATTTTTTGCTGTTTTCTTCCTTTTTTTCCGCTTTTGTGAATAGGTCCATCATTCATCGGGAGCTGCGTTCAACATGAACTTGGAAACAAAAACTGCGAAGAAGAGCGGTTAGTTGAACTAGATCATAAAATGCTTCTCCGCCATATTTTTTCAGGTTTTATGGAATTCAAAAAATCGATTCATAGCAAAACGACGAGGAAAACAAAGAAAGAAGTCAATATCGAGACATTTAAGAGCGTTTAAACCAAGAGGATCCAAGATCGTGAAGAAAATTGGAATTGGAAAGATGTTTCACTGTCAATTCCGCCTTGAGTATGCTGTTGTGCACAGATGCAAAACGAATGTTCAGCGAGTTGATCAGCGGATGAAATCCTTCTACTCCTTGTTCGCTGATGTGTCCCCAAGTACGGTGCAACCTCAGAAAAGGAACGAGATGGGCGCTCAGCAAATGTAACTTGGGTGTGACCGTTGCAAACGGCTGCGCTTTTTTGAGATTTCTTTCGATTCGACGGACGAGGGTTTCGATTTCGTCGAGTTGACCGTCAGTTTTGTACTCGTTGTTCGCTGTCGACATCAAGTCTGCCAAGTCCATCATCACGTCTCGCATAAGTTCCAAGTTGTCGGAGGCATTTGTGGGGAAAACTTCGTGAATTTTGGCGATGTTTTCAGGACGGAGAATTTTTCGAGCTTGATTTCCGGTGAGTTGTTGGAAAAAAGCTCGCGAGTCGCACTTAATGGATCGTAGTACATGCTCTAATTTTTTTCTTGTAGGTCCGGAGAGTTTGTCCACTGTGTTCTCGAGTTTCTCCCGTTCTTCTACAATATCTTCAAGCACTTCTTCATCGCTATTCAACCGTTTACTGATGTCGTGGTGAGCCCTTTCAGTCAGCTTTTTCCTTTCCAGAATTGGTACCTGGCGCCCCTTGCGACACTCCATGCATTTACCAGGATTACGTTGGGCATTTTCAGAATCTTCTTCGGTGATGACACCAATGCACAGCCCATGGAAGAATTGGTTGCACTGGGAACACCGGACCATGTCGCACTTCGGAATGGCATCTTTTTTTGTTGCATTCGAAACGAAGCAGTACGCCGAGTTGCAAGACGATGGCGATTCCTTGGATTCCTTTCCGGTGGATATTGTCCTTTCAAGGACCGCCAGCATCTTATCCACAATTTCAAGCGAATGTTTTGAGGACAGGTATCGAGTACTGTAAAATTCCTCTTGGTCCATGAGGTTCTTAAGAGATTTACGTTGTTCTTTAAGACTTTCAGGGAGTGGTTCGCCAAAGTCTGTAATGTTGCAGATGGCATAACACCAATTCACAACGTAGTCTTGGATGACTCCGAGAAGAATGTGTAGTGGTGGCGGGCAGATACAGTCAGGAGATGTGTGGAGAAGCGGAGTTTTCAAATCATCTGGATGCCACGAATCCCCAATCGCACCGAAGTCGAACGTTCCCAGTGTCGCTGCATTCTGTCCTCGGTTCACCCAACTGAGTTTGCACAAGAAACAGGGAGTGGAACTGGACTGTCCTGGATGACCCAAGATCGCCGAGAGGAACTTGCAGTCCCCAACAGGAAACTGCAAAACATTTCTTGTCACTTCGACGCCATTCTCTTGGTATGTGATGTTCTTCAGATCGTTGAGCGCATGGAACAGTGGTCCAAAGTTGGTCTTCAGTGACATGTAATCATCATTGCCCTCATAGGAACCTGGAAAAAACCTTCGTTTCCAAGTGCCCAATGTTCCCGGCTCTCGGACGTTTCGAAAGTTTTTTGCATTTTGTCGTCGCGGTGTTTCATAAAATCATTTCAAAAAGCTTTTAAAGGAAAATTGCTCAAACACCGCGACGACAAAAGGCAGAAAAACTTTCGAAACGTGTCCCCCTTGTGCCTTACCGATCAATAAAATCCCAAGAGGATTGTTTGGATTGATCAAATTTCCGAAGACAACAACCAGTTTGGTAGTGGATCCACCCTTGTCTCCGCCAACTCCACAGACGATTGGTTCTCCCGGCTTCAAAGTCAAAGTTCCTCCTTCGTACTGCTGCCGAAGTCTCCTACTAATTAATGCTTTCAGGTCCTTTGCTTCGATATGCACAGTTTCCACTTCAACCTCTCGTGATCCAACTTTCTTCAATATGGTTTTCGCCGTGAAATGGTAGTTCTCCGTTGCGGAATTCTCCTTCTTCAGCTGATCAATTTTTTGGCGGGACACAAACACATCGAAACCCAACTTTTCCGTGAGGAATGCTTTAAACTCCTTCAGAAAACCATCAGACAGTTTCCACTTAACTGTGGCAAAGAAACTGTCCATTTCAGAGAGCACGAGATGAAAGTTATATTCAGGAGATTTCGAGATGTAATGAATGAGATCCACCAAGAAGTCATTCAAATTTTCCTCACCCACGGATCTTTTAAGACACTCGAGAGCTTTCTGACAACGAACATTTGTTGTGTCTCTTTTGTTTCCTTTGCAATAATCTTTCAGAGACGACCCACCCGTGGGTGAAATTGCGACAAGTTCAGCGAGCTTCCTCTCCAATTGTTCCATTTTTTTTCTTTGAACAGTGTCGAATGCCTGGATGTTTGCCCGAATGATTGCCGTCTGTCGTTTTTTCAGCTCCAATAACTCGGACTCCACTGTTTTCAGTTGCACTTTCAGCTGGGAGTTTTCTGTACGAAGGCCCGACACTTTTTCGTCAATCAAAACGGACGCCTTTTGTTTTTGACCGAGTCGGTCGCTGACTAGTTCTATCTCTCGTTGAAGGTTAACGATTTGCGACGATTTCCGAGCTATTTCGTCTGATATGTTGTCGCGGTCTTCTGTCACTAAACGTATCTCTTCTCGGAGATTTTCAGATTGTGCCACGTGCATCGCGAGATCGTTTCGGAGATCCCTTTTGATGGCTTCATGACGACTTTCCAAGACTCCTCTTCCCTGTTTCGCACATATTTTTCGAGCCTTATCGGCTTTTTTAAGAGCTGGCATATCTGTTAACATATATTTGTACTTTTTCAGGTTTCCTTCAGTTCTCACCAACCTTATTAGTTTACTTCTGTTTTTCAACCGATTATTTTGTATTTTTCTCCAACTCAAATCTGGAAAATGCGGCTTGATGTTTCTACATATTTTGAAAAAAGTTTATTGTCGAACCGCTGCGACGGTCAACGCTTCATTGAATTTATAGCTTCGTGATGTTCCTTGTAGTTTCCAAATTTTTTCGTATGTTTTTGTATGATATCTTATGGGTGTAATGCACGAAATGGCAAAAAAGCGGCAATAAATTGCGCGAAAACTCGGAAAATTCTTAGGTTGACCTGAAATTTTGGGAAATAAAGGAAAAAATACTCACGGACATTCCCTGGTAATTTCAGACGGAAATATCGATTTTAAAAATTTTCAGAAAGAAATCAATATTTCGGTCTAAAATTTTGTGGGCAGGTCCGGGAGTATTTTTTCACTCTTTTCAAAATTTCCGTTCAAAGCATTTTTCAAGTTTTTCGCGCAGTTTTTTTTCCATTTCGTGCAAAACGCTTAGGCTTAGGCTTATCGATTCAATTTTCTTGCCGTTTTCATGTGAAAATTATGAAAAATAAAAACATTTGAGGTATGGCTTTAGATTTTCTGCGGGAAACCGGCAAGAAGTTTGAATCGATAATACTTTAAAGTGTTTTCATTGTAAAAATGATTTGTCCAAACCAAATTCATTCGGTTTGGGTCATAATCGGTAACATATTGCCTAATTTTCCCACGGGGTAAATAATCTATAATTTTCCATTATCCCACATTAAAAAATTACAGACTACATTGCCTGAAATTTTTCAAGTTGAAATCTAATCACGGTGATTTGTTTTGAAGTTGTCTCTTTTTGCTCGAAAACTAATGATATCTGATGCTCCTGTACGGTTTCCTCTTGAAAAAATAAGTTTTAAACAAGTATTATATGCGGAGACAATTTATAGAAACGTTTTAAAGAGTAAAAAGTGAGGTGGAGATTGAAATCAGCAACTTTCGAGCAAAAAAGTTAGGAACCTTCAAAAAAAAAAATCATAAGAGATTGTGAAATTTTTAATTTGGAAAAATGAAACAAATATTATTTGGGGAAAATTAGGAAATATGTGACTGATTATGGCAAAACTTAATGAATTTGGTCTGGATAAATAATTTTGACAAAGAAAAAAAACAAACAGAAAGTAGGATTTCATACAAATAACGAAAAAAAAAGGAAGAAACAATTTGGAAAACGGAATGAAAATCACAGAGTTCAATGAAGCGTGTTTGACCGTCGCGTCGCTCCGGTCCAAACATACGAAGACGAAATACGGATAAAATATAACCAAAATTCATAAGAAGATAGTCTTGCTAATTTAATTAATAACTTCAAACTGCATCTCCTTCTCCTACAGGAGTTCAAATTCTTAGTTTTAACGCTTATTCGAAAGGTTTCACACTCCTCTTTATTTCGCCGAGAATCAAATCAAAAAAAAAGATATGGGAAAGCCAAAATATTTGGCGATAATTGAATTTTCAGTACTAAAACGAGAACAAATTTGAAAAACGAAAGTTCGCGCCAAAAGGAGCGGAGCGCGCTCAGTGGAGCGCGATTGCACTGCCTGGCGTGCTGGGAGGCCGTGCTCCGTCACGAATCCATTATACATAAAACAAAAAGACAAGAAAAAAACTATTAACAAAGTACACTGTCGATGTGAAGCGGTCTGTGTTCAATTCAAATGTTCTACTCGAGTCTCTGAAAATAATCTTCATTAGACGTTTAAAAAAACACACGAACCTTTTCAGAAGGTGGTTACTTTTTTTGAGTCGAGTCAAACTGAACTGCCTTTTTTCCTGTCGATCGATCACTAAATATGAAAGATTTTCTTCGGGTACAAAAATTCAAATAAACTCACCGAAAATGAAGCGTAAACGTTTGGTACTCCCAGTCGCTCGACCTATTTCAAATCCGGTGTGAAAGACCGCTAAAAACGAAGGTTTATTTAATGGGGTTATTCACGAAATGGCAAAAAATGGCAAAAAACTCCGCGAAAACTCGAAAAATGCTCCGATTGATCTGAAATTTTGGGCAATGAGGGAAAAAACTCTCCCGGACATTCCCACAAAATTTCAGTCCAAAATATCGATTTTTAAGAAATATTGCCTTTTTTTTCTGAAAATGCTTAAAATTGATATTTTGGTCTGAAATTGTGGGGTAATGTCCGGGAGAACTTTTTCCTTTATTTCCCAAAATTTCAGATAAATCGGAGCATTTTCCGAGTTTTCGCGCAGTTTTATGCCGTTGTTTGTCATTTCGTGAATAACCTCATAAAAGTAAAGCAACTCACTTGCAAAATTGTCGAATATTTATCTGGCGAGCGGCCGTGTACGTCGTTTTTGAAACTAACGTCATTGCAAGACCACCTTTCTGAAATTTGTTTTAGAATTATTTTGGGAAAAATCTATGCGTACCTTAATATATTCCTTGTGGGCATCGTTGCCTATTGGCCGGGTCTCTTCCCAAATTCGTCATAAGGTCCATGCAATTGGCATTGCTACAAACGTGCGTTGGCGGTCTCTAAAAATTTAAATAAAAAATGGAGAATAAGCTAAAAAAATATACATAGGTTGATGCGGAAGAAAAGAAAAACGCTGATGCAAATCGACTTTATTTATTATAACGCGGCCAGAAATAAAAAAAAAGGTGGCCATAAATGCAGAAATTTCCCTCTTTTTTTTAAATTGCACAGTTGAATTTAGAAAAAAGGGGAAATTTCTGCATTTATGGCCACCTTTTTTTCATTTCTGGCCGCGCCATTACGGTCGCACCTCATTCAAATGTGTCGAAATTTTTCAAAAAAAAAAAAAAAAAAAAGATTAGCACTTGCTGAAGGAAGGTCAGTTTACCCTCCGGTTGAGAATTTTCTTAAAATTTAGGAGGGGGTAGTTTCGAACACGGGGAATCCATTTTTCATAGTCCCAACCTGCGCATTTTCCATATAATGGAGAACAAACGTCTGGAAGTTTGGAAGCTGAAATTAACACATGAAATCTATGGTTTAACAGTGAAACGTGAGTAGGATTTTCAACGCGAAGGTCACTGCCTTTGTTTACCGTTGATTTCATCGGTTCGGTGCAGTGTGCCTTATCGACAAAGGTTCGACAAATTTGTCGATAAATTTGTCAAAGTTTTTCGTCGAAATTTATCGACAAAAAATCGACAAATTCGACAAATTTGTCGATAAAAAATTTTGACAAATTTGTCGAAATTTTGTCGACAAAAATTCGACAAAAAATTTCGACAAAAATTCGACAAATTTGTCGACAAAATTTCGACAAAAAATTTCGACAAATTGTCGACAAAAAATTTCGACAAATTGGCTAAATAATGCAGCGCGCAATTTCGAAGTGTTGTTGTAGAACTGCAGAAGACATCAAATTTTACAATTCTATTTCGGATAGCTGTATTCCGGGCAGTTCCTTCGGGGGTGCTACGGTATAGAACTCGCACGGAGTAGAACTGCCACGGAATAGAACTGCACGGAATAGAACTGCTACGTTATAGAACTGAACGAAATAGAACTGCACGGAATAGAACTGAGCGGAATAGAACTGCACGGAATAGAACTCGTACGGAATAGAACTCGTACGAAATAGAACTCGTACAAAATAGAACTCGTGCGAAATAGAACTCGTACGAAATAGAACTCGTACGAAATAGAACTCGTGCGAAATAGAACTCGTACGAAATAGAACTCGTACGAAATAGAACTCGTACAAAATAGAACTCGTGCGAAATAGAACTCGTACGAAATAGAACTCGTACGAAATAGGACTCGTACGAAATAGAACTCGTACGAAATAGAACTCGTACGAAATAGAACTGGTACGAAATAGGACTGGTACGAAATAGAACTCGTACGAAATAGAACTGGTACGAAATAGAACTCGTACGAAATAGAACTGGTACGAAATAGAACTCGTACGAAATAGAACTCGTACGAAATAGAACTCGTACGAAATAGAACTGGTACGAAATAGAACTCGTACGAAATAGAACTCGTACGAAATAGAACTCGTACAAAATAGAACTCGTGCGAAATAGAACTCGTACGAAATAGAACTGGTACGAAATAGGACTGGTACGAAATAGAACTCGTACGAAATAGAACTCGTACGAAATAGAACTGGTACGAAATAGAACTCCTACAAAATAGAACTCGTGCGAAATAGAACTGGTACGAAATAGAACTCGTACGAAATAGAACTGGTACGAAATAGAACTCGTACGAAATAGAACTCGTACGAAATAGAACTCGTACGAAATAGAACTGGTACGAAATAGAACTCCTACAAAATAGAACTCGTGCGAAATAGAACTCGTACGAAATAGAACTCGTACAAAATAGAACTCGTACGAAATAGAACTCGTACGAAATAGAACTCGTACAAAATAGAACTCGTGCGAAATAGAACTCGTACGAAATAGAACTCGTACGAAATAGGACTCGTACGAAATAGAACTCGTACGAAATAGAACTCGTACGAAATAGAACTGGTACGAAATAGGACTGGTACGAAATAGAACTCGTACGAAATAGAACTGGTACAAAATAGAACTCGTACGAAATAGAACTGGTACGAAATAGAACTCGTACGAAATAGAACTCGTACGAAATAGAACTCGTACGAAATAGAACTCGTACGAAATAGAACTGGTACGAAATAGAACTCGTACGAAATAGAACTCGTACGAAATAGAACTCGTACAAAATAGAACTCGTGCGAAATAGAACTCGTACGAAATAGAACTGGTACGAAATAGGACTGGTACGAAATAGAACTCGTACGAAATAGAACTCGTACGAAATAGAACTGGTACGAAATAGAACTCCTACAAAATAGAACTCGTGCGAAATAGAACTGGTACGAAATAGAACTCGTACGAAATAGAACTGGTACGAAATAGAACTCGTACGAAATAGAACTCGTACGAAATAGAACTCGTACGAAATAGAACTGGTACGAAATAGAACTCCTACAAAATAGAACTCGTGCGAAATAGAACTGGTACGAAATAGAACTCGTACGAAATAGAACTGGTACGAAATAGAACTCGTACGAAATAGAACTCGTACGAAATAGAACTCGTACGAAATAGAACTCGTACGAAATAGAACTGGTACGAAATAGAACTCCTACAAAATAGAACTCGTGCGAAATAGAACTGGTACGAAATAGAACTCGTACGAAATAGAACTGGTACGAAATAGAACTGGTACGAAATAGAACTCGTACGAAATAGAACTCGTACGAAATAGAACTCGTACGAAATAGAACTGGTACGAAATAGAACTCCTACAAAATAGAACTCGTGCGAAATAGAACTGGTACGAAATAGAACTCGTACGAAATAGAACTGGTACGAAATAGAACTGGTACGAAATAGAACTGGTACGAAATAGAACTCCTACAAAATAGAACTCGTGCGAAATAGAACTCGTACGAAATAGAACTCGTACAAAATAGAACTCGTACGAAATAGAACTCGTACGAAATAGAACTCGTACAAAATAGAACTCGTGCGAAATAGAACTCGTACGAAATAGAACTCGTACGAAATAGGACTCGTACGAAATAGAACTCGTACGAAATAGAACTCGTACGAAATAGAACTGGTACGAAATAGGACTGGTACGAAATAGAACTGGTACGAAATAGGACTGGTACGAAATAGAACTCGTACGCTCATCTCCACTGGATTTTTTGCTTTTTTTCCCGCTTTTAATTTTTTTTTCTTTGCATGTAGATATTTGATTATATTTTTTTTAATTGTAAATATTTTAAAACACATAATTTTTCAATAAATAAAGTTAAAGAAAATTAATTATTCATCCAGGAAATTTTTTAGCGGTACGTGAATTACGAAAACAGAATAATGATAGCGAAATGTCAATTATTTGCTATCGATTGGTCAATTCTTGTTGTTTTTGTTCGCGATGTGTACACGATTTGTTAATTGTGTGGAAACTTTTCGGGATTTGTCATTTGTGTGCGAACAAAATTATTGTCGGCGAATATGCTGTTTCGCGAATTGCAAATTGTTAACCGTGTTTTCGGGATGCGCATATAATTTGCAAATTAAATGTAAATTTTCGCGAATTGCGAATTATGCGCGCACAAAAGTAATGTTCACGCGTACCCATTTCGCAAACGCGCGAACAATTTTTGACAAATTATTTGCGTCACGCGAATCACCTGTGCATCACAGTACACATTCTTAGTGCCCGCGATGGGCGTTTATATGATCGGCGCCAAAGGAGGAGGTATGCAAGTGCGCTCCACTAGACGAGCATTTGGAGGTGTCAAATTCCGCCACTGTGGACACGACAGCTTCAATTTAAATCGGACCGCAATGATTTCAGAATATTTCATGGAAAATATTTATTTATTTACAATTAGCAGTATATAAACGAATGAAAAAAAAGGATCAATTCATGTAAGTTTTTTATTTGACGAAAAATTGACACCGAAAAAATGTTTTTCTCTGCGAGACCTGCGGAACATCGGAGCGTCGCAACTTGATTCGCTCTGGAACAGATCACTTGACAGAATTGGAATTAGTCGTCGTATCGTAGTTTTTCTGATAGAAGACGTCAACTCGTAGACGAATATTCAGGCAGAGCATTATCACTGGCGGACTGAAGTAATTTTTTTGAAAAAAAAAATCGAGAAACTCCCATTGACCTACCAAATAACCAGAATATCAAACGCAAACTCGACAAGAGCCTTCCAAAACTCGGCCATCTCCATCGTTTCTGGACGGTTTTCATAGAAATATATCTCCATGGAGAGAACCACGACGTAAAAAATGCTCATACAAAGAGCGGACGCTGTCAAACTTTGCTCTATGCTCTTGTTTTCCGAGCTTGTTCTCCACATGCAACACAGGCATAAAATGGTGCACACGCAGGTTGAGGTTAGAGTTACGGTGGCGATAATTACAGAGAACTGGTTTAGGGATACCTGGAATTGATGGGATGTGGATAAAAGAGCTTGAGCACTCGCTCACCCACTGATAACTCATTTTGCTCTCGTGAATGAAGCCCCCTTGGAACGGCACAAATTGACTTTCAGCCAGGAAAACTGGCCAGACACCGAGAAGTGGACAGAGCAGAGAGAGCAGTACAAAGTGTGTGGTGAAGCATTTGCAAATCTGATATTATTTTTTTTTGGCGTCGTTTTATTTAAATTAGCACTCGGTGTTTGCGTACGAGTTTACGAAGCTCTGCCCACTATTGTGTTTTCAATCGACTTGCGACATGAGAAAGCGAAACTCCGCCCACTTAATTGTGCGAACACAGTGATAATTGAAGAGACGCAGACAGAATGGTGAATGCAGACTTGCGTTTTCATGTCGCAAGTCGTTTGAAAAAACAATAATTTATTGTTGAAAATCGGCTAAAAATCCTCACCGTTCTATGAGAATTCGGACAAAGAACACAACTGGCTCTATTGATCATCATGAAGCAAAATATCAAACATTTCGCTAATTTGAGATATTCGCCGATGAAAAGAAACGATATAAGTTGAGAAGGACTCGAAAAATATGTCAATCCGATCGGACAGAGTGATGGGAAAAATGCGATTACTCGGAGCACACCAATGTTTAGAAAAATGAGTAGGACGCTCTGAAAAATTTTTGTTGACCTGTTTAGTGTATGATTTTTTCAAAACTTGAAATAAATTCTGAATAAAACTATTTTTTATTCTAAATTGAAAGACAACCGTTGAGATTTTATCGAAAAAACCTGTAAAAAATAAAAAAAAAACTTAAACATTAAAGGAACATCCATTATTTTTACTACTGGATCTCGCCGCGAAGTAGGGGAAGGTGTACGGTAGATTTTGGGACTGATTATTTTTTTTATTTGTTGAGAAATTCACTATTATTCTTTTTTTTGTTTTTTTAAAATTACTTTTTTACAATTTTCAAATTTTATTGACTTTTTCAGATGAATTTTGCGACATTAACCTGTCTTAAAATGCAGTGGCTGGGTTCAAGAAACTAAAAAACGTCTGAAAAATCGTTTTCCAAAATATTTTTCTCTGTGTCTCTTAACTTTATCACACGAAAATTGGCGCTTTTTCTAAATTGATTTTCCAGTCGTTTTCCAGTTTCGTTAAATAGTTAAATAAAATAACAGGAAAATTCATATGTGTTGGTCACTATACTTTTTTGTACTTAATTTCGAAAAAAAAAACAATTGAACAATAATGGAAAAATAAATTCAGAATTTATCGCCGCCTTCTTCGACTGTGTCCTTAGAGTGAAGAGATGTCGGTATACTTATCTTTTGAATCCACCTCCAACGAATTCTACTACGAAACCGATACGAACTAAACGCTGAAAACGTTTCGATGCAATTTAACATTTAGAAGGTTATGGAATTTTCGTACCGAACCAAGACGTACAACCCATTTGCCAGTGAACGAAAATATGATACCTGAAAAAAAATCAACACCATCGGGAGAGAAGGGATTACATTGTCTATTTCAATGAGACTTGGATTTTCCATGACATGTCCTGACGCAGAGGATGGCTTCACACGTACGGAAGAGTCTTAGAATTCTTCCCCTATCCATCGCTTCGGGAAGGTCAGCGACGAACAAGTTATCGACTAACACAAAACGATGACCGCCGAGTCGTATGGGCAGTACATGGGCATTGTCCTTCCGATAACGCGGTAATTCACAATAAGCTTGTTCGAAAGGTAACACTCGTCGTTTTAATACAATTCCCGAATTCAAAAGTTTAGGTTGCTGACAAGGAGTGAAAAAAGGAGACATTGTGACATGGCTGGCAGATGAAGGGATAGTTGTAGACAAAGAACAAACGAAAGAGGCCATTTGGAAGAAGCTTAGAGATCGGGACTGTGCGCCTTCATCCCTATCACTGCTCTCAGCAAAAACCGCAACTCTAGCGCAAACTTACTGCAACTTCTCATCTCTGACAGTGCGAGAGCTGCGTAAAGGCTGTGTAAGGATTGCATGAAGTTAG
This sequence comes from Caenorhabditis japonica, assembly GCA_963572235.1. Taxonomy (NCBI): domain Eukaryota; kingdom Metazoa; phylum Nematoda; class Chromadorea; order Rhabditida; family Rhabditidae; genus Caenorhabditis; species Caenorhabditis japonica. The sequence continues at coordinate 21,735,614 of OY754346.1, forward strand.
CACAGTTCACAAAGTTTCACTGAATTATTGTGTAAACCTTGCGAGATTCTCGAAAGTTGCGCGTTCATTGTGGATAGTTTGCGTGACAGTTGCAAAACTTTAAAGTTTGCGTAAAAGTTGTGGGTTTTTGCTGAGGCTGTTTCAAGCCGATTGAGTTGCTTTGGGAAATGCTCGACAGGAAAGTATCGCCAGACGTAAGATGCGGGTAAAGACGGCTCTATATGAAAGTACTTTAGGTGATGTTTCGCGCCAGTGATATCGAGTTCCTGACCAATATCACCGAGTATATCATCGCGAACACTATCGAACTTTGCGTAATGATGGATCCGGCAAAATTTTGAACCAAAATACTCACGAATTTTTTAATCCTTTCCTTTTTCTTTTGTTCGAGCTGCAAAAATAGTCCAAAGAAGCAAACAAAACGGGAATTTAGTTTACAATTAGTCAAGAACAATGTTTTTACAAATATAGAAAAAAAATTGCGCACAAAAAGCGGGCGACCTTTTCGCTGCCACCAACTTTCATAAAAGTCACTCACTAACCAAAACCGAGTCGATATGAAAAAGTCGATAGAACGGAAACTTGGCATATTGTGACCATCTTCCATACAAAGTCCTCAACACTCGAATGTGAAAATAGAGAGCAAATAGTAGATAGACGACTTGAATTAGGTATTTGAACAGTTCCAATTTTCCATTGAATCCGGCGTGACATTTGGCCATGGTTTGTTGAGCAGAATTGCGAGCTTTCTGACTAAAATATCAACATCGAAAACAAAAAAATAGAACGAAAGAAAATTAGTGGTTTGGGCGGAAATCAAAAAATAGAAAGGAGAAAAAATAATGGGTGTTTGTAAATAGCAGGAAATTCGTCTCGTTTCAGCAAGACGTCATTGTTTAGAATGGCTTCTTTTTCGTCTAATTTTTCTCCTTTTTCTGCTTCGATCCGTTTTGAAAAGGTGTAATCATGCAAATCTTTTTACCCCTTTTCTAAGGGATCACGAACGGGCATGAAGAATTTTTCTATATTGTGCCTCGCTTTCGAGTTATTATTATTACACCCAGCGGTCGATCGCGTTTGAAAATTGAAAATCAAGTGTTTTTTGAGCGCACGCGCGCGCAAAAAAGGAGACAAGTGGGCGGGGTTTCAATTTTTGAGAATGCAACTCGATTGAAAATGTCAAGAATTCAAATTTAATAACAATTGCAATTACAAAAACAGCAACAACAAAAAAAAAGAAGAAACAATCTCCACCTAAATGGTACTTTTATGCGGATACATAGTCACCACCGTCGAAATTCTCGGTTTCACCTTGGAGGCACACAGAAAATTCTCGAGAAGCAAAGCAGTCGCTTGTCGCACACTCGAGTTGAAAATGAGAAGAATTAGAGGGTTTAGACCCATGTCGATAACACCTGAGAATGGGAAACTTTGTGAGAAAAACAACAGAAACAGCCCGCCGCTCACCAATAACATTCATTGCGATTACCGCCAGCAAACTTCTATTGGCAAACTTTGGAATGATGTAGAAGAGAAAAGAGGCGAGATATTGAACAAGGCAAACCAGGAGGTATTGAAATGCCAGTTTCATGTCAAATGCCGTCGACCTTTTCGATGCTCCGCCTCCTCGATTGTTGGACTTCTTCCAGTAAATGTCAGCTATCATGATTCCGTACATTCCGCACATTAGAATGGGTAGGATTTGACCGGCGTAGAAGTTGACGTCAATGAAGGATATTCCAACTAAAATAGAACAATTAAGCATATATTATGCTACCCCCACCCCCATTTTCTCACACCAAACATTGCAGTCGGAACAGTTGTACGTGTACCCGATCGAGTAGCGATTAAAACGTTTTATACACCCTCTTGAAGTCGTGTCCGCCACTGCGTACACTGCCAAAATCCATGGAAGACAAAGATTGACGAGTTGAACGGATCTTCGATGTGTGCTCAGCAAGGAGAATACGATGCAGCATCGGTAGATTGCGAATCCAAAGTTGGCTAGAAGATAGGCGATGAAGCTGAGGGTGTTGGGGAGAGAAAGGATAATTAGAAGAGTGTCAGAGCTGAAATTTGGTAGACTATTTACGGGTTTTTTTCTCACGTATTTTGGATTAGGGCAGATTTTTGCTGTTTGTCATTATGAACTCATGCAAAAACGCACTTTTCTCTCGCACTTTCACAGGAGTGCTGGCTTCCTTTCGGTGGTACTACGGTATAGAACTGCCGGAAGTTGAGCTGAACCGACCCAGAACCGCTCGATCAACGAGTTATAGTTCTATACCGTAGTATCCCCGCCGACGCCTACGCGCTGCGGTTGCGTCGCGTGGTCTCTCTCCTCGTTTACAAGCTCTATACGTGAAGCTTTCATTTCGAAAAACGTGAATTCGCCTAAATTGGTACAACGTAGCACATTTTTGCAAGGGCAGTCCAGCAATCCCTCGGGTATGGATTTTTTTGGTTCCAGAAAAGTTCGCACTTTGTATTTAATCTAACTTGCCGAATTACGGTGGTCAAACAAATCGGTTTAGAAATGTTGAATAATGAATTAAAATTTTCTGATTTGTCTGAAACTATGGGAAAAAAAGTCAAAAATACTCGGTTTTAAAAATTTTCAGAAAAAAAATTAATTTTCTAAAAATCGATATTTCGGTCAAAAAATTTTTTGGGAATGATAGGTCTGGGAGCATGTTTGCTAATTTTTTCTGAATATTTCAGACACATTGGAGCATTTTCTCGCATTTATTTGCCAGTTTTTGCATTTCTCAACTTTTAAAAAATCATTTTTTATCATTTTTTTTAAAGCTGCCCCCAAAACAAGGCATGCGTTGACACAGTTTCCAACTGAAGATAGGTACTAAATGGGCTTTTGTTCCAGATTTTGTTAGCAGACATTGTTAAGAAACAAATTGTGAACATTTTAAGAGCTTGGGCGATAAAATCGAGTGAGAAATAAGCAAGTTATAAGCGATTTTCTGAAAACAGCTGAAATTTCAAGTTTTTCCTGAAATTTAAAAGCGAACGGTCTATAATTCATGACTACCTTTGTAAACACGATTAAATTAAAAATTTTAAGCTTTGGACCGCCCGAAAAAGTTTAAAAATGGCTGAGAAATAGGCATTCAAAAATTCAGGCTTCTTCTGGAAGAGACGCAGACGAGAGATAGCGTTGCCACGCGGCGCGGCCGCAGCGCATGCTCTTTCTCCTTCTCAGCGGCTTTTTACACAAGAGATAATCAATTCTTACTTCAAATACGGACAATAAGCATATGCACATGGTATAGAGACGAAAAAATTAGTGGCCGTGTATATCGTTCCGGCCATACCCATACTGAACAGAAACTGAGTGTATGGCTGTAATTAATTGGGAAATTAATGAGGAAAATATCGCTGCGGCGAATGGAGCGAATTTACAGCTTACAATGCTCCGATATTCCGCGAAGCATCGCAACTTAATTTCGCGCACTCGCACTTATAATATGCACATACCTGCGCTCTGAACCCCTTCCAACTGTTAAGCACTGCCGCCGCCACAACAGTATTAAGAGCCAGGGAGCTCAGCGAGAACAGTAGGATGGTTGTACCGATGATGAATCGATCCGAAAAGTCGTCCATTGCTCTTGTAGTGTTCAGAAAACAGAGTGAAGCCTCATCAGCGAGTAGAAATATTGAAGAGGTGGAGTCTGTCATTTCTGCAAGAAAAAGTGTACCTTTGTGTAGCATATTCCCTTGCGGGGAATTTCAAGCTTCATGGGAGTCTTGTCTGGAGGTGTTTTGATGGTCGAGCAGGTGAAAAATTTAGGAAAAAAGGTTGCAACATGAGCAGCTTGATTTTCAAACTTTGACATCTCATTTTTTGTTTCACAGGCAGAAAGCGCGGCGCGGCGCAGCTCAGCTCGGCGCGGCGCGATGCGGCTCGGCAAAAACATGCACTGAAGATAACAGGAAATTTAGGTTAGGAGATTTTTGTTGGAAAACAAAGGGGAAACAAGAAAAATGTGACGAAAACACACACATAGCTCGTAATATGCTACTGAGTTCTTTTCCAGCGGGTCACGGCGTGTTCGGGACTACGTTTCAGAATACTTTTTTGAGGTCAAATTTTCGAGCGCCAATTCTCGTGTCTCTGTGTCTCTATTTTTGCACACTTTTTGCTAGACTTGGCAGAATGCCACTGTCGAGAAACAGACAGATACAAAAAGGCGCGAATTCCTTTACGTAGGGTCTAGCACGCCGTGCGGGTCTTGCCACGATTTATTCAAATTTCAGCCGGAAAATGTGATTTTCACGATTTGTTTCGGCACGAATTTTGACACAGTTGAAATGAGTGGGACCGTAACCCTGTCAACGAACCGGTCAGCAATGGTCTCTAATTTTTACTCACTATCTGTTTAAATGAATTACGGTCACACTCATTAAACTATGTCTAAGTTCATGCCGCTATTAATGGTGAGAAAGCAGTCATTTTTAAAGATCATAAATGCAGCCTTTCTTTTTTCTTTTTATATTTTGACCTCTTAATTCTCACGAAAATATCAATTTTCTTCCAATCAAACTGCATTTTCGGCTGAAATTCGACTGAAACACGACACGCCTCCCCGTCGTCCAATGCGCCACCAAGTTCGTCGGATAATGAAACAATTTTTTCACTCGAAAATTTACTTTTTTTTTAGAAATTCGAACCATTATCTGATTATTCAGGATAACACCATCATTTTAATCCAAAAACGAGGCCTTTTTGTCAAAAAATGACCGACGCTTAGGGTTTTAAAAATGCGCCAAATAGAAACAATTTTGGAAGGCTGGGGTACCGTGTGAAACCTATAAAATCGTCGGAAAATTGAGGCAAATCCCACCTTCATTTATTGCCTATTACAGTACACACAACGTCTGACCACTCAGATTTTTGCATCAATCCGTAATCTGTAAAAAATCAGCTACTAAGAAAACCAAAATGTGTGGGTTTTTTAAGTTCATTAATTAGCCAGTGTTGTTTTTTAGAAAACATGTATTTACAAGACCAAAAACCCATGAAACATGCAATATGTTTTACTCTCATTGCTCTCTCGCTCGTTCTGAGGCCTCCGCACGATCTGCGGGCAAGACCCTACGCATAGACAAACGCGCTCTATCGCACTCTCTGCGTCTCCAAGTGGCGTTCTGTCTGGTCTAGCTAAAGGGGTGCAGAATGGAGACGCAGAGATGCGAGAAAAAGTAGTCTCCACCATGCCAGGACACAGCTGAAAGGGGTATGACCGTAATTCGTCCATTCAAAACCTTTTAACGAGTTTTTGCTTACTCTCTCTCTCTCTCTCTCTCTCTCTCTCTCTCTCTCTCTCTCTCTCTCTTTCTACTGTTAAAATGTTTTAAATGGGTGAATTACGGTCGGGGGAGAAAGAATTTGCATTTCCTAGGCCACGGAAAGCAGCGGCTGAAATGAGTGTTGGAAAACTGCAAACTTCTTCAAAAAGCTCAGAAAGTTGAGAATTTGGGGACAAAGACAAAGTTTCTCTTGAGCAAGCTCGAGCTTGAGCTTGAGCCTGCTCAGAACCAAACAAGGCAACTATGTATTTCAAAAAAAGAAAAAAATAATAAATTGGTGTCTTTGTGCTAAATTTCTAGTTTTTGAACGAACATTTCGACGTTGTTGAGCGTCTCATTTGCTGATCAGGTCTCGGGCAAGTCTACAATTAAAATGTTAAAGGAGGTGACGACTTTTCAAAACAGTTAAAACATTAGAACTTGTCCAAAAGGAGTACACGAGGGTGGCAGATTGTCGATTCGATTTTTACACTTTTTAAAAAAGTTTTTCTCATAAATTTTTATGTTTCTAGTTTCAATAATCAAAAATCATTGCAAGAAGCTAATTGAAATCGAAATCTGCAAAAAAAATATTGCAAAAACGGACCTTTGAAATTTTATGAAAAAGCTCTGACACCGAAACAGTGCATGCGCTGGCACAGTTTTCAACTGAAGATAACGTAATAATTGTGATTATGATTTTGTTAGCAAAAATTATTGAGAAGCGAATTGTGAAAATTTTAAGAGCTTGCGCGATCAAATCGGTTGAGAAATAAGATAGTGTGAAACCCTTCGCCACTCGCTCCACCACATAAGTTTGGATCTTGATCATACAGTTAGAAAGATAGTAATTAAACAGTAACTAATCGTTTGTTTTCAGAACTCGTCGATCGTCGCAATGCCAACTCTCTCCTCGTTCCCATTCCTGTCACTTTGTCGTCCACCCGCCGAAGCCGTTCACGTTATCCACGTTCACTGCACCAGTCAACTACACTGTAGCCGATCGAAGCCGCGGGGACTCACTGTTCGTCTAATCCTCTTCACACATGCGCACACTCTCGTCAATGCGCGCGGACACGAGCGGACCACCACTTTCTCGCGCCACCGGGAGATCGTCTCACTGATCTACGCACTCTCTCGTCGCAACTTCCCGCCACGGAGTGCTCGATATCATCCCGCCCTTCCACCGCAGTGCCGTATAAAAGGATCAGTCAACGCTCATTCATGGCTTTTTCCCGAACCCTTCTCGTCTTTATCTTCTATTCTGGCTGCTTCGATCCCGCTCATCATCATACGTGTATTTGACTATTTATTCTAATAAACCCGTTCTTAACTCAGCTCATACCTTTTACTGGTAGCAGCGAGTGCGGCTTAGGTTCTTAGTGTTACCACTCCCCTCTGCCGTCGCGATCCACCACTAGGTTAGGTAACGGGTAGTCAAATATCTTCCACGGTTTTGAGTACATTTATTTTTAATTTTTAGGTGCGCAACTAAACTTTAATTAGTATTTTGGGACAACTTTTAGAATAGGAATTTAGATCGGGTATGGGAAAGGGATAAGGTAAGAAGTTAGGAGGGTTTCCCTACCTCAGTGGGTTTTTGGTTAGTTTTTGGGTAGACTTGGTGTTTTCCCGGTTTAGGATCCTTATGTAGAATAGTGTAGGCTATTCTGTCTCCAATTCACGACTTCTTTTCCTTAGGTAACTAGTAGATTTTATAATCACTTTTATGATTTTTACTCGTTCAAAAGCTCGGTGTGTAAGAAAGCTTCCAGCACCGGCTGGAAGTTTCTAATTTATTTTGCAGAAAAAACTATCCCGAATTGTTCAACAACCTCATGCCCATCATGGCGCGAATCATTTGGAAGTTGGAGTCGTTTCTGCCTCGTTTCACCAATCAAGTGGATCTGAAGCCGGCTCATCTTCTGGACCTGAAAAATGCGGCTGTTATCGACCTCAACTCAATCTCGGCAAGGATGAAGGAAGCTGCTGATCGAGTGATGATGGAAATGACCGCTCTCGGAGGTCAGGTCGATCGTCGTGCCGCCAGTGTCAACAACCTCGAAAGAGCTTTTGATCAGCTACGCCAACGCATCATCGTTCTCGAAGAGGAAGTCGTCGTTATCAGGTCCCAGCAAGCTCCTCTTCACTCAGGTAACTCGCCTCCCTCTGGCTGTTCCCCACAGAGCGGAAGAATGCGTTCTTCCGCGGGCGGCGCAGCTACGAGTGGTAGCACTTGTGAAAATAACACTAGTCAGAATGTTGTAATGAAAAACCCTACAGTCAGTACCAGTATTAATGACGAAAATAGTCGTCAAGAAGAAATTCCAGACGGAAATGATGAACATTCATCATCAGATGGAAGCGTTCAGATGCCACGTGTCAACGTGCTCGGCTTTAAATCAGCTGCTCCAATCGGAACATATTCCGGTGCCTTTTCAGAAAGCTTATCGGTATTTGTTCGACAGTTCAGGGATCAGATGAAAGCTGCAGATGCCGAAGCAACCGACGCTGCACAAGTTAACGCCTTCCTAACGTTCCTGGTGGGGAATGCTCGCGATAGAGCGGAAGTGTTCCTAAACACGAATCCAATTGCAACAGTGGATCAACTGGTAGCAGATTTGAAGGCGACTTTTGAGAATGAGCTCACAGGTAAGCTCAAAGAAGCACAATTTTCCAGATGTCGTCAGGAAAGAGGCGAATCAATAGAAACTTACTTCAATCGTGTCAGACTTTTGGCGGCACAGGCATTCCGGGCTGAAAGTAGTGAAGTGATGGAGAAAAGATCTCGTGAAGCTTTCCTCAACGGTCTCGACGATAGTATTCGTTACAATGTCAAAGACAAGGATCCGAAGACGTGCAGAGAAGCCTTCGACGAGGCAATAAGACAAGACATCCTCCGGGAGGACAGAGCAGCGTCTCAGCAGTATCTCCCTACAGTAGCACTGCTAGAGGAGATGAGATCAATGAAGCAGGAGTGGGCAAATTATAACAACCGTCCCGGCAAGCCACACAGGAAAGAGAAGATTGAGGACAATCAGAAAATGAAGCGGAGATGTTATCACTGCAATAACGTAGGTCATTTTATTCGTGATTGTCGCAAGAGAATGGCAGGCGAACCCAAGGTTCAACAAACCAATCAAGACGCCGTTAGAAATCACCAGCAACATCCAGCACAGGTGAAAGTGGCCACTACAGAGGATTTGCAAGCCCAACTTGAAGTGTATCGGCAGCAAATCGCTGAACTTCAGAGAGTCAATGGAGCACTTATGGCGGAGTCAGGAACACACGGAGTACGTAGTCTCACGTGGCCAACGGAAAATGCTCATACAAAGAAAAGTAAGGCTAATTTTACGGTAAATTCAGCAAACTGGGCACCAGTACCACTTACAATGCAAATACCAATTAAAGTCAACGGGACCCCATGTTTTGCTCTTATCGACACAGGATCGACCATCACAGTGGCTGGGCAAGCTTTCAGCAGAAGAATTGGAGTTCCGAGGTTGCACCAGGCAAGTGCTCCTCACGCGATTGGACTCGGTGGTAATGAAGTGCAAATGGTAGGAGCGGCATTCGTGACAGTTGCGATCGGATCCCATACAATTGTTCACCGTGTGCATTTTACAAAAGGTGAGTGTACTCCAGAAGGACCACGAAATTATGGCATAATTTTGGGAAATGATCTTCTCTCTCAAATCCCACAGTTTTCGATCAATTATAAGCAGGCAACATTTAATATTGGGGACGAATCCATCCCAATAGGCTCTAGACATGTGGCATTCACACCACAAGTTTTCGATATTAAAGTTTCCGAAAACACAGTTATTCCCGCTCACAGCGAAGGATTCATTAGATGCACGAAGCAGACGACTGCGGACGTCCGCGCATCTGTGTTTCTGGTTGCTTCCCAAAGCCTTTTAGATAAATGCTTACTCACTGCTCCAGCCGTTATGAATTCCGAGAATATGTATGTGTATTTTGGTAACAAACACATCGGATTCGGACGTCACCCTTACACCCGGCACCAAAGCAGCAGAAGCAACTGAGGTTTTCGAAGAGGAGGACAAAACGTTGTGTTTTTGACAACGTTTTCCAATGCAACGCTCTCAGCGATAAGACGGCCCAAACTATAGAAGATTCAAAGTTCAGAATATCACTGGATGGCGCTATATGCTCTGAAGAGCAAAAAGGTATCCTCTTAAAATTGTTCAGCGAATTTAATGACGTCTTCTCAAAAAATCCTTACGATCTTGGCAGCGCGAAGACAGATCCGATTCACATATACACAAGCACGGAAGTACCAGTAAGAGGAAGACCGTATCGGGTACCTGTAAAGTATCAGGCCGAGCTGGAGAAACACATAAATGGTTTGTTAGTGTCAGAACGCATAACCGAATCTAATACTCCGTGGATTAGTCCGATAGTATTAGTACCAAAGAAAAACGGTTCTTTAAGAGTTTGTTTAGACTTTAGAAAACTTAACGAAGTAACTATTCCAGATAATTTTCCACTTCCCAGAATAGATAGCATCCTGGAGAAAGTTGGAGGGTCCAAATTTTTCTCATCTCTAGACATGGCAAACGGATATCTTCAGCTTCGTCTGGATCCCGAATCTTCGTACAAGTGCGGATTCACCACAGAAGATAAAGTATACGCTTATACTCATTTGCCGTTTGGACTCAGATCAGCGGCGTCCTACTTTCAAAGAGCAATGCGTACCGTATTGGTCGGAATGGAGCAGGACGTGATGATGTACATCGACGACGTATTGGTTTTTAGTAAGTCTTTTGAGTCACACGTACAAACTTTACGAAAAGTACTGACTCGCTTCCGAGAATATAACTTGAAAGCGTCGCCAGCAAAATGCGAATTTGCCAAAAAGTCAATAGTCTTTTTGGGACACGAGATTAGTGAAACAAACTACTCACCGAATCAAGCTAACCTTGATGCAATTCAGAAGATGCCAATTCCAAGAGATCTCAAAGCCGTTCAGAGATTCGTAGGAATGGCCGGATTCTTCCGAAAATTTATCAAAAATTTTTCAGAAATTGCAGAGCCATTAACGAAGCTCACTAGGAAGGATCAACCATTCGAGTGGACCAGTTTGCAACAAAACGCTTTTGAAACACTCAAGGATAAACTCACAAGTAAGCCAATCTTGGTATACCCTGATTACACAAAGGAATTCCACATCTACACGGATGCGAGCGCAGTAGCTCAGGGAGCAGTGCTGGCACAAGTCTCAAAGGATGCAGGTATTATTCAAGTAGTAGCTTACGGAAGCAGGACCCTCTCCGAGGTCGAAACACGTAGGCCAGCTATTCAAATAGAACTAGGAGCCATAGTTTTTGCGCTTAGACATTTTAAGCCCTACATATGGCTTTCCAAAATTGTTCTACACACGGACCATCGTCCATTGGTGCACATATTAGCAAAAAGCAAGGTAAACGAAAGAATAGCTAGGTGGCTAATTGAGATTCAACAGTACGATATCTCTATCGTCCACATTGACGGTAAAAGAAATACAGTAGCGGACTGTATATCCAGAGCCAAGGATGAAGTTGCACCTCTTCCTAAAGAAGAATTAGAAGATATAATCGAATTCCCAGTATGCATGAAAATTGATCGATTAAAGGATCGCGTTCTGAGAAATTTCACACCAGGGAGCACACAAAAACCAGTGGATTTGGCACACGAGCAGGACAAGGACAACGACGTGAACACCATTAAGACCTTTTTAACGTCTCCTGCAACAACAATAGATGGGATTTCGGAAAAATGGTTACCATTTTTGGAACGAGTACGAGTGTCAGAGACAGGTATTTTGACGATAACATTTGGTAGCGAACACCCAAAAGTAGTTATTCCGCAAACGTTGCAAAAGCTTATGTTCGAGTCTTTCTACAGTAGTTTACTAGGCGGTGGCCATTTCGATTGGAGAAAAACACTCCACAAGGCGCAGAAAAAATATTTTTGACCAGGCATGCGCTCTGATTTTTTAAAATGGACACTCGAATGTCTCAAATGTCAACAAAAGCGTAATCCACATCCGTCAAAAAGAGAGCCGCAATTAGTGGTGGACACGTCCCAGGTTTTTGAAAAAAGTAGGAATCGATTTGACGGGGCCACTAAGAACCTCTTTAAAAGGCAATAAATATTACATAAATATGATTTTCTGGTTCTCTAAATTCGTGATATCAGTCCCACTACCAGACGCAACTTGCGAAACAATATCCAGAGCGGTTCTGGAAGAGTTGGTGTTAAAATTCGGTACACCTAATCAAATAGTTTCAGACAACGCCTCGTCTTTTACGTGAGCAGCCTTTCAACAATTTTGCAGTTTGCTGGAAATTAGTCATCACAGCTATTCCACAGCAAAATAATCGAAAACAGGCAGACATTCGAGCTAGAGATTGAGATGGCGGTGGCACTTCCTAAAGGAGAACGACCACGAGCGGTGGTGCCAGCGGGCGGAGCAAAGCAGAGGACTATGTACCTCCGCATCCGTCTGCTGACCGCCACCCAAGATCTTACCAACCTCAAAAACTCGTCATCAATCAAACCAATTTAGAAAAAGTACATTGGGGGCGTCAAGCATTGAGTTAGAGATATTAAAGAAGACACGGCAGAAAACCATGCAACCGTGTCATCGATCACAATCGGATACACCCTTGTCTGTCTGGATTTCGACCGTTTCCCGCAGTTGCCGTTGCTCGAGGTACACCGCTGCCCCCAGGAAGTCACGCAGCTACTCAGCAATCTTTTCTATGATGGAAAACTGCAGACGAATAAGAAACCCGGGCAAGCTTTGCCGGCGCTCAGAAGCATGGGACTCCCAGATTGTCACCCAGTAGTGTTCATCAACCACAATTTCCCTCATGTTATTGACGGGACGTCAGTGCTGAACCGTCAGTGCTGAAGAAGAAGCTCAATTGGCGCTTTTCTACGCCAAGGGCTTGCGAAAAGTCCGGCCAGATGATTCAATTTGCATCTTGGCCTCTAAAGTCTATAAGTCGACGTGCACTTACATCGAAGAAAATGCTCCAGAGAAAGTACGATGCTCCACCGTCGACGGAGTTCAAGGACGCGAGTACGATTACACCATCGTGCTCACGTCAAGAACGAGTGGGGCTCAGACGTTCCTCGACGACAAGAAGCGCATTAACGTCGCAATATCGCGAACCAAGACGGCTTGTATAATTATGGGAAACGTCCCATATCTGCGGTCGGCGCACACGTGGAATCAGCTCTTCAACCAGCTGCCCAGGGAGTGTTTCTGTGCTAAGTACTAAAGAGCTCATAGCTCAGGTTTCAGTTTTAATCTTTAACATTTCAGCATTCGAGGACGAATTCTTCCAAAAAGGGGGGAGATGTGAAACCCTTCGCCACTCGCTCCACCACATAAGTTTGGATCTTGATCATACAGTTAGAAAGATAGTAATTAAACAGTAACTAATCGTTTGTTTTCAGAACTCGTCGATCGTCGCAATGCCAACTCTCTCCTCGTTCCCATTCCTGTCACTTTGTCGTCCACCCGCCGAAGCCGTTCACGTTATCCACGTTCACTGCACCAGTCAACTACACTGTAGCCGATCGAAGCCGCGGGGACTCACTGTTCGTCTAATCCTCTTCACACATGCGCACACTCTCGTCAATGCGCGCGGACACGAGCGGACCACCACTTTCTCGCGCCACCGGGAGATCGTCTCACTGATCTACGCACTCTCTCGTCGCAACTTCCCGCCACGGAGTGCTCGATATCATCCCGCCCTTCCACCGCAGTGCCGTATAAAAGGATCAGTCAACGCTCATTCATGGCTTTTTCCCGAACCCTTCTCGTCTTTATCTTCTATTCTGGCTGCTTCGATCCCGCTCATCATCATACGTGTATTTGACTATTTATTCTAATAAACCCGTTCTTAACTCAGCTCATACCTTTTACTATAGTTATTAGCGATTTTCTGAAAAAACTGAAATTTCAAGTTTTTCAGAAATTTCAGGGTGATGGGTCTAAACTTCCATAGATCGATATTTAAACACAATGAAAACGAATATTCTGAGCTCCAGGCCGCCTGGAAAAGTTGAAAAATGGATGAGAAATAGGCATTCAAAAATTCAGCTTTCTTCTGGAAGAGACGCAGACGAGAGACAGCGTTGCCACGCGACGCAACCGCAGCTGCGCACTCCTCTCTCTCTCTCTCTCTCTATCTCTCTCTCTCTCTCTCTCTCTCTCTCTCAGCGCCTTACACACAAGATACAATCTATTCCCACCTCAAATACGGACAGTAAGCATATGCACACGGTATCGAGACGAATAAAAAAGGGTGAAGGGTCTAAACTTCCATAGTTAGCTTTTTAAACACAATAAAAACGAATATTTTCAGGGCCGGGCCGCCCGGAAAATTTGAAAAATGAGTGAGAAATTGAAATTTGAAACTTTAGGTCTAATTGTAAATAAATTCCCTGTCCTGGTAACAGTATCACCTCGTGTACTCCTTTTGGACGTCTTCAAAATATTCATTGCGCAATTTTTTAATGAAGCTTTGGTAAATTTCTGAGCCATGATCTCTTTATTTTAAGTTTATTTTAAAGCCGTCCTCCCAGAAAAGTTTATTTTTGGTGAATCATTAAAAAAAAACCTTTTTTTTCTCCTGCTCGCCACTGAACATGTTATTATTATTTTTCAGCGTACAAAAAAGTTAGATCGTGATGTCTGGGAAGTTCTTTTCAGTACGGAGCGCTGTAAATTCGCTTCATTCGCAGTGGCCACGTTGGCGAGGAGAGAGTGCAGAAAATTGAGAGAGCGTGGCCGATGTTTTGGAGCGAATTTGCAGCGCTTTATAGCACCTATACCATAATCAAAAAATTGGCCGATGGGCCACATTAGATGCACAGGCTAAGCAGGCTTGAAGGAGGAGACGAACTTTCGGGGAAGCTGTTTTAAATCGATCTTATTGTCGAATGGAAGTTGATGAATATCCTATTAAAATCGAACGGCGCACAAAAATAATTAGAAGAAATCCAAAAGGAGTACACGAGGCTCAGTGGTCTAGAAAACCGACGACCAAGGCTGCTAAAAGGTTCTATTTTCACCATTTATCGAAAAAAAGGTTAGAAAAGGTTAGAAAAGATGGAAATAGCATGAAAAATGCATATTTCTACAGGAAATTTGAATTTTCTAAAAGCCACGACCTCCAGTTTTCTAGGCCACGACCGCGACCTCGTGTACTCCTTTTGGACGTCTTTCAATACATTTTTGGGTGTTTCAATGTATTTTTTTTGTGAATCTTCTGGTTAAAACTACAATTTAGAACATTTTTAGCAAGGACTGAAATATTGTCAGAACATGACTACTCACGAAAAAAGTGTCTAGCACTGAGAAATGTTTTTATCCTTTTCAAGGCTTAAAAATGAAGAATAAGACCCACTAATTGCACAAAAAAAAGAAAAAAAAATAGCGTTTATCACGAATACTTGTTCATTTGTAGCCAAATTTGAGACTGGAAAAAAAAATTCAGAAAAAATTTTTTTTTTTTTTGAATTTTTTTTGTGAATTTTTTTTTTGGAGCCAATACTCACTAGTGCGGAACCACCTTACGCTCTAAATATCTTTTTCTATTCTTGGTGCAAAAAAAAAGCAAAAAAGCGGATAACAAGGAAAAAAGGAGCAAAGAAACAAAAAAGATTAAAGATTAAAGGAAGGGTTAAAGTTTTGGGGGATTTTTGATTTTTCAAAAAAAAAAATTGAAGGGATTCAAAAGAAGTACACGAGGTGCCCGATAAATTTGCGCCATAATTTAGCGCAAAAAATGAAAAAAAAAAAGAAAAATCAAACAAAAAACCCAAAAAAAAATTTTTTTTTTTGAATTGCCGCGCACCTCGTGTACTCCTTTTGTATTTATTTCAACGTTTTCTCGTTTTTTCTAATTTTTCTAAGTTTTTTTTGTAGTAAGCTTCATTTTAAAGCAATGCACGTTTCCCAAAAAGGTTTCTGAAAAAAGTGGAAGATCAAGTGCTCAGAAATCGCCGCCTGATAAACTCAGTGATAAGCTATGCCCCCGAGGGGTGATTGTACTCATAATTGCGTCTGAACTGAGTCATGGAAAGATAAAAAATTAGAAAACAAGAACTTTTACCAAAAAAACATTAAAATTAAAAAAAAAATTAAAAAAATGTTTTTTTTTTTCAAAATTTTTTGAACATTTTTTTCCTCGTGTACTCCTTTTGGACTATGATTTTTTGTGCTTTCTTAGTGCTAGTGTCCTGTTTAATAGTACGTTTTTTTGGAAACTAGTTGAGGATTAGAACAGGAAAAAAGAGTAAGGGGGGGGGCGGGAAAGATGGAAAAAAAAATTGGAAATAAAATTTTGAAAAAAAATTTGGAAAAAAAATTTTCAAAAAAAAAAAAAAAAATTTTTTTTTTGCGTTTAAAGTTTTTTGTTCCAAAAAAAAAAAACAGAGCACTTAAAGGAAGCAGTTAGAAGCAGTTAGCAGCTATTCAAAACGTGTGGAAACCAGACCAAGAAGCAAAAAATGAGACACAGAGTGTTGGCGCCACATATTGCACATGTTCCATTTCATTTTCCGTTTCTCCACCATTAAATTATTGGCGGAAATGAAAATGGACGTGACTAGTCAAAAACAAGCAACTACATGCACGTGTACAGCTCAATTGCACCTGTCAAGTCATGGCTCATTTGTGCTTTTTATTCCATTATTTTCTCTTGTTGTCCGTCGTTGAACTTTTGGTTTTATCGCTAGTTAGATGGCTATATATCTTTTCGAGTTTGCTCAATTTTGGGCTTCCAAACAAAGCGTTTGGTGGCAGAAAGAAAAAAGAAAGAAAGCGCGTCATATTTTGACAGATGGGTTCTTTTTTTTCTCATCACGCGAATGCGCCGAACTTGGCCAGTTTTTTAGGAAATAGGTTAGGTTTTTTTTTGTTCAGTCCAAGCTGGTGTGAAACGTGATAGACCCTACGTGAAGGCAACCGCGCCCCACCGCATGCCTGCGTCTCCAAAGTGGTGTTCTGTTGTGTGGAGACTGGAGACGCAGAGGTGCGAGAGGAAATTATATTCCTCTCAACAGACAATGTTCGTAACATGAATTTAATACGCAAGAAAATCAAAATTTCCGCCAAAATCCGTAAAATAGAGTGTTTGGTCCGCAAACACTGCGAAGTGTGAACTGCAGACAAAATTTAAATTTTTTGTTTGAAAAATTTCAAAAAATTTAGTTTTTTCTTGATTTTTTTGAAGCTTTTTCGGATTTTTTTTGCTCTTTTTGTTAGCCGTTGAAAATGACAGTTAAAGATAAAAATGGAGCGTCTCTGTGTCTCTGCGTCTCGTTTTTCGCACCAGTTCAACTAAAATTTGCTGCTCGCCACTGTGGAGACGCAGACATGACACGCGATAGGGCGCGTTGGCCTTCACGCAGAGCTGTGAACCTTGTTGTTTGGTCATTTCCTCAGTTCCACGTCCATCAGATCTCATCCTTTCTGCCTCAACGCCTTCTCCATCTTCTTCGCCATCTTCTTCCCCAACTGATCCCATTAATCCTAACGACTCCCCAGCCATTTTGTTGGCGACGCTTCTCTCTCTCTCTCTCTCTCTCTCCCTCTCTCTATCTTCCCGCTATCCGCTATCCGCCAATTTGCTCCCAAATCCTAACTCTAATAAATTGTGCTTGTTCTCTTTTTTGTTGTTTTTGTTGGTGTGGTGGTGGTGGGCGTTCGCTCGCCTTCCCCCTTTTGGCTCTGCATCCATTTCAAAGTAAAACTCGCGAGAGACCACTTCATTATTTCTCATTCGCATTTTTCTCTCTTGTCGCTCTCTCTCTCTCTCTCGCTCACTCCTTCTTGTGTCTTTGGCTCAAAATCTATTATTTATTTATTTATGTACGGCTTATCTTATCTTATCTTGGCTTATCTTTTTATCCGTTCTGATAAGCGAGACATCTATTGCGTCTTTCAAGCTTTTTCTTATATATTTTGTTATTTTTACGCCTAATCTCTTGTGTATAAGGCCGGTTTATTTACAAAATTCTGGGCATTTTGGGCGTCTTCACAGCTAATAGCCGTTGAAAATAGAAGTTAGCCATCGAATTGAGCAGAGAGCCATTACTGGCGCGAGTTCAACGCGGGAATGGCGGCTTCACGGCTATTAGCCTCCGAAAATGCCTAAAACCATTCCTGGCGTACAGTTGGCACCTAACCGGGAGTTGGCTCGAGTTTGACGCGGAAATGGCAGTTATCGGAGCTACTAGCCGTGAAAATTAGTTGTTGGCCGTTTCTGGCACATAGTTGGCACCTAGTCGGCGCGGAAACATCGGCTTTATGACTATTAGCCGTTAAAAATGGCTATTAGCCATTATTTGCGTCTAGTTAGCCGCCAATCGGCGATCAGTGCAAGCCTGGCGCTAAAATGGCGGCTATGTGGCTGTTAGCTGTTAAAAACAGCCATTAGCCGGTAAAAAGGTCAGTTGGTCACCTTTGGCAAATAGTTGGCCTCAGAACGGCGATTATCGGTATTCGGCGTGAATATGGCGCAGAAATGGCTGCAATTTGGCTATAAGCCGTCAAAAATAGCGTAAAAATGACGGATTTATGGCTATTAGCCGGTAAAATTGGCTATTAGCCATCATTTGCGTCTAGTTAGCGGCCAATCGGTGACCAGTACAAGCCTGGCGCTGAAATGGCGGCTATGTGGTTGGTAGCCGTTAAAAACAGCCATTAGCCGGTGAAAAGGTCAGTTGGCCATCGTTGGCGAATAATTGGCCGGAAAACGGCAATTTTCGGTATTCGGCGAGAATATGGCGCAGGAAAAGCGGCAATGTTGCTATTAGCCGTCGAAAACAGCTGAAAAATGTAGTTTTCCAATAATGGCTAATAGCCAATTTTTACCGGGTAATAGCCAGAAAACTACATTTTTCAGCTGTTTTCGACGGCTAATAGCCACATTGCCGCTATTCTGGCGCTGAAATGGCGGCTATGTGGTTGGTAGCCGTTAAAAACAGCCATTAGCCGGTAAAAAGGTCAGTTGGTCACCTTTGGCAAATAGTTGGCCTCAGAACGGCGATTATCGGTATTCGGCGTGAATATGGCGCAGAAATGGCTGCAATTTGGCTATAAGCCGTCAAAAATAGCGTAAAAATGACGGATTTATGGCTATTAGCCGGTAAAATTGGCTATTAGCCATCATTTGCGTCTAGTTAGCGGCCAATCGGTGACCAGTACAAGCCTGGCGCTGAAATGGCGGCTATGTGGTTGGTAGCCGTTAAAAACAGCCATTAGCCGGTGAAAAGGTCAGTTGGCCATCGTTGGCGAATAATTGGCCGGAAAACGGCAATTTTCGGTATTCGGCGAGAATATGGCGCAGAAATGGCTGCAATTTGGCTATAAGCCGTCAAAAATAGCGTAAAAATGACGTATTTATGGCTATTAGCCGGTAAAATTGGCTATTAGCCATCATTTGCGTCTAGTTAGCGGCCAATCGGTGACCAGTACAAGCCTGGCGCTGAAATGGCGGCTATGTGGTTGGTAGCCGTTAAAAACAGCCATTAGCCGGTGAAAAGGTCAGTTGGCCATCGTTGGCGAATAATTGGCCGGAAAACGGCAATTTTCGGTATTCGGCGAGAATATGGCGCAGAAATGGCTGCAATTTGGCTATAAGCCGTCAAAAATAGCGTAAAAATGACGTATTTATGGCTATTAGCCGGTAAAATTGGCTATTAGCCATCATTTGCGTCTAGTTAGCGGCCAATCGGTGACCAGTACAAGCCTGGCGCTGAAATGGCGGCTATGTGGTTGGTAGCCGTTAAAAACAGCCATTAGCCGGTGAAAAGGTCAGTTGGCCATCGTTGGCGAATAATTGGCCGGAAAACGGCAATTTTCGGTATTCGGCGAGAATATGGCGCAGGAAAAGCGGCAATGTTGCTATTAGCCGTCGAAAACAGCTGAAAAATGTAGTTTTCCAATAATGGCTAATAGCCAATTTTTACCGGGTAATAGCCAGAAAACTACATTTTTCAGCTGTTTTCGACGGCTAATAGCCACATTGCCGCTATTTCCTATTAGCCAGTAAAACTTGGCATTACTGGGGCACATTTGGCATCTAATCAGCGATCGGCTCCGATTTAACGCGGAAACGGCGGCTTTATGGCTATTAGCCGGGAAAATTGGCTATCCACTGTTGAAATCGGCATTTAGCCGTTTCTGGCGCATAGTTGGCACCTAATTAGCGATCAGGGTCTTCGGCGCGGATATGGTGCAGAAATAGCGGCAATGTGGCTATTAGCCGTCGAAAACAGCGAAAAAATGAAGGATTTATGGCTATTAGCCATAAATCATAAAATTTGCTATTTACCAATATTGGCGCATAGTTGGGACCTAATTGGTGATCGGCGCAAGTTTGCCGCGGAAATGGCGACTCTATGGCTATTAGCCGTCAAAATGGGCTATTAGCCATTCTTGCCGCACAATTGCCGTTTTACCGTCTATCAGCCCAAGTTTGACGTGATAATAGTGGCTATATGGCTATTAGCCAATTCTGGCGCACAGTTGACACCTAATCGGCGCAAAAATAGTGGCTACATCGCTATTACCGTTGAAAATGCCTGATAGCCATTACTGGCGCATAATTGGCATCTAATCGGCGATCGGCGCAGGTTTGACGCGAAAAAATTGGCTCTCGGTTATTACCCGTCAAATTTTCTTATCTCGGTAAACGCCTTCAACTGTTACGCAGATCTAAGAGGCTATAGCAGCTTTTGCGCATGACTTGGAGCTCCTTTCAGACTTTAAACAGACTTTAAACGCAGTAGCAGATGTTACGCAGACATTGAAGATCGCAACACATGTTACGCAGATCTTAAAAGCGGCCGCAGCAGCACCCAAGTGGCTGCAGATGTTACGCAGATCTTAAACGCGACACGCGCCGCACCTGGCGACGACACGCGCCGCACTTGGCGACAAAATATCTTGGCATCGCCCGTCTGTTCTCTGCTTGTTTTTTTCCGTTTTTCGTCGGTATTTTGCTTTTTTTTTGCAATTTTTTTTATTATTATTTTACTCCGTGGTAAATTAAAAGATGAAAAATTACATTCTCGCCACGAATTCCACAGAAAATTATTATCGCTTTAAAGGAGTTATTTTTTCTTCCTTTTTTTTCAAATAAAAACGCGTTTTGTGTCTTTTTATTTTCACATTTTTATGTTTTTCGGTAACGTGGAAAGTTAA
Source organism: Caenorhabditis japonica (assembly GCA_963572235.1). NCBI lineage: Eukaryota > Metazoa > Nematoda > Chromadorea > Rhabditida > Rhabditidae > Caenorhabditis > Caenorhabditis japonica. The sequence goes on from OY754346.1 coordinate 21,756,153, forward strand.
TGTCTTTTCAAAAAATATTTTCGAGAAAAAAAAAAGAAAATTCGAATTTAAAAAAAAATGAGAAAAAACATTTTTTTTTCGCGAATATTTTAAAGATATACTCGGCGAATGCATCATCAGCCTCGCTCTACGGCACTTTTCAATTTTCAACAGTGTAGTGCGCCTTTTTTGAAGCGAAAAATCAAATTTTAACTGTAGCTCGTTGCAGATCGACAATCACGCCCGATACTACGTCTTCCTCCAACTCCGCCGTGACATTCTCACAGGACGCCAGCCACCGCCGACACTCATGCGAGTTTGGCGATGCGCCCGCACAAGTCAATGACGAGTATGAAAAGTTTATCGTAGGCGCGCGATTGGTGCCCACGGAACACTCAAATGCAGAGGTGTCGCGAACTGAGAGGACAGACGGCTTCGGAGGCGGAGATTTTGTTCCTGGACCATTGTAAACACTTGGCTGTCTATGGTATTCACCTTTTCAAGGCAATTGTGAGTTTTATGGAATAATTTTTTCTCAAAATTACGAAAATTTGCTCTAAAAATCATGGCGTTCTATTGTGATAACAAAAAATTGCAACGCGGTGTTTGCGTACTTTTAAAATTCAAATGAAAATAGGAACGAATCTCTTCATTTCCCATGCTATTTCTTTCATTGCCGTTTGAATTTCAAAAGTACGCAAACACCGCGTTGCAATTTTTTTGTTTTCACAATATTATGTGTCCACGAACGACACTCCAATGTTCCGCAGTTTTTCACTACGGTCTCGCAACGAATACTGCAGAACAGTGAAAAACGGCGGAACATCGGAGCGTTATCAGCACCAGTCGTTCGTGAACACATAATAGACCCTACGTAAAGTCAAACGCGCTATATCGCGTTTCTCTGCGTCTTCACAGTTCCGCTCTGTCAAGTTCAGCTAACACGTGCAAAAATGGAGACACAGAGGCGCGATAAATGGCGCCCGAAAATTCGCTTTAAAAAAAAATTCAAAAACGTAGTCCGATGGCACATAGTCAGCGCCAAGTGCGCAGCTAGTCGGCTGAATTCTAAAATGCGGCAAAAATGAAGATTCTCGCGGTAGCTTATTTTTCGTTCACGTTCACAAACGTTCACATTTTTCCATTACAGTTGCAAAAAATGTTTTTCTTCTCGGAATAATAACTGAATGAATTAAGGGGTTTTACTCATGAACGTTCACCGAACGATAAATAAATAAAAGTAAATGGTTCTCAGACGATAAATTAAAGTTTTGGAACAAAACAGTCTTTGTTTTCTGTCAGAATAATCATTTACTGGTTTCATTTATCCCACGGTGAACATTTTTTGAATATGGCCTATTGAAGGTCTAATGAATTTTTTCAGCGTACTGCCGAATAACGAAAAAAAAAACCAAAAACTAGGAAAAAACTTGGAGAATACTGCAATCGGATCGAAAATACTCCCGGGCATGTTTTAAAAAAGATTTCCCATCCTCCGTGATGACATTTTGGTATACTCGGTATAAAACGCTGATAACTCGCTCCAATCGAACAAAGAATTTCGCATGCATTTGGAGTGAGGTTTAGAGAAATCAGAGCAAAACATCGGCCACGGTTCTCTCAATTTTCTGCACTCTCTCGTCGCAAACGCGGCCGCGTCCATCACTGTGCGAAGGGAGCGCGTTTGCAGCGCTCCGTACTCACAATATTTAATAGGGATATTCACGAATACAAAAAAAAGCAAAATTACTTTTTTGCTGCCAAGTGAATAAAGCAAAAAAAGTTTCCTACCCTGAATAACCCCATCAATAATGTTCATTTTCAGAGCTACAGTCAATCTCCAGGAGGACGAAGGACCTCGTCACAGCGAAAAGAAGAGCAGAAAACTGCGAAGAACTTTGACATGACAATAAAGTGTATTAAATGCTTTTTCTTTTTTTAAATATTGCCGGCCCGCCAAAATAATCAAACGCGCTCCACTGAACTCCAAGCTATGCGATTTTCATTTTGGTTTCCAAATTATTTCATTACACGTTGAATTTATACGTGAAATGTAATAATTTGGAAACCAAAATGAAAATCGCATAGCGGTGAGTTCAGTGGAGCGCGTTTGACCATTTTGGCGGACCGACAATAAAAATAATAATTATAAAAGTATGTTTTATTTTCTAATAGAAAAGAGAAAAGGAACGAAAAGCAAAGTGAAAGCAGTAGTAGCCCCTCAGTTGCGCAGCTTTTGAGCAGATCTTTAGCAGAAACCCATAGCGCGTAAATTAACAGTTGCGTAAGAGCTGCGTAAAAGTTGCCAAAGGCTGCGTAACAGTTGCAGGCGTTTACCGAGATAGTTATAGACGCAACGATTAGCCATAGAACGCGTACGCCAAATGCATCAAAGCCAGCACCTGCCACTTCTTGTTACCCCATTCTCTATATGTGTGTACATTTATAATTTATAGAAAAGGCAACGCCTCGAGGCATCATTCATATCATTTCCTCTACCTCTCTCTCTCTCTCTCTCTCTTGCTCTCTCTTTCTCCTACCCTCTATCCCCCTTCTCTTGCTCATTTCAAGTCTAGTCCCGTCTCATCCTTTCTTTCATCCGTTTAATTAAAGAATTACCCGCGGCTCACTTAGGCATGAAAACGGCAGTCGGCGCAGTCGGCGCAGTCGGCGCAGCAGAGCAACACGTCATCATCATTGTTCTGTGGAAGTACAGGCTGAGTTTGTATCGGTGGAGGCGCAGAGAGGATGTGAAAATTATTGCGGTTGCACCGCCCAGAATGCTTGTGGATGAGTCAAAGTGAGTTGTTGTGGGGTTTGGATTTTATTTTGCTTTATAAAAAGTGCATTAAAAAAAGGTAGAAGACGTCCAGAAGCCTAGGGACCTGGGGAAGTTCAAAATGAACCTCGTGTACTCCTTTTGGACGACATGATTTATTTTGGTTCCCTCGCCGTCTCTCCAAGCGATGCACTATCTTACTGTTGCTCTCTTGCTGTCTGCGTCTCGGCAAAAAAAAAAATATGATGTGGCCGAAAATGCCTTCGTCGACAAGTGCGATAGAGCGCGGTTCGGAACTTTCTGAGCCTATTTTCAAAGAAAATCAAACCAAGGATTTTCACGCCTTATCGCCTTTACATAACTTTTCCAGCGTCGACGTCTACTATCAAGTGGAACCACCTATTCGCGACCACGACCACTGTCTTTTAATGCACAAAGTGCGCGAGCTCTGCTCAATTTTCTCGGCAAAACAGCCCAAGCTAGTGGTCTTCGAGCGATCCCTGCAACGCCCGATAGCTCAAATTCGACGGGACATGGAGGTGGACGGGTTCAAACCCGAACAACTTCTTCACTTTATTCAAGCCGAGGAGACGATCACAATGCGCAACGGGCTGGCCGCGATAAGTCTGCGTCAGTGCTCTCTTTCCGGAACACCGCAGCCGGATACGTGGGCTGAAGCTGTTAGGAATCAGGTAGAATCGTCGTTGTAATCAATCAAGAATGTACCCATCTCCCTTTCCAGATAGGCGGCTTCCCAGCTGTAGTCCGACCTTTGCGCCATCACTGCGCCCATTCGGTTGGTTTTATTCGCAATGAGAATGAGTTTAAAAACTGGTTCCGAGTCAGTAGTTTTGTGTGTTCTTGTTTTGACCGATTGATGGGTTTATTTAGTTTCAGCGCAATTCCAGTGTCCATCGAAACGATCATTATGTGGTTCAAGAGTATGTGGATGACGGACATGAGTTTAGTGCGGTTTGCTCGTCAAGCGAAGGTCTTCTGGGTATGTGTAATTAGTTTATAAACTGGCACGCCTTTAGCGCCGCAACGGGGGTTTACATAAAAGCGGAGGCCAAACCTAACCTGTAAGGAGAAAAATACAGGCAGAGCGGTGCAAGAACGGGGAAGGTGGCATAAGCGTAAGTCGCCTCTCCAGTGACCGAGATGCGGCCTTTCATAGCCAAATTATGGACGGTTTCCCGCGTCATGATTTGGCGGGGAAAAGTAATTATTCGGCGGGCGAAGTCCTGACGAGGCGGGAGACCAGGAGAAGAGACTTAGAACGCGAGAGTCCGGCGGCAAGATGTGTGCGTAGACCAGTGTGACGCAGGGGTCGAGGGCTGGCGTGTTTGTAGTGCACGGCAATGGTGGGCGGGTGACTGTGTTCTGGGGAGAATGCAAGCCTGGGCTAGCCCCGACATTACAATAAGGAAATTAATGACGCTATGATTGTCATGCTGGCTAGTAGTTAGCGACGATCGGCAGGGGGTGCTAGCGACTGCTCTCGTGAGCGTACACTCTGCCGAACACGCGCGGAATAAGCGTGAGCCTTGAGCTGCGGCATCAAAAATGCGTTTGAATGAAAAAGCAGTTAGAACCACATTGTCATAATTGCTGCGCAACGAGAGATAACCGTTCGATTCGGGGCGTACCTTGTTGTTAGGAGAAACAACAAACAGTCTAATAAGAGTGCGCAGACTTTTGCGTAGCAGACAACATTAACTGTATGTCTGTAGACTTGTTAGAAACTGAACCTCCTTTTGACTGCTTCCAGCTCATTAGATTCCCCTGATACGCCCCTAATCGAACGGCTAACTCCAGTATCCACCGGCCTGTGAGTCAAAATCACAACCCTTCTCATTTCAGGCTGCATTTCGGCCATAGAAACCCATCGATCAGTCCTGGAGTGTATCCAGAACCAACAACCCTACGCTTTAGAGTACTTGTCAGCCAACCAAACCAGAGACATTTTCCCCGGACTCGAGTCATTTTGTATCCAAGTGATCAAAAGCGTCTTTCCGACCACTTATCTCGGATTAATCTTCATTCGCGGCTACTACAAGGATCACAACGAAATCTTCTTCCTGGGATTCGGTCTGGAGCCCGACAGCGAAACGGCACGCAATTTGATTGCTCTGCCACAATCCAGTCCGTGGGAAGTGCTCGCGATCACTGCACAACTGGGGCCTCAGCCGGAAGATGTGGGTTGGGTTTTGTGGAATATGTAGTGTTCTAATTGTACAAGAGTGGTTTAGACTGGTAATTTGGACAACAATTATCATTGCGTGATAAATTTCCCGTCGGCCGAAGGCGTGCTCATTCATCAAACGAATATTTTGAGGAGGTAAGTGAAAACCGGGGAGCCAAAAACGGGGAGAGATAAGGACACTGCTAGGCGCAATTGCGGACCGTCAAAAATCGAAATCATTGACACATTTTTTTGGTTTTTCAAAGAGGCAGAAAGCATGTAATCCACGAGACGAGACGCGCTGCATCTGCCACGCGATGCATCTGCAGCGTTTGGCCTTCGGTGGCCAAAATGTGTTTGAAGAAGTTGCCAGAACCTCGTGATTTAACTTCGCCGCCTAGCGATTTATCTGAAACGTCTTTGCTCGGGTGCTGAGCGGCGCCGGGTGCTTTGATGGCATCAACTAATATGCTGACCGAGCGCAATTCGATTTAAATTAAGAACGATGAATCGACGAACAGGAAAGTGAACAACAAGCGCTCTCAAAACAATTATAAACATAATCATCGCTTGCAAGAAAAAAAACTGTTTGCAATACAGAAAATACAGAGAATTCTTATTGTTTGCAACGCTATTTCACCAATTTTTAAGGTTCGGCGGAAAAACGCGCGGTAAATGGGTAAACGACGAAATAGCTTTGCAAACCATTCGAATCGTTTGAAAAAATTATGAAAAAAAGCGAAAAACACGAAACCACGAAGTAAAAAACGAGCGGGCTAACGAAAATTCAATAAACACTTTGGGATCAAAGCGAGACAGGCCGGCTACGGTCGACGAGCGGGTCTCGCCGCGGCCGCTCAAAGCGCGCGTCGTTTGAATTTGTGTTTTTAATGGGAATTTCTTTTCCTCACTCGTTCTCGATGGAGAAACCTCGAATTTGACGGGAAAACTTTTCGACACCAATATAAAAATAATGAAAAAATTCCGCAGTCCGCGATTTCGCGTTGTCCACAAAACATTGAATTTTCCAATTTTCAGACAAAGCAACATGCGCGTTTCATGGAAAAGTGCCGAAAGTGCAGAAATGAAAGACAGCGATCATCTCGACGACAATGTGCTCCAGGTGTTTCTCTGGAATCCGGACCGGTCGAGCCTGCTGGCCGATTGCAGTGACATCATGCGTTCCACCGACATCACCATTGACCGGAATGCTCTGAACGAGAGGCACAGTTTGTGTCGGAAGAATGTGGCAAAGTTGACGGCCAAAGAACTCATCAGAAGCTGTACGACTACCGACTGACACATTACTCCCAGAGGAGCTACTAGTTGCTCAATAACTTTTGTGTTTTGCTTCTTCACTTGTATTAAATAAATGATCTCTGTTTTAGAAAGTTTCAGTTTCATTTCATAGCCGTCTTATTGAATTATTGCACAAACATATGAGAGACAAACAAGAAAAAAAAACCAATTCAATCACTGAATTAGCGAGTGAAGGAAAGCAAAGCAAGTCACATCGTCATTTCCCGACTCGCAGAACAGCTGGGTGTTCGCCAGGTACGAAAAATCGTGCGCCGAGCAAATCACATCGAAAAGACCGCCAATCTCGTCGGCGGCCGCCTTCTGAATCTTCCTCTTCGACGTGGACGGGTTATCGTCGACGTTCTGCTCGATGATTCGTCGCAAACGATCGTCGTTGCACTTGTCGCTGAGAGTAGGAGCTTGTCGGCGTACCGGTTGGCGGTAGCCATCTGAAATTAGAGTTTAGGTGGAGGGAAGGATCGTGGCGTTTACTGTTCGGCTCCGACTCGTACACCTTCTCGACCTTGTTCTGGAGGATTGGCGGTGGTGGCTCGTTGACGTTGTTCTCGGGGTTTTCAAGTTCAACGTAGCTGCAAAAAGGGGGTTTCACGTTGAATTGGGATTGACTTGAATAATTTCAAGCTTAGAGCTCTGTACCGCCTGTCGTCCGAGGACGGATAACACCGTGAACCGCAGTACCTTTGCTACTTGAAGAACGCCGGAACGCGCACTGACCAGTGTCTCGACACGAGAGTTTAAAGGTGCACGTCGAAACACGTGGCGAATTGAGAGACTCAAGACTAGACTAGACGAAACGAGACTAGGTTACACACCTGCCCGTCCGTTCCTTGGGCTACGCAGACGGCGAGACAGTGAGATAAGAGAGCGCACCGCTAGTGGATGTCTCTATGCGGTAGCAGGAATTCAGTTATGAAGCTTCGATGCTCCACAGGTCTCGCAGCGACACAATCCTCGATACCATACTTGGGACAAAGCGCTGCGAATGCGCTCCGTTTCGCCAAATGGTTATGAGCAGTCACGGTCGTAGATGCGTGCCCGTCTCATCCACGTTGCGAATAGAGCGCATTAACGATTTTTATACCACCTAACACCTACGTTTCACTCGGGAGAGTTGCTGGACGGACAGTTGTAGCGTCTTGGACTGGAATTTGAACTTGAATTTGAGGTGGAGATTGTTGTGGTGCCACTGCTGGCGCTGGTGGCGGTGGCGGTGGCGGTGGCGGCGGTGGTGGTGGTGCCTCCACATACTGAGGTCCTAAAACATAATTTTAGACACGTCCACCTATTAACAAATCCCTCCAACCTTGATTCTGGAACTGAACTGGCGGCGGTGGCGGCGGTGGTGGTTGCTGATTGATGCCGACCAGCGACTCTTGACCATTTGTTGGTGGTGCAACTGCTGGTGGCAATAGTGGTGACGGAGTGGCCAGTTGCTGTTGTCCTGGTATTGGCGCCAGTGTGAATGGGGCGAGGGTCTGAAAAGGCGCACCTTTATCACACTCCTTTGCGCGCCCTCCTCAATGATGGCTCGGTGGCCGAGTGGCTAACCCTTTTACACTATACGCGCACGATCCGGGTTCGAGTTTTGCACCGGGCAGAACATTTTTGCACGGATAAAAGTACCTGGAAAGACTGCGGCGCGAGAGTTGGCAGAGTGGGAAACCCTCCGAACATGTTGCATGGCGGCGATTGTGGGCATGGTGCCTGTGGTGGGCAGTTGAATTGGACAGGTGTTGGGCATTGTACTGAAAACATTGCTTTCAAATTGTGAATGAAAGCAAAAAGAAGAGAAACTCACATCCAACCTGCCCGCTCGGACAGTGACACATTGGCGGTGAAGCGGCCGAAAAGGCGAAAAGTCCAGCGAGAAGTAGCCAACTTCTCGTCGTCGTCATCGTCATGATTTTGATATCTCGATGCGAATGCCAACCGCCACTTGATATACCCGCGCGTCGAGAAGACTGGTTGCCAAACTACCAGTTTTATCGTTATCACATGCCGGTTTCGGACGGCTGAGTAACTTCACACATACCCACAGACACAAGGGAAGACGATTGTTGCTAATTTGTTTATTTGTTGGATTATAAGTAAGGATTAATGTATGTATGTACAATTGGACAGTTCTGGAAAGTTAAGTTTAATTTTTTTGTTAGTCACTTTCTTCCTCCTTCTCTTCCTCCTTTGTTTTCTCCTTGTCCTCATCAGAAGACCGATACGCAAAGCACGTGACGTCATTCAAAGTGACCTCACAGTACGTCGAAGCTTCCACATAATAGGAAAAGTGTCCTTTTGCACAGATGACGTCAAATGAGCTTCCGAAATCGCGTGCTGATCGTTCAGAGATCACCATTTTTGAGGTGCTCAGACTGGGAGTTATGGCCTAAAATTACTCAGCTCTATTCCGGATGATCTGGCTCTGACTTACGTCTTCCATTATCCTCTGCAAATGTTCGTCATTGCACTTTTCATCCAAAATCTCCACTTCTCGATTCTTTGACACTTTTGAGCTGTGCGAATGGAGTCTGACTCGATTTATCGAAACTGGATGAACCGATTTTTTGTCGGCAGCTGTGGTGGCAAGTGGGAGAACGTCGGTGGCCTGAAAGTGGTAATTATTGAATACAAATAGAGGGGCACGCTTTTTGGCGAGCGCCGCGGCTGCGGCTGCGTCGCCTGGCAACGCTGTCTCTCGTCTGCGTCTCGTTTCGTCGCTTCGCCTACACGCTTCGCCGAGAGGACACTCGTCCATTTTTGACACCTCCTTTGGTATGTTTACCTGTTTGACCGCAATTGTGCGTGACAGTGCCTCTGTTTCAACGGTTTAAAATGATATTTTTCCCTGGTTTCCCCAATTTTTCAAAAGAAATTTCAAAAAAAAACATCAGTTTTTGCCAAACTCTGCCTGAACTTTGTTGCTATGTTTTTTTTAATGCGATCATGCATGAATTGTGTACTTTTGATCAGAAAAAAGTCAAAAAATGAGAGGTGCAACGAAAAATAGGAATGTTATATACGAAATGAAAAACAAAAAAAAAATAAAATGTTTTTTTTGGAAACTTTTTTGGATTTTTTCCGGATTTTTCTTCAGTTTTTTTTTAGTTTTTGAAACTATTATTACCTAAAAATAACGTTCTAATGACGAAAAATAAAAAAATCACGTTTAAAACGACACTCCGAAATAACGCATTGGACGTGGTTTAGCGTAAATCGACTTGATTTTTGACGTTTTTCTCCGTTTTTTGGCGTTTTTTTGGAGCTTTTAAAAAATGTTTTTAGCAATTTTTTTTTATTACTTTCCTTTTAAAAACATGAAAAACAAAAAAAAACAATTTTTAAAAAAATTTTTTGGAACTTTTTTTTTTAATAAAAAAAATTTGTTTAGGTTTTTAAAAGCAATTTTTCCAGTTTTCGCGTTCAATTTCACGGGAAAAGATGTCATAATGGCAAAAACAACATATTTACACTTTCTACGACGCTCCGAAATAACGCATTGGACGTGGTTTATCGTAAATCGACACAAAACTTTTTTTTACGATTTTTTTAATTATTTTTTTATGATTTTTGCATTTTTGCATGTTTTTCCAGTATGTTTTTCTTTGAAAAATTGTAAAAATCGCCAAAAAAAAAAATTAAAAAAAAAACATTTTTTTTTTGAAAAATTTCAATTTTTTAAATGTTGTTTTCACCGTTTTTCCTTATTTTCGGCGGTTTTTCCTAGTTTTGCGTTCAAGTTTTTATAAAAAACATATAAAAATGGCAACAACTAGACATTTCCAGTTGCAACGACGTTCCGAAATAACGCAATGGCCGTGGTTTAGCGTAAATCGGCTTGATTTTCTGACGTTTTTTTCGATTTTGGGTTTTTTTTCGATGTTTTGAAGATTTTCGCATTTTTTTAGATGATTTTCCAGTATGTTTTTTAAGAGAAAATTTAAAAATCGCACAAAAAAAAATGAAAAAAAAAAATCTTTTTTTGAAAAATTTTAATTTTTAAAATTTTCTTTCGACAATTTTCCAGTACTTTCGGCAGTTCTTCCTCATTTTTTGTGTAGTTTTACTTAAACACGAGGTTAAAATAGCAAAAACATACTGTTTTGGTTGCAACGACACTCCAAAATAACTCAATAAACGCGATTTAGCATAAATCTACTTGATTTTTTGACGTTTTTTTCAATTTTTTGTATGATTTTTGCATGTTTTTATAATTTTTCCAGCTTTCTATTCACCCTAATTGCCCGAGACCACAGATTTTCCGGCAGTTTTTAATAGGCTGGCCGGCAATCTTGTTGTACCCCTAAAATTGAAGTTTTACGCGTGGTACGGTTCTAATTTTGAATAAATAACAATGAAGCGCTGCTCTATCAGACGCATGTGGAAAATGGGGTGGCAGAAAAGTACATTTCAGAGTACACGTACATATAATCAGGTAGGAAAATTGTACGTTTGACCGATCAGAAAAAAAAAGGAAAATAAAAAATTTGTTTTGTCCCACAATATGTATCGCCCTGGTCAGAACAATATTTACTTCAAAACTTTTTAAAGCGAGTTTTGGGGAGCCATTTCACGCGTCTCTGCGTCTCAGCAGTGGAGAGCTTATCGCATTTCTGCGTCTCCGCAGCGGAGAGCATCAAAAATTAGCCAAAAGCGTGCAATAGGAGACGCAGAGACACAGAGAAGCGCGAGGTAGCGCCAGCTGGTGACTTTCTCTGCGCTTGGCTAAACTTTGATGCTCTCCGCGGTGGAGACGCAGACATGCGATATGCTAAACTTACAGTAGGCGGCTCGGGGATTGGATTTGGCGGGCTTGGCAGTGGAAAAATTGCGGCCAAACTTGAAATGAAGAACGTGGAAAGTAAAATTGTGTAGAAGAGGGAAAGGGACATCTGAAATGGAAATTTGAAAGTTGTACAAAGTTCAAAAAAGATTTGCGTTTTTATACGCCAAAAATTAGCAATTTACGAAATTTCAAGTGCCAAAAGTTGGACTAAAAGTAACAACTAAGCAACAACAAAAAAAACTAGTAAATACATATGCAAGTATGTACAAGTAGAAGTGAAAGTGTAGGTAAAGGAGGTAAAAGAAGACGGCAACACATTCAAAAAAAACTATTGGATTTCAGTCACTTTTTCGACAATTACCATGATTATTTATGTATCTAGATCTATTCTGACGAGTTGCTTCCGTGGCAGACGCCAAAAAAGAAAAAGAAAAAGAAAGATATATTCGCAAATCATGGGAGCTCATTCGTTTGACAAGGGGCGTAGCGTAGCGTAGCATAGCGAGGGCGAAGAGTTGAGTTAAAATAATGAGCACCCGTACACCACCACCTTGTGCTCTTTTTCCTTTCCCTCTCTGAATAAATATTTCACATTTTCTACTCCTTTTGTGTGTGGCGCGGAGCTTCAGAGAGATTTCAGAAAAAAAACGAATTTGATAGCTCACCAACGCATTGCCGGGGGCGACAATTTCGACGAAAATGTGCGCAGGTGAAGTTTAATTGGATACATACATATATTGTCCGGAAAAAAATATGACGTCATTCCCCTCTGTTTTTTTTCACTGGTCAAATTTCAGTCAGAAAAAAAATTTATCAACGAATTTTTCGATTTTTCGGGTGTTTACGCATGTTTTTGCGTTCAAATTCTATGAAAATGTGTTAAAATGACAAAAATCACAAAATTCCTGGTGCAACGACACTCCGAAATAACGAAATGGAAGTGGTTTATCGTAAGTCGACATGAAAATGTTTTAAACGACTTTTTCGATTTTTCGGGTGATTTCCCATGTTTCTGTGATGAAATTTCATGAAAAAACATGTTAAAATGGCAAAAATTAGAAAATTTCGGTTTCAACGACACTACGAAATAACGCAATGCAAGCGGTTTATCGTAAAGCGACACCGAATTGGATTTCGGGCATTTCTTGGTTTTTTTGGGTATTTTCCCAAGTTTTGCGGTCAAATTTCTAGGAAAATTGTGTTAAATTGGAAAAAATTAGAAAATTCCTGTTGCAACGACACTCCGAAATAACGCAATGGACGCGGTTTATCGTAAATCGACCCGACAAGTTTATCAACGAATTTTTCGATTTTTCGGGTGTTTTACCATATTTTTGGGTTTGAATTTTCATGAAAAAAACATGTTAAAATGACAAAAAATAAATAATTTCAGTTTTAACGACACTTCGAAATAACGAAATAAAAGCGGTTCATCGAAAATCGACATTAAAATGTATTAAACGACTTTTTCGATTTATCGGGTGTTTACCCATGTTTTTGCGTTCAAATTTTCATAAAAAACATGTCAAACTGCCAATAACCAGAAAATTCCAGTTACAACGACACTCCGAAATAACGCAATGGAAGTGGTTTATCGTAAATTGACACGAAACATTTTTTAGCGATTTTTTCGATTTTTTGTAATTTTTTGGGGTTTTCTGTGATTTTTGCATCTTCTGATGAATTTAAAAGCTATTTTAATCATGAAATGACACCAAAAATAAATCAAAAAATGAAAAAAAAGTTTTGAAAATTTTTTGACATTTTTTGCGGTTTTTACATGTTTTTTCAGCAATTTCGCCTAGTTTTTGCCTTAAAATTTTCATTAAAAAGACATGATATAATGGCAAAAATTAGACAATTCCAGTTGAAACGACGCTCCGAAATAACGCAGTGGACGCGGTTTATCGTAAATCAACACGAAATTTTTAAGCGGTTTTTTCGATTTTTTATTTTTTTAGGATTTTGTTGTGGATTTCGCACTTTTTGATGATTTGAAAAGCTATTTTATCTATGAAATGACACCAAAAATCAAAAAAAAAAATGAAAAAAAATTTTTTTTTTTTAATTTTTTGACATTTTTTCACAATTTTTTTTCCGATTTTTTCATGTTTTTTCAGCAACTTTTCCTTGTTTTCGCGTTCAAATTTCCATGGAGAAACATGATATAATGGAGACAATCATAAAATTCCAGTTGCAACGACACTCCGAAATAACCCAATGAACGAGGTTTATCGTAAATCGACACGAAGTTTTTTTAAACGAATTTTTCGATTTTTTGGAGTATCAAAAGGTTTTTTTTTAGTAATTTTCGGAGTTAAACTTTATTCACATCAAAAAAAAAATGTAAAAAAAGAAAAAAAAACGAATTATTTTTTCCAAAATTTTTTGACTTTTTCTTCGCGATTTTCTCATGTTTTTCAGCATTTTTTCCTAGTTTTTGCGTTCAATTTTTCATGAAAAAATAGCTTAAAATGTTAAAAATCAGAAAATTCCAGTTTAAACGACACTCCGAAATAACGTAATGCAAGCGGTTTATTGTAAATCGACACCAAATTTTTTAAAGCGATTTTTTCGATTTTTCTAGATTTTTTGGGGTGTTTTTTTAAAAGGTTTTTGGCTGATTTTCTTATTAAAAAAAGAAAATGGGAAAGGAAAAGAAAAAGGACGACTAGATCATGATTCAAGATTTTTTCCTGGAAAAAAATCCTCGACTTCCGAGATTTCTTTAATCGGTTTTTCGTCAAATTTAGTCAAAAAATAAGGGTTTTTATCAGAGTGCGAAAGGCTGAGACCAACGTCTCTCCGTCTCCATTATTGCATGCGCTTGGCTAGACTTTGCTGCTCTCCACTGCGGAGACGCAGACATGCTAAAATTACAGTAGGTGGCTCGGAAATCGGATTTTGGAGGGGAAATCGGATTTTGGGGGGCATTTTTGAAATATTTTTTTCGAAAATGTCGATTTTTCAACAGGTACTAGAAACTGAACAAATTGATAAAAATCGAAGAAAAAACGTTAAAAAATCTATTCCGAATGCTCGCTCTCATAGGCCTGATCGTGGGAAAATGTTTTCCAAACAACGTTGAAAGCTGAAAATTGAATTGTACATATTGTCCTGTATTGTGCAACAGAAAAACAGTTTTTTTCTTTTTCTTCTTTGCATTCATTCTGCCAATCAGTCCGCCATCCCACAAACCAGCATACATATAATTCCGGAAGACACCAAACAAGGACCAATCCATTATGTAATAAGTGTTCGACGCGATACCATCTTTAGCCCATTGAACATTAAAATTCAGATTGCTTCTCGAATGAATGTCTCTTTGCTATCTATCTACATCATCTTCATCATTTGACAGCTCCTCGTCACACTACTACAGCATAATCTTCCCCCAAAATATGTATGCAAGTGTGGTCCTCCCCCAGGACCCCGGGGAGGCGAGGACCTCGTTTTGCACAATTTTGAATTAGTTTTCCATAAACTTTGAGTGGTCTTGCTTTTGCTTTTGCTTTTCCATTTTTATTTCCATTTTCTACTTTTATATGTGTGTATTATGATTTTATAATATGTATTTATCTCTTTTTTCTGTTTCTCAAATTTTGTTGCATGAGTCGCTGCGCAGCTAAATAATAATGTTTCGCTCAGTGGGTTTTTGAAGGATTTTTGATTTTGAAATAATGAAATTCTTCTGATTGACGTGAGAAAATCGGTAAAAAAATTAAAAATAATTTTTTTTGAAAATTTTTTTTTTAATTTTTTTTGCTTTTTACAATTTTTTCCCGGAAATTTCAGCATTTTTTTTTTTCATTTTCACGTTCAATTTATTGTGTAACAAACTATTTAATAGCGGAACATTAAAAAAATACAAGAAATTTTGGTTGCAACGACACTCCGAAATAACGCAAGTCGCGGTGTTTATCGTAAATCGACATGAACTTTTTTTGACCATTTTTTGCGATTTTTGACGATTTTCTTATGTTTTCACAGATTTTTTCTGATTTTTTGTCCGTTACAAACATGGAAATCGCAAAAAAAAAGTTGAAAAAATAAAATGTTTTTTTTTGAAAACTTTTGTTGAAATTTTTTTGCTTTTTACAATTTTTTCCCGGAAATTTCAACGTTTTTTTTT
This sequence comes from Caenorhabditis japonica, assembly GCA_963572235.1. Lineage (NCBI taxonomy): Eukaryota > Metazoa > Nematoda > Chromadorea > Rhabditida > Rhabditidae > Caenorhabditis > Caenorhabditis japonica. The sequence goes on from OY754346.1 coordinate 21,771,325, forward strand.
CATTTTCACGTTCAATTTATTGCGTAACAAGCTATTTAATAGCGAAACATTTAAAAAATACAAGAAATTTTGGTTGCAACGACACTCCAAAATAACCCAAGTGACGTTGTTTATCGTAAATCAACATGAAGTTCAATTTTGGTGAAAAAAACGTTTTTAAGCGTTTTTAAGGGATTTTTTATGGCATTTCAAATTATTTTTGCTGACACAGAAATACCAAAAAAAAAATGAAAAAAAAAATTGTTTTCCCTTTTTTTTTTAATTTTTGACGAATATTTCAGGTTTTTCTGCTATTTTTTTTCTGTTTGCGTGCAAAACAAATCCCATGATATCAGAAAATAGTAAAAAAAACAAACTTTCGTTTGCTACGACACTCCGAAATAACGCAAGTAGCGTTGTTTATCGTAAATCGACATGAAGTTCAATTTTGGTGAAAAAAAGGTTTTTTAAAGCGTTTTTTAGCGATTAATTTTTTTACAGATCATTTTATTGTTTTTGCCTTAAAAACACAAAAATCGCAGAAAAAAAAACGAAAAAAAGTTTTTTTTTTAAATTTTTTTTACTTTTTTTGTTTACAATTTTTTCCCGGAAATTTCAGCGTTTTTACTTCGTTTTCACGTTTATTTTTTGTGTAACAAGCTATTTAATGGCAGAACATTAAAAAAAGAAACAAAAGTTCGATTGCAACGACACTCCGAAATAACGCAAGTCGCGGTGTTTATCGTAAATTGACATGAAGTTCATTTTTAGAGACCAAACGTTTTTTAAACGTTTTTTAGCGATTTTTCATGATATTTCAGGTTACTTTTTTCTAATTTTTCGCTAAAAAAACCCAACAATCCCAAAAAAATAATTTGAAAAAATAATTTCCAAAGATTTTTTTCCAATTTTTTTTTATAATTTTCAGCGTTTTTGCTTCATTTTCACGTTTAATTGTGTGTGTGTAACAAGATATTCAATAGCAGAAAAATGAAAAAAAAAAACAAGAAATTTTGGTTGCTACGACACTCCGAAATAACGCAAGTAGCGTTGTTTATCGTAAATCGACATGAAGTTCAATTTTGGTGAAAAAAAGGTTTTTTAAAGCGTTTTTTAGCGATTAATTTTTTTACAGATCATTTTATTGTTTTTGCCTTGAAAAACACAAAAATCGCAGAAAAAAAAACAAAAAAAAAATTTTTTTTTAATTTTTTTTTTCTTTTTTTGTTTACAATTTTTTCCCGGAAATTTCAGCGTTTTTACTTCGTTTTCACGTTTATTTTTAGTGTAACAAGCTATTTAATGACAGAACATTAAAAAAAGAAACAAAAGTTCGATTGCAACGACACTCCGAAATAACGCAAGTAGCGTTGTTTATCGTAAATCGACATGAAGTTCAATTTTGGTGAAAAAAACGTTTTTTAAGCATTTTCAAACGACTTGTTCTTGTTTTTACAAATAATTTTATTGTTTTTGCCTTAAAAAACAGAGAAATCGCTGAAAAAAACTTTTTAAAAAATTTTTTTTAAAAAAATTAAATTTTTTTTTGTTCATTTTTGAAGAATTTTTAAGGTTTTTCTGCTACTTTTTCTTGCGTTTGCGTTTAAAAAAAGTTCTATGATGACAGAAATGTAATAAAATCTGAAAAAATTTGCGTTACTACGACACTCCAAAATAACACAAGGCGCGTTGTTTACCGTAAACCAAAATATTCGGTTTTGGCCCATTTTTTCAAATTTTTTTGAATTTTTTGCGATTTTTAATAGTTTTTACTAATATATTTCTCACAAATTACGTTTAAATTGCTTAAAAAAATTGCTACGACACTCCGAAATAACGATATTTGGAATTTTTGTATTTTGGAATTTTTTTTTGCCATTTTTGTCATTTTTCTTTATCATTTTTGCGTGCAAAAGATCGTTAGAACAATAAAAAAGCTTTGGCTTATTTTGGTGAACAATACGACACTCCGAAATAACGAATTTTTAGAATTAGATTTTTTGGATTTTTTCACGTTTTTTTTTCAGTTTTAGGCAGTTTTCCGTCTTCCACTTTCTGCTTTCCGTGCGATAACTTTCCAAATCAAGCGATCACCCAGATGATCGAACATTGATGTTTACAAGTTGTAGAGCTAGTCAAACATGGGTTTGACTAGCTCATACAAATGCACACGTCTCACTTGTTTGTCTCTACATTTCCAAGCACCAAATGGCATGCTTTTTCAACTTTTAATTTCAACTTAATTTCAATTCCAGTTCCCCGAAAAAAAACAGAGTGTTTCACTGGTTGTTGACAGTCTGAAACCACCCAAAAACAGAAGGAGTAGAGAGGAGCGTTTTGCACTTGATTCATTTTCGATTTCACTCTCATTTCACACACACAAATTGGTCGGTCGACGGTTACATAACTGTCACAATTGCATCCAACTAGAACGGCATCATCATCGTCATCGTCACCAGCGCCAGCGCGCTACCACCAGTAGCATCGCCAGTGGTAGCAGTTGCAAAAGGGAAGAGACGGAGAGAAAAAGAGGATTGCAACCAGTTTTTTTTTCAAAACTGTCTCTCCCCATGATCATTCATTCTCCACCCATTTCTGGGGTCCATTGTTTCAAAGCGTTGACGACAAATGGCTATCTAGTGCTGAAATCTCGAAAAGGTCACCGTCACCATCACAAAAGCTTTTGCCATTTCATACCGTTCTATCACATTCTATTTGACCTTCCTTCCATCTGAATTCTTTCCAATTTCACTTCCTTTCTTTCTATCGCACTTGCCACCTTTGCGTAGGGACCGTTAGCGTTTTTCTGGTCAAAAAACCTTCCAAAATAGGCAAGATACACTGTTTGCCGCCAATGGGGAAACGCGCTGCGGTTGCGTCGCGTGGCAACGCTGTTTCTTGTCTGCGTCTTGTCTCGACGAGTCTCGCCTCGCCTCGTCTCGTCTCGTCTCGTCTCGTCTCGGCTCGCCTCGTCTCGTTCACGAACGAATGCGACTTAAGATGATCCCGTTGTCCCCAAAAATTACGCAAATCTTTACCCTTTACACTGTTTCGCTTCACACTTTGTCAAGCGTCAAGAAAAACGCGATTTCGATCAATCAGCTGTAACAAAAAAAAGTACTGCCTACCATGGGATGACAAAGACGACAAAGACGGAGAAGATGTGAGAACTGATAAGAGAAACACGGTTGATTGTTTTTTTTTTTCGTTGTCCTTCCTCTTCTTCTTCTACTTTTTCTTCTTTATTCGGCATTTCGCAATGGTAAACTGAACGAAAAAGTGAAAGTGGGGGAGTGCGGAAACACTACGAGACTACTACGAGAAGATCTCTTCGTCTCACTCTCGGCATTTCCTTCCTTTCATTCCTTTCATTTCTTTTCATTTTTTCCGCCCATGTATTACAATATGTAATTGAATTTTATTACGTATTGTACATTTCCTTATTCCTTGCTGTTCTATTAATCATTGATCTTTTCCTTCCACGTGCCGGGCCTAAGATCGTGCCTATCCTAGGCCCGGCACGTCAAGCCTATCTTAGGCCGGGCACGTCGAGCCTACCCTAGGCCCGGTATGCCGAGCCTATTTCAGGCTCGGCACGTTGAGCCTATCCTAGGCCCGGCAAGTCGAGCCTACCCTAGGCCTAGTATGCCGAGCCTATTTCAGGCCCGGCACATCGAGCCTATCCTAGGTCCGGTACGTAGGCCCAGCACGTCGACCCTTTCTTAGTCCCAGCGCGTCAAGCTTATCCTAGGCCTGACACGATGAGCCTATCTTAGGCCCGGCAGGTCGAGCCTATCTTAGCCCTGACACGTCGAGCCTGTCCTAGGCCCGGCAAATCGAGCCTATCTTAGGCCCGGCACGTCGAGCCTATCTTAGGGCCGGCACCTCAAGCCTATTTCAGGCTCGGCACGTTGAGCCTATCCTAGGCCCGGCACGTCAAGCCTAACATAGGCCCGGCACATCGAGCCTATCCTAGGTCCGGTACGTAGGCCCAGCACGTCGACCCTTTCTTAGCCCCAGCGCGTCAAGCCTATCCTAGGCCTGACACGACGAGCCTATCTTAGGCCCGGCAGGACGAGCCTATCCTAGGCCCGGCGCGTCGAGCCTATCGTAGGCTCGGCGTGTCGAGCCTATTCTAGGCCCGGCGCGTCCAGCCTATCCTAGGCACGGCGCGTCGAGCCTATCTTAGGCCTGACACGTCGAGCCTACCTTAGGCCCGGAACGTCGAGCCTATCCTAGGCCCGGCGCGTCGAGCCTATCGTAGGCTCGGCGTGTCGAGCCTATCCTAGGCCCGGCGCGTCGAGCCTATCGTAGGCTCGGCGTGTCGAGCCTATCCTAGGCCCGGCACGTTGAGCCTATCCTAGGCCCGGCGCGTCGAGCCTATCATAGGCCTGGCCCGGCGCGTCGAGCTTATCATAGGTCTGGCGCATCAAACCTCGGGCACGTCGAACCTTGACATATCGGGCCTAGGATAGGCTCCACTTGCCGGGCCTATTATAGGCATAACGTGCCGGGCCTATCATAGGCTCGACGTGCCAGGCCTAAGATAGGCCCGACGTGCCGGGCCTAGGCTAGGCTCGACGTACAGGGCCTAGGATAGGCTCCACTTGCCGGGCCTATTATAGGCTTAACGTGCCGGGCCTATTATAGGCTTGACGTTCCAGGCCTAGGATAGGCTCCACTTGCCGGGCCTATAATAGGCCTGACGTGTCGGGCCTATCATAGGCTCGACATGCCAGTCCTAAGATAGGCCCGACTTGCCGGGCCTATAAAAGGATCGACGTGCTCCACGACACTCCATAATAACGCTCTGCACCTTCTTTAGCAAACTTTTGTACTATGAATATTTGGACACGAATTCTCCAAAATTCAAGTCTTGTCTTTCTGTTTGCCATAGCTTGCTATTTATGTACGATATTACAGTGATGAAAAGCGAGAAAAAGTATAAAGTATAAAGTATAATATAAGAATATGTATGTATGTATGTACAATCGTTTTTGCCCGCGTAAAAACGCTGATCCCCCCTCCTTTTCTGTATGCAAATCACTAGTTTCTGACTGTCTCGATCTCTCGATCTCTCTCTCTCTTTATTTGATCTGTTTTGTTTGTTTATTTGCAATCCAATTCGCCTCATCGATTCTCCCACTTGCAAATTCCCAGGGTTCGAGAGGTTATAATCATTTTATAGAGGCGATAAGCCGATGTTCGCACACCGTCTAATCACCTGAACAACGTCTTCTTCTCGCTTTTACTTTCGTTTTCTCTTTTCTTCAATTTTTTTGCGGCGGCTGCGGCGGGAATTGATAGCTTCCGCGCTTTGCTTTTCTCTTTTCTCATTGTCAGTGCTTTTTTGTGGTTTCGGTTGGCAGTTCTACACATTGTGTCTAACCGCGTTGAATTAGTCTTTAAAATTGTTCAGGGACCTTCTAGTTAGACTTGAAATACTTCTAATTAGACTCAAAAATTTTTTTTTCGAAATTTTTTTATTAGACGTGAAATTCTTTTGTTTAGAGTCAAAATGTTTTAAATTATAACATATTTTTCAAGTGGAATGTCGTTGTGCGTGTTGTTTAATTTTTTTTTTGCCGAGAAAGGGAATGATTTGATAACTTTTAAACGGAGAGGGCTAGGACCCTGAAAATTTGCACATAGATGCTTCTAACAGTTGTCAACATGCTTTGAGAATGATTTGAGCTCATTTGAAAATTTTGATTGAAATTTTTTTTTCAAAAATTGCACAATTTTACAATTTTGAAAAAAAAAATTTTTGACCGCCAAAAAAGGTTGTTTTTTTTTTCATGTTCCAGAACTCCATATTTACGTTAAAAACAACGTATTAAATCTAATAATATGATTTCTGTAAAGTTTGTGTTGATCGGACCATTTTCAGCCGAGTTACAGCCTTTTGAGTGTTAAAGTTGACTTGGCTTGACCCTGAGGCTGTAACTGCGCTGAAAATGGTCCCTTCAACCCAAACTCAACGGAAATTGTAATTTTAAGTCAAAAACTAAAAGAATAAATTCGAAAAGTGCAGAAAATTCACGGGGAAATGAAAAAAAATTTTGTCGAAATTTTTGATTTTTGAAAAAAAAAAATTTTTTTTTTGAAAATTTTTGTTGAAAATTAATTCAAATTGCTGTGGAAGCTTGTCAGGGCAATTTTATGTGTCCAAATTTCAGTTCTAACCCACAAAATACCAACAATAACCGGTCAACGGCCCAGACTCGACCCGACACGACCGCCACTGAAACTTTAACTTTACAACAAAATTGTCATTGTTTGGCGGGTTCAATTCTTATTGTCAGCATGATCTCTTCTCCTACAGGTCACAATGACCAAATTCCCATGGCGCCTTCCTCTCCTCCTTCCACCTCATCAACCTCACCACCGCCAACCCCTTATTTCCTGCAAACACTTGACATTGACAGGAGACATTTAGGTGGGCGAATTACAAAGAACGACAGCCCTGAAAAACACACACACACACACAGGCCGCAAAAAGTTGTGCCCGAAAACTTTCCGCGCGAGTAAAGGCAAACGCGCTCTATCGCATGTCATGTCTGCGTCTCCACAGTGGCGAGCAGCAAAGTTTTGAACTGGTGCGAAACTGGAGACGCAGAGACACAGAGACGCGAGAAATTCCACGTGCAAAGTTTCAAAAAGTATTTAGTCCCGAAAACTTTCCGCGCGGCGCGCGCGCGCTCTCTCTCTCTCTCTCTCTCTCTCTCTTTTTTTTTTTCTTGTTTACCGCTTGGCTTTGCGTCATCTTTACCGTCCGCGTAAGCGTAAACGTAAGAGTCTGGCGGGATGCGCGGCGCGGCACGGCACGTAACAGTGCACTGTGGCATAGGGGTATCAAAGTGTCAAATTGTAACCGGATAACTTTCTGTAAGGTGAGAGACGCATACCGCGTCACACACCTTACAAAAAGTTGTGGCATGGCACTACCAACTTTTTGCCCCGATAAACGCGCCCTATCGTCTTCTTTGCACCACCAATGTGGCGCTCTCCCACGTGGAGACGCAGACGTGTGATAGCGTGCGTCGTCACAGTGGCGCTCTGCCTAGTGGAGACACAGACATCGGTTTGGGCGCTTTTGCCTTTTTGTAGGCCCTGTGCCGTTCGAAAAACTATGTACAATAATAATTATCATCCACGTCATTCCTTCCCATTTTTTTCTCTTCCATGTACGTACGTATGCAATTATTGCCAGGCGTTGTCCTTCCTTTTCTATTATTGTTTCCGTATTGTTCAAGATAGTACGTTTCGTTTTGTTTTGTCATCCTTACGTCATCGAAAACAAATAAAAATTGTATTTAAAAGCATCATCATATTGGCCAAACTTACTAATTTTCGATGTGCCGGGCCTAGGATAGGCTGGCTGTATCGGGTCTACGATAGGCCCGACGTGCCAAGCCTAGGATAGGCTCAACGTGCCAGGCCTATGATAGGCTCAAAATGTCGGGCCGAGGATAGGCTCGACGTGCCGGGCCTGAGTTAGGCTGGATGTACCGGGCCTAGGATAAGCTTGATTTACAGGGCCTAAGATAGGCGCGGCGCGCCGGGCCTAGAATAGGCTTGACGTATCGAGCCTAGAATAGGTTTGATGTTCCGGACCTAGTTTAGGCTGGGCGTACCGGGCCTAAGATAGGCTCCACGTGCCGGCCCTAACATAGGCTTGATGTACCTGGGCCTAAGATAGGCTCGACTTGCGGGGCCTATGATAGGCTCGATGTACCAGGCCTAAGATAGGCTGGGTGTACCGGGTCTAAGATAAGCTCGACGTGCCGGGCCTAGGATAGGCTCGACATGTGGGGCCTAAGATAGGCTCGACGTGACGGGCCTACCTATGATAGGCGCAAAATGTCGGGCCTAGGATAGGCTGGAGGTGTCGAGCTTATGATAGGCTCGATGTAACAGGCCTAAGATAGGCTGGGTGTACCGGGCCTAAGATAAGCTCGACGTACCGGGCCTAGGATAGGCTCGACATGTGGGGCCTAAAATAGGCTGGACGTGCCGAGCCTAAGATAGGTTCGGCATACCAGGCCTAAGATAGGCTCGACGTGTCAGGTCTAAGATAGGCCCGACGTGCCGGACCTAAGATAGGCCCGACGTGCCGAGCCTAAGATAGGCTTGACGTGTCGGGCCTAAGATAGGCTCGACTTAACGGGCCTAGAATAGGCTCAACGTGCCGGGCCTATAATAGGCTCGACGTACCGGGCCTAAAATAGGCCCGCACCTATTTAGCTCCGATTTTCTGGCCAGCTTGTTTTTTGATAAACTAACCGATAAAAATTCGATTATTCAACCGAACATTTAGTTTCAACAAATTGGCTAAACTATGGGCAGAGCGATATTTCGGAGTGTCGTTGAAAAAAGTTTAAATTTTCCGAAAATTGTGTTTTTTCAAGATAGAGTTGGATTTTTAGTGATCAATGATCTTTGTTCTTTCTGACGTTTCGAACTTTTTTTTCACCCTAGTTTCTTGTTTATAAGGCCGCTGAGAGAGACAAACCGAGAGACCGGACTTATACATAAGAAAGTGGGGGTTATTTTAAGTTCACCCATTTATCTGTTTGAATGTTTGTAAACACAGTTGAAACAAACATTTTAGGCTCAGAACCGGTCGAAATACCTTGAAAATTGGCGTTAGAAAGCGACTTTTCGCGGGCCGTCTCTGCGTCTCCACTTTTGAACACGTTGGCAGAACACCACTTTGGAGACGCAGACATGCGAGAGAGCGCGTTTGCCTTCACGTAGGATCAAGCACACGGTTCTGTGGAGACGCAGGCACGCGATAGAGCACGTTTGCCTTCACCTACGCCATGCCACAGATAAAGTGACCGGTACTTATCACTTCACAAGTTCCCGTTGCTCTGCGGCGCCGCGCGCCCCGACGCGACGTTACGCGCCGCGGCACGGCGCAGAGGTGCAAACAGACGAGCTATTCATTTCAATTTGCGCCCGGCTCACAATGGCTTGCGCAAAATCCATGCGTTCGGTTCCTGTCGCTTTCCGGATTGGATCTCAGCGGATCGCATCGGATCGCATCGGATCGAGTCGCATTTGGCTCTTTTTTCGAGAAGCAACTGGCAAAAAAAAAAAAAGAGAAGAAAGCCATACACAAGTTTGGTATAATAATTCAGTTCCTCTCTTGAGCCCCAGTGAGTGACAGCCTTTTTCCCGTATACCCATTCCAGCAGGCAGTCGCATAAATTCTGGAGAGACGGACAAAAAGCCATTTCTCACTCACATCATCATCATCGCATTCTCTTTATTATATTTTTTCCTTTTTCCCTTCCTTAAAAAGTATATAGAAACAATACGAGAAGGTAACCTAATATTGTTTGTTTTCAATTTCAAGATACCCGACGTCTCACCTTCTTTGTCCTTCCTACTTTCCTTCCATCATTCTTTTATTCATTCTTTCATTCACGGTTACGTTCCGGCCCAATTATTTTGCTTTTATAAAAAATGACCGAGATTAGTGAGATGAGATAATCATCGCCTAGATTCTAAGCTTCCCCCCCCCCCATCTTTCTCTTTCACTCTTTAAAACTCGTCTTGCCTGCCATATATGTATCTATCGTCCACTTTAATCATTATCAATCACATTTGCCGTATTACTTTCTTCCCTCACGATGATACTCTTTGTTCATTGAATTGGCAATGCAGTGCAGTGCAGTGCAGTGCAAAACTGCCCTGGCAAGGCCAGGAATCGAACCAGGGTCAATTTGCTAGTGTTGCGCTACGCCAAAACTATTAGCCACTTGGCCACAGCGTCACAACTCTAGGCGCGCGCAATTGGTAATGATAAAGATTCGGGTGCGGCGCCACATCTCGCCCATTCCGCTAAAATGTACCGAAAACAAGTACATACATATGTACATTCTCGAAACCCAACACCACCCACTTCCCCACTACCTTCCGCCTCTGCGTCTCATCTCTTCCGCATTCTCACAAACACTCTCTCTCTCTCTCTCTCTCTCTCTCTCTCTCTCTCTCTCTCTCTCTCTTTTACCCCATTACAGCTTGTATCATCCAGTTCGCTTTCACTTATTAGCACCTCCACATTCACTTGTTTGATCTATTCCTCTCTTCCAGCAGCCGCCCCACGTAGTCAAAAAGACGTTGTTCATATGTGAGGATCCGATGATCAACTCCTCTCCACGTCTCGTCAACTCCCTCCTCCTCCTTACAATCACTTTTCTCACCGTATCAGTGGCCACAAATGCAAATGAGACTAGCGGTGAGTTTTCGGATAATTGCCTTTTCTCTCTTTGACTCGCATTGCGCAACAAGCCTGGCTTGCGGGGCGCGACGCAATCATCAAAGCGCGAGAGAGAGAGAGGGCAAAAGAGGGCGATTGAATAGATTTGACGACCAGTTTTGCGAATTTTCGAGGCTTGCCGCAACACTTTTTTGTTGCCCTTTTTGATTTTTGTTTCAATCGGATAGCGAAAAATATGAGAAATGGGAAATGGCGGTTTAGGAGATTGAAAAGGTTAGGTTAGAAGCGGAAACATGTGAAAAAGAGGGTCTTATGCGATGAAGTTTATTAAAATAGCAGTTGATAGACTTCATGAAATAAGTCGCTACCACAAAAACTTGAATCAGTTGTCTATCGCATGGCACACATGTTGAGTCCTATGATGCTCTTGGACAAGCCTACCATAGGCCTATTTTCGAATGTTGAGTGACCACGAATTGCCGGCTTACAATATACTGTTTGATGACCTCGCGGAGGTCCTTCCGTTGGGGGCATGTTAGGCCTGCCAAGAAGCCTATTATAGGCCCTTTCTTAGGGTGCTTGATAGGCCTACCGCTCAGCCTATTTTAGGCCTACCGCTCAGCCTATCATAGGCCCTTCCACAGAGTGCTCGATAGGTCCACCGCTCAGCCTATTATAGGCTCTCCCATAGGCTGCCTGATAAGCCTACCGCCCAGCCTTTTTCAGGCCTACCGCTCAGCCTATTATAGGCCCTCCCATAGGGTGCCTGATAGGCCCTTCCGTAGGGTGCTTTATAGGCCTACCGCTCAACCTATTATAGGCCTTTCCCAGGGTGATCGATACGCCTACCGATCAGCCTATTTTAGGCCTTTTTGTTGGCTGCTCAATGAGCCTACCGATCAGTCTATTTTAGGCCCTTCCACAGGTTGTGTGATAGACCTATTGTTCAGCTTATTATAGTCCCCTCATAGGGTGTTTGATAGGCCTACCGCTAGGCCTAGTATAGGCTTTTCCTCAGAGTGCTTGATAGGCCTACCACTCAGCCTATTATAGGCTTACTGCTTAGCCAATTATAGGCCCTTTTGCAGGTTGTTTGATAGGCCTAACGCTCCGCCTATTACAGGGCCACCGCCCGGCCTTTTACAGGTCAACCACTCATCCTATTATAGGCCCTCCCATAGGCTGCCTGATAGGCCTACCGCCCAGCCTTTTTCAGGCCTACCTCACAGCCTATTATAGGCCCTCCCATAGGGTGCCTGATAGGCCTACCGCTCCACCTACTATAGGCCCTTCTGTAGGCCTGGATAGCAGTTTATTATTAGCCATTCTGCAAGGTGCTTGATACACCTATTGCTCAGCCTATTATAGGCCCTTCCCTAGGGTGCTCGATAGGCCTATCACTCAGCCTATTATAGGCTCACCACCCAGCCTATTATAGGCCCTACCTTAGGGTGCTTGATAGACCTATTGCAAAGCATATTATAAGCATACCGAGAAGCCTATTATAGGCCTACCGTGCAGCCTAATATAGGCAGTTCCACAAGTTCTCGATAAGTCTTTCTAGCAGCTTTTTATAGGCCTGCCGCACAATATATTATAGGCCCTTCCATAGGCCGCTGACTCTACCAAACGCGCAAATGAAATGCACAGCTGGGAAGCCTTAACAGAAAATAAAAAATATGCTTATTTTTCCAGCCGAATTCATGTTGCCGACAAGGCCTCCGCCTTCCACAAAACCCCGACACGGCGTCGACTTCCTCGGGCCACTTTGGCTCTCGAGAACGTACAAAATCACGTGTTGTCGAAGAGGAACGCCTGTCGCCGAGAATCCACAGTTGGTGAGCAATTGGACAGAGACAGCGTCCGATTATGCAGTCGACGAGAAGCTGGTGGGCACCGATCAGGATGAGCATTGTCGAGTTTTTCAGGTTTGTGGGTTTTTTTTTTTGAAGTTTGTTATGTGCACTCCGCTGTGGAGACGCAGACATGAGATAGGGTGCTCGGCAGCACGTACTCCACTGTGGAGACGCAGGCATGGGATAGGGCGCTTGGCTGCTCGCCACTGTGGAGACGCAGACATTCGATAGGGCGCTCGGCAGCACCTACTCCACTGTGGAGACGCAGACATGCGATACGGCGCACCGCTGCTCGCCACTGTGGAGTTAGAGACGCAGAAATGCAATACGGCGCTCGGCTGTTCGCCACTGTAGAGACGCAGACATGCGAAGCGCGCGTGCGGGCGCGTTTGCCTTTACCTAGGGTTTAGCACACACTAAAACTTCCAGGGAACATTTCTACTATCTGCCGCTGCCCTGTACAACTCGAGCTTCATCAGCTACGGAGTTCAATGCAAGTGCCCTGACGACGCAGCTGAGCACCAACTCGATCAACACTGTCGCCAACTTCCCGCATGTCAAAACGGCGGCTACAGGAGCCAATCGATGGGAAGACGGTGCTCGTGCCCCCAACCCTATTTTGGCGAGTATTGCGAAAAGCTGTGCGATCAGGGACAAGTGTTAGTAGGTTGGTGGATAACAACTTAAGTATGAGCGTAAAGTTAACCCCCACTATTTAGGAATCGACGGTCACAACTACTGTAGCTGTCTGCCGTTCTACCAAGGAGAAACGTGCTCCGACCTGGTTTGTCTGAACGGCGGCCACGAGTTTCGCGGGCGGTGCAGTTGTCCGCACAACTTTGTCGGCTATCACTGTGAGATTGATACGAACAAGACGAAGGGCAACTCGCGGTACACCAAGTACGGGCCTCAGTCGAGCTCGGAGGTAAGCACATGAGAGTTTGAAATTCCAAATACAATGTGTTCAGAACGGCGAGCTGTTCAGCCGCGACATTTCCGGCACTGTGTTCAGTCTTGTCATGATTGTAGTCCTGGTTGTCTCGATGTATTTACTGATGAAACATCGAATGCAGGTGTGATACATATCTCTTTTTGTTGTGTCACAATAGTAACATTTTTCACAGGTCCAATCCCAATACACGGCTTCTCGACGCGACGAGTTGAATCGGGCGGCCGCCATGTACGGATTGGATCGCGCCGGGACAACAAGCGGTCGCGACGATATTCGAATTCTTCCGTTTGTGGCAGCCGGGATTCAGCCTCCACCGCCGTACGCCGTGTCCAGGAGTGGCGCACGACGCGACAATCTTCCACCTCTTCCATCGTATGAGGACGCTACGAAGGATACGGTTATCGGGTAGGTCAAATGACGTGGCGTTTTTGGCGCGACGCGCGCGCTCTCTCTCTCTCTCTATCTCTCGCGTCGGTGCGCGCTCTTTTCATGCCTTTCTGTCTGCGTCTCGTCTCGTTTGGATGCCGGCGAATCGTTTTTTGTCTGCCACTCTATCTCTCACTGTTTTGCGCGCTATTTTTATGGGTTTCTGTCGTTGTCTCATCTCGTTTCAATGCAGACGCAGTGCTTTTTGTCTGCCACTCTCTCTCTCTCACTGTTTTGGGCGCTATTTTCATGTCTTTCTATCTGCGTCTCGTCTCGCTTCAATGCAGACAAAGCGATCTCTCTCTAGTCATTTCTCTCATTCTTGCACGCTATTTTTGAGTATTTCTTGTCTGCGTCTCGTCTTGAATGCCTGTGACGGGTTCTTTCTCTACCTATCTTCTTTCTGTGCGCTATTTCTTTGTCTGCGTCTCTTCTTGATGCCGTAATTCCCTTTCTTGCGTGCTCTTTTTCTATGTCTTTTTTGTCTCCGCCTCGCCTCATTTGCATGATTTCTCGTTTTTTGCGCTCTATTTTCATGTATTTCTGCCTGCGCTTCGTCTCGTTTGGATGCCGGCGAATCGTTTTTTGTCTGCCACCCTATCTGTCACTATTTTTTACGCTATTTTCAAGTATTTCTGTCTGCTTCTCGCCTAGTTGGGATGCCGGCGACACGCGCTCTTTGTCTGCCTTTCTCTCACTCTCCTTTTTGCGCACTATGTTCATGTTTTTCTGTCTGCGTCTCATGTCGCTTCAATGCAGGCAGTGCGCTCTTTGTCTGCCACTCTCTCTCTCTCTTTCTGTTTTGCGTGCCATTTTCATGTCTTTCTGCCTGCGCCTCGTCTTGTTTCAATGCAGGCGATGCGCTCTTTGTCTGCCATTCTGTATCACACTAGTTTGCTCACTATTTTCATGTATTTCTGCCTGCGTCTCGTCTAGTTGGGATGCCGGCCACACGCGCTCTTTGTCTGCCACTCTCTCTCTCTCTCTCTAACTGTTTTGCGCGCTATTTTGATTGTTCTTCCTGCGTCTCGTGTCGCTTCAATGCAGACGAAGGGATTTTTGTTTGCCACCTTCTCACTGTCTCTCTCGCTGTTTTGCGCGCTATTTTCATGCCTTTCTGCCTGCGTCTTGTCTCGATTCAATGCAGACAAAGCGCTTCTTGTCTGCCACCCTCTCTCTCTCACTGTTTTGCGTGCAGTTTTTATGCTTTTCTGCCTGAGTCTCGTCTCGCTTCAACGCAGGCGAAGCGCCGCTTTTTGTCTGCCACTCTCTCTCTCACTGTTTTGCACGCTGTTTTCATGTCTTTCTGTCTGCGTCTCGTGTCGCTTCAATGCAGGCGATGCACTTTTTGTCTGCAACTCTCTCTCTCTCTCTCTCACTGTTTTGCGAGCTATTTGCATGTCTTTCTGTATGAGTCTTGTCTCGTTGGTATGCCGGCGAAACGCTATTTTTCTGCCACTCTCTCTCTCTCTCTCTTTCTTTCTCATTTTTGCGCTTTTTGTAATGGACTTTCTGTCTGCGCTTCGTCTTTCTCTCTGCCTCTATCGCTCTCACTCTCTCTCATTTTTGCACGCTATTTTTAATAGAATTGTATTTCTGCGTCTCGTCTCATTGTGATGCCGGCGACGCGCTTTTTCTCTACCTCTCTCCTTTTTGTCCGCTATTTCTTTTTCTGCGTCTCTTCTTGAGGCCGGCGACTCGCTTTTTCTCTGCCTCTCTCTCTTTTTTGTCCGATATTTCTTTGTCTGCGTCTCTTCTTGATGCTGTAATTCCCTTTGCTCTATTTCTCTACCCCAATCTCTCTTATTACGCGCTATTTTTCTGTCATTTTATTTCTTCATCTCGTCTCGTTTTAGCGGCCGCTCCTCTGTCATCTCGCTCTCTCTTGGCCACTATTTTGATGTCTTATCTGTCTGCGTCTCGTCTCGTTTCAATGCAGACGAGGCGCTTTTTGTCTGCCATTCTATCTCTCACTGTTTTGCGCGCTATTTTTATGCGTTTCCGTCTGCGTCTCATCTCGTTTTAGCGCCCGCTTCTCTGTCATCTCGCTCTCTTTCTCTCACTGCCGCCCTATCTTCTTTGCGTGCGTTTTTTGTCTGCGTCTCTTATTGATGAGGTAGATGTTCTTTTTCACTGCCATTTTCTCTCCGTCATGCGCTCTCTGTCTGTGTATCGTCGCGTTTTCATTCAGGCGGCGCTCGATTTCCTGTGCGCTAATCTTTGTCTGCGTCTCGTCTCGTTTTCATGCAGGTGATGCAACGATATTTCTCTGTGCCCCCCCCCCCCCTCCCTCTCGTTCCCGCGTACTGTTTCTAATGTATTTTCTGTCTGCGTCTCGCCTCGTCTCATTTTCCATTCCACTAGCTGACGCACTCTTTCTTGCGCGCTATGTTTTTTTGTCAGCGTCTAGCCAGTTCGCGACCAAACTACATACATCAAATCGTTCCTTTCAGACCAGCCGCCACCATAATCGAAATGCAAGCGACACCACCAGCAGATGGACAAGACTCTCGTGGTCCAGACATGCCTTCCAGCTCCTCGCCACCTCCGCCATTCGACGCGGAACCGCCCACGATTCAGAGAAATGTGTCGTCGAGGCGAAGTCTCTAGCCCTATATTTTGTGTTTATTAGATCAATTCCATGTTTCTTTCTCTCTACCATCCATCCCAATTTGCTCACACACCAGTATTGTATGTAATAACGTGAATAATCGCTCTCAATTTCATCATCTCGGTTATAATTTTTTTTTTCACTTTTTAAAGCCTGGCTCATCACCATTAAATACGGGTGTTCTTTCTCTTTCTCTCTCTCGTTCGACTCTTCTAGAACTAGCTTTTTTGTCTTGTCTTTTCTTGTCTGTAATTAATGTGTAATTTTGAATTTTGAATTTTGAATAAAATGAATGTATGTACATATGTACACACAAAAAAGCGTATAGGCTTTGCGCGCAAGGAGCAGCAGCAGAAAAAAACCCGAGGATCGTAATCTGTCGGTCAAACATTGTTCGACGACAGGAGAAGCAAATTTACCATCTGATGTGCAAGATGAGCCGCCAGATCATCAGTGCTCCGCGCCACCACTCACTTTCTTTTTTACTCGATTTCAAATCGATACAATATAACTTTTTGATTTGGCGCTTTTTTATGGTAAAAATGGGTGGTATGATGAAATAGAACCGTTAGAACCGGCAAAGAAATAGAACTGCTAAGCCATAGAACTGCTAGGCTCTAGAAATGTTGCGTAATCGGTTAGACATTTAAGCCGATCTCTCGCTATTACTGTATTGCCATAGAACTGCTAGCTTATAGAACTGCTAGGCTCTAGAAGTGTTGCGCAATTGTCTAGACAGTGAAGCTGATCTCTCGTCCTTACTGTAGAACTGTTAATTGTGAGCCATAGAACTGCTGGCTTATAGAACTGCTAGGCTTTCGAACTTCTGGGCTCTAGAACTGCTAGATTATGGCACTTCTAGGCTCTAGAACTGCTAGGCTATAGAACTGCTTATTCGTAGAATTGCTAGTCTATAGAACTCCTAGTATAAAGAACTGATAGGCTCTAAAACTGCTAGGCTATCGAACTGCTACGCCATGGAACCGTTACGCAGACGGCAAGACAGTCCAAAAAAACAGGTAGAACCGTTAGAACCGGCACCCAATAAAACTGTGAAGAAGTGGAACTGTTAGGCTACAGAACTGGTAGGTCATAGAACCTCTATGCCACAGAACTGCTAAAAAAAGAACTGTCAAAAATATAACTGCTAGGCTATCGAACTTTTACGCCATGGAACCGTTACGTAGACAGCGAGACAGTTCAGTCGTATATGCCTGAATACCTGTTTAACTGCAACCAATAGAACTGCTATGCTATATAACTGCTATGGCATAGAACTGCTACGCCGTGAAACCGTTACGCAGACGGTTAGACAGTTCAGCGGAATAGGTAGAACCGTTAGAACCGGCACACGGTAAAACTGCTAGGCTATAGAACTGCTAGGCTATAGAACTGATAAGCTATAGAACTGCTAACTGCCGTGCTATAGAACTGCTAGGCTATAGAACTGTTACCAATAGAACTGCTAAGCAAACGGCGAGGCATTGTATATTTTCTAAATTGCCAGCGGTGCACTCTCCCGCTTTTTCTGTCTTGCCGTCTGCGTAGCAGTTCTATTTGGCAACAGTTCTATTCCTAGCAGTTCTGTAGCCTGGTAATAGAACTGATTCGCAAAACGGATTCCTTGAAAACGAAATTAGCCTTCCAGAGCATTGTCCTTACAGGGGCAGGGAAAATTAGCTCCTAGAACTGCTATAAAATAGAACCGCTAAAAATAGAACTGCTAAAAATAGAACTGCTAGAAAATAGAACTGCTACAGACGGCAAAACAGTGAGACCGAGAAAGTGCACTGCTGGCAGGTTCGGGGTGAAAAGGGAGTTGTGTGGAGCATTCTCTTTGTAACAATTTCATAGCGTAGCAGTTCTATTTGGCGACGGTTCCATTCTTAGAAGTTCTATTTCGTACCAGTTCTATGTACAATGTGGGCGAGAGAGTGCACCGCTAGCGGACAGTGGTAAAGAAAAAAAAGTGAATTTAAATACGTCACTGTTCCGCCGTTTGTATATCTTAACAGATTGATGTCGTAGCAGTTCCATTGCTAACAGTTCTATAGCGTAGCAGTTCTACAATGAGGCCAAGCGAGTGCACCACAAGCGAAGGTGTTACAGTAAAAAATAAGGCCGGAAAAAACACTGTTCTGCTGTCTACATGCCATAGCAGTTCTTGCCGTAGCAGTTCCATTCATAGCAGTTCCATTCCTAGCAGTTCTACAATGGGGGCGAGAGAGTGCCCTGTTTTTGGAGGCTATTATAGAAAGACATAAGGCTGGAAAATTACTCTTTTTTTCTGTCTGTATACCTTAGCAGTTCTAGCCGTATCAGTTCCATTCCTAGCAGTTCCATTTCTAGCAGTTCTATCCCTAGAAGTTCTACAATGAGGGCGTGAAAGTGCAGAGCTGGGGGAGGTGGTATAGTAAGAGTAGTTTTATTCCTAGCAGTTTTATTCCGTGGCGGTTCGATTCCTAGCAGTTCTATGACGTAGAAGTTCCATTTCTAGCAGTTCTATTCGGTTTCGATCCTTCACCGTTTTTGCAACGAATTAAGTATCAATTCTATACCACGGAAATCCTATTTTGTAATGGCTTCATAGCGTAGCAGTTTCATTCCTAGCAGTTCTTTTTCTAGCAGTTCCATTTTTAGCAGTTCTATTTCTAACAGTTTTACAGTGAGGGCGAAAAAGTGCAGCACTAGCGGAGGCGGTCTAAAAAAGGTGAGGCTGAAATAATACATTGTATTTTCTATTTGCCCTAGAAGCTCCATGACGTAGCAGTTCCATTTCTAGCAGTTCTGAAATAACGGCGAGCGAGTTCACCGCTGGGGGAGGTGGTATAGAAAGAGTAGTTCCATTCCTAGCAGTCTTATTTTTGGACGGTCAGATTTCTAGCAGTTCTATGATGAACCAGTTCCATTTCTAGCAGTTCCATCCCTAGCAGTTCCAATTTTAGCAGTTCCATTCCTAGCAGTTCTTTAGCATTAAAGTTCTGTGCACCGCTGGGGGAGGTGGTAGAGAAAGAGCAGTTCCATTCTTAGCAGTTCTATTTTTTACCAGTTCTATAAGGCTAAGACAGTGACGTGCGTATGAAAGCGATTGTAGAAAAAGTAGGGCTGAGATAAGACACTGTTTTTCCGTCTATATGTTTCAGCTGAGTTATGTAGTAGCAGTTCCATTCCTAGCAGTTCCAATCCTAGCACTTCGATTATATCGTAAGTGCGAGAGAGTGCATTTTTTGGGAGGTGGTATATGAAAAATTACTACTGTTTCTGAAATAAGATACTGTTTCGCTTTTTTGCCTTAACAGTTCTCCCCTGTAGCAGTTCCATTTTCAGCAGTTCCATTTTTAGCAGTTCCATTGCTAGAAGTTCTATTGCATCGTAATGGGGTTATTCTCGGAACCAGCAAAAAAAGCAAAAAATAGAAAAAACCAGCAAAAAATTCAGCGAAAATTCGGAGAATGCTCCGATCGGTCTGAAACTTTGACAGAACATTTAAAAAATAATCTCGGACATTCCCTGAAAGTTTCAGACCGAAATATTGATTTTAAAAAATATCGATTTTTATTTCTGAAAATTTTAAAAATCGATATTTTGGTCTGAAATTTTCAGGGAATGACCGGAAGTATCTTCTAAATGATTTCCCAAAGTTTCAAATCAATCGAAGCATTCTCCGAATTTTCGCTGAATTTTTTGCTGGTTTTTTCTATTTTTTGCTTTTTTTGCTGGTTTCAAGAATAACCCCATAAGTGCATTGTTTTTGAAGGCGCTGATAGAAAAAAGATGAGGCTAAAAACAAGACACTGTATGACGTATCAGTTCTAACGGTTCCATTCCAGCGAGTTTTCTCCCCTGCACGTTTTCCCAAAGTGCACTTTCTCTTCCCACAAAATCCCCCCTCCCAAAAACACAGTTTTCTTTGTACCGCCCGCCAGCACGCCGGCCTCCCACGCGCTTCTCTCTCTCTCGCGGGCGCGCGCAACCAAAAACAATGCAATTTCTACTTGTTACCGTCAGTTTGTAGCCAGTTTCTTCACCTTTTCTTAACACTGCCAGTGCCAGTGCACCCACCTATCAGCTAATCACTTTGTTTCATCTGGACGGCAAACATTTGGGTGTGCGATAGAGGGGAAAGGATAGGAGGGTGTGTGTGAGTGAGCCCATGTCCTATGGTAGATTTGATTTGGACCTAAAAGGGAGAAGAGGGGGAGGTGAAAAAAGAAATCTATTTTCGTCGCGCCAGGTTATCACTTATCGACAACACATCTTCGCAGACGTGCTGTCATCAATCTTGCCACCACACTTCTGTTTTTAGAAACTTTCATATTTATAACGATTTTGTGTCTTCGTCCCCTACCTCATATCTCTCTTCTCCAGTGTTTCACCGTTTTACGCCTCGTCCAAAAGAACAGTTCCGTTCCGCGCATTTGGCGCCATATTGGTGCGAAACGAGGCGGTGTTCGTGTCGCCTTTTCCTTTGTCACTTTCATCTTCCTTTCATAGATCATAACTTTTAAATTAGTGGGCCACTAGGACTAATCAAAGGCAGTGCCGCTTTTTATGGACGCGCCTTTCCTCTTCACCCAGGTGTTCACTTTTGTCCATTTTTTTGTGTCTTCTGTGCACCTAAACCTGTACGCCATAATCATGTGCGGCAACTTACTTACAATTTAGTGTAACAATTTGTGTTCGCCTATTGCTATTTTTATAAACACGTTGTTTTGGATGACCACACGTTGGCGGTTCTTTCTTAATAATAATAAAATCTGAACTTCTTCCCTTGACGTTACGTGAAGGTGAACAAACGCGCTCTATCGCACTCATAGTGGTGCTCTGCCAGTGTTAGCTGAATGCGGAGAAGCAGAGGTGCGAGATAGAGCGCTCGCCTTAAAAAAGTGTGTGTGTGTGTGTGTGTGTGTGTGTGTGTGTGTGTGTGTGTGTGTGTGTGTGTGTGTGTGTGTGTGTGTGTGTGTGTGTGTGTGTCCGCGTGCTATCTCCAACGCGCAGCAGGCTTGTTTGTATCCTAATCTCTTGTGTATAAGACCGTCCGGTCAGTTTGGGCTGAGATCTGGGCTCGTATTCCGCATCGGGATATTGCCGGGCAGTGGGGCGTGTCAAGCTCTGACAGGTGATCGACTGGCTTTGTCTCTAGGTTGTCCGGCTTTGGCAAGGGGTCTAAATGTGTGTTCCGGGAACAGAAACAACAATCTGTTATATTCAATGGCTAATAGCCATATCCACGCCGAATTTTCCCAATTTAAATTTAAAAAAAAAAAAAACATTTTTTTTTCGATTTTTGATGAATCCTCCCAGGACAAAATATGGTTATTTTGCTCAAAAATTTTTGATATTTTTTGATAAAAAAGTTTGTGGTTTCAAGCTAATAGCCGCCTGATTCGCTCGGGCCGCCAAACCCGCACAATCTCGTGCCGTTTAGCGCCAAGCTCGCGCCGATCGCCGATTAGCGCCGAACTCGCGCCAAAGATGCTCCAAATGTGCGCCAGTAAAACCTTTATGTGATTTCCGATGGCTAATAGCCATATCCACGCCGAGTTTTCCCAATTAAAATTTTTCAAAAAGAAAAAAAAAATTTTTTTCGATTTTTTAAAACAATTTTTTGGCAAGAAAAATTATAGTTATTTTTCTCAATGTTTTTCATACTTTCCTATTAAAAACTCGGAAAAGTTTCGGCTAATAGCCATGTAAATTCTCGCGCGCTAACTACCGCCAAAACCGCGCCAAAAGGGTGCCGGTTAGCGCCAAACCCATGCCAATCGCTGATTAGCTCTGAACTCGTTCTAATCGCCGATTATGTGCCAACTATAAGCCGATTTCGGCTATCTGTCATTTTCTATGGCTAATAGCCATATATCCGCTATATGAGCTCCAAATTTTCCCGATAATTTATCGAAAACAAAAAAAAAATAAAAAAAAAATTTTTTTTCGATAATTTTTAATTATAAACTTTTGATGGCTAATAGCCATGTTCGCGCTCGAGTTTTGATTGAAATTTAGATGAAAAAATAATGAAAAATTAAAAAAAATTCCGGAAAACCAAAAAAAATCTTTGAAAATGATCCTCAATTTCGAAATTTCCAATATGCCTAAACAACGCGCAATTTTGGAGCATCGTTTGAGATTTCTGCTACAATGCTCCGAAATAACGGGGTGCAGGCGGTTTATAAACACAAAGTATCGAAAAACAGCGAAAATATCGAATATCGCTGTAATTTTTTGTCTATTTGGTTTTTTTTTTTTTCAATAAAACATTTCGCCGAAAATTTTTATAGTTTTCGACGAATTTATCGAGGAATTTGAGAAAATTTTTGCGTGGGGGCGGGGCCAATTTGCACACGATTCACAACATTTCGTTGCAGTTTTGCACACACACATTTCTCGTCTTTATTTTGCCAAACATTTTTGTCTGTATGGTTGAGAGGCATAGGCCCAGCGCGTCGAGCCGTTCCTATCCTAGGCCCTGTACATCGAGCCTACCCTAAGCCACACGTGGCACCTGGCACGGTGCCAACCAAATTCACCTCCCCCACGCCAGTTTGCAAAGCAAAGAAGCACGCTCCGGAATCCGTGTTTTGCAAAATGAATTATTAGTCGGTCGATCGGTGGGGCGGCGGCTCCTCCTGCACACAAATCCTCGACCATCCTAACCTGTTGCTGCCTGCCTTGCTGCTCGTCTCAAGTGCACCACATCATCAACGTGTCGAGGCGAAAAGGAGAAGGAAGATGGGAGAAATAAGAAATAAGAAATAAAGCGGAAAAGAAAGGCGACTGTTGGAGCGCCACATTCAGCAACATTAATCAAACGGCGAATCCTGGCTGGCAGGGGGCTCTCACACCGAGATAGAGCCCCCATCCATTCTCTCCCGTTTTTCACTGATATTCTTCCCCCCTGCTCCTATCGTTCAGAGTCTTTTCTCTCTCTTTTCGTGTCTCTTTTTTTGTCGTCTCACCTCGCCACCAATCTCGATTGATATCAAATCTCATCGGTCGGCGGCTCGATTCGATTTTAGAGAGTTCAAATTGTGACATTTATTTGACATACATACATACATACATACGTACATTTGATTGGAGGAACGATAACTTTTTTTTTGATGTTGCTCGTCGTCGTTCCGCCTGTCTAGTCTAGACACTTGTTACAGTATCCCCGCATTTTCTCAGACGCTTATTGGCTGCCTATTAGCTGCATATTGTTTTCCTATCCATTAGCTGCCCACTGCCTGCCCATTGGCTGCCCACTAGCTGCCCATTGGCTGATCATCGCCTGCCCATTGGCTGCCAACCGATTAACTGCCCAGTGTCTGCTCATTGCATGCCCATTGGCTGCCAAGTGCCTGCTTATTTTCTGTCCATTGGCTGTCCATCAAATGTCCTACTCATTAGCTGGCCAGTGTCTGCCCATTAGCTGCCTATCCATTACCAGCCTATTATCTGCCCAGTGTCTGTTCATTGGCTTCCTATCCATTACCTGCCCACTGTCTGCCCATGAGCTGCCCATGAGCTGCCCATTAGCTGTCCGGTGTCTGCCGATTTGCTGCCCACTGGCTGCCCATTAGCTGCCCACTAGATGCACATCGCCTGCCCACTAGCTGCCTAGTGTCTGCCCATTAGCTGCTCATCCATTCGCTGCCCAGTGCCTGCCCATTAGCTGTCCATTAGCTGCCCACTAGCTGCCCTGCCGATTAGCTGTCTGGTGTCTGCCGATTTGCTGCCCAGTGTCTGCTCATTCGCTGCCTCTCCGTCAGCTGCCCAGTGTCTGTCTATTTGCTGTCCATTGGCTGCCCATCGCCTGCCCCCTAGCTGCCTAGTGTCTGCCCATTAGCTGCCCATTAACTGTCCATCAAATGTCTTACTCATTAGCTGCCCATTAGCTGCCTATCCATTACCTGCCTTTTAGCTGCCGATCAGCTGCTCATCGCCTGTCCATTAGCTGCCAACCGATTAACTGCCCAGTGTCTGCTCATTGGATGCCCATTGGCTGCCCAGTACCTGCCTATTTGATGTCCATTGGCTGTCCATCAAATGCCCTGCTCATTAGCTGCCCAGTGTCTGCCCATTAGCTGCCTATCTATTACCTGCCTATTCGCTGCCCATCCGCTGCCCATCCGCTGTTCATACGCTGCCCATTGGCTGCCCACTGTCTGCTCATTCGTTGCCCATACGCTGCTCATTACCTGCTCATTAGCTGCCTATCCATTAGCAGCCCATTGGCTATTTAGTAGCTGTCCATTGGCTGTCCACTGGCTGCCCAGTGTCCGACCATGAGCTGCATATCCAATCCCTGCCGATTACCTGTCCATTGGCTGCCCATAATCTGCCCACTGGCTGCGCATTAGCTGCTCTTCCCATTACCTGCTCATTGGCTGCCCATAGTCTGTCCATTAACTGCCCATTGGCTGCCCACTAGCTGCCCAGTGTCTGCCCACTAGCTGCCTATTGGCTGCTTACTAGCTGCCCAGTAGCTGCCCAGTAGCTGCCTATCCATTACCTGCCTTATTAGCTGTTCATCGGCTGCCTAATGGCTGCCCATCAGATGCCCATTACCTGCCCCTTCGATGCCTACTAGCTGTCCACTGGCTGCCCACTTGCTGCCCATTGCCTGCCTAGCCATTCGCTGTCCAACGTCTGCCCATCAAATGCCCTGCTCATTAGCTGTCCAGTGTCTGACCATTAGCTGCCCACTAGCTGCCCACTGGCTGCCCATCCGCTGCCCATTTTCTGCCCATTCCCTGCCCACTTCCTGCCCAATCGCTGCCCATCAACTGCCCTGCTCAGCCATGCCTTTTTCCAGTACTTTTCCCCACCAACCTGTCCGCGATTATGATTCATTTTTTGACCTCTTCTCTCGTGCAACAATGCCCTGGTTGTTGTTGTTCCCGATTCGCGCCCGTCGCCCGTCGCCCATGTGACAATAGAGTCGCCAGTACCGAACATTTGTTTGTGCTCTAGACTTTATGTCTGTCTGTTTGTCGGTATGTTTGTCGGTCTCTCAAGCGTCGAACACCAATGTCTTTCTTTTTTTTTTCTTTTTTTATCAAAACGAAACGAAACGAAACGCATGTGCTCTCGGAAATTTGGACCAAATGTGTGTGACGAATGAAGACAGATGTAATGTGGCGATTGTTGAACCTTCTAGACTGTCTGCTTGCCTCTTTTTTGTTTTGTTTTGTTTTGTTTTGTTTTGTTTTGCGTTCGTTCGTTCGTTCGCCGAGCAAGTGCAGGAGCGAGAAAGACAAATCTGTTTGCCACGACTCCCGTCTCTCTTTGTTTTGGTTTCTTCACTGATAGTGGATAGGGGGTTAGAAGGTTCGGGGGTCACATTAAGGGTCGATGTGTCGGGCCTAGGATAGGCTTGACATGCCGGGCCTAGGATAGGCTTGACATGCAGGGCCTAGGATAGGCTCGGCTCGGCTCGGCTCGGCCTGCAGGGCCTAGGATAGGCTCGACTTTGCTTGCCGGGCCTAAAATAGGCTCGATGGGTAAGGCCTATTATAGGATCAACGTGCCGTACCTAGAATAGGCCTCACTTGCAGGACCTAAGATAGGCTCGGGCCTAGCAAAAGGACGACGTAATATGTGAGCTAATTTCAGCTGCACCCAATTCAAAAAGAGCCTCCCTCTCCGTCATTTCCGGATCAGTTTCTTATTATCCGGTTCCCATGATCTTTTTCCTCTTTTTTCCTCTTCTTTTTGATTCGCCCTCCTTCGCATCATGTCTTTGCCGCTGTGATCGATCCTCTCAAATTACCAAGTGTGTGCGCACGTCAATGAATGTAAATTTAGTGAACATGCATCCTATAAAACCAAAAGTGCTACTCGTCGTTTTTCGTCGTACGTCATTTTTTCGCGTCTGTGTGGGAGAGAATTGATTCAATTTCAATTTGTCTTCATCTCCTCTCCTATTTGATGATGAAGAGCCCCATATGCTGGTGGGGGAGGGAGGCGACAAATTTGGGCTGTACTTTACTTTTTTTTCGTATAAAATACTTGAAAAAGGGCGGTCTGCCAGCCAATCGTTCGCGTGTCTACGGTATTTTTCAATGCCATTCCATTCCATTCCATTTAGTAGCACATGTGTTTGGGCAGATGTTTTGTTTTTTTCTGTTGGAAAGTTTTTTTTGTGTAGAACTGGTACAGAATAGAACTGCTAGAAAATGGAACTGACTGCTACGCAGACGACAAGACAGTTTCTTTGCTCAAATTGACTTCGCTTTTGCTCGACTTCTCTATCTTGCTGTCTGCGTAACAGTTCCATGGTTTGGCCGTTCTGTTTAATAACAGTTCTATTTGTAGCAGTTCCATTTCGTAGCAGTTCTATAAGGGCCCTGAGTGTATATCGCTGCCCTCCGCTATACAACAGGCTGAAAATAGACCCTGTCTTGTCGTCAGTCCAACAGTTCTATGCCCTAGCAGTTCCTTTTTTAGCAGTTCCATGCCGTAGCAGTTCCACTTTGTACCAGTTCTAGAAGGGCCTTGAGAGTTTTTATTTTTTCATTTTTTTAGCGGGGTGGAAAAAAATTAGTTGGGCAATTTAATTGCATACAACCCACGGGAAAAAAATCTAGCAGTTCTATTTGTAGCAGTTCCATGTCGTAGCAGTTCCACTCTGTACCAGTTCTATAAGGGCCTTGAGAGTTTTTTTTTAATTTTTTTAGCGTGGTGGAAAAAAATTAGTTGGGCAATTTAATAGCATACAAGACAGTTTTAGGAATTAGAAGAAAAATGAAGAAGAAAAAATAAAAATCCCCAAAAATTGATGTTAACATTAAAAAAGAACATTTTGAGTGTATATCGGTGCCCTCCGCTATACAACAGGCTGAAAATAGACCCTGTCTTGTCGTCAGTCCAACAGTTCTATGCCCTAGCAGTTCCTTTTTTAGCAGTTCCATGCCGTAGCAGTTCCATTTTGTACCAGTTCTAGAAGGGCCTTGAGAGTTTTTTTTCTTTTTTTTTAGCTGGGTGGAAAAAAATTAGTTGGCCAATTTAATGGCATACACCCCTCGGGAAAAAATTATAGCAGTTCTATTTGTAGCAGTTCCATGTCGTAGCAGTTCCACTTTGTACCAGTTCTAGAAGGGCCTTGAGCCCTGCCCTATACAACAGGCTGAAAATAGGCAATGTCTTGCCGTCAGTCTAACAGTTTCTTGTCATAGCAGTTCTAATTTTAGCAGTTCTATTTTTAGCAGTTCTATCCCCTGTTTCCTAACACCATTCGACCCTATAAAGAGCCCACGTGGTGCCTTTCTGAGCTGACGATGACCACCCAAATTTGCCATGAATATCTACGTACATACAAACAAAAAAACAACCGAAAAACCGATCCACTCGTCGTTATCTCTCATCTCTCTTTTTCTATTGATCACCCGCCTCCTGACGATAATCTATGTATTTGCTACCATGTGCTCATTTCATCGCACATCCCTTCGTCTCGCCATCCCTCTCGCTTTTTGTGCTGCAAGAAATGACCCAGTTCTGATTGGATAATTAAATTATTATTATATAATTATAATGATCTGGCTAGCGAGGCCTCGTGTTCACTACCCTCACTGACCTTTCTGCTGCGCTACCGTACTCTTTCTCCTCTTTCTCCTCGTCCCTCCTCCTCATGGTTACCTCTCAAAATGGCGCCGTGTCGTCGTCCGGAAGCACCTCATATAAATACAGTAGCCTGAAAGACCTTGACGAGTCTTTGATTTTCGACCAGCCGGTAAGGTAATGTGAGAGAAATTCAGGCTCAGAATGTTTTTTTGCGTGCGCAGCAGGCTTAGCGCTTTATTCTATTATGAAGCTTCAATGTAGGCCTATCCGGCATGTTGTTCATGGTCGAATGAATAGGTACCGAACCAGGCACACACACGCGGCCATGAACTTGAAAACAAGAATCTGAAATCTAGCTAGCACAGTGGAATTTGTTTCGTTTCACTTTGAAGTCACCGCCGTCTCTTCTTCGTATCGAATATCATATCGAGAGAGGGACAGAGAGAGAGAGAGAGAAAACAAAACATTCCTTCATCACAAGTTTAAGTGGAGCACTAAGACCAACCGGTCAGCTCCTTTTCCCATTTGACTTTTCCTCTTATTCTTGTTCTTATTTTCCTTATTCTTGGCCGAGAATTCAAGGCTAACATGTAGCACTTTCATTACGGACAGTTTTTTTTCAGTTTTTTTTTTAGTTTCAACATATTTTAAAAAATAAAATAAAAATTTTTTTTTTAATTTTTTCGAAAAAAAACTTTCTTCACGAATGGACAATATATTTTTTGCAGCAGTTTATAGTGTTTTCCATGTTTTATTCTATAATTTTTTTGTAATTCCCAAGTCTTGTATGCCATTAAATTGCCCAAATAATTTTTTTCCACCCCGCTAAAAAAAATGAAAAAAAAAAATTTTTTTTAATTTTTTGAAAAAAATTTGAAAAATCGATTTTTCACCACTTTGCATCAATCGATACAGCTTTTTATGCTAACCAATATTTTTTCTTAATTTCACTGTATTAAAACTTTCAGTTCTAGAGCTGGATCATTTTGGGAAAAATTTGAAAAAAAAAAGTTGAAAATTGGTCAAAATTGACCAAAATTTAAAATTAAAAAAAAAAAAAAACATTAGGTAGAACTGTCAGAAATAGAACTGGTACTAAATAGAACTGCTGGCTATATAAATGTTATTAAATAGAACTGTTAGGGCATAGAACTGCTACCGCCGCCTTCAACAGTGAGCTATTTCGCCCACCGTCTGGGTAACAGTTCTAGACCGTGACAGTTCCATTTGGTAACAGTTCTATACAATAGAACTGCTACGGCGTGAAACTGTTACAGAATACAACTGATATGCTGTTGAACTGTTATAATAAAGAACTGCTACCACTTCCTCAAGCGGTCAGCTCTGTCTCACTGTCTGGGTAACAGTTCTAGACCGTGGCAGTTCCATTTGGTAACAGTTCTATGGCTTAGCAGTTCTAGAACGTAGCAGTTCTATACCATACTCAGGTAATTTTCGGCAAGCTGCCCCTCGAAACGGCACGCTGCTGTGAAAAACGGCAAGCTGCTACGCGAATCGGCAGGGATGCCACCTGCCAGCGGCAGCTTGCCGTTTTGCGCGGCAGCCTGCCGTTTTTCACGGCAGCGTGCCAAAATAAAGCACGGCAAGCTGCCGTAACCCTGCTTATTTTTGATTCCATTTTGGTCGATTCTATTCGTTGAAATTAATCAAATTTATTAAATAAAAAAACAGTAAAAAAACATTAAAAGGTAACAAAAAAAATCATGGCGAAAAATGTAATTATATTTACGGAGCATCACACGATCCGTCAATATCGAATCGTATCGTTTGTCAGGTCCATTTCCGCATATCGACGAGTAGATGATCAACTGCAAGAAAACTTTCAAAACTGAATTCATTAAAAATAAAGTTGAAGATTTATTGCCGCTAAAAATTTAAAAAGTTACTGGGTTTGTATTTATGAGCGTTTACCGCACGGTATTGTGTTTTCAATCGAGTTGCGACGTCAAGTGGTCAAACTCCGCCCACTTTTTTCACGCAAAAATTAAAAATGCACTAAAATTATATGTTCGCGTGAGAAAAGTGGGGGGAGTTTGACCTCTTGACGTCGCAACTCGATTGAGAACACAATACATAAAAACACTAAATGGTTTTCTTGACGATTAATTTAATTTTTTAAATTTTATTGGCTATCTTTATTTTTTAAATTTTATTGGCTATCTTTTTAATTTTTCTGTGTGTAAGTCTGTCTGTGCATCGGTATGTTCGCACTGCTCGCGCAGTCCCCAAAAGTCCGTAGGGGCCCAAACTTGGAAATCTGACTCTTTTGAGTCCCGCGATGATGCCCGTCTTTTTCAAATTTTGATATCGTTATTTTGAATGATACTTTACTGTTAGGTCCGTCATCATTATTTTTTTCTTCTGCGCGTTTTGCATTTCTACAGTCGAAATGAAATCCGGCGGAAAACTCCGGGGTCGTTTGAAATGTGACATCACATACTGCCGAGGTTTTCAGCCGGCGCGATGTTCAAGTGGTTTATAGTCTAGGCTGGCGTGCGGGACGTCGGGAGTTCGAGTTTTACTGTGGTTTTTTTTTCTTTTTTGTTAGGGATTTTTTGTTTAGTTAGTGGAAATTTAGCCGACAAAGTTAGATTCAAGTACGTTTCTTCATATTTTTTTGAGCTATTTTTTGAATATTTCTTTTTTTGATTTGTTGTTTGAAGTGCATATTTTATGTTCACTCATACTATTTTTTCTAGTTTCTGAGCAGTAATGAACAAAATTGCGCCAATATATATGTTTTTTAATAAAAATCCAAACAGTTGGTAATCATTTCGAAACTCTCCATTTAACCCAAATTTTTGTTGAAAACAGAACAAGTGTAATGAAGAATTGAACTTTTAACTTGAGATCGGGTTCAGAGGAAAATAAATAATGGGAGAAATAACGATTCCAGATAACTTAAAGAGTAAAGGTGAAATTTCACGTGAAATTGGGAGAAAAAATCTCTTTGGTTACTTTTTTTTCGAATAAAAACGTGAATTCGAGTGTCATTCCTCCTCGAATCCATAATGGGGTTATTCACGAAATGGCAAAAAATGGCAGAAAACGGCAAAAACTGCGCGAAAACTCGGAAAATGCTTCGATTGATCTGAAATTTTGGGAAATGAGGGAAAAAACTCTCCCGGACATTCCCACAAAATTTCAGACCAAAATATCGATTTTAAGCATTTTCAGACAAAAAAGCAATAATTCTTAAAAATCGATATTTTGGTCTGAAATTTTGTGGGAATGTCCGGGAGAGTTTTTTCCCTCATTTCTCAAAATTTCAGATCCATCGGAGCATTTTCCGAGTTTTCGCGCAGTTTTTTGCCGTTTTCTGCCATTTTTTGCCATTTCGTGAATAACCCCATTATAGTATTGGAAGACGAATTAGAATACTCAAATACCAGGACTCGACCTGAAGAATTGTGTTCAGTTTGAAAACATCTGAGTACGGTTATTTTTTCAAAATTTTTTGCGCAATGCATCGGGTTGAAAACATCAAAAACTCTTCTTTTTTTTTGCTGCACTGAATAGGTTTGTGACATATTTCTTTTCGCAGGCAATATACAACAACGGATTGACAGGCACACAGAAAAACTTTGAGATTTTAATTGATTCAATTTTGGGTACTTATTGTGAAAAGTACCCAAAATTTACTCAATGTTTCTTTTGGCATACATTTAAACTCTTTGAAAAATCAGGGAGACTCGGGCATTCCCAAGCTTATCCAGAAGGTTTTTGACGGCGATAGCCGTCAACAACCTTCTGGTTTTGTACTATAAACGGTTCGTAAATCCAAGATCCTGACAAAACCGGAAAAAAACACCAGACCGGGGAAGTCAAGACAAAACGGCAAAAATTGAACATGCAAGAGGCACGAGATTTGTACAGAAACTGTTATAAAATGCAGGAAAATCGTGCCACAGACTTGAAAATTTTTCTCCGGTTTCTGAAGTTTTTCCCCGGTTTAGTCTTCCTTGGCTTTGACTTACCCGGTTTCGGGGTTTCACTCGCATTTTTCAGGGTCTCGAAAATCCCTTTTAGAAATAAACAATTTTCCGCGGAAAACCATTTACTGTTTACATTTCCGTAGAGTAATTGTTCATAAGTACAGTTTCTCCAACCATGTTTTTTTGTAGTTTAAAGTTCCAGAAATAACTGATGGGGTTATTCATTTTTTGAAAAATAATTGTTTGCAATTCTTTGCCTTATTTCGCGCACATAGAAAAAACAAACAATTCACATTGTTTTAAAAACAACTCTTTTTGTTTGCAACCCTATTTCGTCAAGGTGATATTGCGGAACAGAACTGTAACGTTAAAAAAAACGGTCGTTACAGAACTGCGTGGAATGGAACTGTTCCATACCAGGCAATTCTAAGTCGAACAGTTCGAAACTTGTCTAGTAAGCCGTTACAGTTCTATTATGCTCACAAACGAGTGATACAAACAACGCTACGTTTTTTACTGTGGTCTCGCAGCGAATACTGCAAAATATCGGGGTATCGTTTGTAACACTCGTTCGAGAACCTTTCGTCAATTGGCGCTCAATTTTGTCGCCAAAATTCAGATTTGGAAATATGGAGTTGCAAACGATTCGAATATTTAGTATTTTTTGATGAGTGATACATAAGGCGAAATTCGCAACTAATTATTTTTTTTTTGCGAGCTATGAATAATCCCATAACATATTTTTACCGGTATTGTGAAAACAAAAAATAAAACATGGGGATTGCGTAACTTTATAATGGGGCTATTCTTGGAACCAGCAAAAAAAAAACAAAAAATAGGAAAATCCAGCAAAAAATTCAGCGAAAATTCGGAGAATGCTCGGTCTGAAACTTTGGGAAATTTTTTTAAAAGATACTTCCGATCATATTTTTTTAATGATCTCTCAAAGTTTCAGACCGATCGGAGCATTCTCCGAATTTTCGCTGAATTTTTTGCTGGATTTTTTCAATTTTTTGCTTTTTTTGCTGGTTTCGAGAATAACCCCATAAATGAAAAAATGAAGAGCAACTCTTATCATTTTCAGAAGTACGCAATCATCGCGTCGAAATGTTTATATTCGCATAATAAATTTTGTGTAAACTCGGCGAATGCATCATCAGCCTTGCTCTACCGCACTTTTCAATTTTCAACAGTGTAGTGCGCCTTTTTTGAAGCGAAAAATCAAATTTTAACTGCAATTCGTCGTGGATACGTTATTTTTCGTTGAAAAGAAGTGTAACCACTAGAATTCGAGTTAATCTTGCAAGGGCAACACTGTTTTACAGGAATTTTGGCAGTAGAGCGAGGTTGATGATGTATTCACCGACTATACCATCATCGCGCGGTAAAATATAATGGTAAACACCTGTTATTTCTGGGATTGTTTCTGGAACTTCTAACTGAAAAAAAGTGATTCTAAGAATTTTTTTGCAATCTTAGGCGCGGCATAATAAAAAATACAGGGTGGCCGATAAGTATAGGACGTTTTGAAAGTGCTCCCATTTTTTCAATTTGAGGATTTTTCGAGAACAACCTTTATTAAACAACAAAAAATAAGCAGAAAATTTGATTTTACAAGAGAATTTCGAAGTTGGATCCACGAGCTTTGACACAGGCTCTCAAACGTTTCTTCACCGAATTGACAGTGCGCCGCAGGTATCCGTCGTCGATCGAAGCCCATGCTACCTCGAGAGCGGCCTTCAAGTCATCGACAGTAGCAAAAACTTTTCCCGCGATCTTCCCTTCCAACATGCCCCAAACGCTGAAATCCATCGGATTGAGATCCGGGCTGGAAGCAGGCCACAAGTTCTTGTCCAGGAATCCAGGGAAATGCGCCTCCAAGACGGCCAATGTCGATCTCGAGCCATGGGACGGTGCCCAGTCTTGTTGAAGGATAAATGGACCACCAGCAAAGTGCCGTCGAAGACGAAATTTGAAGGCGTCGAGCGATCTCAGCACTTCCGAGGCCTCTCTTGAACAAGAGTTCAATGGAAGGACGATGAGGAGAACTTTTCATAGCTCGGCGATATGGAGAAGTGAGAACAAATGACTGAGAAGCTTACTTATATAGTCTCTGGACTTTCGAAAAGTTTCGAAATTTTTCGAAAATATCCCTTGGCACCGTGCCAGGGAACGCTGAAAGCGAGCGTCCTATACTTATCGGCCACCCTGTATACCTGGAACCAACTGGAAACTCCTTTTCCAAAATCGATCACTGTAGAAACCATCGTGGCCAGCAGAATTGAGCAAATGCCTCGTGGAAAATTCTAAAAACATTTTTAGTCTACATGAAATAATTATAAACACTTACTTTTTACACAAAATTGAAGAAAAATACGAAAATAATCGTAAAAATGAACTCGAAAGTAAAACTCATGCAGAAAAAATTGCATCATCGCTCAGTCTGCGCAAGAGAAGAATGCTGGCGCCTTTGTCGACGGCACGGCACTCCTACGGCACGCTGCCGTTTTGCAGGGCAGCTTGCTGCTCGTGTGCCGTTTCCTTGCGTAACGCTACCCCTACCCGGCAGCCTGCCGTTTTTCACGGCACCTTGCTGCTCGTGTGCCGTGCACATGCCGAAAATTACCTGAGTAGAACTGTTACGGCATAGAACTGCTACCGCCTTCTCAAACGGTGAGCTCTCTTGCCCTCACTGTTTCATCGTCTGCGTAACAGTTCTATATCGTAGCAGTTCTATTTGGTAACAGTTCTATTTGATAGCAGTTCCATTTAGTAACAGTTCTATTTCCCGCAGTTCTACTTATGTTAGTTGAGTGCCGCTTGAGTGCAACTGAACAGAAATTTTTTTAATGCCTTCTTCACAGGTGAAATGCGGTGGATGCATATAGTGTCCGTATTTGAATAGTATCGTGCATTTATGTAAATTAGGCTCTAGATATTTAATAAATCCGCGTCGTTTGATTAACGTTTACACATTTTACTAATTTAGCCACAAAAATCACGAAATTTGGAAAAAGAAACTTGTAAGAAAAGTGAGAAAAAAAGCAGGGGCAAAGTTGCCAAATGTCGCAGGCTTGTGTCTATACATTCAATTTATTTATTTTAATGCAAAAAATAATTATTAAAATACGGACACTATATGCATCCACCGCATTTCACCTGCGTTAACAGTTCCACTCCCTAGCAGTTCTACACCAATCCCAGCCTCCAAAAAAACGGTGCATTGCAAATGTTTACCAAAAAAGTATCCTTTCCCAAGCCGACCTTCTTCTCCCATGGGCCCGATTCATCATTAGTGCTCTGAACTTTTCTTTTTTACTCGAGCGAGCGCGCCCCACAAAACTTATCATAACCACCACCACCAAATACGCCTCTTTGCCGAAAAATTGTTGCGAATTTCGATTGGCCACACTTTTGCCAAAATCAAATCGCTGCCAATTTTTCTTTTTTTTTTTTTTGCGCTTGAGAAATTCGAGCCACGTCTTCTTCTTCACGGCTTTTTTTGTTTTCTTGTACATAAATGGGATGAAAGTATTGTTTTTCACACTTCCATTCAACGCACGCCCACTCATTTTTTAGAAGGGGATGGTGTTCTTTTTTCAATGTCTTCTAAAGCCCTGGGCGTAGTTCTCTTGAGACATCAAAGTTTTGTTTGCAAGTCGTTTTTCTGTTCTTTTGCAAAGTTCCTAACCACTTTTTCGTTTCAGCCTGATTATGCGCTAAGCGCGAGGAGTTGTCGCCGGCGTCTTCATCTTCTTCTTCTTCTTCCTTTCCATTGCCTTCTAAAACACGATATGTCCAGTGGCTGCCTGATGCGCCCAACTCAACTATGAACGACTCTGAGCGGACAACGACAACGACTATTTCAAGCAGCAAAGTTTTCCGCTTCCCACTGTCCGCCATTCTTCACCTTCACCATCACCTCCTCCTCCTTCTTCTCCTCTTCATCATCGTCATCACACCGCCGCCCATCGTAATGTCGTCGTCGGTCGCCGATCAACGCACGCCGCTGCTCCGACGATTCGGACTCGAGAGTGTGCCGGTGCAACGCGGGGCGCGACTCGACGTTCCGCAGCACGTGTGGGACATTTATGAGAGTGAGAGTAGTGCCGACTGGGTTCGACATTATTATCCGAAGGTGAGCTGGCTTGAAGTTTTCATTGTGGGCAACATTTTGTGAACTGTGATCAGACTGTGAGCAGACTGTTTACAGACTGTTTGCAGACTATCTGCAGACTGTTTGCAGACTGTCTGCAGACTGTTTGCAGACTGTTCGCAGACTATTTGCAGATGGTCTCCAGACTATTCCCAAACTGCCTGCAGACTATCTGCACACTGTCTGCAGACTGTTGGCAGACTGTTTGAAGACTGTTTGCAGACTGTTTGCACACTGTCTCCAGACTGTCTGCACACTGCCTGCAGACTTTCTCCAAACTGTCTGCAGACTGTTTCCAGACTATTTGCAAACTGCCCCCAGACTGCCTGCAGACTGCTTGCAAACTGTTTTCAGACTGTTTGCAGACATCCTGCAGGCTATTTGCAGACTGTTTACAAACTATCTCCAGACTGTCCCCAGACTGCCTGCAGACTGTTCTCAAACTGTTAGCAGACTGTTTGCAAAATGACACCAGACTGCCTGCAGACTATTTGCAGACTATTTGCAGACTGTATGCAGACTATTTGCAAACTGCCTCCAGACTGTCTACAGACTGTTTTCAAAATGTTTGTAGACTGCCTGCAGACTGTCTGCAGATTACCTGCACACTGTTTGTAGGCTGTTCGCAGACTTTTTGTAGACTGTTTTCAGACTGTTAGCAGACTATTTGCAAACTGTTGGCAAACTGTCTAGAGACTTCCTGCAGACTGCCTGCAGACTTTCAACAGACTGCCTCCTGATTGCCAGCAGACTTTCTGCAGCCGAATGGCGTCATTTAATACATGATTATCACGCGAAAATTGGCGCAAGGTCTTGGCAGTGTGCCAAAATATGCGCTAGACATAACGTAAGCGACGAGACGGCGAGACGCAGACGAGAGACAGCCTTCCCATGCGACGCAGCCGCAGCGCGTGCACTTTGGCGATAAACAAGCGCTCAAGAGCTTTTCTCTTAAAGTAATAAAACCGGTTTTATACACAAGAAGATAGGAAGTTAAAATTTTGTTAAAAAATGAGAAAAATTTTTTTTTTCAAAATTTAGAAAAAAAAATCAATAGCTTTTTTTTTTTAATTTTTACACTTTTTTTGATAGAAAACGGGCAGTTTGCAATTTTTATTCTATGGAAGAGTTTTCGTAAAGTTAGACCCTGCAAAACGTCTTCCACGGCCATAATTTTTGCGATTTTTCTGCGATTTCAGCGATTTTTTCAATTTTTTAAAAGCTATTTTTGCTCATTATAGAGACTAATTTAGAAAATTTTTGGCGTAAAAAAAGGCTATTAGCCGTTTAACGTGGCTATTAGCCGTTGTGTACAAGTTCTGAGCAGATTTGGCGCGTATATAGCGTCAAAAAAACGGCTTAGGCCCTAAAATCGACGGCTCTAATTTCCCCCGCTTCAGGAAATTCTTGAAAGCAACTCTGGCTTTGTGCTCGCCTACAATCTCTCCGTGGCGGCTCGAAACGCGCGCGAAGAAGTGGTGACGAGTGCCATCCTGAAGCTTCGGTTACGGTCACGGCAAAACAACACAACGAGGAGGAGCTCTGGCCACATCTCCATCTATTTCTACGACGATGATAATGATGATGATGATGATGATGAAGCGGTACGTCCAAACTGTCTATTTTGTGTTTGCGACGCGACGTCCTCCTCCCATCTCCCATTCTATTACATTACAGACCCAAGATCGGCTCCTCATCGAATCGCGATCCGTCGACAACCTGACCGACTGGATCGACTTTGACGTGACGGCCGCGTTTTCGTTTTCACGGAGCACGGACATTGTCCACTTTCGTGTCCGCGTGCCAGAGGGCGTCGAGATTGAGGAGACGGAGAGCAGCTCGATGAGCTCGCTACCGTATGCACGGGCGGCGCAGAGCGCGCCGCTCATCGTGTTCAGCGATCTTTCGGAACCGTCTAGTGTGCGGCGGAAACGGAGTGCACAAACAGGCAACAGCGAACGAAAAAATCGAAAAAAGGTGCGTTTTTGGGTTTTGAGGGAACGCTGAGGGAACGCGGTGGCTCAACAGTCGTTTTCAAGGGAAAAGTTGTTTTTTGGTCTAAAGAACACGTTTTTTCATTATTTTTTGTGAATAAATGACAAGTCGCTAGAGAAACGCTTCGAGGTTCGTAACTGACTAGCGAAATTTAGTTACGACGCTCCGAGGTTCCGCATAACTGACATTGTCGTGTTCCCCGTTTTCAGGGCTGGGGTGTGGATGTGTAATAAATCTTTATCATATGTATTTTTAGGGTAGAAAACAACATCACAACCACGATGCGGAAAGCAATCTTTGCCGCAAAACGGATCTTTACGTGGACTTTGATGAGCTGGGTTGGCAAGACTGGATTATGGCGCCAAGTAGGTTTTTTTTTCTGTTGTCACACTTCTCTGCGTCTCCACAGTGACACAGCTAAAAGTGTACAAAAATAGAGATTTTTGTCTAACTGTCTAACCTTCAAAGCCCTCGAAAGGTAACAATAAAAGTTGTATATAATTACAGAAGGCTACGACGCCTACCAATGCCAGGGCTCGTGCCCAAACCCAATGCCAGCTCAGCTGAACGCGTCAAACCACGCAATCATTCAATCACTGTTACACTCTTTAAAACCTGATGAAGTGAGTTTTTTTAGTCCTCAATTACACACGTCGGGCCTATCCTAGGCCCGGCTTGTTGAGCCTAGAATAGGCCTGGCATGGTAGGTCGAGCATATTTTATTCTAGGCGCGGCACGTCGAGCCTATCTGATCCTAGGCCCGACACGTCGAGCCTATCCTATTCTAGGCGCGGCATGTCGAGCCTAGCCTATCCTAGGCCTGGCACGTTGAGCCTATCCTATTCTAGGCGCGGCATGTCGAGCCTATCTGATCCTAGGCCCGACACGTCGAGCCTATCCTATTCTAGGCGCGGCATGTCGACCCTAGCCTATCCTAGGCCTGGCACGTTGAGCCTATCCTATTCTAGGCGCGGCATGTCGAGCCTAGCCTATCCTAGGCCCGGCACGTTAAGCCTATCCTAGGCCCGGCACGTTCAGCCTATCCTAGGCCCGGCCCGTTCAGCCTAACCTTGCCTAGGCGCATCGAGCCTAACCTTGCCTAGGCCCGGCACGTCGAGCCTATCCTAGGCCCGGCCCGTTCAGCCTAACCTTGCCTAGGCGCGTCGAGCCTAACCTATCCTAGGCCCAGTAGGTCGAGCCTATCTTATCCTAGGCCCGGCACATCGAGCCTTACCTTGCCTAGGCCCGGCGCTTCGAGCCTATCTTAGGCCCGGCACGTCGAGTCTAACCTATTCTAGGCCCGGCACATCGAGCCTATCCTAGGCCCGTCAATTTGAGCCTAGACTATCCTAGAACAGGCACGTCGAGCCTATCTTATCCCAGGCCCGACACGTCGAGCCTATTCGATTTTAGGCCCGGCACGTCGAGCCTATCCTAGGCCCGCGTCCCCACATTTTACGCCCTAAATTGCAGGTCCCACCACCATGCTGTGTGCCGACCGAAACGAGCCCTCTTTCGATACTCTACATGGATGTAGATAAAGTGTGAGTAGACCAACCGATTTGCAATCTAATTAGACTGTTTTTGTTTCAGAATAGTGATAAAAGAGTATGCCGACATGCGGGTCGAATCTTGCGGGTGCCGGTGATCGTGATCGTCCACGCATTTTTATTTGTTTTTTTGTCGCACTAGCTGCGCGTGCCTTCTCTCTCTCTCTCTCTCTCTCTCTCTCTCTCTCTCTCTCTATCTCTTTTCTGCACGCTATTTTTATGATTTTCTTGTCGTCTGCGTCTCGTCTCGTCTCGTCTCTTATCTTTTTATGGCGGCGCGCGCTCTCTCTTCCCTGCGCGCTATTGTCCCGACTTTTCTGTCTGCGTCTCGCCTCGTTCCCAATTTCGGTGCAATCAATATTTCACGGGTCGTTCATCATTTTTCACTGTTTTTTTTTTGCTCCCCCCCCATATTTTGTCCCGATGTTTGCCCATTGCTGAACCAATTGTTTATTTTTCTGTGATACTATCTAGGCTTCCTCACCGTCTCATCATTTTTCACTCGATTAGAATTGAACAAGTTCAAAACAAAACAAAAGCATAAATCCAAAAAACAAAGTTCAGATCGAATTGATCTCTCGTCTTCCTCGTCGCCACCCACCCATCCACCCACTCTCTCTTTCCGTTTCTCATGTGTCTGTATGCACTGATCTATATTTTAATTTGGTTCGCTAATAAAGAAGCCTGCTGCGCAGTCCTCAGCCGACTGTAAATTAGATTTTTTTTCGAATTTCAAGTTGTGGGGGGTCGGGCA
Organism: Caenorhabditis japonica; assembly: GCA_963572235.1. Lineage (NCBI taxonomy): Eukaryota > Metazoa > Nematoda > Chromadorea > Rhabditida > Rhabditidae > Caenorhabditis > Caenorhabditis japonica. Next base: position 21,811,338 of record OY754346.1, read on the forward strand.
TGTTTTAGGCCTGGCATGTGGGGCCTATCTCAGGCCTGACAGGGCAAGCCTGTTCTAGGCACGGCGCGTGAGGCGTATCCTATCTTAGGCTCAACATGTGGCGCCTACTTCAGGCCCGGTACGTTGAGCTTTTCCTAGGTACGGTAGGTCGAGCCTATTATAGGCCCGCCGCATCGAGCCTATGATAGGCCCTGCACGGGAGGCCTATCCTAGGCCTGTCACGTGGGGCCTATCTTAGGCCTGGAACGTCGAGCCTATCCTAGGCCCTTCCCGTCGAGCCTTAGTTTAACACAGATTGGCCGCCCTTCCCGAAATATACACCTTAGGTGCCAATTTTTTTCCATCCGCCATTTTCCATCGCTAATAGCCATATCCGCGCCAAAATAAAGATTTTTATTGACAAAACGAAGAAAACAATATGAAATTGATGATTTGAAAGATAATAAAGGCAATCACTTCGAATCGGCGGTACGCGTTTTGCCAAAGTTTTCTGAAATAAGAAATTTTGAGCAGGGCCTAAGATAGGCCCGACACGTGGGGCCTATCTTAGGCCCGGTATGTCAAGCCTTTTTGCCCCCTAACCGTCTCCATTCTGCAGAAGCGTGCAAATTGAGCACTTCATTGAGAATGGACATGGTGAACTTGACCTCGGCCTGACAAAAGGGGAAAAATTTTACAAAAAAATATAAGAAAAAGATGTACCAGGCACATATCAAAATTGGCCACTCGCGGACTTCGAATCGACTCGGCTCGAGCGGAATCCAACGCTGCGTTGCACCTGAAAGATGGTTTTTTTTTTTGTGCTTGATAGCACGCCGAGCCTATTTCAGGCCTATTACGTTGAGCCTATCCTAGGCACGGCACGTGGGGCCTATTATAGGTTCGACATGTCAAGGATATCTAACCTCAAGCCTATGCTAGGCCCCGGACGTCAAACCTATGCTAGGCACGGCACGTCGAGCCTATCATAGGCATAGCACGTAGGGCCTATTCTAGGCCCGATACGTCGAGCCTATCCTAGGCCCGGCAGCACGTCGAGCCTATCTTAGGCCCGGTATGTCGAGCCTATCTTAGGCCCGGCCCGTGGACGGACCTACTTTGATCTCTAGGCGCGACACGTTGGGCCTATCCTAGGCACGGCACGTGGGGCCTATTATAGGTTCGACATGTCAAGGATATCTAACCCCAAGCCTATGCTAGGCGCGGGACGTCAAACCTATGCTAGGCATATCACGTCGAGCCTATCCTAGGCCCGTTACATCGAGCCTAACCTAGGCCCGACACGTCGAGCCTATCAGGCGTGACCTACTTTGATCTCTCGGTATCCAAACTAAACTGATCACTTGGCGACGGAAACATTGGCGGACACGGCTCAGCCTCAATCGGGCAACACCGCAAATGAAAAATGAGAAATGGAAGCATCTGATGGAAAATCTCAATGATAACGCCGAGAAGAAGCAACGATAACAGTTGATAATCTGAAAATCTCACTTTAAAAAATGTTATGCCTTTTTAACCTACTAAAACTAGTGAGAATTCCCGTTTTTGGAACCTCTTGAGCCGAAATCACAGCGATCAAAAATCCACAACCCAAAAGGAAGCCCTGTTTAAGAAAAAAATTATCATTTATTATGTTTTCAATCGACTTGCGACATGAGAACAAAAACGCGAAACTCTCTCCGCCCACTTATTTGTGCGCGACCACGCGAATACAGTGATATTTGAAGAGACGCAGACTTGAAAAAAAAAAAAAGAACTTACCGATGGTTTCAACTTCTGAAAGATGCCAGAAATTGGGAAAAATTCAAAAATTAGCGCAACATTGACCAGAAACATGAGAAATAGAGCCACTCTGAGCGCCGGAATGGTTTTTCTGGTTAGCCGAAACTCAAAAACGGCCTGCTCAAACGATTCGTTCTTATGAACTATCCATTGAACGTACGCTTTTGTGACGTCAAGTTGCCAGTGTGAGTTTGTCTGAAATTCTCTTTTTTTTTTGGATTTAGTTTGGTATACTGGGCGCGGTGATGAGCTCCATTGACTTGACAAGCGGTCGCCACGGCCGCAGAAACTTTGTATGCCGTCTGGCACTCTCTTCCTCTCTCGCCGCACGGCACCCGTGTACTCCCCGTGGACAATCCGACGATTTCGCAACATTTTTTGAGGGTACGACAGAATAGAAATAGGCGAAATAGAAATGCTACAAAAAAGAACTGGAAAAAATAGACATGAGCGAAATAGAAATGCTACGAAATAGAAATTTTTGGGCGATGGAGCGCGTTTGCATCATTTTTTCAATTGCTCAGTTTTTCGCCGATTTTCCATTGTTTTTTTTTGAAACTGCATTGATTTTATACCTTTCTTCATTTTCGATGTTGTTAAGTGCGTAAAATATCTGAAAATTACTGAAAACCCCTATAATATTCGGAAAATTCGAAGTACAGTGCGCGTCATAATGATAGGACACCCCCCTATTTTGAGGGTTTCGAGAAAACTAAGAAGTTTGGTTAAAAACTGTTAATCCCATTCGATTCAGGATCAAAATTAACCCCCGGGTGCAAATTTGTAGAATATTACGAAAAGTTTTCGGACGGTACCATGAAAAAGCCACTTTTTCGGCCGCGTCATAATGATAGGACACCCCCAGAAAATGGGGGCTACCTGATGATTTACTCGATATTTTGACATTCCAAGCTTCCAACTTTTAATAAAAAATATTTTTAATAATTTTTTCAATCATTTTACTCCTTTTTTCTCTTCAATTTTTGAACAAAAAATCAACATTTATTGAAAAACTAGAAAAACTGGATGAAAAACAAAATATAGTAATTTGAATGGTTGTGATGGTATAAAATTGCATATTTTGGAGAAACATCAGTATTTAGTGAATCCGCCGTTCTTTTGAATCACCTGGGAAATTCTATTTGGCATACTGTTGGAGAGGTTCTCCAAGTATGACGGGTGAATCTTGTTCCACTCGGCCTTGACGGCATCTTTCAACTCGGAAATTGAGTTGTACTGTTTGCCGTTCTTATAAACGGACCTCGTCAGAATGCGCCAGACGCTTTCGATTGGATTCAGGTTCGGCGAGCACGCTGGCCAATCGAGCACTTTGATCTTTTTCGAAGCCAAGAAGGCACGAGTACTGTTGGAGGGATTGGCTTCATGATTTGGCGCTTGATGTTTCCAGATATATGGATTGTTTGAAAAATAGGTGATTTGGACACTTTCAGTTGTATTTCTGCACCAACATCTTCTGCCGACTTCATGGTGTTCGACACTGCTCTTGCAACATTTCGCTCATCTCGTTGTTTCAACTTTCTCGCTCTTCCAGTGCTTTTTGATGTTCCATATGCCACAGGATCAGACATATAACAATCATTAAGAGTCCGAGAGCAATGAATTCTTGCGCTCATTAATGAAACGGACATATTCAGCTGAATTATCAAATCAACTTGAGCTCTCTCGGGCATCGTGAGAGTTTTTCCACGTCCCATAGTTGAAATTTGGATTGGAGTGATAATAAGCGATGAAGATATTGATTAATATTACTGATTTATAGCTCATCTTAAAACTTTTCATGGTCTTGACACGAATGCTTTCGATTACTGTAGGTTTTTTTGCGATTTACGAATAATGCGTTGAAAAACCAAAAAAACGAACGAAAACGAACGAAAAACAAGAAGATTGAAGTGAAAAAAGGAGTAAAAAGATTGAAAAAATTATTAAAAATATTTTTTATTAAAAATTGGAAGCTTGAATGTCAAAATATCGAGTAAATCATCAGGTAGTCCCCATTTTTTGGGGATGTCCTATCACTATGACGCGACTGAAAAAGTGACTTTTTCATGCTACCGTCCGAAAACTTTTCGTAATATTCTACAAATTTGCACCCGGGGATTAATTTTGATCCTGAATCGAATGGCATTAACAGTTTTTAACCAAACTTCTTAGCTTTCTCGGAACCCACGAAATATGGGGGTGTCCTATCATTATGACGCGCACTGTATAATGCAAACGCGCTCCATCGCACCGAGTTCTATTTCGCTCATTTCGATTTTGAAGCCGTTCTATTTTTTCCAGTTCTTTTTTGTAGCAATTCTATTTTGTAGCATTTCTATTTCGCCTATTTCTATTCTGTCGTACCCTCCATTTTTTGCCAAGTGTTCAGGCATAAACATTCTATAAACTTCAAACGTGCGCCGCAAGAGACGCAGACGGCTGTGGCCCTCAATAGAGCGCATACTAATACTCAAACCTGTTGCTCAGCCGTGGTGACAAAGTGCGGATTCAGCGTGAGTTGGGAAGAGTTTCTCGAAGCACACGTGAAACGAAGTTGAAACAGGTGAGCGTCGTTCGGGAAAGCGGTGAAATCGAGCGGTTTGTCGGATTGAATGGTGGCGGAGCGAGTGGTGCGCACGTTTCGAATCGAGTTTTCACGAGTCACCACACTTTTTGGCCACGCAGAAGCGGTTATTCTGGAAAAAACACATTTGAAGAGCTTTTTTTTCACGCCAAGGGCCAACGCGCTGCGGTTGCGTCGCGTGCCAGCTGGCACACTGCCAAAGTTTTTTCCGCCGATTCCAATGGAGCACATTTGCTCGACCCGTGACTTCATAAATAGAGGTGCTGGTACTGATATTTTTTCTTTATTAAACACTTTCAACGATGCTCCGAAATTTCGCAATGCACATTGTTTAGCAAAACTCGTTTTGGCGTAGTTTTTAACGAATTTTGAAGATATTCTTTCATTGGAAATGCTATTTGCGGTCGGAAAGTGTCACATTGAAAACTAGTATTGTAGCCCGAAAATGAGCGTGGCTGAGTGGTCTAGTGGTATGATTCTCGCTTAGGGTGCGAGAGGTCCCGGGATCGATCCCCGGCTCAGCCCACATTGTTTTTGTAACTTTAAAATGTAGTTTGAGAAATAGCCTATAAGTTTTTGAATAAAAGCAAGCCTGCTGCGCAGTCATGCATTGACAGTCTCACGGCATGCTGGACCCTACGAAAGTGCAAACGCGCCCAGGCGCCTTTTTGCGCTTTTCTCTGCACCTCCATCTATTTCTCTTGGAGTATTTCCAAAAATCTTTGGCGCCTTGCCAAATATGTTTTTTTTTTTGGCTATTCTCAGTACGGAGCGCTGCAAACGCGCTCCCTTCGCACAGTGATGGACGCGGCCGCGTTTGCGACGAGAGAGTGCAGAAAATCAAGAGAGCCGTGGCCGATGTTTTGCTCTGATTTCTCTGAACCTCTCTCCAAATGCATGCGAAATTCTTTGTTCGATTGGAGCGAGTTATCAGCGTTTTATACAGAGTATAAATATAACGTTGTTCGCATTTTTTGTCCCAATTTTCGTTTTTCGTTTTTCAGAATTCTAATTAAATTAAAATTAACTGTTTTTATTTACGAAAAAACCGACTTAAAAACAATTTTCCAACAAAAAAATGTATTGTTCATTCGCGAAAAAAGCAAGTGCGCTCCACGAAACGTAGTACTACGTGGATTTAATTTTCGTCGCCAAATTATTTCATTTCACGTGTAAATTCAACGTAAAATGAAATAATTTGGCGACGAAAATGAAATCCACGAAGTACTAAGTTTCGTGGAGCGCACTTGCTTTCTTCAAGAATAAACAATATCACATTAATCTCAAAAACAACCATTTCAAAAAATAACTTTTTTTTAATGAGAAAGAAAAAATAATAATGAATGAGAAAAAAAAAATAAGAAAGAAACAATAAAATCTCGTAAATCGACACAAGTCTCTGCGGAGGAGACGCAGGGACGCGAGAGTAGAATAGCGCGCGCGAAAATTCGCTTTTGAAAAATAATTTAAAAACGTAGCCTCCAATACGCCGTGAGTCTTCGAGAAGTTAACCCCAAGTCTGCTTACATATTTTCCGTGATAATCCCAAACTCGTCCATCTCATTCCACGCTTCCAATTCTCGACTTCTCATAACTTTTTCTCCCCGCTTCGTGTCCCATTCGAAGCAGATGTCAAACGAGATTTCAGCAGATGACTTTTCTTCGTTCTAACAAGCAAAAATGTGCACGTTTTATTCTTAAGATTCTCACCATATAAATGAGCTTCTGATGCTCTAAAACCAACAAAACATCCACTCGACTGGTACTGTTTTCAGCTAACAGTTTAGTGATCAGTGGGAAGATTAATAAAAGGTAGCGATACAAATAATTATTATTCATTGTTGGTGCAAAATGGCAATGCTCACTCACACACTAGCTGCGATGAGCGAAAAATGAAAAAGGATATAGAATTTCAGAAGAACGTGGCTTTGTGCGACACGGTGCGTGCCTGCCAATTTCGGATGAGAGGGGGTGTGAAAAGTATCGGATGACAAACAAGGGGGTAATCGATGGAATGCATGCTAAATAGACTCGTACAACACTTTTATGGTATTCAGTATCTTTTTACAATGTTCGTGGTCTGGAAACGCGATGAGCGCTTTTTCCACGAGTTTACGGCACTCGTGATATTTTCCTTGGTGTAGGCACACCAACGCGAGATTGAAGTTCCCCTCGAACATGGTGGGGTTTTTGGAAATTGCCGAGCTGAACAATGATCGAGCCTCTTCGGTTTTTCCTGTAAAATAAAAAGAAATAAGCTAGTTCTTAAGTTAGTATGGGGCGCGGCAAATTTGCTCTAATTGCACTTGCAGCGCTCTCCATTCTCGCAGCGTGCGCTGAGAGAGTGCCAGACGATAAACAAATTCTCGCTGGCGCATTCATTTCTCGTGCAACAAGCTGTGGCCGCTGCTTCTCACCTTCTCTGTGCTGCAAAATACCAAGATTAACAAGTGATTCACTGTGATCTGGGTCGTGAGAAAGAGCAATCCGGTATGCCCGTGAGGCGGAGTATAAATCGCCAACATCTACCATAGCTTGTCCAATATTATACCAGATATCAGCAGCAACGTCTTCTGTCATTGTGGCTTGGGCTCTGAAAATTATTTTGTGAAGTCTGGGCTCACCAGTCCGTGCACCGCAAACACGCAAGCACTTATCATCCTGCGTCCGTCTCACTGGACTACGCACACATCTCGCCGCCGGACTCTCACGCTCTACGTCTCGCCACCTCTCGCCTCACCTCAATATTGCGCGCCGAAAAATTGAAGTTTCCCGCCATCTCGATCACTCGAGAGGTCACTTACGTTTATGCCACCATGCTCGTCCTGTTCCCCTGTCATTAGTCCCCGTAAGTGCCTCTAATAAACCTTTTATAAGTGTAGCCGAGCGGTGTGTATTACTGCGTCGCGAAAACCTGCCAGAGCAGAGCGCGCGACGCTGATGTGGCAAGACGCGCGACTCTGCTGTGACTCGGCTGTGACTCCCACTTTTCGCGGCGAGACCACAACCGAGTTGCGCGCTCCGCTCTGACTGGTTTTCGCGACGCGGTAATAATAAAGACGCGCGGCGCCTAGGTTCACGTTTGTTTCGGGTTTTGTGGCAAAAATCGATGAAAAAAGGTTTTTTGTGCCACAGCAATTAAAAATTCACAAAAAAAAATCCGAGCTCACCAATCCATCTTTCCGTGCACCGCAAACACGCCAACACTTATCCTCCTGCGTCTCACTGGTCTGCGCACACATCTCGCTGTCGGACTCTCACGTTCTACGTCTCGTCACCTGGTATCCCGCCTTACCTGCGCTTTGCGCTTGTCCCACGCCGCTTTGTCTACACAAAAACCGTTTTTCATCAGTTTTTAGAACAAAATTTGATGAAAACCAGGTGTCGTATTCATAAGGTCATTCGGAATCCCGAAAAGCCTCATGAATACTGTCCAGGATTTTTAAATCAGTTGAGCTAACCTCATGATAGACGAAAGAGCAAAGTCAAACTGTTGAGCAGCCAGACAGCATAGGCCAATGTTCATGAAGAGCTCTGCGGACGAGACGCCCATCTGCAGAATTCGGCGGTAGTAGCGCAGTGCAATCTCGGGCTTCCCGCCGTAGTAATACGTGGTTGCGACACATGCGATTGCCTGGAATTATAGGGAGTTTTGGGATTGCATGGGGTGCTTTGCGCGGTGCGGCTGCGTCGCGGAACAATGCTGTTTCTCGTCTGCGTTTCGTCTCGTCTTGTCTTGTCGTTTAAACGTTTTCTGATTTGCCTCAAACATGCATTTCGAAAAATGGAAATTCGCATAAATTGGCCCACCAAGCGAATCAAAGACTAGAAACAGGCAAAAAACTGGATATTTATCCTCAAAAAGTCCGCAAACACCGAGAGTCTAAAACGACGAAAGTGTGTACCTCAATATTGTTCGATTGAGCATCCAAAACCTTTTTATAAAGATCCACAGACAATTCGTACTCCCCAAGAGCCTCCTGAACGCGTGCCATGCCGGTGAGCATTGTGACGTCTTCTGGAAACACTTCCAGCCCTTGCGAGTAGGTTTTCAAAGCTGCCATTGGTTGGTCCACGCGGTTGTAGGCCTGGAAGTCGTATTATTATTATTATTATCTATTTCCAAACGCTTCAGTGTTCCGATGTTTTTCAGTGCGAAACAGTCGGAGTCGGCTCTCCCTTTTTTGTCTGCGTCTCTTCAATTAGCACTGTATTTGAGTGGTTGCGCACAAATAAGTGGGCGGGTTTTGTGTGTTCATGTTGCAAAAGCGCTACAAAGCGCGTGGACGAGGCGGCCACTTTGGCGACGAGAGAGTGCACTTTTTTTCTCTAAATCTCACCCAAGTGTGCGATCTGAGCGATTTTGCAGCGCTTCATACCTTTGCAAGGAACGCAAACGTCTCAATCAATTGTTTTTGCTGCAACGAGGAGATCAATTGCTTGGTGGCGTCCTGTAGCATTCCCAATCTGAAAAATCAAGAAAATAAGTATTGTAATGTCCGGGCTAGCCCAGGCTTACATTCACCCCAGTCCCGCGCACCACAAACACGCCAACCCTTGACACCTGTGTCTCACATGCCGACACACACACCTCGCCGCCTGTATCACACCACCTGTGTCTCGCAGCCGGAATGCACGTTCTCGCCACTGGTCTTGCACGCTAACTCCCGCTCTCTTGCGACCTTCTCAGCAATTGCGCTCGGATATTAACGCTTACGATTTGCCTATAAAAGAGCCCAAAATCAGAGTGTTTGGGTATGCGCGGTGCGCTAAACGTGAGTATGTACACCATAAAATTGCCCACCTCAAATAACACTTTGCCAATTGATTTTTCCAGAAATGATCCTCATAGCCAGCTGACTTTGTCGCCACTCCGGCAATCTGATGAGCAATTCTGATGTCGTTGACGTAATAGAACACGTATTCGAAAAGTTGACGATTCACTTGTGGATCCGCCGCATACTTGTCAATGTTCAATCGCGCCAGGTTCACAAATTCACCGTCGCCACCAGACGCCATGGAAGCCTGTAGGGAGTTTTGGAAAGTCTCTGCGTCTCCACGGTGGAGAGCAGGGAAGTTAAGCCGGGCGCAGAGAAAATTTGCTCACAAAATAAATAATTTTCAAAAACGTTATCATGCGTTTCAAACATGTAATTTGAAAGAAAGCAATTTTTGCGTCTCTGCGTCTCCACAGTGGAGAGCAACAAAGTTTAGCTGATTGCGAGGAAAATGGAGACGCAAACGCAGCGCATGCAATCAATCCCTACCGTTCCCAGCCGCATATTTCTCGCCGACGTACTGCTCACAGCCCTGGCAGTTTTTGCAGTCCGCGCGGTCCGAACCGCCTGCTCCATCGATCCCGATTTAAATGAACTTTGCGGCCGAACAACTCCAGTAATCGGCCGTCCCGCGTTAGTGCTTGGTCTCAAAATGGGATTAACTCCCTTTGACGTGGTTTTAGGCCTCTGAAAACTGGTGCCCGGCCTAGCATTCGGCGCAATAACATTCTGCTCGAGAAACGTCTCGGCGAGCCCGACGTCCTCGTTCTCTAGCTCGTCGACGTACGTCGAATCGGACAGACATTGTAGCTTGAGCGCCCATGTTGCCTGGAATTGATTTGTGGATAAGAAGAAGATATGTACGTTACGCTGAGCCGTGTTGGTTGCTCCGTAACATTTCGCCTACACAATGTGTATTACACTTTTTATTTCTCGACTTCTGCTCTCTCTCTCTCTCTCCCTTCTATCTCTAATAGTTTGGGAATTCCCCCGTGTACTTACCTGATCCAAAGGATTCTTGCGAAGAAGTGCGGTGCATACAGCTTCCGCCTCGGAAAGCCGATTGTTTCGGAACAACCGGAAAGCTTTTATGAAGCCGGAAAATTCGACAGGCACGTCGTCGCTCATTACTTAACCACTAACTTGTTATGTGTACGACGCTCCGATGTTCCGCTGTTCCGGCAGGAGGATCTGCGGAACATCGGAGCGTCGTAGCTGTATTTGGTTCGCGGGCGCATGATAATTGTGAATTAAAAAAAAAATGGAAATGACACAATGACACAATGAATGAAACGTATTTTCCATTTTCCCCAGGTTGCCATGGAGACAGCGACGAGATGGGGAGAGAGAGAGAGAGAGAGAGAGAGAGAAAGAGAGAGACAGAGAGAGAGAGAGACAGAGAGAAAGAGAAATTTAGGAGCTCTTATACAACTTTATTATGCGTGTATTATGTATGTTCAATCTCGAAAAATGAAATGGAAAAAAAAATGAAAATCAAAAAAAATTAAAAAATTATGAAAAGCATTGGATGGGATTGGTGTGGAGATGATGGATGCTTCTGATGTTGACGCTGACGCCAAATTACCACATACGACGAACGTACTCTCCGCGCACGTCACGTGGAGTTCCGAAAGCGGTCATACCGGTCTGAAATGCAGCACCTACATAGACAAAAACTCCCAACCCTCATACCTGATTAGCGTGCTCGGCCTCCTTCTGTCCGGTCCAGAACGGAACGTCCGGTCGACGCGCAATATCCGCCGGCAGATCCTCGTGCGAGTCGTCGGTGAACGGAGTGTACACCTGTCTCGGCTGTCCGAAGCCAGTCTTGCCGGCCTGCGACTCGAGGAAGTTCACACCCATCTGGTACGGAATCATTCCCTGTGATCGCTGGTCTTGTGCTTGCATGAACGCGACAGTGTTGTTACGGAACGCACCGAAGCCGGTCATTCCCGCCTGCGACGCTCCCTCCTTCCAGCCGGACGTCTGTCGCGAAAGGGTTCCCTCGTCGTGCGGCATGTCTCCGCGCACCTCGTCCTTGTACCTGGAATGGGGATTTGTGGGGAGGGCGAGGGGTATAGGAACGTTTACTTGGTGATGTTGTGACGTGGCATTCCGAATCCGGTCATTCCAGCCTGGTTGGCAAACTTGTTGGTTCCCATCTGGAGGTGGATGAAGCCCTGCGAGTCACGATCCTGGTCATTGGTCCTTCTCACTTAAATAGAACAAATTATTTGGGGCGTTTTTGGGGGTGCGGGGCAATTTGCCCAATGGCTGCCCACTGTCTGCCCATTAACTGCTCATTTCCTGCCCATTAGCTAGCCCGGGCAAATCTTGTCGGATTTGTGACAATTTGCTGGGCATTTAGCGGTCTAGTTGTTTGCCTAGCTGATGCCGATCAGCTGCCTAGCTGCTGCCCTTTGGCTGCCCATCAGCTGCCCTTTGGCTGCCCACTAGCTGCCCCGGGGAAATCTTGTGGGATTTGGTGATTATTTGCCGAGCAATTAGCGGTCTAGTTGCCTGCCCAATGGCTGCCCATTGGCTGCCCATCGGCTGCCCATCAGCTGCCCATTATCTGCCCATTAGCTGCCCATTCAGCACACGTGGCTTTTTCCTTATTTTCTCGACAATAAGCGGCCTATTCAGCACGCGCGACACTTCACAATTTTGCTGGGCAATTAGCGGTCTAGTTGCCTGCCCAGTTGCCTGTCCAGTTGCTGCTCATTGTCTGCCCATTGGCTGCCCATCGGCTGCTCACTAGCTGCCCATTCAGCACACGTGGCTTTTCCTTATTTTCTCGGCGATAAGCGGCCTATTCAGCACGCGCGACACTTCACAATTTTGCTGGGCAATTACCGGTCTAGTTGTCTGTCCAGTTGCTGCCCATCGGCTGCCCATCAGCTGCCCATTATCTGCCCATTAGCTGCCCATGCAGCACACGTGGCTTTTTCCCTATTTTCTCGGCGATAAGCGGCATATTCAGCACGCGCGACAATGCACAATTTTGCTAAGAAATCAGCGGTCTAGTTACCTGCCTAGTTTCTGCTCATCGGCTGCCCACTAGCTGCCCATCACCTGCCCATCACCTGCCCATCACCTGCCCATCAACTGCCGACTGGCTGCCCGGGGAGATCTTGTCGGAATTCTTGGCAATTTACTGGGCAATTAGATGCCCAGTGTCTGCCCAGTGGCTGCCCAATGGCTGCCTATCGACTGCCCAATGGCTGCCCATCGGCTGCCCACTAGCTGCTCATTAGCTGTCCATTCAGAACGCGTGGTAACTTGTCATTTTGCTCAGCAATTAGAGGCCTAGTTATGTATCTGCCTATAACTTGCCTATTAACGGCCCATTACCTGCCCACTGGCTGCCCACTATCTGCCCATCGGCTGCCCATTAGCTCCCAGAAAAACACCCATTTAATCACCCACCATCAACAATACGTGGCATTCCGATTCCGGTCATTCCAGCTTGCGACGCCAACTTGTTGGTTCCCGATTGAAGTGGAACAATTCCATCAGACGCACGCGCCTTCTCCTCCGGCACCTCACTCGCTCCACCGGTTCCCTTCGTCTTATAGTTGACGTCACGAACCGCTCCGAAGCCAGTCTGTCCCTTTTGCGAGGCAAACTTGTTGGTTCCCGACTGAAGCCACGTCGACCCCTTCAGATTCGCAATCTTCTTCTCATCGGTGATCTCGGCCAGGTTCTCCGACTTGACCTTGTCGATGACGTCACGCGGCACTCCGAATCCGGTCATTCCCTTCTGCGACGCATACTTGTTGGATCCGGCCTGAATCGGGATGATTCCCTCGGATTTCATCAACTTTTCCTTGGTGTGGATGGTGGATGGCTTGCCGGACGAGTAGTTTTGTTGCCTGAAATGGGTAATGTTGGTGTCTATGTATGTTTCTTTGGTTTTTTTTTATTGTTTTATTGTTGCTCACTTTCTCAAAACACTCTGTGGAATACTCGGCGTAAAGTTGACCTGTCTGCCAGGCGTCGGACTTTTCAGCGACGCTGGTGGAGCGGCAGCTCTTGGCGAAGCGGCGGCGGCCGGAGCCGGGGCCTCCTCTTCTGGCTCATCGGCGGCCTGTAAAGTTTACTACTATTATGTATTATCAACTTTTGCTCGGAAGAAAGGAATAAGAATGGCAGCGAAGTGTAATGCGGGGAAAACGCGTCACATTACAACATGTGTATGCTATGCCATCCGGCGTGCTCATCTCTGCGTCTCCACAGTGGCGAGCAGAAAATTTGAGCGGCGCGCGTGCAACAAAAATGGAGACGCGAATGGTAGCCAATCGATACAAAACTACTTTTCACGAGTTTTAGGTCGTTTTTTTTTTGTTGTTGTAACAACAATAAGACGAGGAAGAAGAAGAAGAATAAGAAATTGACAATGATATGAGGAATGAATTAATGGGAAGTGTGTACGTATAGTATGGCGTAGGGTTTCTAACTTAATAAGAAGAAAAAAATATGTAAAATGCCCTAAACCATACAATATCACAAAATTAAAGATGACGAAAAATTACCTCTGGCTCCTGATTCTCGTCAGCGACCGGCTCGTCCTCCTCGATCTCCTCCTCGTCTTCGTACTCGTCCTCGACGTCCGACATAGTTTAACTGGTGGTGGTGAAGTGATACGAGACCTAAAAATGTCCCAGAATGAGGGCCAACTTGGGCTTCCACGGATCGACGCTCAAAAGTGGGCGGAGTCTGCCATCTCCCACTCGCTTCTTCTCTCTCTCTCTCTCTCTCTCTGTTTCTATCTATATGCTTTCCTCCCGGGCGGGAAGAAGTACGAAGGAAGAAAAGAAAAGAGACTCGTCGCCCACAATCAGCGCCGCCGACGACTGGCAGAATGTAATATTCTTGGAATCTCTCGACTCGACGCCGTGTTTCGTCGCCTACCGACTCTTCGTCTCCACGCCGAGTGTAATGCTTTGCGGACTTTTGAGAGCTTTGAGCTCAACGGCAGCGTCTTCATTCCCGCCGCCGTCGAGGTTCGGGCAAAGAAGAGACGTGGGGGAGGGGAGGGAAAACAAACGGGGCAGCAGCAAAAAGCAGTAATATCAAAAGGGATTTCAGATTTCAGATTTCTAGACTTTTTGCTGCTGAGGGTGGGTGGGTTGGTTGCTCTATGATCTTGCCAAGAAGCCAGCGGAACATTGGAGCGTCGTAGCTAAACTTTGCTCGTAAACACACACACACGCAACAAAAAAAAAAATTTCCCCGCACAAAACTCGAACCTTCAACTTTCAGATTTTCACCATGTGTGCTAACCACTCGGCCACCTAGCCAACATCTCCAATTTATGCAAAGCCTGTGATAAAACCGGGCTAGCTACGCTAGCCGCTTGCTTATAGAAATGGCATTTCATTTGCGCCCCACCGATAACGCGACGGGTTTTGTTGTCTGCGTCTCGCCTCGCCTCCCGTCGCGCTATCGATAGAGCGCGAAACAAAAAACCCACTTCCAAACATCTGCATACATATCAAATTTCCTCGTATACTCGTAGACGACCGATCGCTTTTTTTTCCGATCTTCTCTTCTCTTTTCTTCCCTCTTTTTTTTCCCCTCTCAACGTTATCTTGTATCCGATTGTAAATAAGTACACCAGCTAAAACATGTGCATTCAATTCTGTCGTTAGCCGCAGAAAAAAAACACCGTTTTTTTGGTTTTTCAACTTTTTATTGCAAGCAGGATAAGTGAAAAATGAGGCAATGTATGTGTGTACAATGGAGCACTTAAAGCAACAAAACAAAAGTGGAAAATGATGAAAAGTCATCCAACAATCGACGACATTGTGTGAATCGTGTTCTTGCGTTTCGGACGAGTACACGTCAGGCAGCACACTACTGAAAATTGATTAATATGAATTTAAAGTGAACTTTATTTCACGTACTCCACGACAGCTGCGATTTCATCGTCTGACGGAACGGCTTATTCGAGAACAAGTGTAGGATTGTGGAGGTGACGCCGTGGAAGTTGGACAACATTATGGACAAGACGGTGATCACTGGAAAATTTTTGATTTTTTAGCTATGGCACGGCACGACTTCGAGTCTATGGCTGACTTTGAGCGCCAATTAGATTCCAACTTTGCGCCATTATCGGCTATCTGCCATTGCAAACGGCTAATAGCCATATCTGCACCGAATTATTTAATGCCGGCGGTGTGCTTTTCTCTACCACTCTCTCCCTTTCTCGTCCGTTTTTCGTCTAGCCTCTTTGCCGCCCTCTCTTCTGGCGCGCTATTTTCATTCATGTTATGTCTACGTCTCGCACAGTTTGATTGCGGCGACGCTCTCTTACTTGCAGGTCTGCGTCTCGCCTCGTTTCCCTGGCAGCGACAAACTCAGTTCCTGCCATTCTCTCTCTCTCCCTCTCCCTCTTTTTTTTTTGCACGCTATTTGCATGTCTTTTCTGTCTGCGTCTCTCTGCCACTCATTTATTTGCTAGAGCCTAGTTTTGGCGAAAATTGAATCATTGGATCATGCTGTTTTTTCTTCCAGGGCTGTTGATAACCAATTTTTCAAATTAAATTGTAAGTTAATCAACCAATTCAGGCGTTTTTTTGTTCTAGCGAATTCTCTGAAAGCGTATTCCAAAGTATCATTTTTATTTATTGACGTCAAAATATTCACGAACATTTTAATATGATTTTTAGCCAATGCAGCCTGAAAACAAGTTATTGTGTTTCCAATCGACTTGCGACATGAAAACGCTTTTCAAGTCAAGTCTGCATTCACCGTTATGCCTGCGTCTCTTCAATCACTGTGTTCGCGTGGTCGCGCACAAACAAGTGGGCGGAGTTTCGCGTTCTCATGTCGCTAGTCGATTTAAAACACAATAATTAAACTGCTGGTATGTTTATTCTGAGCAATTGTAGACATATGAATTAAAAAACTCTTACTTGAATTCGTATAAGTGTACGCAGTTGCGGCAAAGAATACGGAGAGCGGCATAATGACACAAAGAATCACCGCCACTACCTGAAAAATATGATTTTTCATCATTATACACGACGCACGGCACCCCAGCCTTGCAAAATTGATTCTACCTGGCGCATTTTTAAAACCCTAAGGCTCGGTCATTTTTTGACAAAAAAGCCTCGTTTTTGAATTAAAATGATGGTGTCATACTGAATAATCAGATGATGATTCGAATTTCTCAAAAAAGTGAATTTTCGAGTGAAAAAATAATTTAATTATCCGGCGAACTTGGTGGCGCATTAGATGACGGGGGAGCTAGAATAGGTTTAACATTTTATGGTGTCTGACCTAAAAAAGGCTCGACTCCGCAAAAAAAGAAACGGAGAAGCGCGAGAAACAGCCCGCAAAAACTCGCTACCTGTAATAGAATAGTTCTCAAGTAGTCGGTCTGCGCTTTGATAATCTTGGCGGACAATGAATCCTTGCTTCGGTAAAGAATCGCAAAGCAAATGGCTGGCAAAGTGATGCAAAGGACGACGTAAAAGCCAACACATATTGCTCCACTAACCAGAAAAAGCCAAGCGCATCCATTTAAAGGAGAAGATACGATGAATTTATCCGACCAAAATACGCCGGGAAGTGGTCGCAAATTCTGGAAATTGGTAATAAAAATATGTACAATCAAAATTTAATCTCCCTTACCACCGACAAATAAGCTTTCGCGTCCGCCTGATTTTCAGCCAAAAACAAAATGGTAAACACCGACATGACACTTGAAACGTAGACGAACACGGTGGCGAATATGCCGAGTCGAATGACACGAGTATAGTATCGATAAGACATTGGAATGATGATTTTCATACGGTAGAAGGTGATGTGAGTAAGAATCGCCGAGCTGACTTGAACACATAAATACATGCCACCGAGTTGGATGAATGGGTGGATGCCGAGTGCGGACAGGAGACCGTCGGCGTAGACGCCAAAGACTGGAAGGAATACCATTGGATGCAATAGCAGGAAGCCGTAGAGCTCTTCGATGAAACATCTGAATTGTTTAGAGGTGTTGAAGGTTTCAATTTCTGTTATTAGATTTTCAATCTAGTTGTGACATGAGAACGCGAAACTCCGCCCATTTATTTGTAAGCGACCACGCAAACACAGTGCCATTTTAAGAGACGCAGACAAAAAAGGGATATCCGACTCATGTTTTCATGATGACGGTAAATGTTCCGTAAATCACTGAATTCTAGCGACTGTCTCGCGAAAAACCGCAAGGAGTGCTAAGCCCTGCTTAAATGAAAACTCGCCCTATCGCATTTGGTGTTCTGGTGTTCTGCTCTACGCAGAGACGCAGAGAAGCTCGAAAATTTGCGTTCATGAAAATTTTGAAAAACGTAGTCCCGAACACGTAAGCAGAAAGCGTGTAAGCGACGAGACGCAGACAAGAGATAGTGCTGCCACTCGACGCAACCGCAGCGCGTTGGGCTTTTGCGGCAAATAAGCAATTACAATAAAAAAAAGCAGCACCCTGTTCGAAATTTATAAAAGGGATATATGAATATAAATCAAATCATTTTATATCAATTTCCAGAAAAGTTCAAGCAATAATTCGTCATAAACGCCGCCCTGCCCTTTAAAAATTAGCACGCAAAACGGATGTCTGACTAGGCTACGAGAGATTTAACATAATTTTAAACTGCAAAAAAATTTCGCCAAGCCTGATAGGCCCTAAATAAAGCTCTATCGCATCGTCTGCGTCTCCACAGTGGCGAGCAGCAAAATTTAGCTGAACGCGTGGAAAAATGGAGACGCAGAGAAGAGATGGTTAGAGTAGTGTGTCTCCTCGATATTTTTTCGCTGCGAGACCACATGGCCGCGGCTGAGGAACATCGTAATTCTGGGATGTGATGAATCGGTTATGGTGATCCAAAAAAAAAAAACGTCAAAAATCGTTTTTTCTGCACTTGTGCGCGAATGTGTTATTATTTTTATGGGTTTTTGCAATTTTTTTTTCGTGGTTTACTTGTTTTTTCCACTCTAAAAACAAAAATACATTTTTCAGAGAAAACTTTACAAAAAAAAAATTGATGAAAAACTGAAATTTTCACTGTTTGCAACAACGTAAAATTTTAATTTTTCATGCAAAAAATTAAACTTTTGTTGCCATTTTTGACAGAGAGTGAGAGAACGGACTAATTGTAAGTTTTTTAAACATTTTTTGAATGCGAAATTTCTCGCGTCTCTGCGTCTCTACGTGGCAGAACACCACGGTGGAGACGCAGACAATGCGATAGGGCGCGTTTGCCTTTACAGATTTTTTGTAAAAATCTCTGGCAGAGAGAAAAAGAAGGATTTTGAAAAATTGAGAAAAAAAAGACTTACGCAATAATATGAGCCGTCAGCAGAATAGTGTAGTACTTTTTGAAACTTTTACTCCCCTTGATCAAGCAATAAAACGCTTCAATATAAATAGGAACTGTAATCATCGGTACAAACTTCATGACGATCGAACTGATGGCCAACACCCGATTCTGCTCCTCCACATCCACATCCGCATACTCGATAAGCGGCATCTCGAATCAAAATGACCACTTGCGTGCTTTTCCGCCTAGTAGCTTATAATCAGTTTGCAATTCAAGGGGGCTGGGCTCCACAGCATGCGGTTCACCAATTTGATTAGTCAGCGGATTGACAGCATATGATATATTTACTTGGGATCTTGAACTTGCTCAAATTGTAGTTTATAGTGGTCACAAGAAATCGGAGTTCACTGTAGCTGGGTCAAGTATATAAATAGGATGGATTTAAAGTGCAGATGGGGGAAAAGGGAGAAAATATGAATACCTATAATTAGGTGCTTGTAGTGTACTTTGATTTTGCTCGATTTTTGAAAATTAGCGATCATTCACACCTAATTAGAGGGATGATAGCGCTCGGGCTTTCCCAGAATTTATGATACTCTTTTACTGATAATGGAGATGAAAGGAAAGCCATTTGAAATGCGGTGGATGCATATAGTGTCCGTATTTGAATCTTGTTTATACGTAAATAGGCAAAAATCCATGAAAAAATATTTTATAGCGTTCAATGCATTTTATGGACGACATGATTAAAATACGGACGCTATATGCATCCACAGCATTTCACCTAGGAAGTTACGTAGCGTGTATACGGTAGTTTGTTTGCATTCTTTTTTTGCATTTTTTTTATGTTTTCGTTTTTTTTTTCGTAAATAAACTACCGTATACCTGGTTTTCGCGACGCAGTAATAAATATCTTTAAAGCACCCCGTGACCCTTAAAAACAATAATCAGAGTCCACAACAGACACTACACACTGACCACTATGCTGACAATTGTGCAAATGCCATTAAGCGAGCATTTAAGAGAGAGAGGCTGCATGATTACAACTCGTAAATTGTTGGTTTCTGGAATTTCAATTTAATATAATTACCTCTCAGCCGTTTAACTGGGGCGTTTAGCTGCTAAATTGTGCAATGTGGTGCAAAGAATACTTATAAATAGAGTTATATGTGAGCCGGCATGACAGAGCTCACATGTGAACAACAAGAAAACAAGATCATTGGTAAATGGTAAACAAACGGCACAATTCAATTCAATTCAATTCCGGCGGTTTCCTGTCAGTGTCGACGGAAATTCAAATTCATTTTCAGCGCGTCAGAAACGTGTCGTGAAAGTGCGGAAATGAAATTGAGAAAGAAAAAGAAAAAAACGAAGCGAAATGGCAAATTTGTTCAGAAAAATGATGCTTTCTCTTTCAGACAAAGACCGATTAGGTGGCTATCTGCCATTTACAATAGCTGTCACATCCATTTAAAGGGAATTTCTGGCGGCTAAATTCTACCAACTTCCGGACAAAGCGCTTTAACAGAGGAAATGCGGTGAATACATATAGGATCGCGATCCGTACATTCTTTTATGCATTTTAGGCTTTAGATATGTACATATATAATAAATCCGTATCGTTCGAGCGTCCAATGGATCTTTGAACGTTAACTGCGTCGCGAAAATCAGGGAGAGCGCTCGTGCGTTGCGGCTGTGGTCTCGACGCGACCAGCACGTATACACTAGTTTATTTACATTGTTATTTTTTGTTTTCTTTCAAGAAATAGGTGTTTTCAACCGACTTGCGACATGAAAACGCTTTTCAAGTCAAGTCTGCATTCATCGTTCTGTCTGCGTCTCTTCAAATATCACTGTGTTCGCGTGGCCGCCCACAAATAAGTGGGCGGAGAGAGTTTCGTGTTCTCATGTCGCAAGTCAATTGAAAACACTGTGCGTTTTCGTTTTTTTTTCGTAAACAAACTACCGTACACGCGCTGGTCGCGGCGAGACCAAGTCCGCAACGCAAGAGCGGCTCTGCCTGGTTTTGGCGACGCAGTAAAAACATCACATTCATTTCACCTGTGATGACGCCAAAATCATTGAAAATTGAACACAATTTCAAAATTCCACTAAAAACGATTTTTCAGCCTACAACGAAAGCAAGTGCATTTCCAAGTTATTTTCACTGTTTTTCGTCAATTTTTTTTTGTTTTTTTCTTCATAAAAATGATTTAAATTCCCGGAATTCAGTCGAAGTTTATTATTTTTCAAAATAGCCACAATTTTACTGTTTTTTTTGCCACGGAAATGCGTTTGAACGCGTTTGGGATTTTTCAAAATTTCACACCTTGGAAAAATGACGAAAATTGCGCAAAATCCGGGAAATTTTACGAAATTTTGCGAATTTATTTTTAATTGATTATTTTTACAAAGAAAAAGCAAGAAAAATCGAAGAAAAACGGACAAAAATGAAAGTCACGAAAATTACAAAGTTCAGTGGAGCGCACTTGCATTCGCTGCGCGGAAAACAGGACTGGAAGTAAAATTTTGAAATCAACTGTTTGGAAAACATAAATTTATCACTGGAATCAGAAAAAAACAAAGAAAATGATAAAAAACTAGCTTCAAAAGTTCCGAAAATTTCGATTTCACCTTATTGTGAAAACAAAAATGGCAACGCGGTGTTTGCGTACTTTTGAAATTCAAACGGCAATGAAAGAAATAGCATGACGAATGAAGAGATTTGTTCCCGTTTTCATTTTAATTTTAAAAGCACGCAAACACCGTGTTGCAATTTTTTGTTTTCACAATAGTTTCAGTAAAACTCAGAAATTTTCAAAACTTGCTCATTTTATATTCTCGAAAACCAAAAAAACAACGCACTCAAATCACCGCTTTTAAAGATTTTACGGTGCCCCAAAATCCTTAAACCTGTAATTTGGCGACAAAAATTACATTTTTCTACATTAAAAACAACCAAAAAAACTTTAAAATTCCCACTATGTCTGCACTTTAAGCCGCGCAGTGTTTGCGGACAAAACACCAGATCTTAGGACCGTTTTTCAATTTTCTAAAAAGAAGAAAACTACCCGCTTGAAACAGATCGGATCAAAAATGAAAATAAAATAAATATTTAAACTGCATAGATAGATCTATCAATTTTCCAGACACGCAATTTCTCCGAAAAAAACGGAATGAAGAATGCGACACGACACATGTGGTTTTTGACGGAAAGTTTTTGGAACGAGACGGACGGGAAAGCAGGAATCAGCTGTGTGTTTTTTCTTCATAGAACCCAGAGTACAGAATGAACACGTTGAACGTGGATGCCTGCCATCTTTGATCGACACTTTGAGCAAAAAAACAGGAAAACATGGACTCAACGCTAAAAGAGCAATATCATCAATATGGAAGCCCTCTAAGCCATCTTTAAAAACACCAATGCATGCTGGTTGACATATTTTAACCGCCTTGCTCATTTCTGCCCAAATTCATTGCCGCCCACATTTTCAGACGCGTGGTTCCCCTCTTTTGGAAGCAAAAAAAAAGAAAAAGAAAACCAATCAGACACCCGAATAAATAAATGGAGAACGCTGTTGCAGACAGCTGTTGCAAATTGCAAAAATTCGGAGCGTGGGAACGTTCGGAAGAAAGTTCCCTCTTTTTTGTTGCATGTGCCTTTTATTTTTCCTTTTTTAATTCATAAATACTTTAAGTAGCCTATTTAAAATAAGTGGGACGGGAAAAACTATATCCCTTTCTTTTTTTTTTCATCTCTTTGACAAATTGAATAAAATGTGTCCAGCGGCCGCGCCACACGCCTGAAAAAAAACAAGAAAAAAACAAAAGAAATGCACTTATGTTAGCCAAGAGCAAATTCAGCACGATCGGACACAGCTGAAATGAGTGTGACCGTAATTCATTCAGTTAAACTCTGAATGGACTACGGTAACACTCATTTAAGCTGTGTCCGATCGTACCAAGTGTACTCGGGGAAGAGTTTGCATTCATATTCTAGGCCAGCGCAAGAGTGGGCTACTTTTTTGGTTTTTCAGGGGATTTTCGTTATTTTTTGCCTATATTTTGCAGTAATTATCCATTTCCATCATTTTAAGTCTTAAAACAGGAAAAAAATTATTAAAACTTTATTTTTTCAACAAAGAACCAACAAAAAAAACATTTTTTTTCCATTTTCCTCACAGTCAATTGTTTATTTTCCTCCTTCGATCTCGGCAATTATCAATCTAAAACTGGCAATTAAAGTAACTTCAAAACACAGAAAAAAAGGGGCGGAAAAATAATAATTAACGCTAAAAATATCATGCAGGCCCCGCTGATTATTGGTGGCATCCATTAATTATCCTTCCTCCTGAAATTAATAATTAATTCACAAAAAAAACAGTAGACGCAGCTTAGGCAGCCCCGTTCACAACGCACGTAAAGGCAAACGCGCCCCATCGCATTCTCTGCGTCTCCACAAAGACGCAGAGACGCGTGAAATGGCGGGGGCGTGGCCTTTGGTTTTTTGAACCAGAAATCGTTTCACCTGCCTTCATTTTCACGTCATTTACAATTCGAATCACAAAAAGTCTTGGTTTGGATGCGATTAGTGCAATCATTTCCTCAGGAAAAGTTTTATTTTTTGGTGCTCTATGCTCACCGAGCTAGTACACTGAGTACTAGTACACTACACTCAATAGTTGGGTGTAAGCGCCGAGAAACTCTTTTTTGCCCATTTTCCCCTTATTTGCATCTTCTCTTCCTTCCTTTTCGCCCCAGACGCCCATTCAGAAACGCCACGCCTCCACAATTCGTGTCTTTTTTTTGCGTATTTAAATAACTTCCAACGAAATCCTTCCAATATTTTTGATTTGGTCTAGTAAGACTTCTCTTTTAAAAACCTTTTGGCCTTCACGTCATTCTTTTCAGCTCATTTCCCGGTGACACGACTAAAACAAAAACACACAAAAACAAAACAGCAGGCGCAAATGGATTGACTGAGCATGGAAACGGTTTATCCAATCTATTCATCGTTGGTGAGTGAGCGAGGTGAGAAGCACTTCGCACATATGAAAGGAAAAGAGAAGACGTGACGAACTTGTTCAGGAAGAGTGTAATGCGGAATGCGGCTCTCTCGTCTCATATTGTGCCGGTAGTTTGCCAAATCTTGTCTGCCAACTCAACTTTGTCTCGTTTCTAGCCGTCATCTTTCTGGCCATTTTTACAGGTTTGTTTGTGCGTTTTTCTGACTGATCTTGTGCTTAAAATGTTGACCTGGACGAGGTTTACAAAATATGCTACTCATCCGACCTTAAAAGTTTCCCGGTCGCACACGTAACCCAAACCATAGAAGAACCAGCGGCTCGCCACGCCACAGTTTAAATGTGCACGCCGAAAAAAACCCGTGGAAAATTGAGAGACTCGAAATGACCAGGCTATAGTGCAGGTTCTCGTGAGCGACCGGTAAACTTTTATGGATGAATAATACATACAGTACTGGCCATAAAGAATGCGACAACTGGTTTTTTGACGATAACTTCTTGGAAAGTTAACTTTTTGACCCGAACTTCTTACTGTATCTGCTATGGAACCTCACAAAAACTTGCGTACTTGCAAATTGCATCACTCTGCAAAAAAAATTTCATTTTTTATTTTTTTAAATTTTTCTCATTTTTGCACTTTTTTCATGTATTTCAGTTTGTTGTATAAAGTTGAATGAAAATTAATTGGGAGTAGTTCTAATTAGTTTTTTATTGTTTTTCAGCCATGGTCAGACCATTTGGGAAAAAAACTTTCACTGTGGACGTTCGAAAAAACATCGTACGTGGACATGAACTAGGCGCGCATCCGAAGATACTCGCAACTCAGTTTGGTTGTTCTAGCAGTTAAATTTACCGTATTTTGAAGAATAATCTTGTTTATGTAAGGTTTCAATTAGCTTTCTAAACTAATTTCGACTATTCAGGATGGTGTAGTTCATTGTCAATCTCCAGGAAGACCCCGAACCACTTCCAGAGCTATGGATCGAAATATCTTGCGCGCGTGCCGAGAAGATCCTAGACGCACATCTACGGATATTCAAATTTCCGTGACGTCTCCAAATGAGCCGGTGCCATCGAGAAGGACTTAGAAGACGTCTGCAAGTTGCTGGACTGCACGGACGAAGACCAGTCAAAAAACCACTCGTTAGTCTAAAAAACCGGAAAGCTCGCGTTAAATGGGCTAAACAGCACTTGTCCTGGGGACCTCAAGAGTGGGCTAATCACATCTGGAGCGACGAATCGAAGTTCAATCTGTTCGGTACTGATGGTATTCAATGGATTCGACGTTCTATTGGCTCCAGATATGCTCCTCAGTACCAATGTCCGACGGTAAAACATGGAGGTGGATCTGTGATGGTTTGGGGATGCTTCTGCGACACTTCCATGGGTCCATTGAAGAAAATTGTTAAAACCATGGACCGATATGTGTACAAAGACATCCTGGAGAACACAATGCGACCATGGGCAAGAGCAAATTTGGGCCGATCGTGGGTGTTTCAGCAGGATAATGACCCGAAGCATACTTCGAGTCATGTCGCCAATTGGTTTCGACGTCGCCGTGTGGATCTCCTGGGATGGCCACGTCAGTCTCCGGACTTGAATCCCATTGAACATATGTGGGAGGAGCTAGAACGACGTCTCAAAGGAGTCCGAGCCTCCAATGCCAACCAGAAATTCGTTCAACTCGAAGCTGCTTGGAAGAGTATCCCGATGACGGTGGTTCAGACGCTCCTGGATTCGATGCCACGTAGATGCCAGGCTGTTATTGATGCCAAAGGATACCCAACCAAGTATTAAATCACTTTTTATAGTTAGTTCCTTTTGTTTTTGAACTTCGGTGATTCTAGAGCTTATTTGTATAGATCTCCAAATATGTCAATTTTCATGAAATTTCGAAAAAATTGAATAAAAAAATAATTTTCAGCAGAATTTTCAAAATCAACTTGACAGAAAGGTTTCTGATAGTGCTGAAAAAACCTCACAAAAAATTTGGGTCAAAAAGTTAACATTCCAAGAGGTTATCGTCAAAAAACTAGTTGTCGCATTCTTTATGGCCAGTACTGTACCTCAAGTAAAGGGTGTCATTCTTGACCATGGCCATTAGGAGGGAGTGAGGAAACGCGACGAAATGAGCCACGAAATTCGAAAAATCCAGCCAAAATCTAAAATTATCGGAGAGAAAAACCTATTCGCGATCCTGTTATTTTGGGCCTCATTTGGACCCGTTGCGGTTGTGCGTCCGGGCGCGGTTTCTTACTCCCGTTTTATTCCCCCTACGTCCTTGGCGCATTCCCGCATCGGTGGCCATGTTCCGCCCATCGCTTGTTTTTTTGTTGCAAATCGTCGTCAAAGTTGTCTAAAAGTGCGAGACGTCTCAAAATCTGATTTTCCCGGGCCAAAACGGCGCGGACCATAGAACGAAAGCTTGCGCCAAACTGAAAAACAGCCTACGGTGGTCGCAATTAGAACCACATTGAAAAAAACAGCAAAAAAACATTAACGAACCAAGAGACTTCCAATCCATTCCAGAGATTGCAAACGGAACGGATGAGTGTGCAGTTTGTTTGTTTAGTTTTTTGTCACAGACCGATGAATAAGCGATGCGATGCGCGAAACGAAAGCAAAAGCCGATAAGGATAATCCGTCGAAAATAAGAACGCAAAATAATAGATGGTTTCTTTGTTTTTGGTTTTTTGACGTGGAAAAATTGCACGCAACACAAAAATGAGTTCACCTGCTTTCTAGGGGCGTGTAATTAAGTCCCAGGCGTTGCAAATTCATACCCGAATATGTATCCTTCCTGCAGCGGTATGAAATCTAGGCTCATGCAGCATCCAGTCCTCGTATGGCGCTGAAATTTTAGCTTCGAAGGGGAAGAATAGACGTCTGGTGAACTTTTGTATTGTGGAACTTCTCCTTGTTGATCGCGACAGTTTTCTGTAAATTTCATGAACGTATACTCGGCGAATGCATCATCAGCCTCGATCTACGGCACTTTTCAATTTTCAACAGTGTAGTGCGCCTTTTTTGAAGCGAAAAATCAAATTTGAACTGCAACTCGTCGTGGATACGTTATTTTCCGTTGAAAAGAAGTATAAAACTAGAATTCAAGTTAATCTTGCATGTGCAACACGGTTTTACAGGAATTTTGAAGTACAGCGAGGTTGATGATGTAGTCGCCGACTATATTTGACAGTGGAAAAATATTAAAAATTGGAAAATCGAATCAGATCACTTCCTACATTTTCCAAAAAAATATCTTGCTTGTATATTGGCCGAAATTATCAATTCTGGCGAGGGAAGATTCTTGAACAGAAAAATTAATTAATTTGGACAATTTGACATATAAAAACTAGGAAATTATCAAAAGTAGGAGATAATCCGAGGAAAATTGTAAAAATAAAAAAATGAATCGAAAAAATATGTGTGCATATGCGCGTCACGGTGTTCGGTGTCTGCGTACAATCGACTACCGTAACTTTACATGAATATCAATTATTTTTTGAAATATCATTTTCATCAAAAATTGGGCAAAAACCCTTTGAAAATTAACTTTTCAGGCATTTTCGTCCCACTCTCCTGTCTTCTTTGCTGGGTGAGCGGTATACGAACAAAAAGCCACAGTCCGTCATCACCTCGATCCGCCTCTCCGCCCGGGTTCTTTTCAAAACGCCGACTTAGTCGTCGTCGTGCAACTGCCAACGACGAGGAACGAAGTAGCCTTTACCCGTCATCACCGCCGACTCTTCAAATACGTGAGTTTTTTAACAAAGTTAGCTGAATAAGGCCGCCCCAAAATAGAACTTTATTGTTTTTTTTTTTTGGAAGTCTTTCAAAACGTGAGATGGGGGCAATAATCAAAAACCGCCGTTTTCTTTTTCAGCTGCACAAAAATGTCGACAACCGTCATCGTTTTCGCTTCCCGTCGTCTCGCACAACGTCATTCTCGAGGAGAGTGAATCGTCGGATCATCAGTGGAAACAGGTGAAACGGTGTCGAAAAATCACGTTTGATCTCTCAATGACACGTCGCAGTGATGATCTTTCGCATCTGTGATTCTATGAGCACAACGGGTTCCTGATAAATTATGAAATAAATCGTTTGTTTTATTATTGTTTTGTGACCATGGGGTCTCACAAAACCGGGAAACAAGACCCGCCCAATTGCAAGTCTGTGGCGGCACAGTTTTTCGCTTGTTGCCTAACTTGTCATGCTGTTCAATTTTTCCACGTTTTTTTTCCGATTTCAATCGGTTTTTATTACAAAAAACACCACGATTGGTGCAGAATTGGCGGAGAAGATGCATTCAAAAGCATTAGTAAAGAATTCTACCAAAAAACTTAATTTTCTGGAACCCCCGCGATCATTTTAATGGACCTATTCACAAAACCGGAAAAAAAGAAAAAAATTGCGGGAAAAATCGGAGAATGCTCCAATTGACCTGAAATTTTGGGAAATATTGGAAAAATATTGGACCAAAATATCGATTTTCAAAATTATCGTTTTTTTTTCTGAAAATTTTTAAAGTCGATATTTTGGTCCGAAATTTTTTGAGCGTGTACAGGAGAATTTTTCCAATATTTCCCAAAATTTCAGGTCAATCGGAGCATTCTCCGATTTTTCCCGCAATTTTTTCTTTTTTTCCGGTTTTGTGAATAGGGGTTTTGTGAATAGGGAAAAATGGTGTCAACCAGGTCGAAACGTGCAAATTCGATTTTTTCAAAATTTAAAATGCATCTCCTCCGTCAATTGTGCAATAATCGTGGTATTTTTGGAATAAAAACGAAGCATTTGATCTGAAGAATTTATTTTAAAGACAGAGTTTCGAAAAAAAGGCTATTTTTCAAAAAAAAAAAAATAACTGCTCCGTGGTGGGGGAGAGAGAAGAGTGCATCCACTTTCGGTCACCGTGAAATATTCAATATTTCTGAAAATTACGAGCATGTCGACTGATCAAAATACCGTCATTTACTGCTAAACGAGTTGGTGCGCTTGATTTCGGCATTCCGCGGTTGTTTTCGAAATTTCTGAAACTAAAACAATTTACACAATATACGGAAAACTTTGTACGAACTTGTAGTCCAGTGTTAAATAAATAGTGCACAGGAAAACGCAAAAAAACGTGAAAAATAACAGAATTTCAGTTTAAAAAAGAAACAAATGATGTCGCGGCCGCTGTAAATCCTCCCAGAGCCTAGTGGCGAATTGTGGAAAGACCCATTGGAAGTTAACTACTCCGCATGGCCCCATATGAAAAAGGATGCGGTTTCAAGCCCTCTTCATTTGTAACTCACAGTGACAAGAATGCAAAAAGAAAAATGCTAAACAGAGACGTTTAAAATACAACAAAACAATCGGCAGTAAATATTTCAATAGGATTGACACATTCAATAATTGTAAGCAAGCAAGCAAGATTATATCGGGTAGTATAGAGTAAATGAATGTGAATGAATGATCACTTGACCGGTAAAAAGAGAAGTAGAAAGTGTGAGATGCCAAAATAATAGTGGGATTAATGCTGGGAGCATTCCATCAAAATATAATCACCGGGGGGTGCGGGAAACGATTTGCTACAGAAAATCATTTGACATGACAACAAGTGTCGTAGTACAGAACGATTTTGAATGCAATGGGCCTAGATGCATAGGTCCCTAAATTGGTGGGTGATATGCTTGTTTGTTATATAGGTTGGTAAGTATGTAGAGTTTGTTGATAATGAGAATGAGAATGAAAATGCAATCTCACTGCAATTGAGCCGACTGAGCCACGCTCTTACCGTGAAATGACGTCGATCCCTCGTAAAGCGAAGCAAGAAGATCCGGGCTGCTATTGGGCGTCCATTGCATATCCTCATCCGACGCAGTCTCACTCTCCGAGCTTCTCATGCCCGACGAGCCAACCGACGGCGCTCTTCGTTGACTGGCGCTCGTGTTCGATCCCAGATTCGACGTGTCCAACAAAGCGGTAATCTGCTCGCGAAGATGCGTGGGGAACACCGAGTTCAGCTCGACATCCGACGACGAGGACTCGTTCCTCGACATGTCCAGCGTCTTGTTGCACGTCGCATTGTTCCCATTCATACACATCAAAAGACTGGTCTCAGTGGTCGGCTCGCCGTTCTTACAGAAGTAATCACCGTTTGAGGACAGTTTCAGCTCACTGTGCTTCATGCAACGAAGCGGCGCGTTCAACAAACTGAGCTCACCGAACGGGGCTCTGGGGCTGAAGAGACTCGACTCTTGGAACGGCGCCATCATGAATCCAGCTGCCGGGAAGCGAAGAAAGTTCTCCAAGTCCTGCTGCTCGGTTCTCCACTGATTGTGCGGCGCGCGAAGATCCACGCACAACTTTGGCGGTGGAACGAGCTCCTGTTGTGGATTGTTGGTGATCTTCCTTCTGGTTGGAGTCGCCCGACGCACCTCTATGATTCTGCCCTGGACGTGCGACTCGTGAAGTGCTGCGCGCGCCTTTTCGCAAGACTCTATCGAGTCCAGTGTCACGAATCCAAAGCCTTTCGAGCCACGATCGTTTGTCACGATTTCGACGCTCAGCACGCGTCCGTAGCTGCAACAGGAGGGTGATTGGGAGAGATGAAAATTTTTAAGACTTACGCAAAGAACATCGCTGCCAGGTCTTGCTCTCGGAACGAGAAGGGAATGTTGCTCACGTATATTCTGAAAATCAGCTTCAAATGAATATTAGCTAATTTAAAAAAAACCTGTTGTCAGTGAATGATGTCGGCTCGCGTGTTTTCGGTTTGACCGAGATTGGCATCGTGAAGACGGGTCCGTTCATCGACATTCGCTCGACAAGGTGTGACAAATCTTGAGCAGCTCTTGGAGCTGTGTTAGTATGTGCGGCTGGCGAGTTTTGCATTCTGAAACCCGACTTTTTTTTGGGGCAGAAAAAAGAAAAATAAATTGTTGGAAAAGCAAGTGGACGAAAATAATGAGAAAGCGATTATGGATTGGATTGGCTCGGCTCGACATGACAAGAGTGGGCAGGAATTCTTGGCCTTTTAAATATTGGCGCGCCAGCGGTTTTTCAGAGATCAAAAATATTTTGTAAACCATTTTTGTCGCTTTTTTCATTTACAAAAAGCGCATTTTTAGACATTTTAATAGAACATGATAGAGAAATTATTTATTTAACAAATTTGTGCATTTAAATTTTGAATTAATTAAATAAAACAATTAAAAATTAATTAATAATTTAAAAAAACGTACCTAAACTTTAAATTCGCGCTTTTATAAACTCTGACTCCGCCCACCGCAACCCTGGCATAGTTTTTTGCAACAAGCGTGCGCGAGTTTTTTCTTTCATTTTTTATTTTATTTTTCATTTTTGTCAACTTTTCTCACGTTTTCTCACATTTTTTTGAATATATTTTTTCATTTTCAGTGACAAAAAATGCGCTAAAATGGCACTTCGCCGAAAATTCACCTTTGAACACCCGGAAGACAGCTATTGGAACGAATCCGACTCGAATTCTTCGGGACTTTTCGACGATTTACAATCGAAACAGGTGTGTCGATTTGGCAGAAAAATGCTCAAAAAAATTATGGACTGAAATTTTTAATTTGAAAAAAAAATTTTTTTTTTTCAAAAATTAGAAAAAAAAAATCAATATTTCTTTCATTTAGCGCATTAAAAAAAACTGGAGTATTCTCCGAGTTTTCTGTAAATAAATGACGTCACGTCACGTGAGATGACCCCACGCTGACATGTGGCAAATTTTTTTTTTAGCAAAGTGAATAAAAATTTTGAAAAATACGCAAAAACGTCATAATGTGCCTAACAAAACGATTAAAGCTACAAGCTCGAGCCGCCGTCGACAACCTATTCGGTGGTGATGAAACTCCAAAACCGTACATCCGTCCGCAAAATTCGACGCCGACGCCTGCTCCGCCACACATGGAAGTTCGTGCCGCAGCCGCTTCGGATAAAAAGAATATCCGGCTGACAGAGTGAGTTTTTATTGTTCTATTTATCTGAAAAATGTGGGGAAATGTACCTGAAAAATAGTTTTTTTTCAAATAAACAAAAATTTGAATACCCGCGGTTACTGAAAAATCGAAAAAGAAACTCCTCTGGAGCCGAGATTTTCCTTCCCGACGGCGAAAATCAGCACACAAGCGGGAAACGGCCTTTGAAATCGGCTAATAGCCTTCAAATTTCAGCCAGAACAGGTAGTTTATCATCATTTTTGTCAAGTTTGCCCGGATTTTTTTTTCAATTTTAAAGAATTTTCAGTTTTTCGGGGGGTTTCGAACGGTTTTTTTCCAAAACTTCACCAAAATATCAATTTTAAAATGGGGTTATGCACGAAATGGCAAAAAAAAACTACCCGACAGCTCTGAAAATGCTCCGATTGGCCTGACATGAAATGAGCTGAAAATTTTGGACCAAAATATCAATTTTAAAAATTTTCAGAAAAAAATCAATATTTTTTTAAAGGGGGTACCTACTTTGTGGAGAAAGTTGCTTAAAATATACTCTTGAGTGGGGGATTTACGAATATCACATCGAAATCGCACGAAAAAATTTCTCTGATTTTTTTTGATTTTTACAACAAAAAAAGAAAGAAAACCACGAAGAGTACACGAAAATAGTCGCCGTGGCCTAGGACACTTGCGGCCGCGGCTTCCAGAAAAATCCATTTTCACAGGAAATATTTATTTTTCTTGTAATTTCCCTGGTTTTTATCATCGATTTTCGATAATACATGCTCTAATCGCTTATTAAAAATACGGATAATCGCGAAAAAATATCGAGTTTTCGATTTTTATGACTAAACTGAGTTTTCGCGATTATCTGTGATTTTAATAAGCGATAAAAACCAGGGAAATTACAAGAAAAATAAATATTTCCTGTGAAAATGGATTTTTCTGGAAGCCGCGGCCGCAGGTTTCCTAGGCCACGGCCGCCATTTTCGTGTGCTCCTCGTGGTCTTCTATTTTATTGTTGTATAAATCATAAAAAATCAGAGAAATTATTTCGTGAGATTTCAATGTGATATTCGTAAATCCCCCACCCAAGAGTATATTTTAAGCAACTTTCCCCAGAAAGTTGGCACCCCCTTTAAAATCGATATTTTGGTCCAAAATTTTCTGAGAATTTCATGCCCAGGAGCATTTTTTCCCTTATTTCCAAAAATTTCAGGTCAATAGGAGCATTTTCCGAGTTTTTTCGCGATTTTTTTTTTGCCATTTTGTGCATAACCCCATTATAAAATCGATATTCTGGAAAAATTTTGAAAAAAAAAACTAAAAATTCTTCAAATTTGACAAAAATGATAATAATCTGCCTTTTCTGGCTGAAATTTGACGGCTATTAGCCGTTTTCCGCGGCTAGTTCTCACTTGTGCGCCGATTGCCGCCAAACGCGCGTCACATGCGCGCCATATCCGATGGCTAATAGCCATTTTCAATTTCAGCAGTTAGGGTACAAAAAATAGACAAAAACCCTTTCTTTTGACAATTTTTATATTACGTATTCCCGAGTACGTGAGATGTCGTAAAAGGGGTCTTGGCACGATCGGTGTTTGCACACTTGTGGATTTGAATATTTGTTTTTGAATTTTTTCAATTAAAATTTTTCGTTTTTTTTCATGTTATTTTTTTGCTTTTTAAAACTTATATTTTATACTTGGGATCATTCATGTATAAAATAAC
Organism: Caenorhabditis japonica; assembly: GCA_963572235.1. NCBI lineage: Eukaryota > Metazoa > Nematoda > Chromadorea > Rhabditida > Rhabditidae > Caenorhabditis > Caenorhabditis japonica. The sequence continues at coordinate 21,844,482 of OY754346.1, forward strand.
ATGATTTTTACAATTCACGCATGTCGAAAAATGTAAACAATCTACAGTATCCTGTAGATTGTTTACAAGTATGCATTCACCGATCGTGGCGAGACCCATTTTACGACATCTCACGTACTCGGGAATACGTAATAAAAAAAGGATCATTCAGCACTTCCCCACGAGCCTCTGGAAAAATTGTCGACGACTTTCTCAACTTCAAACTAGCAGAAAATGTGAAACCAGCCCATATTCTCCAATCCACACCCTCCGTGGTCTCAGAAGCGAGCGTCAGCAGCCTGCCAAGCGAGGCGCAACGACTTGACCTGGACTACAATCGATTGAGAGCAGAACACAGGAAACTGAAGGACCAACACGAAATCCTCCGCCACGAACGATTTCAACCGCTGACCATCGACGCCACCATCAGAAGAATGATTCAGGGACATTCGGTGTCGCTCGATCATTATAGATCACTTCGGGACAAATCGGAACTCTTGAGACAGGCAGCAGACACTTTTGACACGAACACTGTTTTTAAAATTGTGATTTTCATTGAGAGAACGCTAAAAGAGAACATTTTCTTCAAAATTATGGAGAGCCAGAAAAGCGCGTGCCGGGTGTACACTCGACACCTTCAAATAACTGGAGAATGGGAGAAAATGAACAAATTTCTGCGTGGTGTCGGACAGTATCAGCATGCCGCTGTAATTGAGTTTGAGACTACCAGAAGATACAAAAAGCTTCCGGATAAACGAGTGCCGTTGCTACGAACAATGCTTTATGGGAGTTTCTCGATTCCGGAAATGCGTTTTGAGGCGAGACAGGTGGAGACGTTGATGAGAAACTATGAAATACAGTTGCAAGTTGAAGTGAGTTGGTTTAAGGTTTATTTCCCCGGAAATATCTCGAAGCCTATATTTATTGACACAGTTGAAATGAGTGTGACCGTAACCCATTGAAAAAAATAACGAAAAAACAAGAGAAAATAAATGAAAAAATAGGGCTAGTTAATTTACATTTTTAAATGGGTTACTGTCACACTCATTTCAACTGTGTCGAAAAGCGCTTCGAGACCTCTCGTGGGAAAATTGGCTATTTTCAAAGTTTATGAGCAGCTGCTGACAATGAGACGAGAGTAATAATACTAGGGCCGCAACTTTTTTAGGGAAAGTTTAAGGTTTAAAAATTAATTTTTTATATACGAAAATGAAAAAAAAAAATTCAGCGATAATTCGGAGAATGCTTCGATCAGTCTGAAGTTTTGACAAAAAAATGTCAAAAATACTCTTTTAAATTCGATATTTTGGTCTGAAATTTTCTGCACATGTCCTGGAGTATTTTTGACATTTTTTGTCAAAATTTCAGACTGATCGGATCATCCTCCCAATTTTCGCTGAATTTTTTTTGCATATTTTGCTGGTTTCCGTGAAAAAAAAGAAGAAAATGTTCTCTCCAAAATCGCAAAAACTCCCAATTAAAAAAATGAATTGCAAGAAATAAAATGAATTTCGGGGAAAAATGGAATTTTCTAGACCATCGAGCACACAGACATGTCTTATATTAGAATGAAAAATGACAAAAAAATGTGCGAAAATGCAGAGAATGATCTGAAATATTGGAAACAGGGCGAAAATTTTCCGCGAAATGCTAAAAAATATTTAATTAAAAAAAATTTCAGTCCAAAACTTTTTGAGCGTGCCCGAGAGATGCACCGACTCGAAAAATGCGTCGATTGTCCTGAAATTTTGGGAAATAATGTCAAAAATCCCCGCGACATCAAATGAGCAGAAAATTTTGAATCGATATTTCGGTCCAAAATGTTTGAGCATTTCACGTCTGGGAGTATTTTTGACATTGTTTTCCAAAAATTTCAGGATCAATATTTTTTAGCATGTCACGGAGCATTGTTCGCCCTGTTTCCAATATTTCAGATCATTCTCTGCATTTTCGCACAATTATTATTTTTTTCGCTCAGTTTTCTGTCATTTCGTGCTTTATAAAACATCTATATTCTGGAAAAGTTTTGAAAAAACCGCAATTTTTCACCGTTTCTCACCCAAAAAAAGTGGGTGGAGTTTAAAATTTCTATTCCTCAAGTCTACATTAAGAATGTTAGTATTTCTTCAGAAACTTGACGCCGGCTGCAAAGGAGAGCACTTTAGAAAGTTTCCAAAAACAAGTTCGCTCATTGGCCTGCCGGCTCTCTCAACCCTCTACTATTCGGCCATGTACCATTTCGACGACTCGCCAACCTCATCCGCCTCTCTTCCATCTGTTCAAACTCTTATTCGTTTCAACGACCGGCTCGCGGCGCAAACTATCGTCTCGGCGCTGACGAGGCAAAGTCGCTGGCCCGATATTGACAAGTTTTTGCAGCCGAAAACGATCACGATGAGCTTGAGTGCTGCGAAAAGTAGGTGAAATACTGAAAATGTGGGCTGAAATGTTTTGTTTTAGGCGTTTTCAAAGGCAAAAAGACGACAAGCAAATGGGGCTCAACAATCAATAATCACAACTTGCTCACCATTATTCGAAGATCACACCCGGCTCCGCCAACTGATGTGAATTTTTGTTTTTTTTTTTAATTGTCGGCCCGCCGAAATGGTCAAACGCGCTCCGCTGAACTCAACGCTATGCGATTTTCATTTTGGTCTCCAAATAATTTAATTTCACATTGAATTTATACGTGAAATTAAATAATTTGGAAACAAAAATGAAAACCGTATAACGTTGAGTTCAGCGGAGCGCGTTTGGCCTTTATGGCGGGCGGACAATATTTAACGGCAAGAACAAAACAATACTGTTTTCAGTTCATTTACCGACTGTTAAAAGGCGAATCAGACGCGACGGAACGTCTCCGCCTGGCGCTGCTCTTTGACGTCCCAGAAATGGTGATTGAATGTATGACACAACGTGGCGATCGACTCGCTTTGGCCTCTTTTGCCAAATCGTTGAAGCCCAACTCGGTGGAGTCGTTTAAAGCTCAAGCGGCGCTGAACAATACGTCTATAAAATGGAAGTGATTGATTGATTTTTTTGATATTTCCTCACCTGGGTAGTTTTGGAAACGTGGAAAATGCTCTCGACATTTCTATGAATTTCCTGCATAATTATTTATTGTTAAAATTATTTTCCACTTCATCTCACTGTGATTTTTTTTTCTTCTGTATATGTATTTAATACTAGCGAGAAAAACGAGAACCTGACAAAACTGGAAAATTTTGGAAAAACGAGTGTAGAAAAAATTGCCGCAGACTCGGTTTTGTCAGGGTCTCGGAAAGAATGATTGGTTACGGTTACGGTATTGTGATGGTCATAATTTATTTATTTGCCCCGCCTCCTTTCATTTACGTGAATTTATTTTTATTTACACGTGAAATGAATTCTTAATATTTCTCCAATTCTCAATTTTCCTTCCTTCATTCCCAACTTTGCAAAACTATAAAAGGCGAAAAATGAGCAAAAATGTGGTGAGTAACTTAATTTTCACCTGGAAGTCGGTTTTTTTCCAGATGAGTCTTCAGTCGTCAACAAAATCATCTTCAAAAGCATCTTCGAAGGCATCCACGAAAACGTCAGCAAAGACAACAAAATCAAAAGTTCCTCAACAAACGAAAAAGCCGGAAGAGGGCAGCTGGATTGCGAGGTTTGGGGGTTTTCTTTGATACAAGCCTGCTGCGCACTTTAGCGTACCTGCGAAAATAAGCCAAGAAGGAATTTTTTGACCTCAACCGCGGCATAAATAGATTTTTCACGCAAAAAAACAATAAAAATCAATATTTCGCCTAAAATGTGTCGCATCCAAAGTTAAAACAAAAAAAAATTCAAAAACAGAACTTTTTTGCCTAGAAATTCGAAATCCTAAAATTCCCAAGCAAAGAAGCACAACTGAGACCGTAGTCTTCCGTTCGCTGCGAGACCCTTCGCGTGCACCTTTAAATTTTTAAAAATTATTTTGGAATTTTCTGAGCCGCATGTCGTGTTTCCAGTGCTGAAAAACGGTAATTTCATAAATTCTTTCGAAAAATCCGAAAATAGTGGTAAAAATGTATTTCTTTTTCCATTTTTAAACGCGTTAACTACGGCGCCGTCGCTGTAGCTGTGAATTACTTATTTATATACAAGCCTGCTGCGCAGTCCTGCGCGGCTGCTGGCGCAGCCTATTGGTGACTTCGTCGCCACATTCTATTTTTTTGCGTTCCACTCTTCCTCATTCATTTATACGCACTCTGTTTTTCGAAAATTTCTGTCCTCTGTGGCTCAGTCGGTAGTGCTCTTGAATACAAATGCTAATGTCACGGGTTCGTGTTTTGCCCACTGCATTTTCTTGCAAAAAGGCAGGTGCGGACGCGCACAGACATCCCGATCTGGGTTTTTATATATAAGAAAGATATTTTTTCCTAAATTTGACAAAACTCAAGCCCCTTGCAAGTGTGCGGCACGCGTTTTGTACATGAAGTGCTATACAGTGCGCGTCATAATTATAAGACACCCCTCTATTTTGGGGGTTTTGGAGAAACTAGAAGTTTTCATGAAACGGCATGTGGTGGATCTTTTTCAGCGTCCAAAATAACCTAGAAACCCAAATTTTCATGGGCCTACCACAAAAATTACGACTCTACGACAGTATCAAAAAGTCGAAAAATCAGCCGCGTCATAATTATAAGACACCCCCAAAAAAAAGATGTATTTTTCAACTTTTTTCAGCCTTTTCAAACTTTTATCTATTTTTTAACCGGTTTTACTGTTTTTTATTCCTTTTGAAGTCTATTTTCTTATTTTATTACCAATAATTGTGTCATATTTGACCCCTTTCTTTCAAGCTTCCAACTTTTTCATCGTCACATTTCCTTCAAGGATTTTGGTTGACTACAGTAATTCTAAGATGTGCAGAACATATGACAAAAAATTTAGGCCAGCTGAAATTATGATTTAGGATATGAGTTACATTCATTCACCTCATTTAAATCATCATGAGGCACGCCTCTACTCTCTCTTCAAAAGATCAAGCTCAACTAAACATTATGATTCAACTTGGATTCAGTACTTTGGAGATGAGCAGAAGAATCACCCGTTCGCGATGCTGTGAAAGAGACTACGTCCGAGATCCAATGTCTCACGGCTCAGCAAAACCTACTGGACGTCCAAGAAACCTCAAGGATCGAGATGAGCGATCTCTCGTGAGATGAGTTTCCAACACTCTTGTTTTTAGGAATTTGTGACTTGTAAGATGAACTCCATGGACTACCAGGACACTCTCCAGAAAGTAATTGTCTTCTTTTTCAACCGTGGAAACCGCAAGAAGACCCATATCTTTCAAAAAAATAATGCGGCGATCCACAAAAACTCATCGACAATGAATTGGTTTTCCACGAAGAAGATCAAAGTCCTTGATTGACAGCCAACTCGCCAGACCTCAACCCCATAGAGAATGCCTGGGGACTTCTTGCCCGAGCAGTTTATCGTCACGCTGAACGACGAATGCTCAAAAAGCAATCAAATGTGGAAAAGGCGATCCTAATCTAAAATGTCTTTATTCTGATAAAAAATTTTTGTTCTCTCCACTCAGCGATTATAAAAGTGAATTAGAAAAGAAATAAAATAAATAGAAACGTTTATAATGCCATTTTACAACAAAAAATAGAGCAAAAATCAATATAAAACACGATTTTGGCATGATGCCAATATTCAATCTGGCTGGTTAAGGTAGTCTGGTAGAGCGCGCTTTCTCGATGTTCCCTCGGCGACCCCGTGCCCACGGCTCCCTATTAAAAAAAATAATAAATTGTTTATCTCGCGCGCATTATCAAATAAAAAACAAAATGTTTTGTTCCATCCAAAAAAGAACTGAAAAACAATTTTTTGGTCCCACCCCTGATTATGACGCGGCTGATTTTTAGACTTTGGTACTGTAATCATAATTTTGGTGGTATTACTGCGTCGCGAAAACCAGTCAGAGCGCTCGTGTCTTGCGGCTGTGGTCTCGCCGCGACAAGCGCGTATACGGTAGTTTGTTTAGAAAAAAAACGAAAACAATGCAAAAACAATTCGAAAAAGAATGTAAACAAACTACCGTATACGCGCTGGTCGCGACGAGACCACAGCCGCAAGACACGAGCGCTCTGACTGGTTTTCGCGACGCAGTAATAGGTACATGAAATGTTGGGTTACCTGGTTATTTTGGACGCTGAAAAAGATCCACCACATGCCGGGGGTGTCTTATAATTATGACGCACACTGTAGAGCACAGGGAAACTGTGCCGCAGACTTGCAAAATGCTCCCCAGTTTTGTCACATTCAATTTTTCCCGTTGCAGATGTCTGTCTCGTAACATGACTCCAGCCAAACTCCTCTTACTCATCATGGCAATGTCATTGTTTCACAGTTGCCTTTTCCTTGCACTGGTAATGCTCTGATTTGTACACATAATAATAAATGTAAAAATTGTTAAGCTTTTTTGAAAAAGAAATGGTGCAAAAAAGAGAAAGTTAGGGTGCACAATAAAAAAAAAGGAAAAAAGAAAAGCTCGCTGAGAAAGTGAATCAGTAGATGAAATGAAAAGACACTTGTTGCTATAAATTGGAAGACGTTGCAATTGAAGAGAGGCACTTTTGCGACTTTAAAAGGAAATTCAAAAAAGGAAATAATAGAGATCGGATTGATGTATCGTACAGGAATTGCTCGGTTTCGAGAGAAGGGCCGTTTTTTTTCTTGTTGTGACTTGAATGGAATTTAATTTGAATTATGCGGGAATAGGAAAGAAAGAAATAAACAAACAACCAACGAGTAAATACAAGAATAGATTGGCTCCAAAGTGAGCATGTTAGTTTGAACGGGGCGGGACGGGCCCGATTAAAGATTGGGCGTGTCGGCGTGACCCATTAATAGGCTAATGTCGCACGTTTCGCCGGCATTTCGAGCAGACATTAGATTGGAGCGCAGAATGATTACTCTGAAATTTGAGATGAAATTAAATATTGTCAAAAAAAAAAAAAGATAAAGCAGCAAGCTACCGTAACCCAAACGAGGATAGGCAATGGACACGCCCAATTTTTCAAAGCCCTCGTCTAGATTTTGGAGCGTTTGTCAAATGTATGTAGCACAGGGGGAAACCCAAATTAGACGGCTATTAGCCGTTTTCAAATGGTAACTTTCGCGTGTGCGCCGATTCTAGCATTTTTGATGGCTAATAGCCATGTAGCTGCTCATATTATGGACCTATTCAGCACACCGGAAACCCCGTGGTTTTTTTTTCCTGTATATTGTCGAGACAGAACAATATCCCGCGTGCTCTACCGCGCGCGAAGCGTGTCCGCGTCGCGGTTCGGCGCGAGTGGGAAATTTTCAAATGTGTCCGTCTTTTTTTCAATCTTTTTTTCCTTTTATTGCATTTATTTCATATTTTTCTCGATAATTTTTCTTTTTTATTTGGGAATTTGTTGAAAATATCTTTTTGGTATTCACATTTTAGTAGGAAACCGAAATATTGCTTGATTTTTTGGTGCTATTATGGATTCGTGAATGGGCGATAAAACCGGGTGAATTGTGGGGCAAAAGGTGGCTGGTCTCACCACGATTTTGACAGACTACGGTTAGCGCGAAAATATTTTTTTTAATTCTTTTTTTTTAAATTAAAACTCATTTTCATAGTTTTTTTCTCAACAAAATGTGTTTTTGAAACGAAATTACCCATTCCAGGTTACACAAAAAATTTTAATAGTGAAAAAATGCTAGTCAAAAGGCAAAAAATCGCGTTTTTATTAAAAACAAAAGAAGAAAAAATATTTTTCGCGCTAACCGTAGTCGGTCAAAATCGTGGCGAGACCAGCCAACTTTTGCCCCACCATTCACCGCGTTTTATCGCTCATTCACGAATCCATAATACCTCGGAATAGAACTGTAGCGAAATTGAACTCGCTTCGGAATAGAACTGTAGCGAAATAAAACTGTTAAGAATAGAATTGATCGGAATAAAACTGTTCGAATAGAAATGTTTCGGAATAAAACTGTAGCGTTTTGGAACTAATTTAGCGATGGAGCGCGATTGCATTGCTTGCTCATTCAAATATTGGAATTTCTCATGTGCGTGCTTTTTTCAACAGTTTTATATTTGAGCTATTCATCAAAAATTGTTTGTTTTGTTGTTTTTTTGAATAAACTATTTCGCTGCGGTTCTATTTTGCTTCAGTTCTATTCCGAGTTAGTACCGAAAAATGTTCGTTTTGGCAGAATTTAAACAATTTTTTTCCCAGCTAGAGCGATATTTTCAACAAACTCACAAATAAAACAGAAAAATTATGGCGGAAAATATGAAATAAATGCAATAAAGGAAAAAGACGGACACATTTGAAAATTTCCCACTCCCGCCGAACCGCGACGCGGACACGCTTCGCGTGCGGTAGAGCACGTGGGATATTGCTTTGTCTCGACAATAATTGAGGAAAAACTACAGTAGTCGGTGGTTTTTTGACGTAAACAACTAGTCGTGTCGAGACCTGGCGATGAAATAATTTGATGCGCTTTTAAATTTCAACCAAATTGCCATTACAAATTAAAGGCGCATTACATTTTTAACCCTGGGTCTCGACACGATGGTTTTTTTCCTGGAAAACAAACTGCATAGGAAGCAAGCTTGGTCGGAGTCGGAAAACGGGAATTCCGATTTTCCGACTTTTTTCGGAAAATTTTCCGAATTTATTTTTCGGAAAAATTACCCGTCGAAAAATTTTCCGAATTAATTATCCGGAAAATTTTCCCGTCGGTAAATTTTCCGAAAATGATCGGGAAAGTACAGTTCTTTTAGGTGCCGCTTTTAAGTACCAATAACTTCTCAAAACTGAATTTTTTGTTGAATTTTTAGTCAATTTGTCGATTTTCGTATTTTTTCAAAGAAATAAGATGAGCCAATTGTTAAGAATCTTTTTTCGGAAAATACAAAATTAAAAAAAAAACCAGTTTTAGTTTCGAAAATCGGAAAAAATCGGATAACCGATTTTCCGAAAATTGAAATCGGAAAAAATTTCGGGTATCCGATTTTCCGAAAAATTATTTCGGAAAAAAAATTCCTTTTCCGATTTTCCGAAAAGCATTTTCCGAACAAGCCTGATAGGAAGGGATAAAAAACCACGAAAAGCGGTTTTTTCCTGTGCTGAATAGGTCCATAAGGCATCGTAAAATCCAAATTTAACGCTCGGTGGTCCTGTTCCTGTCCCAGCAAGCTTTAAAAAGGGGTTCACGTAAGCTCCGCCCACTCACCGATCATCGCCTACAACTCGATAAAGCCTGGACACGTCACACAGATCCTGCGTATTTTGATTCGTCTTCAAATCCCTTCCCTGCACTCCGTTCGAGTGGAAAGCCAAAATCGTGTCGTCGACATAGTGGAGGTACTCGATGTGGAAATTGAACGTGAAAACAGACGGCTTCGGAAGTTCGAATCCGTCCAGATCGGTTAGAACCACCTTGTTTCGAAACGAAAAGCAAAGAGTGTCCCTATCAATCTGATGCATACTTCCCACTTCCAGCATCTCATCCTCGGCAAGACTTCCAAACGAGGAGTCCGGATCGGCGCTGAGCTCCGAGTTCTTTGTCGACGAGCAAAAGTTGATCATATCAAACTGGAACTCATTCGACCCCGACATTCGTCCGACTCCTATACAAAGTTGCGGAAAGTCCGAGCGACGAGAGTTGACAAGAGAAAACGGCCGAATGGGGAATCGAATGTCTTCTCGGAGCGGTTCGCTCCGCATCAAAACAAACTGTTGCATCGGTTTGTACCATTGAAAGAGATGCACTGTTTTTGGGACGGCGCAGCAAAGGAAAAGAGAGTTTGCCTGTGCTCCCTGCCCTTTTTTGACAGTGCATTGAAGTGCTCCGCGAGTTTCTGGCATTCTGACTGTGATGGCTAGGCGTTTTGGCACGTACTTTTCTGGGATCTTGTTCAAATTCTTGCTCATTTTTAGGGTCAAATTTTTCTGTGTAAGGGCGACGAGATCGTGTCGGTAGAGGTATGGAGTGTTGCCTTGGATGGCTGTCAATCGATCCGAATAGACGAACATCCAGGAGCAGCGGCGGTGGTGAATCTGAAATTGTTATGCTGATCGAATTGCATTAAAAAAAGTATTGTTTTGGGAGTAAAAAAATTGAAGTGCACTTCCAATAGAAGGGCAGTACATAGGGATTTTATCGTCTTGAAATTAACATTTCCTTCAAAAATTGTGGCATATAATTCGGAGGGTAAATAATTTTTTTGGGGATTTTGAAAAGTAGATCGATAGATTAAATACGGTATTTATAGAAATGTCGAAAATGGTTTTTAACAAATGCTCCGATTGGTCTGAAACGTTGGGAAATAGTGTCAAAAATAGTCCAGGACATGCTCAGAAAATTGTGGACAGAAATATAGTCGGCGAATACATCATCAGCCTCGCTCTACCGCACTTTTCAATTTTCAACAGTGTAGTGCACCTATTTTGAAGCGAAAAATCAAATTTTAACTGCAACTCGTCGTGGATACGTCATTTTTCGTAGAAAAGAAGTGTAAACCTATAATTCGAGTTAATCTTGCAAGTGCAACACTGTTTTACAGGGATTTTAGCAGTAGAGCGAGGTTGATGATGTATTCGCCGACTATATCAATTTAAAAAAATTTTCCAAGAAAAAATCGATAGTCCCAATTCTGAGAATTTTTTTAATGATTTATCAAAGTTTTAGACCGATCGGAGCTGAATTTCTTGCATATTTTGCTGGTTCCGTGAATAACCCCATTATTATTGTTTTATTTAAGTGGCCGCGCAGTGTTTGCGTACTCGCGTTGCAAACCGAATTACGAGACTCCGCCCACTGCCCTGCTATTTTTTGCTGTGATTTTTCCGTTTTTTTTTCACATTTTTTCCTCATTTTCCAGAATTCCTTCTGTTTTTTAATACATTTTTGTTTCAGATCAATAAATGGCGTATTCGAATGAATATTGAAAAAGAAAATTCGAGAAAAAGAGAAAAATGGCGGATGATGCAAAAATCGATTAAAAGAATGTTTTTCGTCTTTTCATGGTTATTTTTGCATTTTTTTTTGAAAATAATAGATTTCAGGTCGCTAAATGTTTTGTTCGAATGGGGTTTCGATTAAAAAGTGCGATGAATTGAGAAAAATCACGCACTTTTTAATCGAAACCCCATCCGAACAACACATTTAGCGAGCTGAAGTCAATTATTTTCAAAAAAATTAGGAAAAAAAAATGCAAAAATTACCATGAAAATACGAAAAACATTTTTTTTAAATCGATTTTTGCATCATCCGCCATTTTTTTCTTTCTCTCGAATTGTCTTGTTTCAATATTCATCGCATACGCCATTTATTGATCTGAAACAAAAATGTATTAAAAAAAAAACATAAAGAAAACTGCAAAATGAAGAAAAAAAATGAGAAAAAAAAGGAAAAATCACAACAAAAAATAGCAGGGCACTGGGCGGAGTCTCGTAAATCGGTTTGCAACGCAAGTACGCAAACACCGCGCGACAACTTTGATAAAACAATAATATAAACTCCAAACCTCACCCTCGTCAAATTTCCATCTGGCATGCAATTAGTGTCAAAAGAGTAAATTCCTTGCTCCGTGCCAAACAACAAAAGGTGTGCTCCTGTGAGAGGATGAATCCACGACGCGGCACAATTCACTTTCATATCCGATCCATCCATAATCTTTGAAAAGCACGCGCCCATCGGCACCTTTGGAATAATGGGCAGTCCAAAGAATGTCGTCGGGCCGTCTTCACTAGGAGTGGACGCAATTGACGTGGCACTAAATCGGTTCGGATTGGCAGCCTTTTGAGCAGCGCGAAGAGTTCGAGGAGGTGCTCGTGGCGCTCGAATCGTCTCATCGTCATCGTCGTGAATAACGCCGTTTCCAGTGTGAAGGAGCGCATCACCGCCGACCACATCTGGCAACGATTGCATTTCTTTTGCGGGGAGCGTTCTTTCCGAATGGTAGCCTCTATTTAAAGCACGCGGAGTTCCACCAGCAGATTTTCGATCAGTTTCGGAAGATGACGTGTTCGGTGAAGAATGTAGCTGTTCAAAACACTTTGCATCCAGACGAAGACCATTCAGATGAGATGGAAGTCCGATTCGAAGAGGCGCGGCGTCCGGCGTCAAAAGTGGCGGCGCATCGTCCATATCCGATTCCTCTTCCGTCAAGTCATCAGCCGTCCGTGACATTCTATCATAGACATCCGTCGGAGCTCCGTTCACCTTATCCAACAAATCTCTCGTCATTCTAGCGGAAAGAGAGCCCAGCACGAACGGATGGGTAGTCAAAAGCTTCTCCGGTGACGGCCTCTTTTTTGGGTTTTTGGTGAGACACTGACGAACAAAGTCGTGGAAAAGCGGTGACCATCGATGCTTGTCTTTGAGATGAGGCGGTTTGTACCCACTTTTCGTCATCAGGTAGAGCACTTGCATGGGGTGTAAATCGAAAAGTGGCGGTTGGCATTCGCCGAGCTCAATGGCAGTGATTCCGGTCGCCCACACGTCGCATTGCATTCCGTATCCACCACGCTTTTCCACACAGGCTACTTCTGGGGCCATCCTGTAAAAATTGGGAAATGGTGTCAAAAATGATGCGGAAGAAATTTCGAACGAAAATGAGCATTTTTCGTTCAATTTCCCAAAACTTTAGACGTATCGGAGCGTTTTTGCATCATTTTCGACCATGTTTTCTTTCTTTATGGTGCGGCCTAAGAAATTTCCCCTTTTTCTACGTGCGATTTAGTAAAAAAGGGGTAATTTCTGCATTTATGGTCACCTTTTTTTCATTTATGGCAGCGCCATTATGGAGTTATTCTCGGAACCAGCAAAAAAAAGCAAAAGAAATTCGGCGAACATTTGGAGAATGTCCCGATCGATCTGAAACCTTGGGAAATCATTTAAAAAATACTTCCGCCCATTCCCTGAAAATTTCAGACCAAAATATCGATTTTAAAAATTATCAGAAATAAAAATCGATATTTTGGTCTGAAATTTTCAGGGAATGGCCGGAAGTATTTTTTAAATGATTTCCCAAAGTTTCAGATCGATCGGAGCATTCTCCGAATTTTCGCTGAATTTTTTGCTGTTTTTTTCTATTTTTGCTTTTTTTGCTGGTTTCGAGAATAACCCCATAACAAAATGACAGAATTTGGACAAAAATTTGAAAAAAAAAACAATTTTTCAACAGAAATGAGCATTTTTGGCACAATTTTCAGTTTCAAACTAATTTTTGGCATTTTTTGAAAATTTAGACCTATCGCAGCATTTTTTTGCATCATTTTCAACCAATTGTTTAACATTTCTTGGCATTTATTTACAATTTTTGAATAATTTTCGTAAAATGACAAAAAAATTGGTCAGAAACTTTAGGAAATGGCCCCAAAAATGCTCCGTGAAATTCTTAAAACTTTTTTGGACAAAATTAGAAATCTTGCAATTGTTTTTTTAATTCAGTTAACTTTTTAAAAATGCCCAAGAGCATTTTGGCACCATTTTAAATTTTTTAGCATTTTTTTTTGCATTTTTACGATTTTTTTTTGGCATTTCTCTACTTTTTTGAATAACTAGCCATAGAAATGTCTCTGAAAATGTTTAAAATCGATATTTTGGTCCAAAATTTTTTGAGCGTGTACAGGAGAATTTTTTCCAATATTTCCCAAAATTTCAGCTCAATCGGAGCATTTTCCGATTTTTTTCCAGGTTTTGTGAATAGGTCCATAATGTCTTAAAATGACAGAAATTGGACAAATTTTTTCATAAAAAATGTCAAAAATGCTCTCGGACAAGCTCAAAAATTTTTTCAACAAAAATTAACATTTTTGCATCATTTTCGAAACATTTTTTGGCGTTTTTCAGCATTTATTGAGCTTTTTTTTTTTTAAATAATACCAATTTCTGTTATCGAAAATGCCAAGAATACTCCGAATAGTGTCAAAAATGCTCCTGGACGTGTACAAAAAATTTTTCAACAAAAAATTCATCATAAAAATGTCTAAAATGACAGGAAATTTGAAAAAAAAATAATTTTTTTTCAATGAAAATGAGATTTTTGGCTTTATTTCAAACTTTCCAGACCAATCTGGATAATTTTTTAAAAACATTTTCGACCAATTTTGGCATTTTGACTTTTTTTTATTATTGCAATTTATAATAATAAAACCATACCAATAAGGCGTGCCAATAAACGATTTCCTCTTCCCAATAGTCGCTGTGATCTGCGCGGCGACACCGAAATCCGCAAGTTTAACGTCTCCATTCGAAGCGAGCAGAATGTTGGCTCCTTTGATGTCACGATGAATTTTTCCCATGTTGTGCAGATAGTTGAGCCCTCGCAGAGTTTCACGGCACACGAACGCGATTTGCAGTTCCGAAAGGGGACCGGTTACTGTAAAATTACGTGTTTTGTCTTTTCTGTTTATTTCTTATGCATTTATTGTGTTTTCAATCGACTTGCGACATCACCGTTCTGTCTGCGTCTCTTCAAATATCACTGTGTTCGCGTGGTCGCGCACAAATAAGTGGGCGGAGTTTCGCGTTTACAATAATGTGTTTGAACTCACAATGATAAATGTCCTGAAGACTTCCACCGCCACAATATTCCATCACAATCCATAAGCGGTCCCTGGAATGGAGCATTTTTATTTTAAATTCTTTTTTTTTAATTTATAAAAACCTCCTAATATAGCTTCCAAAGTATGCGATAATATTTGGATGCGAGCACTCTCTGATGACCATAATCTCCTGCTGAATGATGGCGAAATTGTCGCCGGCCTCCAATTTCACCACCTTCACCGCCGCAAGATTTTCATTTCTAAAAAAAAAAAAAAATCAATAACCTCTCAGAAAAACCGTGGGCCAACCTAATATCTCTGGCTTTGTACACCTCGCCGTACGTGCCCGAGCCGACTCGCTGGAGGAGTTCATAGTCGTCGGCCGGGTTCGATCGTTTGATAACATCCGCGCTCATTACCCCTGAATGAGGTTGTTTTAAATAAACTTTTATCAAATTGAACGATCAGAGAGAGAAAGAGGGAAAACGCATGCATAAACAAACATGGAATGACATGAAAGAGGACACTAACATCTATAAATATATACCAACAACCAAAAAAAAAACCCGATCTTTGCGAAATCGACCTCTTTGTTTCTCTAGTCCTCGGCCGTTAGGCCACCCAGTGGACGGAATGCCATAGATAGAAATGTACTTGTTGTCGGTACAAAAAATGTTAATTCGCGCTCTACTGATGACTGGGGACGCGTAATCGATAGTGTCATCGGTAGAGCGTGAATTCCACACGCCAAGTTAAATCGGAGTAATTTTGACATTATTTTCCAATTTTTTTGCAAAGAACAGGAAATGCAAAATTTTCACCATCCTATTCACAAAAACGGAAAAAAAAAACTCAAAAAAAAAATTGCGGGAAAAATCAGAGAATGCTCTGATTGACCTGAAATTTTGGGAAATATTGAAAAAAATTCCCCTGTACACGCTCAAAAAATTTTGGACCAATATATCGATTTTTTTCTGGAAATTTTTAAAATCGATATTTTGGTCCAAAATTTTTTGAGCGTGTACAGGAGAATTTTTTCCAATATTTCCCAAAATTTCAGGTCAATCGGAGCATTCTCCGATTTTTCCCGCAATTTTTTTTTTCGGTTTTGTGAATAGGTCCATTATACTTTGTGAATAACCCCAAAAAACTGATTTTACGACATTTTCATAGTGGTCTATTCATAGAAATCGACGAAAATGCAAAGAATTGTGGGATAGGTCTGAAACTGTGAAAAATGATGCCAAAAATGTCATTTGGCAAAAAAGCTTTGAAAATTTTAGAAAGAACAGGAAATGCGAAATTTTTATCATTTTACAGTTTTTAAAAGTAGGAATATTTTTTGACCTAATTTTTCGCAATTTCGTAATTTTATAACATTTCCACAGGGGTATGAGCCGGGAGTCAGCGAACGCGCCCACACGTACAACTGAAATCCTTGCTAATGATTGTCGAGGCTCAAAATAAATATAAAATCTATAGTTTTATATCAATTTTGGCCTTCATTTATAAGCTTTCGCAATTGTGCGCCCGGGCGCGTTTGCTGACGTCCTATTCATGGCCCTGTGTGGCCGTTAATTGGCCGCAATAAATACTGTTATGCCGTGTATTTCCAGAACCAAAACAGGATTTAAGTGACTCAATTTATCCAGATTGTAAATAATATAACAGTAAACAATTATCAGTTAATTCTGTTCCAAATGCGCCTGTTCGGTGAAATGGCAGCGGCTGAACATTCTGAATAAAAATTGTTTAAACATGGATTGGATTTTGACGTTGAACATTATCTCTGCTGGAACATATTTACGGAACGATTGATATGCAATTTAAGATGTAAAAAAAAAGCAAGAACAGTAAAAAAAAACAAAAGAAAATAAATCCACAGAATACGTAGCAAAAAGACGTCGCGTCGCGTCGCGCCATGTGCGATTAGAGCGAATTTGCAGCGCTTGATATTGAGTAAATATATATATTGTCGAACCGCCAAAACGGTCAAACGCGCTCCACTGGACTCAACGCTATGCGATTTTCATTTTGGTTTCCAAATTATTTTTTCGGTTTTTCTTTGATTTTTGGAGTAAAATCTTCTTTTTTCGTGATTTTTCCTTGTAAAAATAATTTTTCGAGACCAATTTCATGAAGTTTTATCAATATCTTCCGCATATTTCCGAAATTCAGTGAAAAATCAATATTTTTCGATTTCTGTGCACTTTAAAAAATTCATAACTCATTTGTTTGGAAAGATTTTTGTTCAAACTCCATCATGATGATGTTTTTCAATGTTTTCTTACCTTTTAGCCCGAAAATTACTGATTTTATTATAAATTCTACCTTTTTTCCGCCGAAACGGCAAATTTTCACTAAAATCAGTAATTTTGTGGGTTTTTCTCCGCTTTTCCACTCTTTTTCTCTCTTCCAATCGTGTATATTGTTTGTATTTTTAATATTAAAAACTTATTTTTGCAGGAGGAGACCGTACAGCGACATGAGGCCGACAACTTCTGCTGAATAGTTCGGTGAGTTGATTGTCAAATTTATTTTCCAAAAAATCCAGAATTCTTATAAATTTAGTTCAAATCATTAAAATTAATCCTTAAGCCACTTTAACAAAGTTATGCAAACCTGCATTTTTATTCAAATTACACAAAATTTCATAAAGATGCAGATTTTCATTGAGCTAAAACGGCAGAAAAAAGACTTTTTCGACTATTTTGCAACAAAAACGTATTTTTCGAGCTGTCTTTATTTCTCACGAAAAAAAATTCATGCTTTAAATTTTTATTTTCAGACAAACCGCCGTCGGGACCCCGGAAAACCAATTGATTGATCAATTTTTTCTTCGTTTCTTCTGTAATTATGTTTTAGATTCATCTGTTGGATATTTCTGTATTTTTTTAACTTTCCTTAATAAAATTGGACTATCCAACATGAAATTTGCAAATTTCCCTTACAGAAACGCAAAATGGAGCAAATACCCAATTGGAGCAATGGAATTTGAGTTTCCCAGAGATTTTTTCAGGTTTTCTTCTCATGCTTAACACTGAGTGAAATAGTCATTGTACAATTGAAGCTTAAATAAAATTTTATTGATAAAATGGAAAAAAAAAACCAAAATTAAAAAATCAACCGAAAAAGTTACAGAAGCGAAGAAAACATCGAAATCTATTGGTTTTCTGGGGTCCCGACGGCGGTTTGTCTGAAAATAAAAATTTAAAGCATGAATTTTTTTTTGTGAGAAATAAAGACAGCTCGAAAAATACGTTTTTGTTGCAAAATAGTCAAAAAGGTCTTTTTTCTGCCATTTTAGCTCAATGAAAATCTGCATCTTTGTGAAATTTTGTGTAATTTGCATAAAAATGCAGGTTTGCATAACTTTGTTAAAGTGGCTTAAGGATTAATTTTAATGATTTGAACTAAATTTATAAGAATTCTGGATTTTTTGGAAAATAAATTTGACAATCAACTCACCGAACTATTCAGCAGAAGTTGTCGGCCTCATGTCGCTGTACGGTCTCCTCCTGCAAAAATAAGTTTTTAATATTAAAAATACAAACAATATACACGATTGGAAGAGAGAAAAAGAGTGGAAAAGCGGAGAAAAACCCACAAAATTACTGATTTTAGTGAAAATTTGCCGTTTCGGCGGAAAAAGGGTAGAATTTATAATAAAATCAGTAATTTTCGGGCTAAAAGGTAAGAAGACATTGAAAAACATCATCATGATGGAGTTTGAACAAAAATCTTTCCAAACAAATGAGTTATGAATTTTTTAAAGTGCACAGAAATCGAAAAATATTGATTTTTCACTGAATTTCGGAAATATGCGGAAGATTTTGACAAAACTTCATGAATATGGTCTCGAAAAATTATTTTTACAAGGAAAAATCACGAAAAAAGAAGATTTTATGCAAAAAATCAAGGAAAAACCGAAAAAATAATTTGGAAACCAAAATGAAAATCGCATAGCGTTGAGTCCAGTGGAGCGCGTTTGACCGTTTTGGCGGTTCGACAATAAATATAAATATCTTTCTTATATATAAAAACCCAGATCGGGATGTCTGTGCGCGTCCGCACTTGCCTTTTTGCAAGAAAATGCAGTGGACAAAACCCGAACCAGTGACCTTAGGATTTGTATTCAAGCGCACTACCGACTGAGCCATAGAGGACAGAAATCATCGCAAACCGAGTGCGTATAAATGAATGAGGAAGAGTGGAACGTAAAAAAATAGAATGTGGCGACGAAGTCGCCAATAGGCTGCGTCAGCAGCCGCGCAGGACTGCGCAGCAGGCTTGTAGTATATAAATATAAATATAGTAAAATATACCGTAAAACCTGTAATTGAAGTACACCTGTATTAGAAGTACACCTCTAATAGAAGTACACTCCCAAGAGGCCTTTGAAAAATAGAAGTACACCCTCTAATTGAAGTACACCCTCTAATAGAGGTACATCATCGGGTGAATTATTTAGAAAAAATTTTTTATTCCATTGAAGCTTTTGTTTTCCGTTTTTCATTGGTTTAAAGAATTTTTTAATTGAAAATCATTTGAATGCCCGCGACACAAGTGGTCAAACGGTGCTACCTCGGAATAGAACTGAAGCGAAATAGAACTGCAGCAATAAGAACTCGCTTCGCAATAGAATCGTTCGGAATAGAACTTTTCGGTAAAGAACTGTAGCAAAATAGAACTGTTTTGGAATAAAACTGTAGCATTTTGGAACTAAATTAGCAATGGAGCGCAATTGCATTGCTTGGCCGTCAAGGCGGGCCGACAAAAAATTATAAAAGTTTATTAAAAAAAAAAAACAACAAAACAAACAATTTTTGATGAATAGCTCAAATATAAATCTGTTGAAAAAGCACGCACATGAGAAATTCCAATATTTGAATGAGCGAGCAATGCAATCTCGCTCCATTGCTAATTTAGTTCCAAAACGCTTCAGTTCTATTGCGAAGCGAGTTCTATTTCGCTGCATTTCTATTTCGCTTCAGTTCTATTCCGAGGTAGCATCGTCCAAACACGTTCATGGAGGAATACACTTGCAATATTTTGATTGACGAGCGCAGATTTCAAATTTTCGAGACCCTGTACAAAACTCGTGCCGCACGTTTGAAATGGGCGGGGTTTCTTCCTCGGTTTTGGAAATGTTTTTCCAGCTTTTGTCTTCCCCCGTTTCGCGTTTTCCCCGGTTTTGTCTGGGTCTCGAATCGTTTTTTTTTTGCTATTTTTCTTTTGAAAGAACTTTGAAAAATAGAAGTACACCCTCTAATTGAAGTACACCTGTATTAGAAGTACACCCATTTAGGGGGTTTGAAAAATAGAAGTACATGTACTTCAATTACAGGTTTTACGGTAATAGTGGTTCACATTTATTTAGAACTTTTACAACTAGAAGCAAAGAACGAAGACTCAGATCAAGATACGAAACGTAGTCTTCGTCGCCTTTTTTCTCACGCCGACCTCCGCCGTGTTTTTCTTTCGTCCAAAATGTATACAAAATGATGAAGACGAGAAAAGGAAAAAAGAAAGACGGAGAGCACCGCGAGTGTCGTTGCTGTTCTTGTGGGCGAAGAAGGCGAGAGGACGGCGCGTCCCTATTTTTGGACAGACTGACTCTGCCGCTTTAAATATGAACACTTCGAGATGGACGGAGCCGTCGAAACTATAAAGTGGACATTCAGTCGCCCGTGACAATGAATGGATATCTGATTCACAATCTTCGCGAGCTCGTAGGCACAATACCGTTTCAAATTGGTTTACATTTATTTACAATTCTCATTGTTTTTTCCCTATCTTCCCATAATATCGAACGTTTCCCACTCTCTATACGTCGATGCCGTTCGCGAATGAAAGATAACAAAAAAAATATATATTTTTCTTTTTTATCGTCTCCCACAGTGCCAAAATAAAAAAATCTACGAAAAACAATAGAGTAAACGTTTTTGATTAGTTCAAACGAGGGCGGAAAAAGAGCACAAAGGAGCAGAGAAAGCTCGTTGTCAGCGGGTCGCGACATCTGGGAAGAGTGCGTATGTCAGTGATCTAATGCCGCGTCCAAAGTCAAAAAAATTCCTGAAATCACGTTTTTTCTGCAGTCCAAAGTTGCAAAAAAAATCACAGAAATAACAGGTGTTTACCACTGAATTTTTCGGCGTGAAAGTTGTAAATAAAAAAACACGCGAAAATTCAGTGGTAAACACCTGTTATTTCTGTGATTTTTTTTGCAACTTTGGACTGCAGAAAAAACGTGATTTCAGGAATTTTTTTGACTTTGGACGCGGCATAACGAAAGTGCTTTTAGTGAAAACTTTTGACGAAATTGCAATTTGTCCGACCTTCATGCCAACGCGGAAATGGTGCAGAAAATGCTCCGATTGGAATGAAACTTTGGAAAATAGTGCCGAAAATGCTACAGGGCATGTTTAAACAATTTTGGACAGAACTGAAATTCCCAATTTTTTGAAATTCGGCATAACGGTGCTGTCCAAAATTGTGTAAGCATGCCCTGCAGCATTTTTGATACTATTTTTCAAAGTTTCATTTCAATCGGAACATTTTCTACACCATTTCCGCGTTGACATAAATAACCCAGCAATAGTTATTTTTTGACCAATAGTCGGAAAAATCGGCATTTCGTGAAAATGTTTCACTAAAAGCACTTTCGAAAGATCCGTGACATACATACGCTTTCCAAATGTTGCGACCCGATGAAAACAAAGACTTCGCGCCAATCGTAACCCGTTATAAGATCGTGGCGAGACCCGCCTCGATGTTCCGCAGTCTTTCGCTACGAGACCTGCGTAATATCGGAGCTTCGTAACTCAACTTGAACAACTAACGATCGCTCTATAGTCCAACAAAGACAAAAACGAAATGATGTGATGGCCATGCAAAAACTATTTACGAGGGAAGTATTTATTTGCATAATGCAAAACTGTTAGTTCTCTGTTTGGTGTCGACAAACTATTTATTTACAACAAGTGGAGTGGCGAGACAGCGACGGAAACCAAACCAAAAATCTGTGTGACAGACGAAATGTCAGGAAAGCGACGCGGAATTGACCAGTCAAACGAATAAGCGCCGTCAGCTGACGTGCGGAAGAACGCGTGTCCGTTTTCAAAATATGTATTTTGAGAAAATGAAAAAAAAAGTAGGAAAAGGCGAAAAGGCTGTGCCAGGTGAACGCGGGACGAAAGGAAAACAATTGCGGATGGGACGATAGGGTGCAATTTCTCACGAAAACTGGATGGCGAAGGAAATAATAAATAATGTATTGTCGGCCCGCCAAAATGATGAAACGCGCTCCGCTGAACTCAATACTACGTGGATTTTATTTTGGTTTCCAAATTATTTCATTTCACGTGTAAATTCAACGTGAAATAAAATAATTTGGAAACCAAAATGAAATCCACGTAGTATTGAGTTCAGCGGAGCGCGTTTGACCGACGTGGCGGGCCGATAATACTTCCTTCTATTTTCGTCACCTTTCTTTCTTTATTTCTTTCCCTAATGTAAGATCATTTCATCTACGATTGAGTCGGATCGTGTGACCAATTTTTCGTCTAATTTCGACAATTTTTCGACGCGACACGGTGTGCCAAAATCCGAAAATAGTAACGTGGGCCGCTTGGCCCACGCTATGCGCCGCGCGACTCTACTCAACACCGCTCGGTTACACTCACAAAACGTTTATTAAGGGCACAAGCCCAAGCTAAAACAAAGGGGACATTACAATATAAAGGGGAGAACCTACGGGACTAACAACAGGGGCAAAGGGACGAGCAAAGGGCCAACTGGCATAAACAAGAGCGACCTCCCGAATGAGGGTTTTGGGCCCTTTTATAGCCTTTTTGTGAGCGCTTTCGCGCGCAACGAAAAGGCGGGAAAGATTTAAATCCGAGAACGAGAGCGAGAGAGTCCAGGTGGTGTGCGACCAGAGGCGAGACGTGTGCGTTGATCAGCGAGACGCAGGAGGTGCGAGACCGGCGGCGAGATGTACGAGGAGGCCAGAGAGACGCAGGATGATCGAGGGTTATCGACAGGTAGGAGAGGCAAGGTGGACTGATGACGTGTGTCCTGGGGAGAATGTAAGCCTGGGCTAGCCCGGACATTACACCTCCCCCCTTTTATTCCGGATCGACCCTGATCCTTGACGTTGATCGAAATGAAGGTCCGGGCGGCCTAGGCCTAGCGTATGGTCCTTCTGCGATGGAGTGGCGGTCTCGATGGTGTCTCGGATAGCAAAATTGGTGGCTCTCTCAACTGCGACTGATGATCTCGGCTGGATGGTGTGCTGCCTGCTTGCTCGTTGCTGTCTTTGTACAATTGAAGGGGGAGTCTGGAAAACAAAACTATACGGGGTTAAAAGTGTGGGGGAAATACTAGAGTGGGGAATTGAACCTAACGTTATAAAAATAATTGTGAGTGATTTTTTTCTTTTTTTTTTAAATTACCAAAATAAACTTAGTCTGGACTGCCGTGATGGTTTGTGTGTCCGGAACTTTCTCGCGGCGTGTCGGAGAAGTCTGTGTAGAAGTCAATCCCGGTATCTCACTGGCTTCCTTCGTGTTTTGCGGAGCACGTATGGAGTGTCGTCGTGGTTCACTGCTGTCCCAGTGACGAGTGGAGGCGGAAGAGGCTGTCGAGACGCGCTGGATGGCATTGCACGTGTGTACGGTCCATTTTGACTTGGGCTGGCGACGATGTTACCCGATGTGAGCATTGCAGTGTTGCTTGTAGCGTGATCGGTGGAAGCTGTGCTGGCGTCTGGTCGACTTGCTGAGGAGGTGATCTGGTTGGCGTAGAAGTATCCAGAAACTTTTTGATCAGACCGAGGTTCCCTTTCCTTGGAGGTTGGACGGCGACGAACCAAAGGGGTGACGTTGGAGCAGTCAAGTCTTGCATGCGAATGATGTTTCTTTCTGACGTTGTTCGCTTTCTTGACGAGCGCAAAGTTTCTTACGTCGTGGACCGCATAGCCTGAATTTCAGCTAACAAACACTTCCTCACCTCAGAGATCTTGCCGGTGTCTGATTCCATCTGCTGCAGAACTATGCCGGCGGAGATGACACGACATTCGGCTAGTAGCAATGACTTCCTTGTGTCGTCGTTCGAGAAGTCCAACGTCCAGTACGGATTGTTCGCGGGATTCGGGAAAAGGTTGCCGTCCTCGCTCGGGCTGAATGCACTGGATTGATGTTGTGTGTCGGTGAAACTGGCTGGCTAGCGGATAAGAACTGTTGCTCTGTGAAACTTTCCAGACGATGGTGTGTCTCCTGTGTTGGCGAAGTTCTGCAGGACGTCGATGGTGACCGGAACATTGGAGATGACCTAGTGGCAGACGTCCCTGGAGTACGAGACAATGTGCGTCGGAATGGTTTGTTTGACAAGGGTGCCTTCAAGGACTGCCCAAAAATTTGTGATTCTCGGGTATATGAGCTCCTTCCTGGGATCTGACAAAACTTTCGTATATGGTGTTTGGACATATTCCGATTTGCGAGGCGGCCAGGAGATTTTCTGCAAATAATTTTGCGATGTCGTGTGAGCTACCTGCTGTGCTTTTCAATGTAAATCGCGGAGAGACGTGGACGAATCGTAGGACCGGTCGGTTGTTGGCTGTGGTTGCTTGGTGAACAGTTGCAAAACGGCTGAGAATCCGCGGTGCGTGTTGCACGAAGCTTTCGAACTGTGTGACTGGTAATGTTACCCCTTGTTCTGGGTCGGCTTCTGCTGGAGCGAACTGTGGTTTCTTTGGATCTTCAATTGGTGTGTCCCTTTCCGAGGATCTCGCTCTGAAACTTTGAATGTGAGCAAGAACGATAGATGTTACCAGTGGTTTAGTGACGTCCTTTGGTGGATTTTCTTCTTCGCAACGAGCATTATCGAAGTGGTGGCGTTTACGCTTGATTGGGAACTGCTTCACGGATGACAGATGACACGGCAAATTGGAGCTCCGATGTGTGGGACGTCTCTGTTGCTTCTTGTTGTGGCGGCGGCAGCGATGGAACGTGTTTTTCTTGGTCGAATACGCTGATCTCGATTTGGTAATTGTCTTCCCAATCACTGTTTGGACATCGATCAATTACTATGGAGTCGGATGTAGACGTCACAGAGCTGAAAGAACTTGCGGGCGGATGTCCGCTTGCTTTAACCGGGGTTGAGAGGTCGGGATAGATTCGGTATCGATTGATGCAAATCTGGCGGTTGCCACAGCCGGTGCCGCGAGCAATGAGACTGGCGTGTCGCAGAGAGGTTGTTTAGGCCCGTCCGCGGCGAGCACCAGCTCATCCTCGTGTGCGACGTCGGTGTGGCGGCCAGAAGAAAACGGTACCTGATCGTCGTCGATGGAATAGTGACGGATGTTTTCGAACATGATCTTCTCGCGTTCGTCGCTGGGCGCATCCGGGAAATGCCGTTGGGAACGCTCCTGATGTAAACTGCATTTTTCGGTGTACTGGCAGCACGCTTCGATGATGTTGAGTCGGTGCTACGACTGGTCTTCGTACTGCAAGCGTAGCGTATCATTGGTGTCTTCCGAGGATGCTTCGGAGTTGCGTTCGCATACGTCTTTGGTGGTGTCGCGGGTGAAATCTGCGAGAACAATTAGTAAATAATTCCTCACTTTTATGTCTCATTGGTGAGCCTGATGCGGTGGCTTGAAGTGACGTGGTCCTCGAAGTTGCGCACAAAAACGTGGAAAATTTCCTTGTTGGTTCCGGAAAAATTTGAATCGTGGCGGCAGACTTCATTGTGATGACGTTGATTTGTTCTGCTGACTGACTGATGTGACTCGGCTGATTCCAGGCGTCGAGCTGCGGGAACAGGAATTGTCTCTCTTCCTTGCAGCGGCTGCTGCTTGCTGCTGGCTGAATGATGGCACATCCTGATGTATGTTGTGCGTCGCGCTCGGGTGTTGCATTGAACTGGCTCGTGACAATTTTATCTTCCTGGGGATTGGCGGGTGCCTGTCCGCTGGACTGACGTCTTGCTACGACCAAACAGGCTGGAGTTCCACCGGATTGGATTCCAAATCGTCCTTCTTTCTTCTGTGCTGATCTCACGGTTGTGTCATGTTTCGTCGCGAAACGGAGCTGTTGCTATACATTTATCTGCAATGAATCGATTAACTGCTCTCCCGAAAGAGCGCGGATTGCCTCGCGGCTAGTTGCTGATGGTATTTTTGCAGAACTGGGTAGGTTTGGAAACGTCTTGACCCTTTGTGGGATGTGTCCCTGGGAGAGTTTTTACCTCTGCCTGGGGCAACACGTCCACAAAGGCCATAGTTCCCTGAACCGAAAAAAAATTAGAAAATTTGACCCCAAGGTCTAAAAAATTGGAAAGAATGCCCAAAGGCCGAGATAATTTTTAAAAAAATTGACCCCAAGGTCCCAAAAAAATTTTGAAAAATAGACCACGAGGTCGTAAAGTTTTGAAAATTGACCCCGAGGCTGCTAAGATGTGGAAGATAGACCCCGAGGTCGAGAAATTTTGGAAGACAGGCCCCAAGGCCGGTTTGGAAAAAATTGACCCAAAGGCCTGGCGCTTCGCGGGGTGCGTCTCAGAGGGAGCTGCAAACTCCGCCTGTGGCGACACCACCTCGAAGGCCGAAAAATTTGAAAAAATGGCCCCAAGGCCGGGAAAATTTTGAAAAGGTGGCCCAGGAGCCTAAATATTGACCCAGAGGCCGAAAAATTGAAATATATGCCCCAAGGCGCAAGTAAATAAAAGAAATGACCCAGAGGCCGAGAAAATGACCCAGAGGTCGGAAAACGAGAAAAAAAATGGCCCAAAGGCAGAGAAAAAAGAACTTAACCTAAAACCCGCTGAAGGCGCGACCTTCGCGGGGACTTACCGATAAGGTCGCTACTCCTAATACCTAGCCAATTAGCCAAACCGGCTGCGAAAAATTTCCGGCCCGGGTGTGCGCACACCGCGGGACGGGCGCTACGGCGGCCTCCTAAATCCTATTAAAACCTTATAGCTGCCCTAAAAGAAGAGAAAAAAAAATACAAAAAAATTGCCCGAGAAAAAGAGAAAAAAAAATAATAACAAAACGGAAAAAAAAGGAAACCTGGGTGGGAGGGTGGGTAAAGCGCTGGCGGGGGATCTTTTGAGAAGGCGGCGGGATTGGCCTAATGCCGCGCGCCGACTCACACTCGCTGCTTACCAGTAACGTGGGCCGCTTGGCCCACGCTATGCGCCGCGCGACTCTACTCAACACCGCTCGGTTACACTCACAAAACGTTTATTAAGGGCACAAGCCCAAGCTAAAACAAAGGGGACATTACAATATAAAGGGGAGAACCTACGGGACTAACAACAGGGGCAAAGGGACGAGCAAAGGGCCAACTGGCATAAACAAGAGCGACCTCCCGAATGAGGGTTTTGGGCCCTTTTATAGCCTTTTTGTGAGCGCTTTCGCGCGCAACGAAAAGGCGGGAAAGATTTAAATCCGAGAACGAGAGCGAGAGAGTCCAGGTGGTGTGCGACCAGAGGCGAGACGTGTGCGTTGATCAGCGAGACGCAGGAGGTGCGAGACCGGCGGCGAGATGTACGAGGAGGCCAGAGAGACGCAGGATGATCGAGGGTTATCGACAGGTAGGAGAGGCAAGGTGGACTGATGACGTGTGTCCTGGGGAGAATGTAAGCCTGGGCTAGCCCGGACATTACAAAATGTTTGAACTGTTCGCAATGGAGCGCGCTTGCATTTTCAGTGCTAAAATGAACGGTGATTTTCAACATTTTTCAGGTTTTTCGTAAAATGAAGGAATTTTAACAAATTTTGCAACAAAATATTGCTTCAAAAAAATATTTCGATTATTTTGAGCCAAATATGAGGCAAAAATATTCACAAACAACGTCCCCATAAGCATTTGATCAAAATAACGGGAAACAGAGTCTCTTCAAGGCGATTTGGTGCTTCAATTTGATCGGAAATTCTGCAATTCAATGATATTATTGTTCAGCTCTCGGCTAAACCCGAATTTCCTTTAATTTTCGCCTGGTATTTGTAATATTGAATGTTCCGTTCTAATTTAAGTTGCATGTTTGGCACTTTTGCATCAATCAGAACCAATGACCCGTTTAAATGATCATAGGGTATATGACTGAATCGGAACAAACGGAAAACACAAAAAAAACATTAAAAAAATTTAGTACGAATTTCGCGAAAAATTGCTTTTTCTGATGATTTCAAGCCGAGTGCAGCGTCGAAACAGTTAAATTATTTTTTTCAGGTAGTTTTGAGCATTCCATGAACCGAATATATGAATTTTCCAATCAAATGGGAGCAGCAAATCGGCTTGAACACACTCGATTCCACGCAATTTTTGTTCAAACGATTATAGGGACGTTGTCCGTGATTATTTTTACCTCATCTTTTGATGAAAATGATCCCAATCTACTTTTGAAGCAATCGGATGTTGTAAAATTTGATGAAATTCCTCCATTTAAAAAAAAATCTGAAAAATATTGAAAATCCCGTTGAAAAAGTGCAGACTTTAATGACGAGCTTCCCTGTCGACGAATTTTTACGTTTTTTAGCTTATTTTACAGATAAAAATTTTCTTAACAATAAATATGTTGCAAAATATTGAAAAAATCAATAAAAATGACATATTCTGAAGTTGAAAATCAGCGGCCATTTTAGCACTGAAAATGCAAGCGCGCTCCATTGCGAACAGTTCAAACATTTTCGGATTTTGGCACACCGTGCGCGAATAAATCAAAAACAACAACAAAAAAAAAACAAAAATGAAATTGCTGAAAGAAAACAAAAACAACGATTTCGGAATACGGTACAACACTTTAAAGGCGCATTGCAAATATTGGCATTTTTTGCGCGATACTTGCGAAAAAGCACGCCGCAGTTTGCAGTAAGCCACGCCCCTTTTTGAATGAAATTTTTTTTTTTTTGAATTTTTTGTCCTAAAATTATAAATTATAATTTTTTCATTTTTTACAGAATTTAAATAAATAAATCAGATTTTTTCTTTTTGGTTAAATTTTGCCGCACAATCTATCGCCGAAGGTCGCTCTGTCGTGAATCGTGAATCCACTCACATCCAGACAATTAATTTATTGTATTTTTAGAAATTCTACGGGTATCAAACGACCGATTCTTACAAATCTCACGAGGAAATTTACGAATCTCATCCAGCCACGATACTTATTCAAATCGGTCGGTTTTCATTGATAAAGCATGAAAAAAATCTGTTATTTCAACAAAACTGTTTCTAATCGATTCCTATGCGAAACAATATTTAAAAAAATGCTGTAGCAGTTGCAGTAGAGCGAAGTTGATGATGTATTTTCCGAATATATAGAAAATCAAAATATTAACGAGATAATTCAGAAGCCATGATGAAACTTTCTTGCTAATTTTATAATTTTATAGCGCTAAAAAAGAAGGTAATCGTAATGAAAAACAACTTTTTGTTATTATTTTTGCGACTAAATAACAATTGTTAAACGTATGCAGTATTAAATTTCAAACGAAAATTGTCACAAAACGAGCAATAGATATGTTCAGCATTTAAAAAAAAACGTTGATGAAATAGTGAGAAAACTTCCGTACTTGTGAATGAATGAACAAATAAATAAAATCTTGTGTTTTTAGCTATCCATGCACGCTAGTGATTCACTTGTTGATAAATATGAAAAGTGATGAAAATGATAAAGAAAAACGTGTAAAACACACATGAGAAGTGACGCGAATAGGTTTTCCCGAGACGATAAAACCTGCGATTAAATGGGGTCGTCGAATTCAGGGAAAAAGTTGGAAGAACACAATGGGAAAAGTTATCCGGAAAGTATTCCGCCTTGGTATTGTGTTAGTCATTGGCGGGTTGGTTTGGTGTGTGTATGTGTGCACTACTACAGTCTGCGTCTCCTCGTTCCGCGTGCTCTTACGCACTCTCTTTGAATGTTGGACGAGACCAGGAATAGTGCGGAGGAAGGCGGAGGGCGCAGAGAGAAGCGTATGTTTGGCAATTTGGGGTAGCCGACCGGACGGACTGACGAGGGAATCGCCGCGACCAGTTGGAACATAACAGCTGATTGCTTTTGTTATCCATCAGTCATATCGGTTTTTGCAAGGGTATAGGTATTTTTGGGGCGCAGAAATCTATTTTTTTTGCCAACTCTTCCACAAGTAAAATCAGCATGATCGGACACAGCTGAAACGAGTGCGACCGTAATGCATTCGAAACATTTTAAGGATAAAATGAGAAAACGCATCAAAATTTTTTAGTGGATTACAGTCAGATTTATTTTGCCTGTTTTCGATCGTGCTGAATTTTTCGTTTGTATTTTTTTGCAAAAGTTTTGTGGGCGCGGGAATAACGTCGCGGCCCGACGCGTTACAAAAAACTGATTCGCGTCAGCTATTTCATGACTAATTCAGGTCAAATTGTTAATATATATTTCATACGTTCACATTTTATTGGTCGTTTTCTATAATTTCGCGGTTTTTTAAATTTTCTTATTTTCGAACTGCCAAAATGGTCAAACGCGCTCCGCTGAACTCAACGCTATGCTATTTTCATTTTGGTTTCCAAATCATTTCATTTCACGTTGAATTTACACCTGAAATGAAATAATTTGGGAACCAAAATGAAAATCGCATAGCGTTGAGTTCGGCGGAGCGCGTTTGATCATTTTTGCGGGCCGACAATATACTTTTCAATTTCTAATTGCCAAATATTTTCAGAATTTTCGATTTTTTTGGATGGTTTCGATAAAAACCCCTCGTTCGCGTGAAAAATCGGATTTACAATTGGTGACCTTCAAAACAAGACGTTGCAAGAGAGACGATATTTGTAGTTTATCAAATAGACGCATAATTACAGATTAGTTATTGATAGTCACAGTTTGAAGACAATTTTCACTGGATCCAAGAGGAATGCGATGGGGGCTCATCGTATGAATCTTAATCGTGTTGGGACTCTGGAAAAGGTACAGAAAATTCGAATAATTGTGGTGCAAAGGAATAACACTGTTACGTTATAGAACTGCTGCGTAGGCCCTGGGGCGTTTCGAAACCTGTTGTTTCGACCCTGGACTTTCGTACATTTTTGCGTCGCGGTGTTCGCACTAATTGGTTTAAGTTCCTAAAGAGATAAAAGTATTGATAACAAACAATATTGTCCATTCGCGAAAAAATCAAGTGCGATCCACGAAACTTACAATTAGTGGATTTCATTTTCATCGCCAAATTATTTCAATTCACGTGTAAATTCAACGTGAAATGAAATAATTTGGCGACGAAAAGGAAATCCACGAAGTACTAAGTTTCGTAGATCGCACTTGCTTTTTTCGCGAATGGACAATAAAGAAAAATTAAATACACGTGTTTTGGTGTCAATAGTGTGAAAACTGTGACGTTAAAATTTCAAAAAGTTCCAGATCCCCGTATCAGTTCTATCAGTTGCACCACCGACAATACCTCAAATACTCGCTTAGAGATCCAATTTGGCAAGAACAATTGGGCGAAAATTGTTCGAAACTTTGCCGATAATGTGCTATAAATAATGAAACTGGTTGTGGAGTTTAAGAAGGCCAGGACTGTCATGAAGATTGACAGGTGTTGATAGTAACTGGAAGAAAAAATAGGTAAAAACACAAAGAGACAATCACGTTCTATCTCACAATCCTCGGCCATCCATCACAATATTTTGGAACAAATCAATCGAAAAATTCGATTATTTTTGGAAGAAGCTTTACGAATAAAATTCTTACTTAATATAATCGATGATGAACAGTGAACCAACAATATTAAACAGCCCTTGGGGCGATTCGGTCACCAGAAAAACAACAAGAACAAACTGAATGAATCGAGACGAGCGGTCGATTTGTGAGCTGAAAGAATGATAAAAGGAGCAAGTTAAGAATAGTTTCAAGTCTCACGTTTTATCCATTTTATTGCTCGAGGTTCTTGATGCCATGCTCTTTCTTCCGTCATCAATGCGGGCGAGAAGAAACATTGATAACGATAACATTACCAAACAGGGAAAAGCCTGAATTAGAAGCATGGGTGTTGGTTTCGCGCTCTACCGAACAAGCGGCGCGTATCTTCTACATAACACCTCGCGTCATCGCACGGAGTGTTCGGGCCAGGCTTTTTCGGAAATGACAACTTCTCTTCCGATTTTGTAATTTTCTCTTCCGATGTTCCGACGGAATTCCGAATTTTTCATTTTTATTTCCGAATTTCCGTCGGAATTCCGAAATGGAAAATTCTCGTTCCGATTTCCGATCGGAAAATCGGAAATGAACCTGAATAGGTCCATAGAATCTTAAGTTAACCACAATAAAGTTTAAAAAATTGAGGAAAGATACGTAGACTCGTGTTTTAAATAGGAAATTTGTGTCTCGGACATGGTCGAATTTTTCCAAAAAAAAAAAAGATTTTTTGTACCAAATTTCGACAGAAAAACAAATTTTTTCCGACATCGGAAAACATTATTTTCATAATATACCAACTTTGAAAGAAGTGCCAATCATTATTAGTGAAGCTTTGAGAAACAAACAGTGGTTTTTGTAAGACAGGTCAGAAATATTGAGATGAACACCATCTTCATCTCTGCAATTCACTTTCTTTTTTTTCAAATAAATGTTCTCTAAACTCACTCATCTACCTGATTCATTAACAAAACGACTGTTGACAAAATGAACACCGGTACAACCAGGACGAAAGCCATGCGGAACGCGTATTTCGGTGATTTCCATTGATTTCTGAACGAGGAAGCGGAAAAACAGATTGCGTATTTTTTTTTCTGATTCTGGTATTTCTCTCGTCTCACAAGCGAAGTGTTTGATACCTCCTAATCTAGAATTTCTTAAAATTTTTTACCGAATAGTGTACAAGAACCAATACTGCAGAAATCATTGGTTGGTTGGTTCATTGGTTCGGTTGAACGGTTCAAGTGGGGAGGTTAAGGGGTGTAATTCCTGCTCTTGCCGTCGGCTAGTTGCCATTATCGCCCGCTATTAGCCTTTTCGGCGGCTATTAGCCAATTTTCAGTGGCTATTAGCCATCTAGATGCCCATTGTCGCCATATCGCGCCAAACATTTCCTGAGTATGCTGTAATTTGGTGAAATGTGGGTTCGATAGCGCAGCAGGTAGTGGTGACCGCCGCCGTCCATTAAGTCACAGATTCGAGTCCGCCCTCACCCCCGGGTTCACACAGCCCATAATTGGGTAGTAGCGAAATCTACGAAGATTGCGCGGTCATTTCCCTAGCCAGGAATTGACTTGAACCAGAAGGTTGTTGCCGGCTGTCGCCGTCAAAAACCTTCTGGGTGGGCTTGGGGATGCGCGAGTCTCCCTGAATTTAAAAAAAGTTTTACAGGAAAATTAGCAAACCACCAAAATTGAATTTATTAAAATCTAAATGTTATTTTGTTCCAATCTACCCATTTTTTTAAACAATTCATTGCGTTAGAATTGTGTTACGAACCTATTCCATGCAAGAAAAAACAGTTTTTGGTAGTTGTTTCCTGATTCATTGCACAAAACCATCAAATAACCACCGTACTCTAAATTTTCAAAGAAAAAAACCGCGCGGAGTACACCAAGTGGCGGGAAGTTCAGACTTCTTTCTCATTTCCACCATGTTTCCCTGACTCTCTCGCAAATTTTCCTAAAAAATTTTTTCCAAAACCGTAGAAAAACAAAACGTAAACTGACAAAACTTTCTCGGTTTTGAATTCCCCAATTTAGTGCTTTCCCTCGGTTTTCAGAAGAGTTTCTCCTAGTATTATTCAACAGTCTAATTTTTTAAAGTCCGTTTCGTTTCTCAATAGGCAGAGGAATCGCTCGTTCTACAAATTCCATTATGTTTTTTTTTGAGTAGCTTTATACTCTGTTTTTGATAAAAAAATTTTATTCCGCATCAATTCAACACACCCCTGTTATATGATAGAAAAGGATGGCTTTCATTTGAAAATTCAAGATTTCCATGTCTCCCAAAAAGTTGGAGCTCTGAAAGATAAGAAAAAACACGAAATTTCTAACAAAAAACTATAAAGATAAGTAAGGTATTGATCCCCGGCTTACAAAACAAATCAAGAATCACAGCCAAAGCGCGTATCCACTTGACCACAGGCGCTCTCCAATCAATCGCCCTGGTGGAGTACATCCGGACGCGACTGGTAGACTTTAAAAAAAGAAGAAGATTGATACGCCACACGTGTGAACTCGCGAGAAGTGGGAACCGAGAAAATTTTAAGTGCATACAGTATGCTACCATTCAAACTTGTTCGATTCTGAAAAAAACTTCGGCCGCCTTATGCCCCTTGTGTTTCAAAATGCTTAGCCAAGTTTGGTGCAAATCGGTCCGCTAGAAGTAGGAAAAAAAGTTGGTGACATGAAATCTCACACACATACTGACAAACTTCAGTGCTTAATAATAGTAAAGATAATGTCTGGCTCTGAACGGTGCACCAACAGTCGTCCGCGTACGCAGAAAATCGTGATCCGCATTACCCTCGGTACTTGAAGAACGGATCGACTTTGTAATCAATCTTTGTTGTTGTAATCTAGATTAGGAGGTATCAAACACTTCCACTCGTAAATTCATTAAAATATTTTCACGAGAAAATAAGACAACTCGTTAAAATGTTTTGAATGGATTACGGTCACACTCATTTCAGCTGTGCCCGGTCGTGTTGAATTTACTCGTCGCAGAGTTTTCCGTTTCTAGGTCACAACAAACACCAACTGAGACAAGAGTAACATTTTTTGCACGTTAATTTTGAACTCAGTTTCGGGCAGTTCTATTCCGCATTTGCTTCTAGAATTGCGGGTTCGCGCGCAAAAAATGTTTTTTGGTGTATTTAGCAACTGGATATAAAACACAATACCGATTTTTGTTCGACAAATTCAACGACATGATCCTACAAAACGCCATTCCGGCCGCCAAATAGTTGGAAGAAGCGTGAAACGCAAGTTTCAAATAGTCGCATAGCATTTTCGTGTACGCACTCAACGAAGTAGAGTAATCACTGAAAGTTTCGTTTTAAAAACCAAAAAAAAAACCACTTTTTCTTTATAATTGACCATGAATAGCTTTTCAGCATCATATGACCCAACGCAGCCACAGAGCCACCAAAATCGCAAAACGCGATCAGCATCATTGTCACATTCACTCCAACTCTTCGCATCTCCTTTTGCCATAAAACTATGACGATGAGAATGTTGGTGAAGAAGGCGAAGAGCAAGATGAAGAGGAGCACGCCGTGGTTGAATGGGCGGTATGCTCTGAAATTTCATTTCTTTTCAAGTTTTCCCTAAAGTGCAAAATCTCACTCAACAATTGCCATAAGGATCACTGGTACAGCATGGCTATCGGCTCCATCAGTGCCTAGCTTCGGATATGGCTCCGTGAATTGTGTGCAGTTGGTTTCGCGGCTCATCGAATCCGGGTAGTTTGATTTATGAGCCTAAGAGTTCTGTCAACGCCTGATTATTCGATTAACTTTATGATTTTGTGTTTGTGTGAGTGAGAAAGGGGAATTGGTGCTTGAAATGGGATTATTCGGAGACTAAATACTATTTTTTATGGTAGGTGGAACGTAGTAACTCTCAAAGGGTTAGTGCTAGTACTAGCTACTGTACCGGACAAAAAGATATCATACAGTGCCGTGCAAAAGTATACGAACCGGGGTGATTTTGACTGTAACTCAACTTCGGATGATCCGATCGACCCCAAACTTTCAGGGATTGAGAAAAACGCTTAAAAATGAGTTTGAATAAAATATTACGGTAAGCAGCAACAATTGCAGACTTATTTTCGAATTTTTCGGAAATCGATAAAATCCGATTTTTTTGCTTTTTTCATTTTTTCAATTATTATCGTGTTTTCATGCATAAATGTTGTTATTTAGAATGGGTAGACTTTGTGGCTATCGTAATTCGTTAATTCTCAGCGGATGGCTATCATCTGTGGTCGTCAGATGGGTCTGGACATGCCCACCCTCGCGAAGCAGTTCAAGACTTCAAAATCGGTTATCTGGGCGACCTCGAACACTCCAAACCTATCTAAAGCTACTGGAAGACCTTTAAAAATATCATCAAGAGACGACAGAATCATTGTCAGGATGAACAAGAAAAATCCCCGGCTGACAAGCACGGATATCAACTCAGAGCTTAAAGACCATTATGGAGTTCAGGTTATTTTTTTGAAGATTTCTCAGAAAATTTCAGTTGACATGGCTTCCAGGTGTCCAAGGACACTGTCAAAAGAAGTCTGCGCCACGCTTTACTCTTCAGAAGGCGCCCAGTGAACAAGCCAATGATTCCGGAGAAGAACCGTTCAGCTCGACTGAAGTAGGCAAAGGATCATCGGCACTGGAGTGGAATAAGGTACTATGGAGCGACGAGTCGAAGTATTTGATGATTGATACGGATGGAGTCACTCTTGTACGACGTCCAGGTGACAAAAGGAACGATCCCAAGTACCAGGTTCCGACCATTAAGCACGGTGGTGGCAACGTCATGATGTAGGGTTGCTTCCACGCAAATCGCGTAGGCTCACTCATCCGAATCACCGGAACCATGGAGAGCTAAATGTACAAGGACATCTTGAAGAAGGAAATGATACCATCTGGAAGATCTCAGATGGGTACTGGGTGGTTGTTCCAACAGGACAACGATCCGAAACACTCTTCCCATTTTTTCAAGGACTGGATCGCACAGCATCGAGTGAACGTTATGACCTGGCCAAGCCAATCTCCCGACCTGAATCCCTTCGAACATCTCTAGGAGGTTCTTGGTAAACGTTTAAAAGACAAAACAGCCAAAAAATTGTACCGAGAAGTTCGAGCAACTCAAGGAAGAATGGACCAAGATCCGACTTCAGACCCTGACGAATTTGATCGAGTCCATGCAAAAAGATGTGAGGCCTTTATCAAAGCCAAAGGCATGGCGACTAAGTATTAAGTTAATTGAATAATTTTGAAACATTTCCCCCGGTTTTTAACTTGTCATTTTGTTTTTTCTCGCCCTGAATATCAAAAATCAAAATATCCATTTTTTCGATGTTTTTAATTTTTTTTTCAAAAACATTTTTTCTATTGAGTAAATTTGCTGTGTTGTTATTCAAACTCATTTTTAAGCGTTTTTCTCAACCCCTGCAAGTTTGGGGTCGATCGGATCATCCGAAGTTGAGTTACAGTCAAAATCACCCCGGTTCGTATACTTTTGCACGGCACTGTATGTTGGTTTTTGGAGTATAACTTTTGAATGGAGTGGGTTATGGTTCTGAAAATTTGCATGAATTTGTCCCGTAATGTTTTTGACAAGCTCGAAAAATGGATTTGGTCATTTTTGAAAACTGCGGATTTTTCAAAAAATTTCAGATGCCAAAATTTTCGACCCAAAAAAAATTTTTTTTTTTCAGAATTTTCCAGACTCGAAATTTGTTTTTAAATTAAAGTTTCAAAACTAAAAGTATGATTTTAGTTGACTATGGGTCGATCGGACAATTTTCAGCTGACTTACAGCGTTTTGAATATCAGGGTCTACATGGGTAAGTCAACTATAACTTTTATTGAGGATCACCAAAATCGAAGAAAATCAAATAAACTTTGCTTTTTAACAGTTTTTATCTAATTTGCCTTAATTTTCTTTGGTTTTGGTGATTCTCAATAAAAGTTATAGTTGACTTACCCATGTGGACCCACGGAGTAATGGCGACTGCCTTTTTTTCAAACGACTTTTTTTGGCGCGGGAACACGCGCGAGCTCTCGTCTTCTCCGTCTCGTCTCTTTTTTCGCTCGTCTTCTGCGTCTCGTCTCTTTTCTAAATGTTTGCATTGGCACAGTGCCCAAAATTTTTGCCGTCGAATGCGGCGCGTGCGCGTGCGCGTGTTATCAATGGAGCACGTTTGCACCAGGTCACTCGCCATTACTCCGTGTGGACCCTGATATTCAAAGTGCTGTAAGTCAGCTGAAAATTGTCCGATCGACCCATAGTCAACTAAAATCATACTTTTAGTTTTGAAACTTCATTTTAAAAATAAATTTCGAGACTAGAAAATTCTGAAAAAAAAAATTTTTGGGTCGAAAATTTTGGCATCTGAAATTTTTTGAAAAATCCGCAGTTTTCAAAAATGATCAAATCCATTTTCGGAGCTTGTCAAAAACATTACGGGACAGATTCATACAAATTTTCAGAACTATAACCCTCTCCATTCAAAAGTTATACTCCAAAAACCAAAATATGATATCTTTTTGTCCGGTACTGTAATTAACAATAAGTAAGAAAACTTCTGCAAACGCGCTTCAGCAAACTACGCATCTCAAAATAGTGAAAAAAGTTTTTTTTTTTTGGATTTGTCGTGAGCTTCGACGATTGCAGACAATAGCACAAGTTTATAACTATTCTAACGGTTAGGTCTGGGCCAACCTTGGACAATTTTTGAGCTGAATGAATTTCTAGAAAACAACACGTGATTCGGGCTTTATTCTGTTAGAACTAACCTCTCGTGTCTTTGTATTTTTTGTTTTCCAAAAACGCCAAAATTTTATTTTCCTGGATTCCAGTAAACGGAGATCAAAAAAGTTGTTTTCTGAGCATTTCCCGGTTATTACACCTTTTAAAAATAGCGCCTGGGGACCACACTATGGTCACTACTGTATCCTGCGATATACCACGAGGAAAAAATGCAAAAAAAAATTTCAAGCTTCGATTGTTTTGCATTATGCAGGTTTTCATACTAGACTCTGGATGTATGTATGTATAATAAATCCGCGCCGTTCGATTGACGTTCACACGTTATAAATACTAAACAAAAATATCCTAAAATTTGATAATCAAAAATCGGTGCCGTTACTAAATAAAAAATTGTAAGAAAAGTGAAAAAAAGGAAACAAAACGAAGTCGCCAATTGCTGTCGGCTATATAATTGTTTTCTTTTAATGCGAAAAATAAATTGAAAGTCGTTATATAGCGTCCAATAAACCATATGGACGTCACGATTGAAATACGGACACTTTAAGCATCTACCGCTCTCATTTGTTCACCCAGAAAAGGGTTCTTTTTTGGAATTTTTGACTCGGAGTGGGCTAATATTTAGCTGTTGAAAATGGTTGTATTTCACACAATGTGTTCAAAGTTTCCCGAATTTGCCGAAATTTCAAAAAATCATTGCCAAAATTCTGCAGTGGCCAGCACATAACAGCTGATTGCTTTTGTTATCCATCAGTCTTATCGGTGCTTGCAAGGTTATAAGTAATTTCGGGGCGAAGAAATCTATTTCGCGCTCCACCGATGACGCGATTGCGCACGAATAATTTCACATTAACAGAGAAAAACCAAACCAAAATCGTGAAAATTAAGAAATCCTATCCAAAATTATTCGCGTGCTTTTTTTAAAATTTTTTTTAATTTTTGGGTCTCAATCAGGGGTGGGACCAAAAAAAAAATTTTTTTTCGATTTTTTTTGTTTTTTCGGGTTTTTTTTTTGGATGAGACAAAAAATTTTTTGTTTTTTTTTTTGAGGATGTGGATAAGACAAAAAATTTTTTGATTTTTTTTTCGATGGTGAAAGTGAGACCAAAAAATTTTTGATTTTTTTTTCGATGGTAAGAGTGAGACCAAAAAAATTTTTTTTTTTTTGATGATGCGCCGCAGGCAAAAAAATTAAAAAAAAAATCACGGAGGCGAAAGAAAGTTCCGGTTTTTGGGCAAAAACTTATTCAGTATATGCTCCGAATTGACAAAAACCTCTAATTTTCAACAAAAACTTGGAAAATTTCTTTTTAACTGGCAGAAATACGTACTTTTTTTGGAATTTTTTTTTTGTTTTTTTGGTAAATTTTTTGAGGAAAAAAATTTTTTTTTTGTTTTTTGTTAATTTTTTTGAGAGCAAAAAAACATTTTTTTTTTTTGGTAATTTTTTTGGGGGACAAAAAAAGTTTTTTTTTTTTTTGGTAACTTTTTTTGGGGACAAAAAAAGTTTTTTTTTTTTTGGTAATTTTTTTGAGGACAAAAAAAGTTTTTTTTTTTTGTGGAAAATTTTTTTTGTCCCACCCCTGGTCTCAATGGATGCATTGCGTGTGTGCGTTCGGGCGCGTTTACTCACTCCCTCCTGCTGCCCCAGTGGAGGTGTGTCTTATTACTGCGTCACGAAAACTAGTCAGAGCGAAGCGCGCAACTCGGCTGTGGTCTCGCCGCGAAAAGCGAGAGTCACGAGACAACAGCCGCAACGCACGAGCGTCTCTGCCTTGTTTTCGCGACGCAGTAATATTTGTCAAGGATATAGTGAATCTCCATGACTAGTGTCGATGCACCATGTCAAGGAGATAGTATAGGGCTCGGTGACAGCCACTATTCCCTGATTATAAACGAGAGGCTCACGATAATTATCACGCAAAGAGGACATGTTAATTACATTAGTTTATCTCAATAAAGCAAATATACAGTGGTTAGAAGTAAAGAAGGACGAAAGTCCCAAGTCTAGAGCTGGCGTGGTCCAAGAGCAAGGCTCGAGGAAAGAACCTCTCGGAAAGCGAGAGGGGTCGAGGTGTCGGCCGTCCTCTGATACGATAACCGACGGGACGTGCGGCAGCTACCGCTGGAGACTCCGGAGAGAATCCTACGCTTAGAAAGAAGGGGGAGGGACGCCGACTACTAAACAAGGTTCTAACGACTTACAATACATTGAGTAGAATCTGTGGGTTCCAAGAATAACAGTCGGTATCAATTCCAGTTGTTCCTTAGAGAGTGACGGCTAGCAGCAGTCCATTGGGTGAGACGCAGACGAGCAGACGCGTAGGCGTCCGCGCTGTGTGTGTATGTAGGCGGCAGCAGCGATCTCTCCTCTCTCGTGGCGCCGCGCATGACGTGGCGACGCGAGGTCACTAAGAGACGCAGGTGGTCTCGCCGCGCGAGAGAATTACGGTCGGTCCTCGGAGTCCTCTCGGAGAAGTTAAAGGCGCATGAGAGAGACGCTTGCAATTGGAGAGACGGCAGTAGTTGATCCAGTGAAGTGGATAAAGGGAAAATTGTCCGCGCATTTGGTAAATTGATTGATTCCAACGAAGTCGGGCTTGAATAAAGTCAAGACTAATGGGATATCACAATGATAGTCCATTATTGTCTTGACACTGGGGGGGCGACATGAATCTCCATAACTAGAGTCGATCCGGATGAGTCGTGCAACGCAGCTTTGTAGATGTTCACTTGAGATGTTTATGTTATGCTGCCGTTGTATTAGTCCATACGAAATCCCGGATTGACGCTGGGGTTGGAGATTAAGACAGTAGTTTCCGTATGTTCAGTGAGGGTACAAAGCAACCTCAATGAAGGCATTTGTTGTAGATGATAGTATGTTCGGTGAGGGTACAGAAGCAACCTCACTGAAAGCATGGCATTTGTTGGAGTTGTTGAAGGTGACGAAGTTTTTAAAGATTTGCGTTTAATGAAGGTGACGAAGTTTTCAAAATTTTGCAGTTGTTGTAGGTGACGAAGTCGTTGAAATTTTGTAGTGGTAGGTGACGAATTTTTTGAAAAATAGAAGTTGTTGTGAAAAAAAATAGGAGTTGTAACAGTGGTTATCGCAGTTGGTGATGGAGTTGAAGTTGTTGAGAGTTGTTTCCTGGTTCATCTTGTAGACGGCAGTGGGGTTTGTTTTGATCATCCTTGTTGAAGTGGTGAGAAATGTTCCTTGTGAAAAAGTTTCCATAGTTTCGATAGCGTTTGATCCAATCCATGACGAAAAATTCCATAGAGTTGCGAAGGCAGTTGATCCAATTGTTGACGCGAAAATTTCCAGTTGTCCGAAAGTTGTTGATCCAATTTGAGATAAAAATCCAGAGCTCCAAAGAGCAGTCGATCCAATATTTGAATAAAAAACGTACCAGTGTTTGAAAAACAGTTGATCCAATCCTTGACGAAATGCAGTCCGAAGTTCAAAAAGAAGTCGATTCATTTTGGGATAATGTCCTTGTAGTAATTTTTCGTGATTCCTGTTGGTAGTGAATTGTTCAGGACTTGTTCGCGAATTAACGAGAACACGTCCGGAGAGCTCCGTATAATTTTTTGTTGTGTTGAATACATTGGAGAATTTGGTAACTTGTTTGCTGGACTATTTTGAAGCATCCAAAAAATTGGTAGAATTGATGGCTGGACATTTGTTCGATGGTGGTTACTTTCGAATCTCCACAGTTGTTGATGAATAAGAAATACCGTATTGGAGTGATTGGTTTTGAGCAATCCTCTTTGACAATCAGAAGTCGTTGTTGTTCTCCAATCCAAATGTGTTGTCATTAGTTGAGAAAAAGAGTGAATGCCCTGAGTGTACTGCAGAAAGCGCGAAACTCAGCGAAGACAATCTTTTCAAATTGGGGTGTTTTGAGGAACACATAGGTGTACCAGTTGCAGTTGTTGGCGTTGATTTGATCCGTGATGATATTCCAGGAATTCGTGTTGTTAACGGTTTTTTTTTTAGTCAAATCAGCATTTGGTGTGTTTTTGAAGCCTAATTCCATTCGATCTTTTGTGCCGGGCTTTTGTCGCGGATTTCAGTGGTAGAGTTGAGCATTGGTGAGATATTCAACAGTTTCCTTAACTTTGTCCGTGATGTGTTTGAAAGATTGGAGGAATAGTTGGAGGTTACTACCACGTGATTGGCTTCATTGTCCGCGGAGTGTTGTTTTGTTGGGTTACCGTTTCCATCAGTTGTTCCGCTACGCCTTTTTGTTGAATATGTGATGTTCGAAAGCTGTTGTATGATAGCATTAGATTGTTCCTCGAAAGTCGGTAATTGAGGTCGTAACGTGATATCTTGGTTGGCGTTGACAGACGGCATAGTTTGTGGTAGTTGTCGCAGTTGGCAGTAAAACCAGTGAGTATCCGAGTTACCATGTCGGTTCCTGCATGATGATTGTTCATCTTTCAAAAGTTTGGAGAATTTCGAAAGAGAATGCGTAAAAGAAGTAAGCAAATAATTCTGGGCCGTGAGGCCAAAATTATCGTTGCTTGGTAGAGGAGTGAGCGCGTATTGCTGTAAAAGTCAATGCCAACTAGTACAGAAATAAGAGCTAGCACTGTGTTGTTCTCGCGGTGTGGCGAGTGAAGTGTTGTTTCGCGTAGCGGCGAATGAGCAGTGTTGTGTCTCGCGTTGCGGCGAGAGATGGAGCATTGGGTCCGTACTCCATTGTAGGACGGTGTTTGCGACCGTCGTAGACGACTATGTTATTAACGTCTCCCGAGCTTTGCGTTGCTCCTGTCGTAGAAGAAGACGTGTCGGTCCTATGGTCCTGCGCTCAACTTATGCCATTTAAGTGGGAGTAACCTATAGGATGCATTCCTTTTGAAGTGTAAGGTAGATGCAGTTGTCAACATTGATTCCAATCCATTTCATTGCAGCTCCATGAATCTTCCTCGCTGAGGCCGACGTTGGCGGGGGTCCCAAATATCGCAGTTGTTGCAGTGAGCTGCGAGTTGAGAAGTTTGGGGGTGACAGTTTGGTGAAGGGCCGCTTCGTTGTATGTGAACGATGGGTCTTGGCTGTAGCATGATTAAGCGATTCGTCATTTGTTTGGACCATTAGAATGCGCTGATGTGAGGAGCTCGTATGTCCTTGAATGCAAGCCGGGTGTGTAAGTTGCCAATGTTTTTTTTTTCTTTTCTGCTCCGCTTCGTAGGTTCTTCTGTTCCATTTAATTTTCGTTTCCAAGCGTCCAGTTGTTTTTCATAATGTTCTGTTTGAGATGATGACAGCAGTTGTTGGCAGTTTTGTAGCATCCCAGTGAGAATGAGCAAACACAGTTGGTGGCGGCATCGTCTCCAATCCGTATGGTTACCATGTGAATCGATTGGCGAGCCCATTTGCGTTTCTGTTTTGCATTGGCAGTGGTTGTGTTGCTCAGTAGTTCGGAGCTGGGGCGTCCATGCTGTCTTGGAGACTGCCAAGGAAGACCCAGCGCCAGAACCAGTAGTTGAGAGCTGAGGCGTCGTTGCCGTCGTATTGAGGGGCAACGATGACTCAGCGCCCAGACCGTTTGAGTGATGCCAGTTGAAGATTCGTGGAGCTTGCAGAGCATTTTGAACTGAATCCGCTGTTATTGGTGTGCTTACTTCTGCCATTTGTTTCCAATTATTGAGTAGGTGCAGTAGAGACCGTAGAGGTGATCCGTGTATGCAGGCGTTCAAGTCGTTTAGAATTGTTGCTGTTTTTTTTTGTTTTTGACATTTTTGGGACATTGGAAAGGATAACGAAAAGGTGGAAGTTTCTAGACTATTTTGGCCCACTGGTTGCGGAGTTATTTTTCCAGAAAACTCAATAGAAAAATAAGGTGCTTAAAGATAAATTTTTGTGAATTTGGTAATTGGTCTTATACTTAGCTGATGAACTGTCCGCACAGTGAGATGGCAATGTCAAAGTGCAAAGGTGTCACGTTTGATGTGACTGGGACCCGCTGTTGTAACCAACAAGTTAGGTTTTGGTGGCGCTAGAATAGTAATAGTGAACCCGTTTTAAGTAACCTAGTACGTGAACAAACTGATCAGGAGTATTTACGTGAAAAAGAATTACTAATTAATAAGTGATCCTACCCGGGAACCTACCCTAACTATTGCCCTTAAGTTTCTAACTTCGCTAGTGGGTTTTGTGGCATTGGTTTTTTTTTTTTAATTTTTTTTTTGAATAGATGAGGCGGGCGCCGCTCCCTTCCTAATTTTTGGAAACTCCTTCCAGTTTCAACTGCGTTTGCAAATTACCGGTTGTTTGAAATGTGAAATTAAAAAAAAATTGTTTTTTTTTTGTTAACCGCTAATTCACAAATGGTTCATTAGTTACTCCAATCTTCGCCTCTGTGATTATCGAAATGTGTGTATTAGCACAGCATTTGATGACGCAGAACCTTCGGATAAGAATAAATAATACACCATGCAAAAAACACAAGAACTCACGACCGGTACCTTGGACGGGTACCGTAGCCACAAGTTGCTCATATTTCCGCTCACAATCGTTCCTTTCTGGAGTCCTTCCATCCAGTGGTTGGGTTGCGGTATGCCGTGCGCTCAG
The DNA here is from genome assembly GCA_963572235.1 of Caenorhabditis japonica. NCBI lineage: Eukaryota > Metazoa > Nematoda > Chromadorea > Rhabditida > Rhabditidae > Caenorhabditis > Caenorhabditis japonica. The sequence goes on from OY754346.1 coordinate 21,889,076, forward strand.
AAAAGTTGTATGATGGGCGTAGAGACTGTACAGTTTATGCCTTCAGATGTAGTAGAAATCTACGACCACCGTGTTGTACAGAGGTGGGCATAGTTGTTGGATAGGCCAATTGGAGTGATGTTGACATTGATAATTTGGGTCCATATTGGCACATTGGGTACACGTGAGTGGCATTTGGTGACAGCATTATGTGACAAAAATGAGAAAATTTTTATCGATTGGTCGAATTCAGTTGTTGCTTCTCCTTTTTTCTGCTTGGTTGACTCCATTTTCCGGCCAATTCTTCTGCAGTGGTTGCACAAAATTCGTCTCGAGTTCAAAATTTGTGTTGGCAGTTGATTTGACCGTGTTCCTTGCTGCCGCATTAGGTGCACATGTTTTTGGTGTCGGATCTCAGAAGCCGGCCGGTTCTATTGAGATAGAGGTTGCAGTAGGTTGATATGTGTCTCCTGGCGCAGAACATGCATGGTCGTGAAAAGCATTTTTCAATTTTAGTTGTTGCGTCGTTGGTGCCATTATTTTTTTCAAGTCGTCCCATCATTTGTTGCGCGTGCTCGTTATTATGATAAATTGGTTGCAGAATTGGGAGGCAGCGGTGACCTGGTCAACGCTGACTCCTGCAATTGTTGCACTTTTGACTTTATTGATCGCCTCGCGGGAATCTTGTTGCTTATGTTGACTCGCATTAGTTTCCGAATTCATTCCTTTGAGCAGCGATGTGGTCTCTTCTTGTTTTTTTGATAGTTGTGAGCATTTGGTCGACATTTTGGTGCCTTTTGGTTTGGAGCGCAGTTGTTCCGAATTGCTTTGAAGATGGACGACGACTTCTTCGACAATTGTGTCTTCTTGTTTCTCGATGGCATTGATATCCTTGTGCATGGTCCCGGCGGCTTGAGAAAATTTTAAAAATCGCTCACTTTTATTATTTCCGTCCGGTTCCATTTGTTTCGGTTGTTGTGTTCGCAAGGATAATGATGAAGTCCTCCCGATCCCATTTGTTTCCGGAATCCGATCTCGTGTCAATTTGATCAAGCATTGGCGGATGCACGGATAATATGCGTATTCGTGGGGGTAGCAGGAGTGCCGACGGCAATTGAGAGTTGTTGCGGGTGGTTACAGTGATTTCCATTGGCTTGCGCTTTATTTTCCCGCAGTTGGTGGTGGTTCAGTAGGTTGTTTCTTCTCATGATCTGGATTGTTCTGAATTTTGGCAAATTAATTTTTTATCGGTGCTCAACGAGCGAAAGAGACCGAAACGATGGAAAGTTAAGATAATTTGCAAAATTAAGAGAAGAATTTGGTACCGGAAAGCTCACGATTCGCATGCCACTTCATCCGCTGGTAAGACGGATTACGAATGGAACAAAAATTTAGTTTAAAAAGAAAAGAAGAATAGAAATTGGTTGCGATTTTTGGTAAAATACGAGAATTGGGTAAATTTTGACGAAAATTGAGTTTAAGACGAAATTTTTTGAGAAAATTGCGGCTATAGTGGCAAATTTAAAAATAAAAAACTCGCGTGAAACTTGAAAGAAGTGGTTCGTCGAAAAAACATCCAAAAAATAGGCGGAATTGGCGATGGCAACGATTGGCGAAGGTCCCGATCGTTATCGATTGGCGAGATAGTGCTGCAGATGGGGAGGGGGCAGAGTGCCGGACGCTCACCGTGATGCACGCGGCGCACAATTGCACCATTTGATGACGTAATTCCTCCGCTACAGTACCATCTCCATTGCGTTCCCGTGCTCAAATCGTTCGAATTTGTTGACGCAGACCAATCAATTCGATTTATTGATTTTTATGGCGGGGCAGTAAAGAATTTTTAGGTTCAATATGCCGGCCTATCTAACGGAAAAAACTGTCGTTTGACGTGAATATCGAGAGCAGATTTATTTCACCGAGGGTCCGTTTTTGCAAAACAAGGCAAAAATTCAAACGGCTCGATGCACCATGTCAAGGATATAGTGAATCTCCATGACTAGTGTCGATGCACCATGTCAAGGAGATAGTATAGGGCTCGGTGACAGCCACTATTCCCTGATTATAAACGAGAGGCTCACGATAATTATCACGCAAAGAGGACATGTTAATTACATTAGTTTATCTCAATAAAGCAAATATACAGTGGTTAGAAGTAAAGAAGGACGAAAGTCCCAAGTCTAGAGCTGGCGTGGTCCAAGAGCAAGGCTCGAGGAAAGAACCTCTCGGAAAGCGAGAGGGGTCGAGGTGTCGGCCGTCCTCTGATACGATAACCGACGGGACGTGCGGCAGCTACCGCTGGAGACTCCGGAGAGAATCCTACGCTTAGAAAGAAGGGGGAGGGACGCCGACTACTAAACAAGGTTCTAACGACTTACAATACATTGAGTAGAATCTGTGGGTTCCAAGAATAACAGTCGGTATCAATTCCAGTTGTTCCTTAGAGAGTGACGGCTAGCAGCAGTCCATTGGGTGAGACGCAGACGAGCAGACGCGTAGGCGTCCGCGCTGTGTGTGTATGTAGGCGGCAGCAGCGATCTCTCCTCTCTCGTGGCGCCGCGCATGACGTGGCGACGCGAGGTCACTAAGAGACGCAGGTGGTCTCGCCGCGCGAGAGAATTACGGTCGGTCCTCGGAGTCCTCTCGGAGAAGTTAAAGGCGCATGAGAGAGACGCTTGCAATTGGAGAGACGGCAGTAGTTGATCCAGTGAAGTGGATAAAGGGAAAATTGTCCGCGCATTTGGTAAATTGATTGATTCCAACGAAGTCGGGCTTGAATAAAGTCAAGACTAATGGGATATCACAATGATAGTCCATTATTGTCTTGACAATATTTCATTACTAATTGAGGTAAATATGATAAATTTTATTTAATTCGTTCACATTTTATTGGCCGTTTTCTATAATTTTGCGGTTTTTACAATTTTTTATTGCCAAATATTTTCAAAATTGTCGATTTTTTCAGATTGTTTCGATAAAAACCCCTCGTTCGCGTGAAAAATCGGATTTACAATTGGTGACCTTCACAACAAGGCGTTTCAAAGAAAGACGATAATTGTAGTTTATCAAATAGACACATAATTACAGATTAGTTATTGACAGTCACAGTTTGAGGAGAATTTTCACTGGATCCCAGCGGAATGCGATGGAGGGTCGTCGTATGAATCTTAATGGTGTTGGAACTCTGAAAAAAGTGCAAAAAATTTGAATAATTGTTTTTACAGTTGTTGGTGCAAAGGAATAGAACTGTTACTTTGTCTTGTCGTTTGCGTTGCAGTTCTATTCCGTAACAGGCGTGCGGAACGTTTCGAAACTAGGAAGCTTTGATACCCTGACAAATCCGGGGAAACAATTTCAATTTTGCTGCTCGGTTTTTCCTGCATTTTATATCTTTTTTTTTGTACAGAACTCGCGCCACAGACTTTCAAACCTAGCTTGTAAAAAACTTCTCTTTTCCACGTTTTTCACTTCCCGGTTTTATCAGTCTCGAAGTTTCGTAGTGACAAGTTTTGAAGCGTCCCAGATCCCCGTATCAGTTCTATCAGTTGCACCACCGACAATACCTCAAATACTCGCTTAGAGATCCAATTTGGCAAGAACAATTGGGCGAAAATTGTTCGAAACTTTGCCGATAATGCGCTATAAATAATGAAACTGGTTGTGGAGTTTAAGAAGGACAAGACTGTCATGAAGATTGTCAGGTTTTGATAGTAACTGGAAGAAAAAGGTGTGAAACCCGCAGAGGCATCGCACAAAGAAGCTTTTCGAACAAATTTGCCAACTCTTACTTGATATAATCGATAACGCACAGGCCGCCAAAAATATTAAAAACCCCTTGGGGCGATTCGGTCACCAGAAAAACAACAAGAACAAACTGAATGAATCGAGATGAGCGGTCGATTTGTGAGCTGAAAGAATGATAAAAGGAGCCAGTTAAGAACAGTTTCAAGTCTCACGTTTTATCCATTTTATTGCTCGAGGTTCTTGATGCCATGCTCTTTCTTCCGTCATCAATGCGGGCGAGAAGAAACATTGATAGCAATAGCATTCCCAAACAGGGTAAAACCTGAATTAGTAGCTTGGGTGTTGGTGTCAAGACAATAATGGGCTATCATTGCGCTAACCCATTAGTCTTTACTTTCTTCTTGATCAATTTAATATTCTACACAACTACGCGGACAAACTTCTCTTTATCCGCTTCATTGGATCACCCACTGCCATCTCGTCATGTGAAATCTTCTCTCGTGCGCCGTTCATTCTCCGAGAGGACTACACGGACCAACCGTACCTTTCTCGCGCGGCGAGACCTCCTGCGTCTCTTAGTGACCTCGCGTCGCCACGTCATGCGCGGCGCCGAGAGAGCGCAGAGTTTTGGGAGCCGCCCACACACGCTTGCTGAACGACCACGTGGCCCTGCTCGTCTGCGTCTCAACCAATGGACCGCTGTTAGCTGTCACTCTATATGGACCAACTGGATTTGCTACCTACTGTTATTCTTGACATCAACTGTTTTCTACACACTGTATTGTAAGTCGTTTGAACCTTGTCTAGTAGTCGGCGTCCCTCCCCTTTCTTTCTAAGCGTAGGATTCTCCCCGGAGTCTCCAGCGGTAGCTGCCGCACTTCCCGTCGGTTATCGTATCAGAGGACCGCCGACACCTCGACCCCTCTCGCTTTCCGAGAGGTTCTTTCCTCGAGCTTTGCTCTTGGACCACGCCAGCTCTAGACTTGGGAATCTCGTCCTTCTATACTTGTACCCAATGATTATTTGCTTTATTGAGATAAACTAATGTAATTAACTTGTCTTCTTTGCGTGATAATTGTCGAGAGCATCTTGTTTATAATCAGGGAATAGTGGCTGTCACCGAGCCCTATACTATATCCTTGACATGGTGCATCGAACCGTTTGATTTTTGCCTTGTTTTGCAAAAACGGACCCTCGGTGAAACAAAATATCTCTCAATGGTCACGTCAAAAGACAGTTTTTTCCGTTAGATAGGCCGGCATAATGAACCTAAAAAATTCTTTACTGCCCCGCCACAAAAAATCAATAAATCGAACTAATTTAATCGGTTTGCGTCAACAAAAGCGAAGGAATCGACAAGAGAACACAATGGAAGTGGTACTGTAGAGGAGAAAATACGTCATCAACTGGTGCATTTGTGCGCCGCGTGCATCACGGTGAGCGCCCGCCACTCTAACCCCTCCTCATTTGCAGCACTGTCTCGCCAATCAATATCGGGTGGGATCCGCACCAATCATTCTCATCGCTATTTTCGCGGATTTTTGGTTAAATTTTTCAACGAACAACCTCACTCAAGGGTTACGCGAGTTTTCCTTTTTATTTTCCGATGGAACCACTATTGGCGACTGGACACATTGGCTCACCAAGGACTGCTTCTTTTCCCATTACCTAATGATCGACCACCGCGGTTCCCAGGAGAAGATGTGTTGATGAGAACTACTGGTTACAAGCCCACCTATTTTAAACGAAACGGAAGCAAGTACCCAATATTAAAGTATGCTCAGTTACCCTACCCTGGATTGATGGATGTGGCAGATCCTCGAAGAAGAACAAGACGGAACATAATGAATTTGGTTCTACCTGCCACGCTCCAAAGCAGATATGAGAGCAGCAACCCAATGCCAAAGTCAGCGACGGTTCAGTCGTCGTCGTCGAGCCACACGCTTGCCGATGCCGACAACCACCAACTGCATCAACCGCCACAACAAAGCACATCGTTGACGTCGGAAGGCACTCTAGCCGAACTCAATATCAAACCACTCTGTCAACCGCCACGAATCACCAACTGGAGTCAACACATGGAAGACGAAGGTCTGATATCCGAAGACAAGGACACTCAACCAATAGTCATGCAACTAAATGTTTTCGAACGCGAGAAGTTGATCACGGAAAAGCAACATCGTTGGACTGGCGTCACAAATGCGGAACATGACTGTGCCAGCAGAATTGCTTTGAACGCGTCATGGACAACGAAAAACTGGATTCATCCAGCCGACATGATGAAAATAGTGCCTGGCAACTACTGTGACGACATGGACCCAATCGTGGCCGCTAGAGAAGCTCGACGAATCCAACAACTGTTGACAGGATCCGAAGATAACACGGCGGAACCAATGGCTGGCACTACTGATTATCTTAAATTCGTAAGACAATTAACGGAAAAATTCAGTCTTTTCGACCAACTGAAGAGTATTCCCCTCTCGCTGTCCAAGGAACCTGCTAATTTGTCGCGCCACGCCATTTCCGAACACGCCACCATCAACCCAGTCAAGTTGCCGAACATCAACGAATTTCTTGTCAACGAGAAAATGCACCCTGGAGTATACACCGAATGGATCCAGGCAGTCTGCAACCTACTGGAAAACGAGATGAACGAATGAGCACACACGACAAAGAAAAAATCGAAAATAGTATGAACACGAAAAGTACTTGTCAGGTTTCATAATAAAAAAAAAAAAAAAAAAAAAAAGTGTGTGTGTTTATTGTGTTTCATTCATCGTTGCACAACGTTCATGCGTTCATTATTTACTTCTTGATATGCCCCCACTTTGCTGCCAATACTCCACCGATTATTTGGATATCACACAGCTGCCAATACTCCACCGATTATTTGGATATCACACGGGACAAGAACGGAGAAGTAGAAGAAAATTATATCATTGGCAGCTTTTTTATATGCTCGGCTATAATCCCAAGGACACACACGTCCAGACAACAGCGAAGTCAACAGGTCCAAATCACTGACGAAACGCTATAGCCAAGCCCATCGCCCACAAAAATAAACAACGATGCGGCTCATCACCCAACTGTCACCACCACACCTCTCAATTCGCACCGACTGCAATAGCTGCGATTTTGGGACCCCCGCCAACGTCGGCCTCAGCGAGAACGATTCATGGAGCGGCCGTGAAATGGATCTTAATCAATGTTGACAAATGCATCCTCCTTACAATCCAAAAGGAATGCATCCTATCGGTTACTCCCACTTAAATGGCATAAGTTGAGCGCAGAACCATAGGACCGACACGTCTTCTTCGACGACAGGAGCAACGCAAAGCTCGGAAGACGTTAACAACATAGTCGTCTACGACGGTCGCAAACACCGTCCACAATGGAGTACGGACCCAATGCTCCATCCCACTCGCCGCAACGCGAAAAACATTAGTGCTAGCTCGTATTTCTGTATTAGTTGGCATTGACTTTACAGCAGTAAGCGCTCACTTTTGAAACTCCACCGCAATTCTAAGCAGCCCAATCCATTCACATTGCTTATTTTTGCTCTTCAATCGTCGCATTATCCTTCTTAAAAAAAAAAAAAAATCAATACGTTTCAAGAAGATAACTTAAGATCTTGCAGTATTCAACTTGGTAACTCGGATCGTTTACGATTTACACTGCCCAATTGCGACAACTACATCACCCAATGTCGTCTGTCACCACCGTCGATGAGATCGCGCCAATGCAACCAATGCTGACTCTCAAGGACAAACCCACTGCCGCTCAACAACTTGCGAACATTAAGCCACCGGAGGAGAGGGCGCGAGTCTACAACACGATCCCCGGAATCAAACGTAGGTTAACTGCAAAGTTCAAGGTAGCGGAACGACTGATAAAGACGGCTAACCAAATAATAAATTACTCCGCTGATACCGAAGCATACTACGCGGTAGTAAAAAGAGTTTGCAACATACTGCAAACGTATATCCACTCGTTCAAGAACATCACCGATGAAGTTGAGGGAATTTTGAGCATTTCACCAATGCTGAATCCGACAACTGAAATTCGCGAGAAAAACCTGGCGCGAATGATCGAATGGATTGAAGCTTCGAACATTCAACAAATGCTCTCCGAACTCGAGAAGCTCAACAATCAAGGACTGGAAATGTTAGAAGTATTCGCAACAAATTTGGAACAAGGACATTCACCATCACCAAAGGAAGACACAGGATCTCCTGAAGAAACAGAGCTCGAGAAATTTGAAACACTGGCAGATGACCCGGAACAACTGACCAATGAACTTATGGATTGGGACAACATCGACGAAATATCGACTACAAATTTGGACGATATAACATCACCTGTCAACGTCAACAAGGAAATTCTCGAGACAAGGAACAATGCGAGCAGCTCTAGTTTTTCTCAGGCTCAGAGCTTAACAGCAGCTGCCCAGAGAAACACTACGATCGGCTCTCTCCACATCCAACCACTGCTCGAACACCCACCTTCGGCTGACAAGAATAGAAGTTTGAACACAGAGTCGTCAAGACAACAACACCAAGCGTCTGGAAAACCACTGAACTCGGACCGAAACATAGAAGACCAACTCGCACAGTTAGTACAACTGTGCCAAGACAAAGCCGATGAGACAACCGACAGGATCAGTAGAATCGAACGTGTACAAATGGACGACCGCCGGACACAAAATCAGTTAATAAAAGCGCTGTCAGATCAAATCGCGAAGTTAAGCTTATCAAAAGAAAACCAAAGATTCTGCGAAGGTTTGGATTCGGCGTCACAGACGTTGCATCCACACCAACTACGAATCCCACCAACACCGATAGGATCAGATGAAACTGAACAGTGGCCAAATACTCAACGATCGTATCATGTGCACACCTCTACGCCTGCAGCCAACCAGAATAGTTATGAACAAGGTCTAAACTTCAATGGTACGCCAACCAACCCCCAATCGACGACGGCGACATCGAATCAAAACCATTCTTTCAACACAACCACTGCTGCTCATATTCATGGATTAGTTTCGAGCATTCCAAAATTCGATGGCAACAAAGACGAATACAAGTTATTCAAAACAATGTTCACCAACCTCGTGCACAACACAAATTTGGATCCAACCTTGAAACAAACAGTTTTGCTCCAGGCACTAACTGGAAACGCTCGCATTTGCATCACGTCGACGGACGTGTCCGCAGAAGACTACGACAGCCTCCGCGAAGAACTGGAAATGCTGTATGGTAACAGCACTGACCGATTGGACCGAAATGAGATGTTGTACAAAAACTTACCATTCCACCAAACAAGCTACGTCGAAATGGAAAAGGATCTTCTTAAACACGTGTCTGCCGTCAATGCCCTAAAACGCGAAGGAGTTTCCATAAACTGTAAGACATTTATTCAAGTTATGATCGACAAACTTCCACAAGAATTAATGCGTCCCGCAAACAAGCTAGTACGAAAAATTCGACAAGCAACAGAACAAGGAGGCCCGGCTCTAACTTTTATGGCTGTTTTCAAATCGATTCAGGAAAATATTCGAGAATTTGCCGCGGAACAACTGATGGATCAATGCAAAAGAAACAGGACTACCTGCAACGAGATCCTAGCAATCAACACCAATCAACCAGACACTCCAAGAAATACCAACCAACGAGGAATGTACAGATGGACACAGAAAACAAATACGTCACCAGCCTACACGTTGCCGTGTCGTTATTGTAATGACTCGAACCACTGTGCTAAAGATTGCAACCTTTCACATGTCGATAGAGCAGAAGCAGTAAGGAGAAACAATTTATGTAACAACTGTCTCGGCAACAATCATACGACAATACAATGCCACTCGCGTTACAATTGTGCAAACTGTCGACAACGACACCATACGTTCCACTGCACTTCAACAAGAGGTAGCTCGCAAAAGTTTACCAGCCGATGGCACCGACCAGCACCGCAGGACGATGAAAATAGTCACGCCAAAGCGAACCACTTCAACACTAAAGGAAGAACCTCGGGAGAGAAGCAAGTCAGTAAAACAACGTTTTTTCGTAGCCAGAGGAAGGAAGCCTCAAAGTAATGGAATGGATCCAACGCATTCACAAAATTTTCATCAGCCTTCAACACCAACCTTTCCTGCAGAAAACGTATCAATTTGGGAGAGATCGCCTACACTCGATGACGGCATACTCTCTTCCAAAACATCCCCAATTATCCCCAGAGTCGAATTTTCTTGTGAAAACGGAACATTTGCCTCTGGCGATAATAACATTTTCAAAATCGTCAACCCAAATGGCCCAGCTATCAAAGAAATAATAGTCGAGGATGCTATAGAAACATTCACATTCAACACCGAACTCCAAAGGGACAGTGAATATAAAATGCCGTTTATGCCTTTATCAACTACAACTGGCAACATACTGTTGGCTCTGGTAGATACAGGAGCAACCACTTCTATCATATCAGAAGTAACCGCCAAAAAACTTGGATTGCAAATCGTGAAGAAACAACTGATGTCGTTCAAAGGGTTAATATCGTCGTCTGAACAACAATGGTATAATTTTTACCAACTTAAAGTAACAGACTCAAAACACCGATTATGGGCCGCTTCAATTCCTGGATACACAAAACTCCCAACAATCTTCCGAAGCCCGATATTGAGTTTAGAGGACCAAATGTACATGAAAAATCACGGCTTAGACGTCAAATTAATAACAAGACTGAGCAGATACGACGGACAACCAATTGATCTCCTCCTCGGAAATAACGTCATCAGCCACTTGGTAAAGGATTCGCGACGATTCATCTTGCCCAGTGGTCGACTCATCGAACAGACTCCGTTAGGTCTGATCACATACCCGACACCTATTCCAAACGTATTATCCACGGATGAAAATGTATCATACTTGGACACATCATCATATCACCAAGAAGAACACATCTACACTGTTGATTCGATTGATTTCGCATCACCAGAGGATGATATTCTTGTGATACCGACATCTCCGAATAATCAACCGCAACAAATATCGAATGCAATGCTGGACAAACAACTAGCTCAAATGTGGAATTTGGACGTCTTGGGTATCCTACCTCCTGAAGCTATGCAACAAAAGACCCTAATAGATGAAGAACTAATCGATCAGTTCAAGAAAAATGCAACTACTGACAAGGACAACAAAGTTTACGTCGCCTTTCCTCTTAACGGAAGGGAGAAGGATCTTTTCCATAACTACCCAGTCGCTGCCAGAAGACTAACAACACTTCTCAACAACCAACTCCGAACTGGAACTACGAGAATGCAATACCACGATATTATCATGAGCCAACTAGAATCCGGAATTATTGAACGCGTGGAGGACAAATCACCAACAAATGAGGATGGAAATTCATACTTTATCCCACATCGGGTAGTCATCAAGTTGGAATCTACAACCACAAAACTCCGTATAGTGCTGGATGCGTCAAGTCACATGAAAAACGAGTTAAGCCTAAACGACTGCGTTTTTCCCGGCCCGTCCATTCTTCAGTCGATTCTCGGAATTCTTCTGCGAAGCCGCCTGAAAAAGTACTTAATGATATCGGATATAGAAAAGGCTTTCCACCAAGTAAGGATCCAGCCTCAATACAGAAATCTAACAAAGTTTCTGTGGCTTAAGGATCCCGCTCTAGGATACAACCCGGACAACATTGCTATCTACCGATTCACAAGACTTCCTTTCGGAGTAGCTTGCAGCCCATTTCTTCTCGCAATTACGATTTTACGGTATTTGGAACAAAATCCGGACGAAATCAACCAAAGAGTCACCGAAAATCTATATGTCGACAATATTCTTTTCACCACCAACAAAATAGAAGAACTCAAAAAACTTTACGAAGACTCGAAGAACGCCTTCAACAAAATGCACATGAACTTGAGAGAGTTTATGATCAACTGCATCGAGGTCATGGAACAAATCCCGGAAAAGGACCGCGCCAACAACCACATCACAAAACTACTGGGACACATTTGGAACGCAGAGCTGGATACGCTTACCATAAAAATCGCCCAGCCTCCCGATGGCATCCCAACAAAGCGACAATTGGCCTCCTTTCAAGCAAAAACATATGACCCAACTGGCATGGTTTGCCCGATTTTGATTCCAATAAAAAACCTAATGCACAAACTGTGGATCGCGGGAACAAAATGGAATGAACCACTACCAACTTCTCTCGAAAAGGACTGGAAAAAAGCTAAACTACTGTTTGACGAGTCAGAACTTGTTCTGCCTCGCCAACTAGTTAACAATTACAACTACAAGACAGTCAGCCTCATCATCTTCTCCGATGCCTCCAAGGATCACTACGGATTAGCTGCTTATCTCCGATACGACTTTGGACAGGACGTCTACAACTGTCGCTTGATTTTTGCAAAATCAAAAATTCGTCCTGCAAAAACAGAACTCACTATACCCCAAATGGAATTGTTAGGAGTGGAGATAGCAACGAATGCAGCAGCAACGATCCTAAAGGAATTACACATGAAAATTGATTCAGTAACATTCTTTTGCGATAACGTGAGTGTCCTCTATTGGATTTTGCACAGAACAAATGGTACAAGATGGGTGGAACACCGTGTGAAGAAAATACGCACCACACTGGGATCAATCAACCAAGATAATCTCAAGACATCTCTCCGTTACATTCCGACCGATCAAAACCCAGCAGACATTGCCACCAGAGGATGCTCAGTATCGGAATTGAAGGCATCGAAGATATGGTTTACCGGCCCACAAATAATGCTGCAAAATCAAAACACATGGACTAAAAAACTAGATGATACGCCTGCGGACCCTCACTTATTCCACGACTTCAGTCAAGGAAAGGAACCAAGAAGTTTAACCAGAATCCGTCCTGCAACAAATGAAACCACTGAATGTTTAGAAATTCTAAATATTTCTGCTTGCCACAACCTCGAGTCTATTGTTCCATATGCATGTACCAATAGCCTCGTTAAGTTGTCTAGCATTATACACCTGACTCTCCAATGGATAACAAATGCGGTAAAAAAGAGAAATGAACGATTTCCGGACGACCTAATTCAATTACAAGGAAGAACGCTCAAACAATATCAGAACGCCGTCATTAACAACAACGAAGTGGAAAAAAGAGTGGTGGCCCGACAATACATCATCAGGGCCCACTATGACGACGCCGCTCAACGACTGCATCAATATCCACCTAAAGAATTTGAACCAATGCTAGATGAAAACGAAATTTATCGCAAAACAACCAATTTTGCCAATGCGCCGTTCCCCCGAGACCACAGAGAACCCATAATTATTCTCAAGAAACATCCACTGGCTTACCTCATTGCAAGAGAAGTTCATATGTTCACCGGACATCAAGGCTACAAAGAATCTCTAGCCGAGTTTCAACGAAGATATGCTTCTGCGGCTTCCGGACAACTTATACGACACATATGCAGTAGATGCACTATTTGCAAAAAGCGTCACGGAAGAGCGTACAAATACCCGTTTGCCAAAACCATCCCACGGACACGCACAGAAGCTATGATACCATTTGCCCATATTGGAATTGATTATTTCGGACCGATCAAATACAAAACAACTAATGCCGAAACAAACCAAACCGGAATCGGAAAAATGTGGGTCTTTTTAGCAACATGTATAGTTACGCGCGCCGTTCATCTGGAATGCGTAATGGACAATTCAACGAGACAATTCCTGCTGGCTCTTCGTCGATTCGTTGCTCGCCGCGGAGCCCCGGAAACAATTCTTTCGGACAATGCTCCAACGTTCGTTCTTGGATTAAAAATGATAAACACCAATGTCGTGGAATTCGTCAACCAAAGTCGGACACTAACCAATTACCTAGCCTCAAAGGAGATTGCGGTGAAACAAATAACACCATACTCTCCTTGGCAAGGTGGAATTTATGAACGAATCGTAGGCATCGTCAAATCTTGTCTATACAAAATAATCGGACCTGCAAATCTCACATTTTTGGAATTGGAAACCATCATAATCGAGTGCGAAGGAATGGTCAACAACCGCCCCATAACTCGAAACGCTATAGATGCTTCTGATAGTCTAGCAATAAGACCATCAGACTTTCTCATGCCTTCCGTGCAAATGTCTTTTCCGGACGAGTTCTCGTCAATGCGCGAACGAGTCCTAAAGACTATTCAAATGGGAACCACAGAAAAGCTGACCCGAATGTATCTACATGGATTGGACCGACTACTCACAGAACTATGGAATGTTTTTCACCAGGAATACTTCTCGGCACTGCAACAAAGACGACCAACAACTGGACATTACTGTCGTATTAAACCTAAACCAGGACACATAGTGCATGTAAAGACAAATAATCTTTTACCACGAAACCACTGGCCACTAGGACGAATAATGTCATTAAACAAATCACAGGATCAACAAGTTCGATCAGCAGTCGTCAAATGTGGAAAGGAGTTACTGGAACGACCAATCAACCAACTAGTTCCTCTGGAATGCCCTGAACTCAACGACAACGCATCATTAGATGAACTTCAACAACTAGCAACCATACCACAACCAACTGTACCACCCATACTATTTAACGAAAACTCAGAAAGGACGGCCTCAACGACGTCACATTTTTCAACAACTTCTCCGCAACCAATGCATTTCTCCCAACAACTTCAATAAATCTAATCACTGGAACAACTTCAACTTCGTGAACAACTGCCGTAACCTTAACTACTGTCACAACTACTGCAACATCTTCAAAAAAAAAAAAAAAGACTTCGTCACCTTCATCACTACAAATTTTGCAATGTTTCAGTGAGGTTGCTTCTGTACCCTCACCGAACATACTATCATCTACAACAAATGCCTTCATTGAGGTTGCTTTGTACCCTCACTGAACATTCAACACAATGATTTAATCTCCAACCCCAGCGTCAATCCAGGATTTGTACGATATCAATGCAACAATTTGCACGACTCATCCGGATCGACACTAGTCATGGAGATTCATGTCGCCCCCCCAGTGTCAAGACAATAATGGGCTATCATTGCGCTAACCCATTAGTCTTTACTTTCTTCTTGATCAATTTAATATTCTACACAACTACGCGGACAAACTTCTCTTTATCCGCTTCATTGGATCACCCACTGCCATCTCGTCATGTGAAATCTTCTCTCGTGCGCCGTTCATTCTCCGAGAGGACTACACGGACCAACCGTACCTTTCTCGCGCGGCGAGACCACCTGCGTCTCTTAGTGACCTCGCGTCGCCACGTCATGCGCGGCGCCGAGAGAGCGCAGAGTTTTGGGAGCCGCCCACACACGCTTGCTGAACGACCACGTGGCCCTGCTCGTCTGCGTCTCAACCAATGGACCGCTGTTAGCTGTCACTCTATATGGACCAACTGGATTTGCTACCTACTGTTATTCTTGACATCAACTGTTTTCTACACACTGTATTGTAAGTCGTTTGAACCTTGTCTAGTAGTCGGCGTCCCTCCCCTTTCTTTCTAAGCGTAGGATTCTCCCCGGAGTCTCCAGCGGTAGCTGCCGCACTTCCCGTCGGTTATCGTATCAGAGGACCGCCGACACCTCGACCCCTCTCGCTTTCCGAGAGGTTCTTTCCTCGAGCTTTGCTCTTGGACCACGCCAGCTCTAGACTTGGGAATCTCGTCCTTCTATACTTGTACCCAATGATTATTTGCTTTATTGAGATAAACTAATGTAATTAACTTGTCTTCTTTGCGTGATAATTGTCGAGAGCATCTTGTTTATAATCAGGGAATAGTGGCTGTCACCGAGCCCTATACTATATCCTTGACAGTTGGTTCGCGCTCTACCGAACACGCGACGCGTGTCTTCTACATAACTCCTCGCGTCATCACACGGAGTGTTGGTGACTACGTTATTCAAAATCGGGTTAAAGGCGAATTTTCGATTTCCATTTCTAGCATGTTTGCGTCTAAACTTGGCATAACGCCATTATGGAAATGGAGATGCAGAAATGCGATAGAGCGCGTTTTCCTTTATGTAGGGTTTAGCACACCGTGCAATGCCTCGAGTTATTGTGTTTTCAATCGACTTGCGACATGAAAACGCAAGTCAAGTCTGCATTCACTGTTCTGTCTGCGTCTCTTCAAATATCACTGTGTTCGCGTGGTCGCGCACAAAAAAGTGGGCGGAGAGAGTTTCGTGTACTCATGTCGCAAGTCGATTGAAAACCCAATATCAGTGGAGCGCAAGATCAGGAAAAAAAATACCAACTTTGAAAAAAGTTCCAATCATTATTAGTGAAGCTTTGAGAAGCAAGCAGTGGTTTTTGTAAGACAGGTCAGAAATATTGAGATGAACACCTTCTTCATCTCTGCAATTCACTTTCTTTTTTTTTTCAAATAAATGTTCTCTAAACTCACTCTTCTACCTGATTGACAAACAAAACGACGGCTGACAAAATGAACACAGGTAAAACCAAGACGAAAGCCACGCGGAACGCGTATTTCGGTGATTTCCATAGATTTCTGAACAAGGAAACGGAAAAATAGAAAACATATTAGTGGTTTTATTGTGCTGGCACACGGTGATTGAATTCCGACGGGTGGTTCTGGCGATTTTCGCAATATTGGGAAAATAAAAAATTGCAACGCTATGTTTGCGTTGTTTTGAAATTCAAACGGAACAAGAGGAAATTTATTTTCTTCATTTACCATTCTATTTCTTTCATTTTCGTTTGAACTTCAAAAGTACGCAAACACCGCGCTGCAAATTTTTGGTTTTCAGTTGAAATGAGAGTAATTGTAATCCATTTAACACTTTCATGAGAAAATGAGCAAACTCGTTAAAATGTTTTGAATGGACTACGGTCACACTCATTTCAGCTGTGCGCGGTCGTGCTGAATTTACTCGTCGAAAAGTTTGTATTTTTAGGAGTAACATGCGTTTTTTCACGTTAAAATTGAACTCAATTTCCGTCAGTTCTATTCCGCATTAGCCGTAAAATCGCGGATTCGCGCGCAAAAAAACTGGACGTGGTTTCACGTCTTGATGTACATATTTAGCAACCCGTTTGCTACGTGAGTCCGCAAAAACCGAGTGCCCGTCTAACTAAAATGACAAATACCGATTTTTGTTCGACAAATTCAACGACATAATCCTACAAAACGCCATTCCGGTCGCTAAATATAGGGAAGAAGCGTGAAACGCAACTTTCAAATAATCGCATAGCAGTTGTGTGTACGCATTTATCGAAGAGGAGTAATCACTGAAAAGGTTCCTTTAATGAACGACTCTTTCTTTCTATTCACAATGAATAGTTTCTCAGCGTCATTTGACCCAACGCAGCCACAGAGCAACCAAAATCGCAAAACGCGATGAGCATCATTGTCACATTCACTCCAACTTTTCGCATCTCTTTTTGCCATAAAACTATGACGATGAGAATGTTGGCGAAGAAGGCGAAGAGCAAGAGGAAGAGGAGCAGGAAGCTGTGAAACGGGCGGTATGCTCTGAAATTTCATTTAAAAAGAAAATGTTCTCTAAAGTTCAAAATCTCACTGAACAATTGCCATAATGATCACTGGAAGAGCATAGTTGGCGGCTCCATCGGCACCTGGCTCCGGATACGGCTCTGTGAATTGTGTGCAGTGAATTTCGCTAGTCATTGAATCCGAGGAATTCTGATTTATGTGCATAAGATTTCTATCATATGAGAGCTTGTTTATTCGTTTAACTTTATTATTTTGTGTTTGTGTGAGAGAGCGAGGGGAATAGGTGCTTGAAATGGGATTATTCGTAGAATGAAGACCATGTTTTGGTGTCAGGTGGAACGGAGTTAAGAGCAAATGGCTAATTGATGGTTTACTTACTGATTAACTAACAACCTTAAAACCTGTAATAGAAGGACATGTCATAAGAACTGCCATAAATTTAACTCAATTTTTTTTGTTCTCTATGCTTACTCAATTGTACTTTAACCCTGTGATCCAAACTCTAACGGGTGAGGTTCTTGAAGTATTATTTTCATCTTTGTGAAATCAATAAATAAATAAAATAAATGAGAACTGCGCAAATGAGAACTTTAATGCGGCGTGCAAAGTGAAAAAAAATGTCCTGAAATCACGTTTTTTCTGCAGTCCAAAGTTACAACAAAAAAATCCCAGAAAGAACAGGTGGTGACCACTATTTTTTCCCGTGGGATTTTTTGTGCTACTTTGGACTTCAGAAAAAAAAACGTGATTCCAGGAATTTTTTGACCTTGGAGGCGGCATTAACAAAAAACTCTGCAAAAAGCGGAGGTGTTCTTAGTAAAGTGTCCTTCTAATATAGGGATCCTTCTATTATAGAGGTTCTTCTATTATAGGTTTTACAGTAACTAAGTTGACCGCTACGTCTCTGGAAACGCGCTCCAGCGAACTACGCATCTCAAAGTAAGGTTTGACCTGAATGATTTTCTAGAAAACAACACGTGGTTCGGGCTTTATTAAATTAGAACTAACCTCTAGCGCCCTTGTATTTTTTTGTTTTCCAAAAACGCCAAAATTTTTATTTTCCTGATTTCTAGAGTCAACAGATATCACGAAACTTGTTTTTCAAGCATTTTCCGGGTCGACTAGAACCCAAATGCAAAATTCGATAGATCAATTACACCCTGAAGCCTTACTGTAATCTGTGGAACACCATCTAATTGTTTTGAATTATTTAGAGCTAGCCACTCTGCGAATTTGTGGCTATTAGCCGTTTTCAATGCCTAACTCCCGCTTGAAAAACGATTATCGCCATTTTTGACGGCTAAAAGCTATATAGCTGCCGTCGCATCCGCGCCAAAAATCCCTTAGGATCAGCCGAATTGCGTAAAGAAATTTTGGCGGCTACTAGCCGAAAATTCGATGGCTAATAGCCATATCCGCGCCAAAAACTGGCACGAGTAGATTTTTCTATTTATTTTTTTCAGACCAAACAAAGCACATTGATAAATAAATTCAACAATCAAATGAGGCAAAATTGTCATTTTAAATCAAAACTTTATGAATTTTGAGAAGTGGAAACCACAAGTCGAATTGAATTTTTTGGCGTCTGAAAAAACGATATAATATACTTGGTTTAAAGCGCGGCAAATTTGCTCCAATCGCACAGAGATCTGCGCATGTTTTTGGAGTGAGATTTATTGTGTTTTCAATCGACTTGCGACATGACGACGCAAGTCTGCATTCACCGTTCTGTCTGCGTCTCTTGAAATATCACTGTGTTCGCGTGGTCGCGCACAAATAAGTGGGCGGAGTTTCGCGTTCTCATGTGGCAAGTTGATTGAAAACACAATATAGAAAAAAAAGCGCGCTTAAGAGCGAAAGGCCACGTTCTCTCCATTTTCTGTTCTCTCTCTCGTAGCCAACGTGGCCGCCTCGTCCACTGCGAATAGAGCGAATTTACAACGCTCCGTACATGAAATACATCTGATGAAAAATTTCCCACCACCTTATATATCCTGCCAGCCAAAAAAGTAGGAAGAAAAAGTTGAACAAAACGCTTCCTAAACTTGTTTGACAGGGCACTGTAGATGACGAAGCTGGTTGAAGTGTTGAGAAAAGAGAGCATATTCATGATGATTGTAAGAGATTGGTAGTAACTGGAAAACAGAATTTTATTTAATTTTTATCAATTTAGTCCAAGAAACTTTATATAATCGATGATGAAAGCCCCGCCAATAAGATTAAAAACTCCTTGCGGCGTCTCAGTTATCAAACATACAACAAGAATTATTTGAATAAATCGGGACGATCGATCTAGCCGGGCGCTGGAAATAAAAGTCATAATAGCCAAAATATCCGAATAACTAACTTCCTGTCAATTTGGCTGTTCGTCATGTTCGTCTCGTTCCTCTTTCCTTTATTCATTCGTCCAAGAAGGATAAAATTGAATGTGAACATTATTAGACAGGGCAGAAACTTGAAAAATTAAAATTGAGTATTTTAGGTTTTGAAAAGCATGGAACATTACTTTAAAACAAAAACCAATCAGAATCAGGGTTATTTTCATGAATAGGCAGTTATTTTGCAACGAAAAATCGGATATTGCCAGATAAATTTCATCTTCGTCTCTTAAAATGTGCTAATATGTTAATATGACTTCGGGACATTTCGCAGCCGAGAAGTTTCGGTCTTATATAATATAAGTTATATTTAGACAACATGCTAGAGAAGTCGCACAAAACGGGATAGTGTGTGTGTGTTCCCTCACAGAAATAAAGTGGAACTATACACGCTTGTGTTTACCGGATGCGAAATGTCCCGGAGCCGTTAATATTATGGTTTTGTTGTTCAAAAGTTAGTGGGTGGTCCTCTTTATCTCTGTGGTTTCGAAACCTGCCAAAAAATATTGATTTCTCGCTCCACCGATGATGCTAGGTGTGTTGTGTTGTAAAGAGAAAAGTTACGCAGTTAGACAAAACAAGACATTTGGAACAGCGAAGATACACAGACCGCAAAAAGCCTCACAATTTGGTAGCGCGCAAATTCGATTTTTGGTCACACTTTCCGGATTTTCACTGTTTTTTAAAAGTTAGAATTCGGGTTTTAGGTGAAAAAAATTTAACATTTCATTTTCGGGCGACAATGTCGAATTCTCGCTCTACTGATCCTGCAAAACTTGTCGTATTTTTCGTCTGCGTATTTTCGTGTTTTCCAGTATCTCGGAAATGCTTTTGGCACGATAATAAATATTGTCGACCCGCCAAAAGGGTCAAATGCGCTCCGTTGAACTTAACGTTATGAGATTTTCATTTTGGCTTCCAAATTATTTCATTTCACGTTGAATTTATATGTGAAATGAAATAATTTGGAGAACAAAATGAAAATCACATAGCGTTGAGTTCAGCGGAGCGCGTTTGAATATTTTCGTGGGCCGACAATAGCAAACAATATTCCTGGTCATTAAAATAATTGACCGCGATCTTCGTTTGGTGTCACGCTCCACCGATGACGTGAGGTGCGTTGCATTGAAAAAAGAGAAGTTAGACTGTTAGACAAAACGGGATATTGGGAAAAACCAAGAAACGCAGACAAACCA
Source organism: Caenorhabditis japonica (assembly GCA_963572235.1). NCBI lineage: Eukaryota > Metazoa > Nematoda > Chromadorea > Rhabditida > Rhabditidae > Caenorhabditis > Caenorhabditis japonica. Next base: position 21,909,877 of record OY754346.1, read on the forward strand.
ACCCGCCACGCGTCATCAGTAGAGCGCGTACAGAACAAACTTGCACCAAATTTGGCGAAACTTTTTCAAACCCAAGGGACAAGAGGCGACCGAAGTTTGGTGCAAATCGGACAAGTTTAAAAGTTTCATACTGGAAAACTTTTTCTGCGGATTGGAAATGTGGGCGGAGCCTATATTGCTGGCGCGCCAGCAAACTTGCATGGCGCACTTTCGGTGCTTGCGCATTTTTCGTCTCGCATTTTTTATTGATTTTATTATTTTTCTTTCAGTAAAACCTGTTTTTCTTTGTAAAATGTATGTTTTGTATATTTCAATACTATAAAATTGCCCAAACTTCGATTTTCGTAAAGATTTATCCTGCAAAAACACCAAAAAACTCACTTTTTAGGTCCAAAATGCTAAAAACGATTATTCCGAAATGGTGGCTGGACTAAATTCGACGTTCTTAGGTTTAAAAAAATTCTAAAGACCTCAGCTATTATTCCATTGAAGCACATTTAGGAAAAAATGAAAAATGTATGCTTTTTTTCCCGAAAAACATGAAAAACACCTCAAAATTTGAATTTCGCGCGAAAAAATCCAGCGGGGCGCGTTTACTCGGATCCGCCCTCACAAAAATCAATGGCTCTCGGACGTTTCGGAAGTTTGACGTTTCGAAAGTTCGATGTTTTGAAAGTTTTTCTGCATTTTTTTGTCGCGGCGCTTGCTCAAAATCATTCTTAAAAGCTTTTTAAGGGAAATCCCATAAAAAGCTTTGAAAAAAAAACAGATTGTGTGCCAACACCGCGACTCGAAACGTCCGAAAGCCAAATCAATGTATTACCATTCGAAATAATACAATTTTTCACAGAGCAATATTTGAAAGATAATCTAGACAGTTAGACAAACCGATTCAGGAAAATCTAAGATACGCAGCCCAATATTCCCTTATTTGTAAGCTAAAAATTGTGCGATAGAACGCGCTTTCCTCTTCAATTTCCCAACTCACACTTTCACCTCATTAACGGGCAAAACCAGGGAAGCGATTAAAAAGACAGGTGAAAGTATACAAATTGCTGCCCTGATTGCATAGCCAGGAGTTTGCCATCGTTCTCTGAAAGTATAATTTAAAATAATACATGTTTTTTCACGGCCAATGAACAATTTCAAACTTGCCGATGTTTGTCGGATAAGTTCAGCGACATAATTCTGCAAAACGCCATTCCGGCCGCCAAATATAGGGAAGAAGCGTGAAATGCCACAGTCAAATAGTCGCATGTTAATTGTAGGTAAGCATAGAAATATGTGGTGTAGAATCTGAAGGGATCGTGAAGTTTGTTATCTAGTTAAGAAAAAACCGTACTCTGTGTAGTTTCTTAAAAAGAGCTGAGCGACGGCTGTGCTTCCACACACAAAGTCACAAAACGCGATCAACATCATTGTGACGTTCACACCCGCACTTCTCATTTCCTTCTCACTCAGAACCACTAAAATGAGCATGTTGGCGATGACGCTGAAGAGTTGGAGAGTTGTCAACACGTAGTAGTGATAGGGTCGGTAGGCGCTGGAAAACGGTAAAAAGTTGGAAAGGGGCATGATGCTCTGTGCACTTGGAAGATCCTGCTCCTCTCTGCTTTAGATTGGCTTTTTATTTCTTCTATCCGAGGTTTTTGTCAAAATGGTTTCGGCTGACATTTTTTAGTCGTTTATTTTAATTCCTTATTTGGTTGGCTATTAGCCATCGAATTAGAGGCGTTTAGCTAATAGCCATTTTTCATGGCCAACTCAGCTTGTGCGCCGATTATTGTGAAAACAAAAAAATTGCAACGCGGTGTTTGCGTACTTTTAAAATTCAAACGAAAATGGGAACAACTCTCTTCATTTCCCGTGCTATTATGTGTTCACGAACGAGGTTTGCAAACGACGCTCCGATGTTCCGCAATTTTTCCACTGTTCCGCAGTATTCGCTGCGAGACCGCAGTTATAAACTGCGGAACATCGGAGCGTCGTCTGCAAACCTCGTTCGTGAACACATAATATTTCTCTCATTGCCGTTTGAATTTCAAAAGTACGCAAACACCGCGTTGCAATTTTTTTTGTTTTCACAATAGGCGGACGTATTCGATGGCTAACAGCCATTTAATTTTCAAAAACTAATAGAGTTTGTGAACACAATTAAAACGAATATTTTAAGCGCCGGACCGCCCGGAAAAATTGAAAAATGGCTGAGAAATAGGAATTCAAAAATTGGGGTCTACACTGAGGTATCATTACCCATTCTGATAGCAGTGGCTGAGCTTTTTTTTGTAGGAAAAATAGTTTTCCTCCAGCGGGTTGCATATTTATTTGCCGGGTAAGTATCGTACATATTTAATTTGAATCTTCCACGTTTAGAAGTAAGAAAAGGTAGTTTTTCGACGTTTTTTTTTGGGAAAATCTATCATTCAGTACCTTTATTAAAAAAAAAATTAGTAAGAAAAGTGAAAAAGTTGCCAAAAACACACATTTTCTTTGAAAAATTGTTTCTGGAGCGCACTTGCGCCGCCTTATCTCCTCCCTTGCGTGCCTCCACCATTGTTGGCTAAATGACCGAGTGGTCAACAGTTTTGCACAGTGTGCGAAAGGTCCCGGGTTCGAGTTTTCTTCTGGTCAGAACATTTTTGCCTAGCACATTTTCGAAACTGCAATGGTCGGAAACTTTGTGGTGCCGCAAGAACTGCTGTTATAACACATATTGAATTAATTTGCTCACTTTACTATAAACATAATGACCATCGGAATTGTGCCAGCCTCATCGGTGTAAGGGGAAGGATATGGCTCGAACCAAAATTGCGTACAATTAATTTCATCATCATCATCCATTGATACACAGTTTTCGGAAGAATAATAGATAAATCAGTTCAATATCCAAGAGTTCATTCGTCCATGAAACACAAAATGAGCGGCTTGCTTTTTGAAAATGACACAAGAGAGTAGTTAGACTAATGATTGGGTTGGGCGCAGGAGACACTAGCAAATATAAACAAGACACTTCCGGATTTGCTCACGTAAGATTAAAAGAGGTTGGATTGGTTAACACTTGCATTGCTAAACTTTTCTTCTGGAAGAAGGAAAAAAAGGAGGTATGATTTCATATTCTCATTTCCCGCCTCACCCGGAAAAGTTTGTTCGCAAGCCAAGACGGCAAAAACACCTGGCCGAACAATTTTCTAAATTTGTACGATAGAATGCTGTAAATGATGAAGCTGGTGGTCGTGTTGAAGAATGCCAAGACGTTCATGAAAATTGATAGGTGTTGATAGTAGCTGTAAACGGAAAATGTGGAAAAGGAAATGCTTGTATATTGTTGCGCTCTGTCGCTCTATCGCACGCCGCCTCACTGTCTAACTGTCTGCGTCTTGTCTCGCCGCGGCCGACAACCCCCAATAGAGCGCGACATACATACATACTTGTGATAATCTGTAACAAATAGACCTCCAGCCACGCTGAACATTCCTTGTGGAGATTCGGTGACCAGAAAAATGACAAGCACATATTGAATAAATCTAGATGAACGGTCTATACGTTGGCTGAAAATTTGGAAATTAATTTCACTATTTGCCACAAATCCCACTTTTTCTCCTTCTGACTACTATTCGTAATGCAATCAACTTTTCCTCTCCCTTTATCGATCCGTGCCAAAAGTAGAATGGAAAAGGTTAACATTGCCAGGCAGGGAATCAACTTGAAGCACACACCAATCGTAATCAACATTGTTTTCAGATAAAAACATCCATCAGTCAGCAAATAGCGCGATGTTTCCATGTAGACTCCATCTTCCGGGGTTCTTTGGGAAAATTTTGATTTTTTTTTTCAAAAAAGGGAAGTAGAGATTGGTTTTGCACATGCACCACATCGCACCGCATCGTACCGCACAATGTGATAAGTGTTGTAAAAAATACCAAAACGTTGTGTAGGAATTTTCGAAAACTGGGCCGTCTGATTCAAAATATTTAGAAAAAATTTTTTTTTTTTAAATTTTCAGATAAAAATTTTTTTTTCTCGAAAATCTATTCTTAGAATTTTCTGAAACTTTGCCACAACGTTTTCCAAAAAGTTTTAAATTTTTTGATATTAAAATTATACCGTGTTCATGACTTCATTTTCAAGATAAATTAATTACAAATTATCGAAAAAAATTTTTTTTTTAATTCAAATTAACATTTTTTTCTCGGAAACCGTTTCTTGCAATTTTCTGAAACTTTGCCACAACATTTTTCAGAATATTCTTAATTTTTTTGATATCAGCATCATACCCTGTTCATGACTTCATTTTCGAGAAAAATTATAAAGTATTGAAAAAAAAAGGAAATTTTCAAAAAAAAAAAACTTTTTTTCTCGAAAATAAACTCTTAGAATTTTCTGAAACTTTGCCACAACGTTTTTCAGAAATTTGTTTATTTTTTGATATAAGAATCATACACTGTTCATGCCTTTATTTTCGAGAAAAATTATAAAATATCGAAAAAAGTGAAAAAAATAATCCAAAAAAAATTTTTTTCTCGAAAACATTTTCTTAGAATTTCCTGAAACTTTGCCACAACGTTTTTCAGAAAATGTTTTGTTTTTTGATATTAAAATTATACACTGTTCATGACTGAAGTAGCTTTTGATGCAGCCAGGCTTGTATCAAAAATAAAAAAATTCAAAAAAAAATTTTTTTAACGATTTTTCTCGAAAACCGTTTCTTCGAATTTTCTTAAACTTTGCCACGACGTTCTTTAAAAAATTCTCTATTTTTTGATTTAAAAATTATACCCTGTTTATGACTTCATTTTCGAGAAAAATTATAAAATATTGAAAAAAGTGAAAAAAAAAATCCAAAAATTCCAAAAAACAATTTTTTTCTCAAAAACCGTTACTTAGAACTTCCTTAAACTTTGCCACAACATTCTCCAGAAAATTCTCTAATTTTTTATAACAGAATTATACTTTGTTTATGACTTCATTTCCGGAAAAAATTGCATTTCTTGCTTTTTTTTTTGCTATTTTGAGTTTTACATGTTTTAATAATCTAGGTTTCTTCATTTTTTCTAATTTTTTTTGTTGGCGAGTTCAATGAAACAAGTAAAGCAATTTATTCTCTTTTTGCCAACTCTATTAGACAAAAAAGTACAACGAAAAAAAAACCTTGCTGGCGGTGCGCACTCTGAAGCTTTCTTTTTTGTCACGATATTAATTTTCGGATCAATTTCGCTACGTATATTTCCAGAAAAAACCAATTTACGCTTCAGTATTGTGTTTTCAATCAAATTGCATCAAAAAAACATATACTTTTCTGTCTGCGTCTCTTCCAATCGCACTGTGATTGCGTGGTCGCCCGCAAATCAGTGGGCGGGGTTTCATTTTTTAATGCATGTAGCAAAACCACCTTAACCCCAAAACTACAAAAAAGACTTACTCATTCACGGTATTCAAAAATAGGCAAATCGATGAAACTGCAAAAACGGGCACAATCAAGACAAGTGACACGCGTAGTGCATAGTTTGGAGATTGCCATAGAGTGCTATTAAAGAACTGTGAGATATTTGAAAAATGGGAAACCGTCTCACCTATTTTTATTGGACGTATTGATGCCCATAATTCGACAAAACGCCATTCCGGCCGCCAAATATAGAGAAGATGCGTGGAATGCGACTGCCAAATAGTCGCATAGCAATTGAGAGTAGGCGGTGAAGTATGAGGCGTAGTCAGAGCTGAAATTTTATTGATAAGACGTCCAAATGGAGTACACGGGGTAGTCCGGCGTGCTAGATCATAAGAACTTCCTTGAACTCTCTGCACTCTCACGTCTCCGCGCAGAGCGCGGAGACGCAGACACGCGATGTTGAAGTATGTAAAAAACACTGGAAGAGGGTAGAGAAACGATAGTGAAGAGACACAGACCTCTTCACCTTCTGCGTCTCTTCAATGCTATATCATGGAATAATCTCGTTTCTTCGTTTCTCTACCCCATAGCATGAATTGGAATGAAAAAGAAAAACTTAATTTGTATAATTTCTCAACAACATTGAAACGATTGCGGTGAATGCACATCCAAAGTCACATATCGCAATGATCATCATGGTAACGTTCACTCCGACTTTTCTCATCTCTCTGTGCGACAGAATCACGACAATCAGAATGTTGGCAAAAAAACTGAAGAAGATGAGCGATAGAAGCACATAGTAGTGATACGGGCGGTAGGCGCTGAAAATTAAAGTCACCAAAACGTTGTTGGCAATGTGCTACGCTGAGTGGTGGGAGGCAGGCTGATTGTCTGCGTCTCTTCGGTGGGAGTCGCTACAAAACAACAATATCCTCGCACTCTGCGTCTCTTCTTCGCAGCAGTTTAACGCAGAGCGACATGACGAGACGCAGACGAGAGACACCTCTGGCACGCCACGCATCCGCATCGCAGCGAACTCTGCCCAGCTTCTCACCTAACTATAGCCATAATGAGAACCAAAAATCGAATATTGTCCGCGTTCCCAGTGCCAGGATCCGGGAACGCTTCGACGATTTGTGTGCAGTTGAGAGCACTGGACATGTGGCAAATGTATGTATTCTGGAAAATGTTTTTTTTTTTCATTTTTTTGTTGCTTTCACCAATTTGGTGGCGTGAGCAAAGCCTGAATTTTATGTGCACGCCAATTTGGTGGTCACGAACAAATTGGGGTGGATTGGAGTGCAAAATGAAAGAATTGAGGAAGAAAAAAGGGATTTTAAACACGTTTATGCTTCCGGTAGACAAGATTCAAGCGCAATTTCTACACATTTTCCGCTTCATCAGCGTTTCATCAGCGTTTGCTCGGCACAAAACACAGAGTTCTCACAATCAGAACAACAACAACAATCTACCGTAGGAACGTTGTTACACTCGGTGTAAAGCGCGCACAAACTCGCTCTAATCGCACAGTAAGCTGCGCATGCATTTGGAGTGAGATTTAGAGAAATCAGAGAGAAAAATCGGCGACGCTCTCTCAATTCTCTGCACTCTCTCGTCGCCAACTCGTCCACCTGTCCACACATAATACTTTAGGCTCTATTGGTTAACAAGAAATAGTAATTCCTGAAAAAAATTGTGATCAAATTATCAAATATTTAACGACACATGTAAAAACTAGAGTGGATACAAGTCAGCTTTCCTTAAAACCATTAAAACTAATGGGCTAATTAAACACAAATAACTGCTTTTTGGCCAGGGAAATCTGTCTTAAATATTCTCAATACGGTGCGCTGCAAATTCGCTCCATTCACAGTGGAAGTGGCGACGAGAGAGTGCAGAGAATTGAGAGAGCGTCGCCGATGTTTCTCTCTGAATCTCACCTGTGCGCATGGAGCGAATTTGCAGAGCTTTATACCGAGTATTGAAAATTCAAATTCATTTACCAAAAAAAATTTTTTTTTTTAAGTTGTCCAAAAGGAGTACACGAGGTTCCATCCTATTTTTGCGATTTTTTGCATTTTTTTTGCAATTTTTCTATAAATCCGATTTAGATTTCCAAAACTTGGTTCCAGAAATAGGAAAATACAATTTTTGACCGGTTTCGAGAAGAAAATCGTTATTTTTCCTATTTTTACAAAATTCTCTGCCCTAACTGTTGAATATCGATTTTTTAACATCGATCGTTGCAAATTATAACAATTTTATCAAAAAATAAACAAAAAAAGCAAGAGAATTGAAAAAATCAAGCAAAATCAAGGAAAAACCTCGTGTACTCCTTTTGGACCTTTTCAGTGCTAACTGTATTTTCAAAACCCTAAAACTCGGTCATTTTTTTACGAAATTTTTTCGTTTTTGAATTAAAATGAAGCTTTTAACGTGAATAATTTGAAAATGAAGCGAAATAATAAAAAATTGGGGAAAAATTGAGAAAAACCATGTTGAAAAATAGCAAATAGTACACGAGGTGTGGCCTCGCTTCTTTTCGTTTTACCCTCTCGGTAAATGCCTGCAACTGTTACGCAGACTTTGGCAACTTTTACGCAGCTCTTACGCAACTGTTAATTTACGCGCTATGGGTTTCTGCTAAAGATCTGCTCAAAAGCTGCGCAACTAAGGGGCTACTACTGCTTTCACTTTGCTTTTCGTTCCTTTTCTCTTTTCTATTAGTAAATAAAACATACTTTTATAATTATTATTTTTATTTAAAAAAAAAAAGAAATAGCATTTAATACACTTTATTGTCATCTCAACAACAAAAGAGCCGTGAAGGGCATGAGTGTGGGCGGTGGCTGGAAGGTGAGAATGTCACGGCGGAGTTGGAGGAAGACGTAGTATCGTGCGTGATCGTCGACAAGAGTGGTGGGTGTGGTCGGGTAGAATTTGGCCTCGAAAGATAACTCCTAGGGAAGGTCTGTAAAGTTTGTTTTGGGCTTTTAAATCAACTAGGAATCATCAGAAAACCAAAAAAAAAAAGCAACCAACTTTTCAATTGCTTTAATATCTTCTTATCATTATACAACCAGTGTCTGATGCCTTCCTCTTTGTCGTAGAAGCAGAGAGAAAAGTAATCGCGTTCTTCGATCGACAAGTCGCTCGTCACCTGACGGAACAATGCTTCACCCTCGGAGCCGCGCTGAACGATATATTTTTTATTTTTGTTATTTTAACACTGGGGTTTGAGGAGGGAGTGAGTAAACGCGCCCGGACGCACATACGCAACGCATCCAAATGAGGCCCAAAAAATAAAAACAGCGCGCGAAAAATTTTGCATTATCGGAGAGAAAAACCAACGCAAAATCGTGAAAATTACGAAATCCTATCCAAAATTATTTCGCGCGCGTTGATTTTTCTCTCCGATAATGCAAAATTTTTCGCGCGATTTTTTATTTTTTTGGGCCTCAATTGGATGCGTTGCGTGTGTGCGTCCGGGCGCGCTTACTCACTCCCTCCTCATACCCCAGTGATTTTAAGCTTTACGCCCGTCCAAACAACTTACGTTAACCTCAAACTCCTTGTAAACTCCAACTGGTAGGCAAACTCGTGCCGCCTGCATTTTGGAATTTCTCGGGTGTTGACTGGGCGCCGGTGACGTGGCGGGTGGTGGATGGTGTTGTTAGTCGACGGGTTCTCTGTCTTTACCCTTTTGCTCTGGAAATTAGGAATTTAATTGGCGCTCTGCGGGAAAGAGAGAGAGCGAGAGAGAGAGAGAGAAGCTAGACGGTTATAGAAAACGCGGCACGTCATCGGTGGCGCGCGAGTTCATTTGAATCGCAAAAATGCTCAAGAGCCCACTGAAATATTGATTTCCGTCCAAAACTTGAGAATTTTTTACATAATTTATCAAAATTTCAGGTCAATTGGAGAAAAAATTGTTTTTCACTAATTGTTTTTGTTGTTCACGCTTTGAATATGCGTTTCTGAGCATTTATCAATGCACGGTAAGTTCAGCGGCAATGCGCCGGAAGCATGTGTGACACTTTTCAAAAGGGCGACCGGAGGGAGCTGGGCGGAAGCGTGCTTAGCGGGGGGATTTTTTTGTAATTAAAAGTCTAAATGTGATTCTAAAAAGATAAGAAAAGGTTACTGGGAGCCGATTAAACACTGAAAAAGCCTTTAGACTTTAAATCACAAAAAATTCCGTCACAAAGCAAGCTTCCACCCAGCTCCCTCCGGTCACATATTTGAAAAGTATCACACATGCTTCCATGAACTTTCCGGACAAAAAATAAATGCAGAATGAGATTAATATATGAAACAAATCAATAGCGATGCGAAACCGCACAAAAAACGAAAAATAAAGAAGTTTTTTTGAGTTGGGCAAAACACGGACCCGCGACATTTGGATTTGTAATCACGCGCACTACCAACTGAGCCACAGAGGACAGAAATCCCAGCAGAACAGAGTGCTTACAAATGAATGATGAAGAGCGAAACAAGAGAAAAAGAGTGGCGACGAAGCCAATAGGCTTGTATCTATTTAAATATTCGCGCAAAAAACATTTTCTTATTATTTATTAATCACATTTTCTTTTTTTTTTCCTCGAAAATATTTTTTGAAAATAAATTAACCTTCCACGTTACCGAAAAACATAAATGTGAAAACAAAAAGACGCAAAACGCGTTTTTATTTGAAAAAAAATTATTTTGCGCTATAATGGATTCGTGGCGGAGTGACAATCACGTTTTTATTCGAAAAAATGAAGAAATAACTGAAGAAATTAAGAGATGTTTCGTCTCACAGTTTCACGTGAAATGTCACTCCGTCACGAATCCATTATATATAATGTGGAATTCGTGACGAGAATGTCTTTTTTCATCTTTTAATTTACCACGGAGTAAAAAAATAATTAAAAATTGCAAAAAAAAAGAAAAAAAAGAAAAATACCGCCGAAAAAACGGAAAAAAACAAGCAGAAAACAGACGGGCGGTGCCAATGATTTTGTGTCGCCAGGTGCGGCGCGTGTCGCGTTTAAGATCTGCGTAACATCTGCAGCCTTTTTAAGATCTGCTTAACAGGTGTTGCAGCCTTCAATGTCTGCATAACATCTGCTACTGGGTTTAAAGGCTGTTTAAAATCTGAAAGGAGCTCTAAGTCATGCGCAAAAGCTGCTATAGCCTCTTAGATCTGCGTAACAGTTGCAGGCGTTTACCGAGCTCATTTTTCCGCATTTTTTTTGCATGAACTTTTGATAAATTGAGTTCAAGTCTCCAAAGTTTTTTGGAGCCCAATATCACGTCACCCCACGTTTTCAAAAATTTTGGTCCTTGGCGCATTTCTTCGTGTACTCCCCGTGGACAAATTTGGACGATTTTGCAGTAATTTTTTTTTTGAATTTTTTTGCTTTTTTTTTGTTTTCCATGTTTTTCCCATGTTTTCAGGCATGAATATTCTGTAAATGAACAAAAATTTATAAAGCTTTTTAATTTTTTCTATTTCCTCCAAAAGTGATATTTTCAAAACCCTAAAGCTCGGCCATTTTTTGACGCAATTTGCTCGTTTTTGAATCAAAATGAAGCTTTTAACGTGAATAATCAGACAATGGTTCGAAATAGTCAAAAATTGAACAAAAAATTGAGAAAAATCGATGTTTTCGTTAAAAAACGACAGATACAAATGCAAAAGCGCTCCACTGCGAACATGGACGACTGAAAAGGCGTGAATAGTGCATTTTAAACAAATTATATCTGTTCCGCACAGGTCTCGCAGAACATCGAAACGTGTGAAATGCTGACAAAAAAGCTCTGAAAGAGTACAGCTGATTTGATTTATCATTAAAAACAGTTCAACCATAAATAATTAATTTTCAGTCAAGTTAACACAATTCCTCATACGTCACAGGCCCTTGTTGTAGAAGACCACTTTCGGTGGATTCTCATGGATCAGAATCTCATTTTGCGTCGACTTTTCCAGATTTGATACCTAAAAAAAAGAATAGTTTAAGAGCTTAACTTCGTTTCGACACACCTCAATGGCGCTCTTTTGTGGGAAAAGGGCGCAGCCTAGTGGTGTTGTAAAGTATAGTCCAATTCCAGCGAGGAAAGTTTGGATCGGCATGTCGGAGTACTTTTGGATTAGTGGGCGTGTCTTGTAGTACGTGGTACGTGTGAATCGGTTCATGATGACTGGGCTCAGTACTGAAATGAAAAAAAAGTGAGAGCTCGTAAAAAAAGATGAAAAGTCGTGAAGGACTTACCCATATCAGGCATGGCCATTGCGATACGACTCAACGTGACCTGAGCAATGGAAAGAGCTGCCAGTCGGCGCGATTTCGCAATCAGCTCGTCGTTCTCGTTGCACAGTTCTATTCCATCAGTGAGCTCACTGAAATTATGGGAAAAGTAGAAAAGTTAGGCCGGTTAGGCCGGTTAGGCCGGTTAGGCAAGTTAGGCTGGTTAGGCCAGTCAGGCCAGTTAGGCCGGTTAGGCCAATTAGGCCAGTTAGGCCGGTCAGGCAGGTCAGGCAAGTCAGGCAAGTCAGGCAGGTCAGGCAGGTCAGGCAGGTCAGGCAGGTCAGGCAGGTCAGGCAGGTCAGGCAAATCAGGCAAGTCAGGCAGGTCAGGCAGGTCAGGCAGGTCAGGCAGGTCAGGCAGGTCAGGCAGATCAGGCAGGTCAGGCAGGTCAGGCAGGTCAGGCAGGTTAGGCAGGTCAGGCAGGTCAGGCAGGTCAGGCAGGTCAGGCAGGTCAGGCAGGTCAGGCAGGTCAGGCAGGTCAGGCAGGTCAGGCAGGTCAGGCAGGTCAGGCAGGTCAGGCAGGTCAGGCAGGTCAGACAGGTCAGGCAGGTCAGGCAGGTCAGGCAGGTCAGGCAGGTTAGGCCGGTTAGGCCAGTCAGTCCAGTCAGGCAGGTCAGGCAGGTCAGGCAGGTCAGGCAGGTCAGGCAGGTCAGGCAGGTCAGGCAGGTTAGGCCGGTTAGGCCAGTCAGTCCAGTCAGGCAGGTCAGGCAGGTCAGGCAGGTCAGGCAGGTCAGGCAGGTCAGGCAGGTCAGGCAGGTTAGGCCGGTTAGGCCAGTCAGTCCAGTCAGGCAGGTCAGGCAGGTCAGGCAGGTCAGGCAGGTCAGGCAGGTCAGGCAGGTCAGGCAGGTCAGGCAGGTAAGGCAGTTCAGGCAGGTCAGGCAGGTAAGGCAGTTCAGGCAGGTCAGGCAGGTCAGGCAGGTCAGGCAAGTCAGGCATGTTAGGCATGTCAGGCAAGTCAGGCAAATCAGGCAAATCAGGCAATTTCAACTCACTTTGCTCGAATCATCGGAATATTGATAGCATTCGCCAGCGCGACCGCCACAAACGGCACCAACCTAGCCGCCAGCCCATGCTTATTCCGCACCGACATATTCAGCCCAAGAGCAGCTGCCGTTGCTCCGCCAGTCGCCGCACAGTACGAGTAGAATAGCTGCTCATTGGTCGTCTTACTGTTGCCACTCCGATTCGTATAGTTGACAATGGCGTTGAACGATTGGTTCGTCCAATGCGAAAATATCACGCCGGGCCATGAGCGGTACATGCTGAGCAAGAGTCCAGTGATGACCATGTTGGCCGGCATTTGAGCACTCATTCGGCCGAGAAAGAACATTTTTTCACCAGTGTCGGGATGGTACATCGAGTCGTAGAGGATCTTGGCGTTCCATAATTCATCGACTGTCAGGTCCGGGCTGATTTTGCCTTTTTTGTAGTCCAGCACAATCTGTCGACACTTTTCCTGGGTGTCTTTTGAGGCGAAGAGCGTCATCGGGTTGGCAGAGGCAAAATAGTGTTGGACGCGACCTGTAACTCTGAATTTGGGGCGTATGAAAAAAAAAAAGCATTTGACATAGACATACGCGACGGCTAATAACCATATAGCTGCCTCTCTTGACGCCAAAATTGATCCCCTGAGCGCGTATATGGCAAAAATATGGCTAATAGCCGTTCCTACGGCCCGAAAAAAAGATATTGAAACCCACCTAAATAGGTATTCTGATCCCATTTCAATTTCGAAATATCGGGGAGAATCTTTTGATTAATAACAAGATCGCTCATCGTTTTCACTTGAAAATTTTAAAAATGATTATTTCTTTCCTTCCTATACTCATTTTTTTGGTAAATTTACGTGAAATTTCCAATTTCTAAACGTGGATAAAGATAAAGGTAAGCCAACTCATCATCCTGTGAATTCAATTCAATTCAGTTCAAAAATTTGTTTTTGGATGGTTGGATGGTTGAATGGATGAATGCAAAATGATCCTGTTACTGTTTGCAATTATAGTCCAAATTCTCATAGTTGATTCAAAAAGTGAGTTTTTGCCTGGAAACCTTTGAAAATCTCCATTTTTAGCATGCTTCGGTGGAATCGTCGAGCGCCTGCCAAAAGGCTGCACGGTTATTATCGGGGATCCCCTTATCATTCAGAATATTGATTACGGTGATTTTGTTATTAAATAAATTTTCTAATCAATACATTTAAGAAATAAACCGGTTCACTAAACTCGGCAAAATACTCGCGTCCATCGAACGGATCCACCATGGATTGATCATCCGGCACAACACTTTTGAAACTTTTGGGGCGTTGCAAAACTTGATGTACGTGGGAAGTAAGAAGGGTCCTGTGCTGAGATTTATTGAAAATCATCGATTGGTCAAGATCAAGTTTCCGAATCTGAGAGTTTTGAATGGGTCTTTTGTAAGTCCACGTATTTTTTTAAAATTTTTTTTATACGTTTTGAATTTCGAGTCTCTGCGTCTCTATTTTTACGCGTTTAGGCGTTCTAACTATGTGGAGACGCAGAGAAATTCGACAGAACGTTTGCATTTTGTTGGGTGTAGCCCGCCAAGAGTGAGCACGCAAAGAGAGTGTCAGAACCCTGAAAATCAACAGGTATAGATCCCGTAGTGTTGTCGATAAACTCCCAAAGTATTTTTAAAATTGCTTTATTAAAATACTTTCTCAAAAAAAAAATTTTTTTTTCGGCTTAAAAAATTTTTATATTTTTCAAAACTACACATTTATTCTTAAAATAAATAAATACAGCTAAAAACGTATTTCCATTTTGTTTCAAACATCTGACTATTTTCCGGCAAGTTACAGCGCTTTGAATAGTTTGAAAAAATGTTGACTTTGTCGTGAGACCTGATGTCTGCACAGATAGTTGCCGTGACGTTACAGTAAGGCAAATGATGTGTTTATTAACGGTTTTGTATGGTTTTTGTGCAAAATTTCTTCATTCTCTTCGGATAAATGTTTTAACCTTGACTTGCTTGGGGACTATGATACCAAAAGTTCTGTAACTCTGCGAAAAATGGTCCGATCAACTTGAAATGTTTGATGAAATTACATTTTCAATTTCAATATTACTGCGTCACGAAAACCAGTCAGAGCGGAGCGCGCAACTCGGCTGTGGTCTCGCCGCGAAAGGTGGGAGTCACAGCCGAGTCACAGCAGAGTCACAGCAGCGTCGCGCGCTTTGCCACAGCAGCGCCGCGCGCTCTGCTCTGACAGGTTTTCGCGACGCAATAATAGGGTTTTTGTGTAGTAAATAAAAAGTTTTGAAAAGTGTAAAAACTTTGAAAAAATTTTTTTTTTGATTTTTGGAAAATTTTAAAATTTTTGAATGCTTCCACAACACCACAACACGGGGCACGCATAATTCCCCCAAAAAATTGTTTTAATCTTTGAAAAATCAATAAATGTTAAATTCAAAATTTTCCAGCCGGTAATCGAATTTGAAAACGATAATTTCCCAATGCAAATGAGACAAAGTGCAATTGCGTTTGATCAGTTTCTTGATGTAGCAGCTGCGGTTCGCCGAGGTGCTCTGTGTCGCGACGATCTTTTCAGTCTGAAAGTGTCGATAAGTAAGTTTTTTTGTTCTGGGGTTATTCTCGGAACCAGCAAAAAAAGCAAAAAATAGAAAAAACCCACAAAAAATTCAGCGAAAATTCGGAGAATGCTCCGATCGCACGGGGTGTTGAGAGGTACATGAAAATGAAAATTTAAATTTCGCGGGAAAGTTGCCACGTCACTCGAGAAAAATTGCGCGAAATGGTGAATTCAAAACGTCGTTACTGCAGCGCCGCAGAAATTTTTTATATATTTTTTTCTTATGGGTTAATATCTTTTGCATGATTCTAAATATTTAAACAACATTTTTCTATTTATTTTATGCAGAAAACGTATTCCGCCAGCGCCTCGTTTTTGAAAATCCAAACCGTTTCAAATCTGTAACAACCGCGTTTCCTCAAATCTATGTGAGCAGTAGAGCGCATTTTCACGATGTACTCTTCAACACGCCGTGCGATCGGTCTGAAACGTTGACAGATCATTTGAAACATATTCTCGGACATTCCCAGAAAATTTCAGACTGAAATATTGATTTTAAAAATATCGATTTTTATTTCTGAAAATTTTCAAAATCGATATTTTGGTCTGAAATTTTCAGGGAATGACCTTTAGTATTTTTTAAATGATTTCCCAAAGTTTCATCGATCGGAGAATTCTCCGAATTTTCGTTGAATTTTTTACTGGTTTTTTCTATTTTTTGCTTTTTTGGCTGGTTCGGAGAATAACCTCATTAAAATTTGGGGTTCTGGCCGTGCAAATGTGCGCTGCGGAAAAAAAATCTTGGCAGTGTGCCAATCCAATCGCAGCGCGTGTCTTTTTGCGGCCAGATAAGGGCCAAAAAGGCCGGTCCCCCGTATCCGACCAACATAACTGTTTTCAATTTCCAGAACAAGACACAGAAAGTCGTCTGAAGTACATCATATTAAACATCTTTGTCACCCTTGCAAGCGTCCTCTTCATCGACCTCTTCTGGTACACGCACATGCGAGTCGTGGTGCAACAAACGACAGACTCGAACGAATTGAAGCGCGAACAAGAGGCCTATGAGAAACTGTTGAACAGAGCGGCTGTGTTAAAGACGTGGCAGGAACAGTGTAATCAGATTGCGCTGAGAGAAAAGGCGTGGACTGAGGCACAGAAGAAGAATCTGAATAAAAAGTTTGAGAAGACGGATCGCCAACGGCTCATTAATGCACGAGCTGAGTATGAGGAGAATTTGACGCATGCTAAAGGAAAGGCGAAAGCCAGGGAAAAGATTCAGAAGAGGCGAGACAGACGAAAAAAGCGACTTGAAAGGCGTAAGGAGCAATTGCGAGAAGCCGAGCATCAAAAATGGGTGGCCGAGCGGTTGAAAGAGCAGAAGAGGAAGGAACAGGAAGAGAAGAGAGCAAGGAAGGCGGCCGAGAGGCTGAAAAACGAATCGAAGGTGAAAAGCGATACTGTAGAGGAAACGCAAAAGAGTCTGGTCACGGTGCCGAGCAAGAGTGTCGTTCTATCACCCACTCAACGAAGCATATCGTATTGTGTTGAAAAAACGGCCCGTAGTAAGAGTAAGACAAAAACAGTTGACGGAATAACGAACGATCACAGTCAGAATAAGAAGTCAGCGAGCCCACGTGTCGGAGCGAGTAAAAATAGAAAGAAGGCGGCGAGGGGAAGTAAAGGGAGTACGGATGGTGTATCGGCGAGAAAGACTATAAAGGTTAGAAATTCGAAAAGCAAAAGTATGGAAAAGAGCAAGGATGGCAAGATGAAGATGAAAAGTGAGCGAACGCGAACTGGTGAAGCGGCATTGAAACTGAGCAAGAAGAAGAATAAGAGTCAGAAAAAGAATAAGAAAAGCGACGAGCAGATTCAGAGAACTCAGACACCGAAGCCGTCTAATGAACATGCGAATAAATAGTAATTGTTATTGTAAATCGCGTTTTTTAAACAGCGGAACTGTTACAAAACACGGCGTTCTAGGAGCTACGTTAAAGCGTTTGCACCCTATCGCGTTTCTCTGCGTCTCCACAGTGCTAGTTTAACTAAATGCGTAGAAAAAAGAGGGGCAGCGACGCGATAAACGGCTATTGTTACGCAGACCACTATCTCGCCGTCTGCGAAACAGTTCTATGCCTTAGAAGTTCTATAGCGTAGAAGTTCTATCCGATAATAAAGGCAGACTGCAAGAGTATTGCACGCTCTCATCCTCACCGTCACGTTGTCTGTCTAACAGTTTTATAGCGTCGTAGCAGTTCTACAAGCCTGATCTGGCGTCTATCAGCGCAGTGACAGAAAAAAAATAAGTTAAACGTGAAAACCGATTGAACTTGACCCTGACCCTTCTAAGCGAACAGACGGGCATGTTGTCTTATTTTTTTTTTTCGGAAATCCTGTTGAGTTGATGAGTTGCACGCGTAGCTATGCTGGCAGAACTCCTTATCAACTCCGTGGTGGATTTTCCGTGAGTGCTTTGGTGATGGTATTCTTAAACCTGACGGGGTCCCATGATCTTTCGCCACCTGCTCGTTTGGTCTTTTCGAACTTCCTCGAATTTCCCTTCTTTGCGATTGAAGACCGCATAGTAGAGCGTGACCACTCCAGTTGAGATAATCACAGTATACTTTGCAGTCCACTGCAATTTCTCGCATGTTCATCATGATGAAGTCGATTTCGTTCTTTGTCTTTTTGTCCGCTCCAATCCATGTTCATTTTCGGTTGGACCATTTGCGGTAGACCGTGGTGAGTATAGTATTGTGGGTCTGCTGGAAAACCCAAAGTTTGCCAGTCGATCTCCGTTTTTGCTTCTCTGATCTGTTCCGTGTCTGCCCAGATCATCTGAAAAGCATCCTACGACGGTGTTGAAGTCTTCGAAGATGATGATCAAAGAATCCCATTAGGATAGTCGTGTGTATACTCCCCGCAGATCATTGTAGAACTTATCCGACTGAAAAGTGTGCTCATAGACATTGATGACATGACGTGAAGATGATGAAACTCGAACGTCGCCGTGATGATACGGTCCGACTCCCTTTTCATTTCCAGCAGAATTTTGAGCCAATTTTGTGAATCCATAAAGCAAGTCCGCCTTCGCGAGTTTCGCGTCTTGTGCAGAACAGTTCGGCTCCGCTGGTTTGTTTCGGCAGGGCGTGATTATTTGCCAACGCGATATGCCATCACTTTTATGCTATATAGAACACTGTGCGCGGTCACAAAAGGTATTATCAGTTCATTTGTTGTTTGTTTGTTGTATATTCTTGCCGGTTACAATAGGATTTCACGTGAAAATTCTGCAAACACCACAGTTATTTTGAGAAATGATAACGCCACGTGTCGCCACACTCACTCAACGTTTTTTCATTGCATTCAGTTGAAAATAATATTGTCGAACTGCCAAAATGGTCAAACGCGCTCTGCCCACTCAACGCTATGCGATTTTCATTTTGGTTTCCAAATTATTTAATTTCACGTTGAATTTATACGTTAACTTTAATGATTTGGTGATCAAAATGAAAATCGCATAGCGTTGAGTTCAGTGGAGCGCGTTTGAACATTTTGGCGAGCCGACAATAATAAAAAATAAAGGGGTGTGGCCTTACAAGGGAAGTGTTTGATTCCTCCTAATCTAGAATTTCCCAAAATTTCAGCATAGGTGCTTTCGACTATGCTGATTCCATTTCTGCATTAAAAACCGGCTAAATGCTCACGTGAGCCAAGTTATGAGCTCCTAAACTTTTCCTATGGTTAGGTACCGCAACATGTTTGAAAAACATGCAAATCCCGGAAAACCACTGGTTTCATTGTATTCTACGCCTCAATATTAGTACATTCCCAAATTTTCTCCTCGAAATTCCCGCTAGTTCTCGAGTTTGAGCCGTTCGAAGTCGCGATTTTTTAGTACTGAATTTCTCTTGACTTTTTGAAAAGGGGCGGAGTCTGCAAGGTGCGGCGGGCGATTTGGCAATGGTATATTTTCGACTAAATCGCTTTCTCTAATCAGAAAACACAACTTTTCTGTCAATTATCGTTAAGATAATGGAATTTTCTAATGGAAAAAAAATAATTAATAATTAAATTTTTGTTATGCGACGCCTACATTTGCATAAAAATGACAAAAACATAAAAATAAACGGTAGGAAATTTTGGTAAAGTTTTAAGTTATTTTTTAATGTATTCAATCCATTGAAATATAAACATTCGAATTAACGAATAAATAAGCAAAAGGCAAATGCTGTATCAATTGCAATAACGAGCAAAAAAACAAAAGGAATCGAACTTAGAGCTTGCGCACACCGCACCCGCCGTGGACCACTACACCACACAGCACAGGGCGGTGGCGAAGGAACACTCTATATAAGAGAGCGCCCCTTAAGCGCACCTTCCCTGCCCTCAAAAGAGGTTAAAATCACGTTGAAAATTATAAAGGAATTTTAAAACCTGTCATAAAAAAAATGCGCGCAGTTATTTTTTGAAAGTTCAAGTTGCATTCGATAGGAAATTTTTTTCTCTTTTAGATCTATTAATAAAACCATGCGCAATCGACCTAGAAAAACCCTAATTCTTCCAAAAACGTGATTTTCGAAAAATTCGTGGTACTTTATGAAGAAAAAAACTACTTTATACTTGCCTTAATGCACTAAAAATTTTTGTGTGGCAACTAGCGGTGTTAATCAAAAGAAAGAAAAAATAAAAAATTGAGGTCATCGCTGAAAAAATGTCACAATTTTTTATTGATGTTTGGCGCTATATAACAAAAATGCGCGCAGTTGGATTTTAATTCTGTTTGAAAAATCAAATTCTACGTGTCAAAAACTATCAGAAACAATCATAAAACCTAGCGCAATCGACATGCATCACTCAGGTAATTTTCGGCAAGCTGCCCCTCGAAACGGCACGCTGCTGCGCGAATCGGCAGGGGTGCCACCTGCCAGCGGCAGCTTGCCGTTTTGCGCGGCAGCCTGCCGTTTTTCACGGCAGCGTGCCAAAATAAAGCACGGCAAGCTGCCGTAACCCTGCTTATTTTTGATTTGATCGATTCTATTCGTTGAAATTAATCAAATTTATTAAATAAAAAAACAGTAAAAAACATTAAAAGGTAACAAAAAAATCATGACGAAAAATGTAATTATATTTATTGTCGGCCCGCCAAAATGGTCAAACGCGCTCCACTGAACTCAACGCTATGCGATTTTCATTTTGGTTTCCAAATTCATCCAGTTCACGTTCAAATTACACGTGAACTGAAATTATTTGGAGACCAAAATGAAAATCGGATAGCGTTGAGTTCAGCGGAGCGCGTTTGATAATTTTGGCGGGCCGACAATACGGAGCATCACACGATCCGTCAATATCGAATCGTATCGTTTGTCAAGGTCCATTTCCGCATATCGACGAGTAGATGATCAACTGCAAGAAAACTTTCAAAACTGAATTCATTAAAAATAAAGTTGAAGATTTATTGCCGCTCAAAATTTAAAAAGTTGCTGGGTTTGTATTTATGAGCGTTTACCGCACGGTACATAAAAACACTAAATGGTTTTCTTGACGATTAATTTAACTTTTTAAATTTTATTGGCTAGTTTGTACTATAAACGGTAATCCAAGATCCTGACAAAACCGGAAAAAAACACCAGACCGGGGAAGTCAAGACAAAACGGCAAAAATTGAACATGCAAGAGGCACGAGATTTGTACAGAAACTGTTATAAAATGCAGTAAAATCGTGCCACAGACTTGAAAATTTTTCTCCGGTTTCTGAAGTTTTTCCCCGGTTTAGTCTTCCTTGGCTTTGACTTACCCGGTTTCGAGGGTTTACCCGCATTTTTCAGGGTCTCGGAAATCCCTTTTAGAAATTCCGCGGAAAACCATTTACTGTTTACATTTCCGTAGAGTATTTGTTCATAAGTACAGTTTCTCCAACCATGTTTTTTTCTAGTTTAAAGTTCCACAAAAAATCCAGATATAACTTATGGGGTTATTCATTTTTTGAAAAATAATTGTTTGCAATTCTTTGCCTTATTTTGCGCACATAGAAAAAACAAACAAGTCACACTGTTTTAAAAACAATTCTATTTGTTTGCAACCCTATTTCGTCAAGGTGATATTGCGGAACAGAACTATAACGTTAAAAAAAACGGTCGGTACAGAACTGCGTGGAATGGAACTGTTCCATATCAGGCAATTCTAAGTCGAACAGTTCGAAACTTATCTAGTAAGCCGTTACAGTTCTATTATGCTCACAAACGAGTGATACAAACAACGCTACGTTTTTTACTGTGGTCTCGCAGCAAATACTGCAAAATATCGGGGTATCGTTTGTAACACTCGTTCGAGAACCTTTCGTCAATTGGCGCTCAATTTTGCCGTCAAAATTCAGATTTGGAAATATGGAGTTGCAAACGATTCGAATATTTAGTATTTTTTGATGAGTGATAAGGCGATAAGGCGAAATTCGCAACTAATTATTTTTTGTTTGCGTGCTATGAATAATCCCATAACATATTTTTACCGGTATTGTGAAAACAAAAAATGGAACATGGGGATTGCGTAACTTTATAATGGGGCTATTCTCGGAACCAGCAAAAAAAACAAAAAATAGGAAAATCCAGCAAAAAACTCAGCGAAAATTCGGAGAATGCTCGGTCTGAAACTTTGGGAAATTTTTTTAAAAGATACTTCCGATTATATTTTTTTAATGATCTCTAAAAGTTTCAGACCGATCGGAGCATTCTCCGAATTTTCGCTGAATTTTTTGCTGGATTTTTCCATTTTTTGCTTTTTTTGCTGGTTTCGAGAATAACCCCATAAATGAAAAAATGAAGAGCAACTCTTATCATTTTCAGAAGTACGCAATCATCGCGTCGAAATGTTTATATTCGCATAATAAATTTTGTGTATACTCGGCGAATGCTTCATCAGCCTTGCTCTACCGCACTTTTCAATTTTCAACAGTGTAGTGCGCCTTTTTTGAAGCGAAAAATCAAATTTTAACTGCAATTCGTCGTGGATACGTTATTTTTTGTTGAAAAGAAGTGTAAACACTAGAATTCGAGTTAATCTTGCAAGGGCAACACTGTTTTACAGGAATTTTGCAGTAGAGCGAGGTTGATGATGTATTCACCGACTATAAACCATCATCGCGTGGTAAAATATCATGGTAAACACCTGTTATTTCTGGGATTGTTTCTGGAACTTCTAACTGAAGACAAGTGATTCTAAGAATTTTTTTGCAATCTTAGGCGCGGCATAATAAAAATATACCTGGAACCAACTGGAAACTCCTTTTCCAAAATCGATCACTGTAGAAACCATCGTGGCTAGCAGAATTGAGCAAATGCCTTGTGGAAAATTCTAAAAACATTTTTAGTCTACATGAAATAATTATAAACACTTACTTTTCACACAAAATTGAAGAAAAATACGAAAATAATCGTAAAAATGAACTCGAAAGTAAAACTCATGTAGAAAAAATTGCGTCATCGCTCAGTCTGCGCAAGAGAAGAATGCTGGCGCCTTTGTCGACGGCACGGCACTCCTACGGCACGCTGCCGTTTTGCACGGAAGCCTGCCGTTTCGCGGGGCAGCTTGCCGTTTTGCAGGGCAGCTTGCTGCTCATGAGCCGTTTCCTTGCGTAACGCTACCCCTACCCGGCAGCCTGCCGTTTTTCACGGCATCTTGCTGCTCGTGTGCCGTGCACATGCCGAAAATTACCTGAGTACGTATAAGTTGATATAAAAATTACTAGAATTGAGCACAGTATCCGAGAAATATGAGCGCAAACTCGAAAAACCAAAACCCAAGAGAAAAAATGGGAGGCCACGCCCCCCTCTCATTGCGGTGCCTACCTATGGTTAAGCATTTTTTGCGTGAACCGAATAGTGTACTAGAACCGATACTGCAGAAAACATCGGTTGGTTCACAGGTGATTTGCGGTAGGCCTGCCGCAGGTCGAAAGCAGCTCGCGGGCAGGTGAAAAGAGTACCTCGCTAGATGCCTGCGGCAGGCCTGCTTCAGGCCGACCGCGAAAAATCGCCTGCGGCATGCCTACCCCGAACCCGCTTTCGACCTGCCGCGATACTAACGGATGCAGCAGACCTGCCGCGAAGGATGCATTTGGCCTGCCGCGGCCACCCTGGTCGTTCGTGGTTGGCCTGTCGCAGGTGAGAAAACACTTTTGGGGGGGGGGGCTTTCACTTTATTAACATTAGTAAATATGGCTCTGAAAACAATTTATTGAAAACGAAACACATTAGAACAGCAACAGAAAAAAATCTAAAAAATCGTGGTTCTCGACGCGGTCCTCCACTTCTCCGATGTTTCGTTGTAGTCTCCGGACAGAACACTGAAATGAGGATATGAAGTTTCCATGATCGCCTCAAGAAATTTTTGGCTAGTAACCGTTTCCGAGAGCTATCATCCGATTCCACTGGAGGTGAATAATGGATAATGTTGGGGATAATATCCATAGAAAACGGCAAACAGCCAGCCCCCTCAGCTAACATTTTGAAGGCAAATTGCCGTCGAAATGTAGCCAATATGGTGATATACTCAGGAAATTTTTAGCTATTATGGATTCGTGACGTAGCGACACGTTGCGGCAAGTTGTGCGCCAGCAAAATGAAAACAATTTGCAAAAAATTTTTTCCTCTCTCACCGCCAACAGCTGAATCGTGGCAAGACGCAGCATTTGCTGACGCATAACTTGACACGCTGTCTCGCTACGTCAAGAATCCATAATTATAGCCATCAAAGCGGGACGTGTGCCACATGTATTTGGCGCACGTCCCGAATGCGATGGCTACTAGCCTTTTTCAATGGCTATTAGCCGTTTTCCGTGGGTATTAGCCACATAGATGCCAATGGTCGCCATGTACGAACCAAAATTATCTGATTGTGAGAATGTCAGAATTGAAAATTCGAATGTATTATTGTTTTAAAAAAGTTGTCGCCTCTAAAGCCGCGTGACCTTTAAAATTAGGCTCCGCCTCTTCACGCGAGTTTCATTAAATTTTTATTTTCCTTCAGTTTTTGTTCATGAAAATTTACAAATGTGGAAATTCGCGTGAAGAGGCGGAGCCTAATTTTAAAGGTCACGCGGCTTTGAAGGTGACAACTTTTTAAAAACAATAATAGCTCAAGAGAAATGCCATCGAAAACGGCTTTTCGTCATCGAATTCAAGACGTTCTCCAAACGCATATGGCACACGACAGTGTTGCACGGAATGAGGTTATCCGGAATATGTAATAGGTATACTCGGTATAAAACGCTGATAACTCGCTCCAATCGAACGAAGAATTTCGCATGCATTTGGAGAGAGGTTCAGAGAAATCAGAGCAAAACATCGGCCACGGCTCTCTTGATTTTCTGCGCTCTCTCGTCGCAAACGCGGCCGCGTCCATCACTGTGCGAAGGGAGCGCGTTTGCAGCGCTCCGTACTGAGAATAATGTGAGAAAGGGTTTACATTTTTTTTTTGACGGAACCTGGAGTCCGGATCTCGGAATTAATGTGTTTTGTTTGTATTTACATTCCGCATTCCAAATTCCGAAGAAAATTTTTATTCTGAATTCAAGATTCTACATTAAGCCTAAATATTTCAGTCTCTATTCCGTATTCCCTATTCCGCATAAATATACCCATTCCGTGCAACACTGGCACACTACCCAATTCGATGGCTTTTAGCCGTTTTCAATGGCTTTTAGCTAAACATTTTCTGAGTAGACGGCAATTGACCGATTTTGGCGACAACTTTCCGATAGATTGCCACTTTTTGAAGCGAATTTCTCTGGCAAATTGGTGCCCAGCGCAGAAAAGTTGCAGCCGAAACCGGAGAACGTGACAAATCCGGATAAATACGCGAAATCGGGGAAAAATGTAAAACCCCGTTTTTCCTTTTTCCCCGATTTCGCTTTTACATTTTTCGCGATTTCGCGTATTTCTCCGGTTTTGTCACGCTCTACGGTTTTGGCGATTTTTTGCAAAGAATGATAAACTTCATAAACGACTCACCTTTCAGTAGTCGTTCTTGCTCTCGTTTGATGCTGCGCGTACCGCTGCCTTCTGAAAAATTGACTTTTATTACTAATTTTTGTATTTTCGATCAAGTTGCTATTACATGCTCTACCTGCATCAAAAAGTGTCACCGCGCCCAGATTTTTGCGCGCGAATATACAATTTCAGTGCTATTTGAAAACTGGCGGGCAAAAAAGTGGGTCGAGTTTCATGTTTTCATGTATTGTGTTTTCAATAGAGCTGCGACATAAAAACGTAAAACTCCGCCCACTTTTTTCCACGCGAACATGAAATTTTAGTGCATCTTGAATTTTTGCGTGTAAAAAGTGGGCGATGTTTCACGTTTTGATGAGGCAACTCGATTGAAAACACAATAGCAACTCCATTCAAAACACAATATTGGCGGATATTACGAATAGAAACGATAGAAAAAGCAAAACGGACGATAAAAAGGCGACAGACTCACAAAATACCTAATTTCAAATAAAAAGCAGCATTTAAGCCGAAAACAGGCAGAATTCACATTTAAACCAATAATTTTCGTGCTAAAATGTTAGAGAATAAGCGGATTGTCGAAATCGCATTTCGATAGAAAAATTTCAAGGAAAAAGGGCGGTATAATTAAAACTGCGGAACGTTCGAAAAATATCGATTTTTGAATAAAATGAGACACTTTCAGGCAGGTTTTCACAAAAACTTACGAATTTGTTCTCGGCAAAATATTTTTTACAAAGAAAAACAACGAATTTATGCTAAAATTGAAGAAAAAAAGGAAAAAAAAATATTTCGAAAAAGAAAATAAAAGCAAGGAAGTTCAGTGGAGCGCACTTGCTAGCTTTCGCGGTAGGCATGCCGCAGGTGTCGCGGTATGCATGCCGCAGGTGTCGCGATAGACATGCCGCAGATATCGCGGTAGGTATGCTGCAGGTGTCGCGGCAGGCCTGCCGCGAACTCTCTCCTTCGCGGTAAATGAAAAGCATCCTCAAAGCAGGCGACCACCTGCGGCAGGCCTACCGCACATCACCTGTGTTGGTTCAGTGGTTCGGTTGCAGGGTTCAAGTGCGGAGGTCACGGGTTCAATTCCTGATCATGCTAATATTTTTTGCATTTTTTTGGTGTGATTTTTTCAGCCAGTAAAAGTCAGAAAAAATCGGTTACATTTACTTTTTTTCAGATTTTCAGTCAATATTCCGGCTGCAAACAGCTTCGAGAATGCATTTATGACAAAAAATTAAAAACTTTTTTTTTTTGATTTGGCAACATTTTGAGCCATTGAGCGCATGCAATTTTTTTTTCAAATTTTTTGAATTATCGTTTTTGATCCGGATGACGACTAAGAGCCGACGGAGAAGTTGGAAGAGGATGAAAAGGTGTTTCAAGGTATCGGTTTGCCCCAAATGGTGCTTTTCGGGAAAACTCCTGTTCCAATTTCAATGGTTTGGGAAGCTGTTAAGCATTATCGACTTGATTCGACTCATCCAAATAGTATACCAAAAAGAAGAGTTTACGTGGATACAGGTCAAAAACAGATCAAAAACGATAATTCAAAAAATTTGAAAAAAACTTTTTTTGCATGTGTTCAATGGCTCAAAATGTCGCCAAATCAAAAAAAAAAAGTTTTTAATTTTTTGTCATAAATGCACTCTCGAAGCTGTTTGCAGACGGAATATTCACTCAAAATCTGAAAAAAAGTAAATTTAACCGATTTTTTCTGACTTTTGCTGGCTGAAAAAATCACAAAAAAAATTGCAAAAAAAGATTGGCATGAGCAGGAATTGAACCCGTGACCTCCACATTTGAACCCACAGGTGATTCGCGTGACGCAAATAATTTGTCAAAAATTGTTCGCGCGTTTGCGAAATGGGTACGCGTGAACATTACTTTTGTGCGCGCATAATTCGCAATTCGCGTCATAATGATAGGACACCCCCATATTTTGTGGATTCCGAGAAAACTAAGAAGTTTCGTTAAAAACTGTTAATGCCATTCGATTCAGGATCAAAATTAATCCCCGGGTGCAAATTTGTAGAATATTACGAAAAGTTTTCGGACGGTAGTATGAAAAAGTCACTTTTTCGGCCGCGTCATAATGATAGGACACCCCCAGAAAATGGGGGCTACCTGATGATTTACTCGATATTTTGACATTCCAAGCTTCCAATTTTTTAATAAAAAATATTTTTAATGATTTTTCAATCTTTTTACTCCTTTTTTCACTTCAATCTTCTTGTTTTTCGTTCGTTTTTGTTCGTTTTTTTCGTTTTTCAACGCATTATTCGTAAATCGCAAAAAAACTTACAGTAATCGAAAGCATTCGTGTCAAGACCATGAAAAGTTTTAAGATGAGCAATAAATCAGTAATATTAATCAATATCTTCATCGCTTATTATCACTCCGATCCAAATTTCAACTATGGGACGTGGAAAAACTCTCACGATGCCCGAGAGAGCTCAAGTTGATTTGATGGTTCAACTGAATATGTCCGTGTCATTAATGAGCGCAAGAAATCATTGCTCTCGAACTCTTAATAATTGTTATACCGTAAAACCTGTAATTGAAGTACATGTACTTCTATTTTTCAAACCCCCTAAATGGGTGTACTTCTAATACAGGTGTACTTCAATTAGAGGGTGTACTTCTATTTTTCAAAGGCCTTTCAAAAGAAAAATAAGAAAAACGATTCGAGACCAGGCTTTCTCGGAAATTTCCGAAGTCGGAATTTTCGGATTCCGTTCCGAGACAAAATGATTTGCGAAAATAATTCCGTTTCCGTCGGAAAAAACATGTTTTTCTGTCGAAAATTGGTACAAAAAAGGTTTTTTTGGAAGAAGTTCGACCATGTCCGTGACACAAATTTCATATTTAAAACACAAGTTTATGTATCTTTCCTCAATTTTTTAAACTTTTTTGTGGATACTTTAAGATTTTATGGACCTATTCAGGTTCATTTACGATTTTTCCGACGGAAATTCGGAAATGAAAATGAAAAACTCGGAATTCCGAACGTCGGAAGAGAAAATTACAGAATCGGAAATTTCCGACGGAGCTCGGAAGAGAAATGTTCATTTCCGAGAAAGCCCGAGACCCAGACAAAACCGGGGAAGACAAACCCGAGGAAGACAAAACTGGGAAAAACATTTCCAAAACCGAGGAAGAAATCCCTCCCATTGCAAACGTGCGGCACGAGTTTTTTACTATTATCGGCCCGCCACGTCGGTCAAACGCGCTCCGCTGAACTCAACGCTAATCGATGTTCATTTTGGTTTCCAATTTATTTTATTTCACGTTCAATTTACACGTGAAATTTTGGCGGGCCGACAATAAAAGAATTATAAAATTCGAGGAAAACTGCGCCGCAGACATGCAAATTTTTCCCGGTGTCGGGGTCTCGAAAATTTGAATTCTGCGCTCGTCAATTAAAATGTTGCCGGTTTGTTCCTCCATGAACGTGTTTGGACACTTGTGTCGCGGGCATTCAAATGATTTTCAATTCAAAAATTGTTTAAACCAATGAAAAACGGAAAAAAGCTTCAAAAATGGAATAAAATTTTTTTTTCAAAATAATTCACCCGATGATGTACCTCTATTAGAGGGTGTACTTCAATTAGAGGGTGTACTTCTATTTTTCAAAGGCCTCTTGGGGGTGTACTTCTATTAGAGGTGTACTTCTAATACAGGTGTACTTCAATTACAGGTTTTACGGTATCTCTGATCCTGCGGCATATGGAACATCAAAAAGCACTGGAAGAGCGAGAAAGTTGAAACAACGAGATGAGAGAAATGTTGCAAGAGCAGTGTCGAACACCATGAAGTCGGCAAAAGATGTTGGTGCAGAAATACACCTGAAAGTGTCCAAATCACCTATTTTTCAAACAATCCATATATCTGGAAACATCAAGCGCCAAATCATGAAGCCAATCCCTCCAACAGTACTCGTGCCTTCTTGGCTTCGAAGAAGATTAAAGTGCTCGCTTGGCCAGCGTGCTCGCCGGACCTGAATCCAATCGAAAGCGTCTGGGACATTCTGGCCAGGTCCGTTTACAAGAACGGCAAACAGTACAACTCAATTTCCGAGTTAAAAAATGCCGTCAAGGCCGAGTGGAACAAGATTCAGCCGTCATACTTCGAGAACCTCTCCAACAGTATGCCAAATAGAATTTTCCAGGTGATTCAAAAGAACGGCGGATTTACTAAATACTGATATTTCTCTAAAATATGCAATTTTATACCCTCACAACCATTCAAATTACTATATTTTGTTTTTCATCCAGTTTTTCTAGTTTTTCAATAAATGTTGATTTTTTGTTCAAAAATTGAAGTGAAAAAAGGAGTAAAAAGATTGAAAAATCATTAAAAATATTTTTTATTAAAAATTGGAAGCTTGGAATGTCAAAATATCGAGTAAATCATCAGGTAGCCCCCATTTTCTGGGGGTGTCCTATCATTATGACGCGGCTGAAAAAGTGACTTTTTCATGCTACCGTCCGAAAACGTTTCGTAATATTCTACAAATTTGCACCCGGGGATTAATTTTGATCCTGAATCAAATGACATTAACAGTTTTTAACCAAACTTCTTAGTTTTCTCGAAACCCTCAAAATAGGGGGGTGTCCTATCATTATGACGCGCACTGTATGCGCATCCCGAAAACACGGTCAACAATTTGCAATTCGCGAAACAGCATATTCGCCGACAATAACTTTGTTCGCACACAAATGACAAAACCCGAAAATTTGGTGCTACCTCGGAATAGAACTGTTTTGGAATAGAACTGTTTCGGAATAGAACTGTTTCGGTATAGAACTGTAGCGAATTAGAACTGTAGCGAAATATAACTGTTTTGGAATAGAACTGTAGTGGAATAGAACTGAAGCGAAATATAACTGTCCCGAAACAGAACTGTAGCGGAATAGAACTGTTTTGGAATAGAACTGTAGCGAAACAGAACCGCCTGAAGTGGAGCTGTAGTGACCCAGGAAAGCTACAGCAGCTCGAACAAGTATTCAGTTGTACATGGTGGGTTATTGATTTCAATTTCACGAAGCGGTTCTTCTTGTACAGCTCCATTTTAGGCAGTTCTATTCGCTACAGTTCTATTCCAAAACAGTTCTATTCCGCTACAGTTCTGTTTCGGGACAGTTCTGTTCCAAAACAGTTTTTTTTCGCAACAGTTTTAATCCGCTACAGTTCTACACCAAAACAGTTCCATTTCGCTACAGTTTTATTCCGAAACGGTTCTATTCTGAAACAGTTCTATTTCGCTACAGTTCTGTTCCAAACAGTTCTACTTCGTTACAGTTCTTTTTCGCTACAGTTCAATACCGAACGGTTCGATTCCGAACAGTTCTATTCCGAAGCAAATTCTATATCGCTACAGTTCGATTCCGAGCAAGTTTTATTCCGAGGTAGCACCGAAAATTTGCCACACAATTAACAAATCGTGTGCAGATCGCGAACGAAAACAACAAGAAGAGACAAATCGATAGCAAATAATTGACATTTCGCTATCATTATTCTGTTTTCGTAATTCACGTACCGTTAAAAAATTTCCTGGATGAATAATTAATTTGCTTTAACCTTATTTGTTGAAAAATTATGTATTTAAAAATATCTTTCTTATATAGAAAATTTTAGATTAGTCTGTGTGTTTGTTTGTGTGTCTCACACACGAGTTTGCAGTCGACAAAAGTCGATCTCGCGACCTCTAGATTGACATTCAAACATGCTAACCACTATACCAGAAGGGTCACGAGAAATTGAGAGAAAAGGGGAAAAGAAATGATTACCATTTCTATTTAAAAAAAACAAAAATTAATAAAAATAAACATTTGACGAAGGCGACTTAGTCGCCACAAGCTGCAAGCTTGTTTACAAATAAAAATAAATACTGTTGTGAAGGGACAAGGACGACAGAGAGGGGAACCGTTTATTAGGAATGAATGTCAATTCAATATTATAATAAGTTCAATTGGTTACTCTACTTCCACGTGTAGGTGACCACGTTAATACCAACGAGGGCGGCCACGTGCCTTCCCAACACCTTCCCCCTTTACGAAGTTGTCCTTTGTCCGGCCCTGGCTAGGAGCCAACCGACAATTCGAGGCGATATGTAGACCTCTAGAGCAAGCGGCGGCACGATCAGAATATGGAGCTGATCCTCGCTTTGGTGCACGATCCTCGGAGTGTGACTGGAGCTCCAAACATGGATCATAACGGACGGGTGCACGTCGGTTTCGTTGACTTCTTCGCAAAGATTGACTTAGGTTGGGTGCGGGTTGAACACAAGACACATCCTGTTGTACTTCCGATTCCAATTGTTGTTTACACGGAGACGACACTTCTTCCTTCCTCTCCAAAAATGTTCGACTATTTGGCTGATGTTCGTTGAGTTCACTTCTGCACTCCCTCTTCTGATTTCCACGATTTACACGATCAAAACCATCACTTCTCGACGTGTCATGGGCAGCTGGAGACGAACCAAATACACCCTGTCGGACACCCCGTGGACTACGACCACTATTAACCACATCCAACTCTGGATGATTACAAGAAAAAGAAGAAAAGTCTGGAAATCTCAAAAGATTAGTTTCCCCCCGGAACCCTTCCGAAACTGGCTGATTTTGTATCAGCTTAGGCGAATTCGTTTTTTGAGCGGGCATTGAATCGGAAAACAATGACAAATTTGAATCGCTGAATAACTCTTCGGGACTTTTGTCGCCATGGCGCTGTCTTAACTGATTCGCGTGACAGCGCTGCATTTTTTCGCCTACTTGTACTTCATACAGTACGCTACCGATACGCCTTCTTACTTTACCGTATCCCCAAGACCATTTGTTACCGTGTTGCACTCTCGCATACACTTTTTGACCAACTTCAAACGTATTAGCCCGCGCGCCATTTCGTTTACCATACGCCCCTTTCATCTTATTTTGGTAATGAGTCCATTCAGTGTTTTCAGAAGCCCTTTCGGCTAGCATGGGTGACGACCTCATCGTTCTTATTTTTCGACTGAAATGGCACTCAGCTGGTGTAGCTCCATTTAGAGCGGCATGAGGTGTATTCCGATAATTGATCAGGAAGTTGTTCAAAACTCGCTGATTTATAGATGCTGATCCTTTGATCTTTGCAATACCTCGTTTCAATATATCGACAAATCTTTCGGCTGAGCCATTTGATCTCGGACAGTAAGTGGATGTCGTCTTGTGAGTAATCCCGTGTGACTCACACATCTTTTTAAATAAGTGACTGGATAACTGTGTTCCATTGTCACTGAAGATCCAATCTGGATACCCATGTGTTGCAAAAATCTCTTCGATGAGATCCACTGTAGCGGCTGCAGATGCTTTCCTGGTCAACTTGACCTCCGCATATTTAGTTTTGGAATCTTCCACAACTAAAAACCAAAAACCATCAATTGGACCTGCGAAATCCACATAAATCTGTGCCCAAGGCTTTTTCGTATCCGGGCATGGTTTTGATGGCGTGATACGTGTTCTTTTCGTATTCTGCTGACAGTTGCCACTTCTAACAGTTGGGTTATCTTTTAACCGGGCCATTCCAGCACTCGGTATTTCAATTTGATTTACCATGACATCCATGGCCTTTCGCATCAGCGGTGATTGGCTTAACCAACTCATACCAATTAAGTTCGTATTCCTTTCACGAACGTAGACGTACCCCTTGTACTCTGAACCTTTTAACGCAAACGTCACTCTGGCACGCCCTAATACTCTCATTTCCGAGCCATTTGCACACGAGATTCGGTGCTCCACCCTTTCGAGTGGGGGACGACCAATAAACTTCCAACTTTTGGAATTTATGAGGGTGATTATACTACCTGTATCCAGGTCAAACTGTAGCGGCTTACCGTTCACATTCACGCGCACACTACGTTTTGCGCTCGACTCTGCGTTCACTAAATCTACTTTGATGCTTTGCGTCTCTGTTCCTTCATCTTTTCTTTTCAGAAAGCATTTGGAGATATGATGTCCAGCTCTTTTGCAATACTCGCAGAAAGGCTGTCTCCGGTCCTTACTACCCCATTTCGGCGTAAATCTTGGGTTCTCTCTTCGTTCCGTTTTACTTGCTTCGAGTTTCCACACTTCGACTGGTGCTTGTGGGTTTTGTTTTGACGTGGCAACTATCTTTGTTTGCTGTTTAATTTGCACAAAGCGCATCCACTCATCGTGGATCTGAGAGAGTGTGATGGTCTCTCCTTTCCTTTCGGCCATTTCCGTAAACTGCATTAAATAATTTTTAGCAGCAGCATCTCCTGGCGCATCTAGTCCGCGAAAAAATAGAAAAACGGACCACTCATCTGCAGTCATGGTTGCCAGTTTGGCGCCTGCGACTACCTGACCAATATGGTTCGTGTATTCAAGCGGGTCCTCCCAATTTCCGGAACTGCGACTAATGTGGAAACATGCTTGTCTTTGAACCATTAGGCTACGCTGTGCTCCAAAGATTTTAGTAAGCGCGGCTACAGTCTCTTTAAATGTGACATTATATATGTCTTCCACGTCACGCTGCGAATCCACGAATCGGTGGAACGTCGTTTCTTCCAGCGACCCAAGGAGAAGTCTGGTTTTTTCTCGCTCAGACAACTCGGAACCATCTTCTTCAAAGATAGGCTCGTGTCGCGTTAACCATCTCATAAATGAGTCTGGTTCGCCGATTGTATACGAATACTTTTGTATTCTTCTTGACAAGTCAGCCATAAGTCTGACATGATTTGACGTTCGGGTCCCACCTGCTGTCGCGCGCGGTGGCTCTGCAGCGCTAGCGGCATCCCTTAACGCCCTATTTTCCTCCCTGAGTTGCCTATGCAACTCATTAGACGACGCCAATTGCGTCATTAACGCGGCAAGCGCTTCGGTTAGCGCTTCTTGATTGTGCGCTTTAGTCATGCTAAAAATGTTGGCTCACCACGCAAGTTTTTCTATCCTGATCGCCACTGTTGTGAAGGGACAAGGACGACAGAGAGGGGAACCGTTTATTAGGAATGAATGTCAATTCAATATTATAATAAGTTCAATTGGTTACTCTACTTCCACGTGTAGGTGACCACGTTAATACCAACGAGGGCGGCCACGTGCCTAATAAAAATAAATACAATCAAATATATCTACATGAAAAGGAAGAAAAAAAACGGGGAAAAGAAGAAAAAAATCCAGTGGAGATGAGTGAGCCAGTCGATCGTTGTTGATTGCACTGAAAAATAATACATTTAAATCCGTAATAGAACTGATTTTGTTCCCTTTTGTTGATCTTTTTGATTCAAGTAGTAAAAAGTTTCGATTTTTCACAAATCAATTCAAATATACGAAAATTAGCGGAAATCCCAAAATTTTAACCATCATTAAAATTTTTCCAATCGAGTTGAATCGTGAAGAAATATAACCCCGCCAACATTTTTCACGAAAACTTCTAGTTTTAGAGAATTTTGAAAATTTACGTGAAAAACGTGGCCGGGGTTTCATTTCATGATGGTGCAACCCGGGATTTTTCATACAATTTTTTTTTTAGGAATTTTAGTACTGAAATTTGAAAACTTACTTTATTATTGGCTCGTGATGGGATCGTTGTCGGTCGGCCATTCGAGCAGCATCGGAGCCTGTAAATATAAAGTATTGAAGGAAAACTAGGACTTTCTGTATTTCAAGCACGGTGATTTTAACAAAAAAAAAACTGAAAATTGAGCATTTTTTTCTAAATTTTTCATGATATTTCAAAAATATTTTTAAAATCGAGTTATATTGAAATTTTAAAACTCACATTTTCCTTGGTTGCCGCGCGCGGTTTTTGGGAATGACTGTCCGGACGCCTGGAAATATAAAATTAACGGAAGAAAAATCAATAAAAAAGCAAGACGGTATAAAAACTACAAAAATATTGAAACATTTTCACGAAAAA
The DNA here is from genome assembly GCA_963572235.1 of Caenorhabditis japonica. Lineage (NCBI taxonomy): Eukaryota > Metazoa > Nematoda > Chromadorea > Rhabditida > Rhabditidae > Caenorhabditis > Caenorhabditis japonica. Next base: position 21,945,030 of record OY754346.1, read on the forward strand.
ACAGAGAAAAGTAGCATAAAAATAAAAATTTCGAGGCAGAAATAAATTAATTTGGGCCTCAACCAATGATGAGCAAATTTTCGTTGCGAGAGTTCGTTCGGGATTTGCCAATTGTATATTCGTGATTTGTCAATAATTTACCGATAATTTGGGAATTCCGACCATATGTCGACAATGCTTTATTTACAAATTATGTTCAAATCGCGATTATCTTCTTGGCGATTTGTATACAATTTTTAAATTGTTTGTCTGCGCGTATAATGCATAAGTCGCGAATCACCTGTGCCCTGCAATTGAACCACTGAACCAACCAACCGATGTTTTCTGCAATATCGGTTCTAGTACACTATTCGGTTCACGCAAAAAATGCTTAACCATAGGAAATTTTCAGGAGCTCGTAACTTGGCTCACGTGAGCATTTAGCCGGTTTTTAATGCAGAAATGGAATCAGCATAGTCTAAAGCACCTATGCTGAAATTTTGGGAAATTCTAGATTTAAAAAAGTTCCTGTCCCCTCTGGTGTCCCCCAAGGTTCCGTTTCGGGACCTTTTCTTTTCCTCATATTTATAAATGACATATTTTCTCGCATTTCCCCATATGTATCCTGCTCTGGTTTCGCCGATGATTTAAAAATCTATAGTAATAATTCTCAAAGTCTTCAAAACGCCATTGATTTAATTGTCGACTGGTCCCACACCAACAAACTCCCTCTAGCTCCAGCTAAAACAGCTCTCCTTCATCTCGGGTCTAAAAATCCTCGTCATACCTACTTCATTTCTGGTCATCCTATTACCGCCTCTGATACTATTCGAGATTTAGGTCTCCTCACCGATAAAAAGCTCTCATATTGTCAACACATCAAAAGCATTGTATCCCTGTCCTTCCTCAGATGCCGCCAACTTTTCAAATCATTCAAATCTGCTTCTCCTACATTTTATTGTAATCTTTTCAAAACTTATGCCCTTCCGCTAATTATTTTTTTTTTATTATTATTATCCTGGCCCCAACTCCCACCTTTCCCATCTACTTGAAAAACCTCTTCGCTGGTATCCCGAAAAGTCCTCCAACGATGTAATATCTCCTTCGGTTCTTATTCTGATCGCCTTAAAAAACTTGACTTATGCTCCATGCGCCACTGCCGCCTAAAATCTCAGCTCCTAACTCTCTATAAAATTATTGGTGGCTCTTCTTTTATTCCCGAGAGAGAGAAATTCTTTAAAATCTCCTCATCTTCCCGTAGACCCATGCGTCTTAAATGTCTCCTGCCACCCTCTAATGATTTCTATTCTAGCACCATTCCCTTCTGGAATGCCATCACAAACAATTGTTCAACTTTTTTATCCCCTCTACAGTTTGAAAACTTAATTGATATATCTGTTAATAGATTTTGATCCTCTTTTTTTGTCATTTAACCTGGTTTTTTTCTTTTATCCCACATTCTTTTGTCTTTAAGTCTACTCTTATCGGTTGTACTTATATATTTTTATTGGCTTGAAAGTTTAGTGTCAATAAATTCAATTCAATTCAATTAGGAGGAATCAAACACTTCCCTTGTTAGATTTTCCGCGTGAACTCTTGTGGTAGCCGGCGAGAAGATTGAATTGATAACAATTTCTACGTCTCGAAAATATCAATTTAAAAAATAGGAAAACGTGAAAATATACGTGAACTGTTCCTTTTTTGAACTGATCTTATCTGATAATGACGTGTCACCTTTCAGTTGAGAGTTGGATAAACAACTTTTATTCATTGGACTGTGATTGTTCTGGAGCTGTCTTCTGCTGCTGAACCGTCTGATAAGTAAGTGTGTGATATTTGTTATCATAGGGTTATGTAAAAATGTTTCTTTTTTAATGTTGGAACAAGTCATAAATATTTTAAACTTTTCAGTGGAACACCCTCCAACCGAAAGTGACTCACTCTCCTCTTTGGATTCATGTGAGTTATTTTCTTTATTGGTATAATTCAATATTAACCCCTCACGCCAACATTGCCCCCAAGTTATATACAACCTTGTTGAAGCCCCAGTTTGGCGAAACTCTTATGTTTTAGAAACACGTTGCGGTACCTATTTATGGGTCTAATCACGGGGGGGGGTGCTATGGTATAGAACTCGCACGGAGTAGAACTGCTACGGAATAGAACTGCGCGGAATAGAACCGCCTGAAACTGTACCGACCCAGAATCGCTCAAACAATTCGAAGAATTATTTCGTTGTACATTGTGATGCCCTGAATTCTATTTCGTGCAGTTACTTTTTTAGTACAGTTTCATTTCAGCCTGTTCTATTCCGCGCAGTTCTATTCCGTAGCAGTTCTATTCCGTGCGAGTTCTAAACCGTAGCACCCCCATTCACGGAACCAGCAAAATATGCAAAACAACAACAAACAAAGATTACAAAGTCGATCCATTCTTCAAGTACCGCACGGCCCGGCCAATGCGACGTGGCCGAGGAAAAACTTGTAATGGTACAGCAGTATTGGCAGCGAAACTGGTGTGCAAACACCGCGGCGCAAGAGTGCAGATTGCGCGTCATCACCAATTCGTTTTGGTCTTAATTTTGCTTTTTAAAGTTCTTATTATCAATTCAATACTCTTGCCGGCTACCACATGCGCCCGCGAAAGTTTTATAATAGACGCAGACATAGCGACACATGTCTGCGACGACACACCCGCTCACATTTTTTGATCTACGTTCAGTTGAATTCAGTTGAATTCAGTTGATAAGACCTGATGGGGCGGAGCCTCGATGTTTCGCGCCACTGCTTACTGTAGCCGGCAAGACTATTGAATTGATAATAACAGCGAAATTAGTTGCTTTATTTCATTAAAAATGTTTAAAAAACAACAGAAAAATAAAATACAATCATAAAATAAGATTCGGACAACAAGAAAACGAGGAAAAGTATCAAAATAGCCACAAAAAACAAAAAATATATAACAAAGTCGTGAAAACCTAATATTTTAGACTAAAAAAAACAAGATTATTATTTGAAGTACGTTGGGGGAATGTTTCAGAATACTATACCTACTTATTTTCGAGAAAAAAAGTTGTTTTTCTGAAAATTTTCACTTTTTTTCGATTCTTCGTGGTTTTTCTTGAAAACGCTTACATACAGCTTCAGGTAGTTGTTATCAAAAGCAGGAGAATTGCCTCGAGAACATTGTGGCAAAAAAATCAGAGAATTAAAAGAATTGGTTTTCGAGAAAACATTTTTTTGTCTGAAAATTTTCACATTTTTCGACTTTTCTTGGTTTTTTTTTCGAAATTCACACATACAGCTTCAAATATTTGGCATCAAACGAAAGATAAAGGCCTGGAGAACATTTTGGCAAAAAAATCAGAGAATTAAAAGAATTGTTTTTCGAGAAAAAATATTTTTTGTCTGAAAATTTTCACATTTTTCGACTTTTCGTGGTTTTTTTTCTAAATTCACACATACAGCTTTAAATATTTGGCATCAAACAAAAGATAATTGCTTGGAGAACGTTTTGGCAAAAACTCAAAGACTTTAAAAGATTTTTTTTCAAGAAAAACATTTATAAAAACTCACTACTTTTGAAGACTCGCGAAGGGAAGTGTGCGGAACAAATCCGAGCTCGGTTGTGAGTCATCCTGAAAGTAAAGTTTATTTTTAATGGACCTATTCATAGGAGAAAAAAGACAAAAAAAAACGTTTTTTTTCCTATTCATAGATGTAAAAAAACGACAAACAATGTCGAAAAACGAATGGTAAACAAGTGTTTATTGACCATGATAGACCATTGATAGAGAGGAGGCGCAGAAAAGGGGCGGAGTTTGCATGAACTAGTAAACAAGTCCGTTCCCACGGGGTTGTAAACATCTCTGTGCCTCCTCACTATCAATAGTCTATCATGGTCAATAAACACTTGTTTACCATTCGTTTTTCGACATTGTTTGTCGTTTTTTTACATCTATGAATAGGAAAAAAAATGTTTTTTTTTGTTTTTTTTCTCCTATGAATAGGTCCATAACATTTATTTACAAAAAGATAATGAAAAACACGAAAAAAACAGCAAAAAACGAAGTTTCATAGTTGCCTCTCGGCGCAATGCATTAAAAAGGAGGTGGCCGAGTTTCCGAAATTTTCTCGGCCACGTCGATTTGGCCGCGCCCATGGTGTCCCGCACGCGATGTGCGCCAGCATTTTTCTGTTTCGTCTGGCACCCTCTCGCTCTCTCGCACGGTGCTTGATCAGACTCTACAGTAGATTTCCATAATTGTTAAAAGCAAGAAAACCAATATTTTTTTGCACGTTCTTTTTGGAATTACATTCAAAAACTATTTTACGAAGATATTTATACGTAAGAGCATGAAAAATGCGCCAGAATAATAAAAATGCACTTTTCACAGATTTAAGCAGATTGGACCTATATTTTCCATAATATCGGTTCCATAACATTATACTTTGTTTAGAAGTATTATTTAAGACAATATTCATCATTCACAAAGCTACAAACGAAATGGGGGACGTCAGGAAGGTTTCTGTGCGCATACAGTACTCCCCTTAGTGCTACTGGAACTGATTAAAACAATAATATCTCAATTAGTTGGAGTCCTAATAACTCGTGTGACATCTTAAAATGACCGCAAACAAATTTAGAAACTTTGCAAGGCAAGGAATCTTTCAACCAGGCTTTTGTTTTACAGAAATTTTCAAAAAATGATCCATTTTTTCGAGTTTTAGTGCAAAAATTGATTTATTAATAACTTCATTAGTTTTCAACCAATTTACTTGATTAAAAGCGGAAAATAACCGCATTCAAAATGCAAAATTTTGTAAGGCAGCCAATTTTTGAAAAAATAATTTTTTGGCGAATATGGGCTACAGTATACTAAAATTCATATTCCGAGCCCTTAAATTCAGACTTTTTGATATCGAATGTGGGTTTTTTGTTCATTTTATATTTTGTAGAAGTGAATTGAACAAACAAGTCAAGAAATGCACAAAGAATACGGGTTTACCTTAGCTACAGAGCCTCATAACACAGTAAACTTCGGTGTGTCATTTAAACGAGTATGGAAATTTTTTTGTACAGTTTTCTAACTCAAAAATTAATTTGAACCTTTTAGTGTCTGTTTTATTTGTTTTTTCTTAAAAAAATCCATTCATTTTCTTTTTTTCCACGTGTTTTTATGGTGCACATTTTCCAGGCGAGTTCCGATGCAATCGCGCTCCACCTGCACGCATTAGAGATGAGAGACGCCGAGGCGTCTCTTTTCTCGATCGCCGGCGTCGCCTTTCACGTGCGGGACACCGTGCGCGCCGTGTACCGAAGGTACTGAAAATCACGGTTTTCTGCGGACGACTGTTCTGAGCCTGACATTATTTAAGTCAATTCCTGGCTAGAGGAAAAAATTAAAGGCTGGGTAAACCCGGGGTGATGACGGACTCAAACCTGTGACCTCTCAGAAGGCGGCGGTCACTACCTGCAGTTTGGTCTGAAATTATCTGAACATGCCCGGGAGTATTTTTGAAATTTTTTGTCAAAATTTCAGACTGATCGGAGCATTCTCCGTATTTTCGCTGAATTTTTTTGCACATTTTGCAGGTTTTAGTGAATAGACCCATTACGTGAAAAAGTTCCTTTTTGAGGAAAACGTGTGTCCAGAATTTTAGAGTCATGAAACGAATTCCAGGCCCACTGCTGTCACAAACTGAACTGAGTCTGAGCGACTCCAGTCATTCGGAAAATACATGCAAGATAAACAAGGAAACAATAGATGAGAAAGTTACTGGTTCGTCTCGTGCAGCCAGTGACAGCAAGTTTAAAATATATGCTGTACTTGGTGTGTTAGCCATTGGGATTTTGCTATTCTTCCATTCGTGGTTCTCCAAGTCAGAAAATGAGCGAAGCATGGATCTGAATACTGTCAATTAAGCTTTCCACCATGGACGGGCCGTCCGAAAACGTCCGTTACCCGTCCGGAGAACGGGTGCCCGCTGCCCGTCCGCGTTGCCCGGTCTGCATTTTGACGTGCCGGTGTTTGCACACTCCACCCATTATTAGACGAGTTGGAAATTGGTTGATCAAAAATTTTCTCAACGTTGAGCACATTGATCTCGATTTAAAACACTTTTTTCTTTTTAATTTTCACGCGGGCATTTTTCTTTTTCCCCGGGGATCGGGCGGCCCTTTCCCCGAACGGATCGGACGGGCAAAAAACGTCCGCCGTGGAAAGCTTACTGTCAATACAATTGAGGAAAAAATGGCCGCTCTAGCTCGTCTGATGAATGCGATTGCACTGCAGAATGAATTTAATGACGGATCAGTAACGATGAAAGAGGTTATGGCTGAAGCATTAGATGTTAGAAATTCGACTCTACTCGATAGCATCGATGAAAAGGCCTCCCGTGTCGCTGTCAAGGCTGTGAAGACATTCGATTTGATAACTGCTCGATCAGCACAGACGATTAATGAAACTACCGAAAAGTTGAGCAAAGTTGTGTTGCTTGGCAACTCTACTTCGCATTCATCTTCAATCAGCCAAATGTTCTCCTCTTTGAATGATTTCAATACTGATTTGGACACAATATCATCTAGAGTTGTACAAATTTCCCAGAGCCTTAATAATCTTTCACAGGAGATTCATTCTTCCAATCCGAATTTGAAAATGGGTGTTAAACACTATTCAGATTTCATTGGCCCATTCATTGTTTTACATGATAGTAATGTAAAGAACTTGCAAGAAAACATCGGTATCCAGAAATTCGAAAATTCTTTGGAGGATTTGCGGTCATTCGTCGTTGATTTCGAGCAGTACCAGCTACTGACCAGCGAAATATTTCTCAACAATCTGCAAACAAGTTTGAACAGTTTATTGTCATCCATCTCTACTATCAAGTCATGGTTGGACGCGAAGAACAAACATCATGCCATTAAGATGTTAGATGACATAAACACAATACTTGCACCAAGCGTCTTCGGATATGATAAGAATTTGCTTATTGGATTTCCTAATGGATCTAAAGATTTGGCAACGCTGTTCGAGAACCTCGAAGAAGATTGGATCAAAAGAGTTTTAAATGGAGGAAAGCCTGTGAGTGAGTTGTTGAAAGTATTAGAACCTATGAAGAAGTTTCAAAGTCAGCTTAGCTCACTAAAAAAAATATCGATAGAATGGGACAGAGAAACTTACGCGAATACTACCCGGAAAAGTCTGATTTCTTTGAGAATCATTAATAAGGCCAACCCAGTGGACGTATCGGACTCGTTGTCCAAGGTGAATGCCACTTTTGTAAACTTGGGATCAATTGTCGATGTAAACTCCACAGTCTTGGATGAGTTCAATCAACTTTTGAACTCTTCGGAGCCTTTAACAAGTTTCAAAACTCAGCTGGCAGGTTTTCTCGACGCGCCTGAAATTGCTCAGTTTTCGATACAAGATTTAAAAGAAATTTCATCATCTGAAGGAAGGCTGAAAAACGACAAGGATAAATTCAAATTCGTGAAAAAAGAATTGAATATATCAAAATATTCACAGAATCTCGAATTCTTCCAAAACCAGTTGGATCTTCTCGTAAGCGCTAAATATGCAACCACAGTATACTTTAAAACGATTGTCGAATTCAACAGCACTATTACGGATACAATCGTCGCCAACATTCGAAGCTTAATAGAAATTCTTCAAAATGTCAAGTCTGAAATTGCGGCAGTAGAAAATTTCGTCAAACTGTTAAATTCCTTACCTTCACTTTCCGAAAAAGAACGTAAGGTTATCGATGGAATTTCAGATTTTTTGGTTTCGGTGAAATCCAAAATGAACGAATCGAAGTTGTTAGAAGAAAGTTTGACACTGGAAATGACAGAAACAGGATTTTTGCATCGGCTATCAGGATGTTCTTCTGCTCGCAATTTGACGTTTCAATTGGCGTACACCGAACGTGCTTTGCGTTTATTTCAAAGGGAAGACCTGAATCTAGATTTACAAAATTTGGCAACCAATGGTGAAAAATTGGTAGAGTTAATTGAAAGTCTGTCAGCCAATGAGAAGCAACTAGTTGGTTCTGGATTGAGCGATATTTCCTCTTTAAACACATCTCTGTCTAGTCTTTTGCCAGTAATCAAATCTCTTCCTTCAAATTCAACTCTCCCTGAAAGCAATTTGACGTCGTTTGGGAAATCGTTATTATTTCTTGACGCTAATAAAATTCCGGAATTTAACTTCTCATCGATGGTTTCCGCAATCAATTATTTGAAATCATCAAGGGTCGGACAGTCAGAAAAAGTTTTAAACGCCGAGCAAAGCCTCATCAAGCTGGAAGGACTACAATACGCTTCCATGCGTCAAAATGACACACTCGGGACGTTATTACGACAAGCAGACAACTTTTTCACAACTTTCTTCTCAAAAACACCTGATGAGATGAGCTTGTGGTAAATTGTTTTCAAGTAAAACTAACTTTGAAAATTTTCTTTTAGGCCAATCGTTTTGGCTGTTTTGGGCGTCTTGGCGGTCATGTGCGTCTTATGCGTGTGGTTAGGTTTTTGCAAGAAATGGTCCCAGCTAGATGACAAACTAAGCACGAGTCCTACAGAACCGACTATAAATAAAGGTATAAAATTAGTTAATATTTCTTTCAAGGTTTTTATTTCTTTTCAGATCCAGTAGTACAAGAAGTCGTAGATAACCCTACCGATAACGAAGTGGCCGGGCAAACAGATAATTGCATAGATCCACTACCTGAAGGAAACGAAGAAAAACAAAACACGAAGAATCCGGAAGCGAGTGGGGAAGCGGAGAACGTGGTGAATAAGAAAAATGATGAGACGGAAACGGTTGAAATTACTCAGGTAATTTTTTGAAGCTAATGGGCAACGAGGCCGCCGATTCCGGAGCTAATTGGCAAATTGACACGGGATTCGGCAGATTTGCCGGGGGCAGCTTTTGCGCAACTCTAGCATAGCGTAATATATATAAGAAAGATACCAGATTTTTTTCACTCCCGTCTTATGCCCCTCACGGTGTGCTAGACCCTACGTAAAGGAATTCGCGCCATTTCGCATGTGCCTGTGTCTCGACAGTGGCATTCTGCCAAGTCTAGAAAAAAAGTGTGCAAAAATGGAGACACAGAGACGAGAGAATTGGCGCTCGAAAATTTGATATCAAAAAAGTTTTCTGAAACGTAGTCCCGAACACGCCGTGCGAATCCAAAATAAGCATCCACCGCTCGGTCGCATTTTTTTTTACCTCAAGCAGCGCGCCGTGCGAAAGGGAAAAATCATATACCGTAAAAACTAAAATAAAGGGGCCCGTCTAATAGAGATGGAATTTTATCTTCCCAGTACTTTCACTATTCTAACAGTGTTTTTTAATCGTTTATTTTTAATGAATATGCTTGAAAAATGATACCATTTCGGTTTGAAAGTTAGATGCGACCACTTAAATTTTTAGGCGCATCAAAAAAAGAGTAGAACATAAGGGTGTATGCACTCTATTACAAGTTTTACGGTGTTCGAAAAAAACGCAAAAAATGTGGGCAGGGTTTCGTTTTAAGTCGCAACGTGACAGAAAGCCCAATATGCAATTTCAGAGTGACAAACTAGAAGAAAAGTCAAGTCTGCCAAACGCCAATCTGCCAAAGTCTGCCAAGAAAGCCAAACATCGGGAAAATGGGATACATGGTATACATGGGAAACATCGAGAACAAAAATCGAGGGAAAGGGATGAAGCAAAAATTCAAGCGTATAAAAAAAAGGTCGAGGATCAGCAAAAATCGGATACGTCGTCGAGTAAATTTAAAAAGATGGGACACATTTATATGCCATTGGAACCTAGTGTGAGTCGTTTTAGTAATATGAGCATGATGCTCACATTTTGCGCAGCAACCTAACACTCAAACCCAGTTAAGGCGGGGAGGCAGAAACGGTCGGGTGAATGTACAGGCGAACGGGGCAAACGGGGCAAGCTGACTATTGTTCATTCGTGAAGAAAGCAAGTGCGCTCCACGAAACTTAGTACTTCGTGGATTTCATTTTCATCGCCAAATTATTTGATTTAACTTTGAATTTACACGTGAATTCAAATAATTTGGCGACGAAAATGAAATCCACGAAGTACTAAGTTTCGGGGAGCGCACTTGCTTTTTTCGCGAATGCACAATAAAACAAAAAACACTCTTGCTGGAGAGACGCAGACACTCAGCGGAGCGCATTGCCAATAACGTTCCAGCCAGCATACCGTGCCTCTCGCCAGGTGTCAATTTTTCTAAAACAATAATATTCATATGGATTCGTGACGTAGCGACACGTTGCTGCAAGTTGTGCGCAAGCAAAATGAAAAAAAAAAGCAAAAATGGTTTCCTCTCACGCCGCCAAGAACTAAATCGTGACGAGACGCAACATTTGCTGACGCATAACTTGCTACGCTTTCTCGCTACTTCACGAATCCATAATAAGTGTTCGTGGATTGGTGATACCGCCGTGTTCGCAGACTGTGTGAGAACTTGCGCAAGTTCACGAACACGTCATAGCTGCTAAACGCCTGGCTGCTTAATGTCCCGGAGCCATAATTTTGGGGTACTAAAATAGAAGATTCTTTTCAGTTTGACATGTCCTCACCACTACCCGAAAACGTCACTTTGGATAAAGTATGGTACGACCCTGCTCAGAACGAAATGTACGATATTGGAACGGATGTGGATTCAGTGGAAGCGAGCATGTCGACAAGAGGTTCGACGACCGAAGAGAAGCCGATAGAGAACAATAGGGCGCAGGGTGTTGTTAACAACAATTCTGCGGATAGGAATGTTGCCAGTTCGTCTGGCACTACTTCCAAATTGACAGCGAAAAGTTCTGAAGGGCCAGCACAGTAGAGTCTTCAAAAGGATGGGAAAAGCATGATATTCATATTTAGATTGATGATGCATTTTTCAAATTAAAACGACATATTTATGACGAGTTAATAAAAAATTTGCATTGTTTGTGTGTCTGTGATACTTTTAATACTTTTGAGGCACGCTGATGGCAAAAAGAAAAACAGAAAGATGCGAGAAAACAAAGTGTCACTGGTGAAGCGCCACGGGCCCGCCAGCGGTTTGCTAGCTGCTACATTCCGGGGTGACTCCCTTCTTGCTTTTTTTTTTATTATTTTATATTTTCAAATAAAAACTAACACTGTGTCTACTTTTATCGAATTTTATTGAAAAAATAAACAAATTTAATACAAAAATTATTTAAAAGATCACAAAATTCCTCGCTTTCGTTGTCCCACTCATGTAAGCGCCGATCATCCACATCCACATCCACATCCCATTGTTGCACGTATCTGAAAATTCAGTAAATTTTGCTATTTAAGAGATGCGGCGTGAATGCGGAATCCCGGAGGATGATAATTTTTTTTTAAATTTTTATTAGGCGGAGTTCTCTAATTTGTATGAGACAAATTCCGCTCAGTTCAATTTCTTTCCTTAATCATTTGAAGTACAACATTTAAAAATATACAATTATTTGCAACGGACATTAAGAAATATACGTTTTGGCTCGAAGAAACGCAAGCAAAAATCACTATCACAAGGGCATTAGCCAGGAGCCATCAAACGTAAAAATGCTTACAAATAAAGCCCAAATAATGTTAGTTTTATGTCATTAATTTTTGGGCCTCCTTTGTAGAAATATTCAGTTATGTGTCGGCGCGTCTGCTCTCTGCCGACTCATAATTCTGTGCTCCATGACCGTTACAATCAATTCCTTTTTTCGAGTATTTTTTACTTATTTATTATAAATGGACTCGTTTATTCATGAAGAGAATTTCTTTTTTTTTGCAATGCTTGACAACATTCAATGCAGAAATATTACTCAAAACTAATTTTTTTTTTGGCCAATACTCAGTGGGTCCCGGATCTTTGGGTCCCAGACTCTTTGGGTACGATGGATCTTTGGGTACGGCTACTCTTTGGGTACCAATTTTGGGTACGGTATCTTTGAGTACGATTGCTCTTTGGGTACGGCTACTCTTTGGGTACCAACCTTGGGTACGGTATCTTTGGGTATGGTATATTTGGGTCCGATGGATCTTTGGGTACGACTACTCTTTGGATACTAAATTTGAGTACGGTATCTTTCGGTACGGTATCTTTGAGTACGATTGCTCTTCGACCCATGTGCGCAGAATTTGGGTGCGGTTTGTCCCATTGAGCAAGTATTCCAGGGCGAGAATAAAATCAGTAAGTTGCTTTCCGGGGGTGAACTTAATTGTGTATTGTCGGCCCGCCAAAATGATCAAACGCTCTCCGCTGAACTCAACGCTATGCGATTTTCATTTTGGTCACCAAATTATTTCATTTCACGTATAAATTTAACGTGAAATGATATAATTTGGAAACCAAAATGAAAATAGCATAGCGTTGAGTTCAGCGGAGCGCGTTTGACCATTTTGGCGGGCCGACAATAACTAGATTAATTGCTGTATGAATACTGCGTAAGTGTCTTTCTGGTTAGTGAAAAGGGAAACGTCCTGAGGGGTGTCGCCTGGCACTCGTGGGTTGGAAACTTACTAATAGTTCTTAAATATACTCGGCGAATGCATCGTCAGCCTCGCTCTACGGCACTTTTCAATTTTCAACTGTGTAGTGCGCCTGTTTTGAAGCGAAAAATCAAATTTTACCTGCAATTCGTCGTGGATACGTCAGTTTCCGTTAAAAAGAAGTATAAAAAATAGAATTCGAGTTAATCTTGCCAGTGCAACACTGTTTTACAGGCATTTTGCAGTAGAGCGAGGTTGATGATGTATTCGCCGACTATATACAGTCCGTTCCATAAGTATAGCGCCCCCCTCGAAGTAATCTGTCTTGGCACTCCCGGGCAAAACTGCAACTTGGGACATTAAAAAACGGATTCAGCATGCAAAACTACCCCGGAAATATCTGTTTTGTGGTATTGTGCCTGAAAACATCCATGAAGCAGATAGATGTATGAAAAAATGGCTCCTGCAACCGTAACATAAGTATACAGTCCGTTCCATAAGTATAGCGCCCCCCTCGAAGTAATCTGTCTTGGCACTCCCGGGCAAAACTGCAACTTGGGACATTAAAAAACGGATTCAGCTTGCAAAACTACCCCGGAAATATCTGTTTTGTGGTATTGTGCCTGAAAACATCCATGAAGCAGATAGATGTATGAAAAAATGGCTCCTGCAACCGTAACATAAGTATAGCGCCCCCTCGGAAATTTCTTAAAAATCCCTATTAATGAGGAAATCTGTGCCTGGATTGTTTCAATTTTTGCTTTATGCGCTTTTAAATAACATGTGGTAATAGTTCTCATATTTTTGTCTATATTGGGCATAATTCAACCTTGTTTCGTGGAAAACACTTTTCTGGCGCCGAACAACTCCAAATTGACGCCTGCAAAACAACCGAGAGGTCAATTTGAGTAATTACACAACACTCGAAGTGTTCAAAGAAGTGAATCAACAATTTTATTAAGAATCCGAGCCGTTATAAGCAGTCTTCGAAGTCTGGAGCACCACCAAAGAGACAAGCTGAAACATCATACGGCATGCATCGAACTCAATAAAGACTTGCATTGCTATGAAACGAGAGCTGAACCACGATGCTTTCAAACAGAGCATCTGGAGAGCCGATGACATGGATCCAAACCCTGTCCAGTAAGTTATGAAGCCCGCTCCACGTCATACCGATCCTTTCAAGGTACGTGATTTTGAGTTCACGCGTAAAAGTTTTTCTACAAACTTGAATGAGGTAAATGTTGCTAGCTAGTTGCTACAAAACTCAAATCAGGAACTTAGATAATCTTTTCTGGGGTTAGAAGCTTAAATGGAGACGGTTCGGATTGTTACAGTACCTATGTTCATTATTCCTGATAGAATGAGTATTTTCACTTGCTGGATAGTTGGACCTAACGTTTGTCTCCACTCGGATTATCTTTTCCGAGTATGAGGAAATCATCGAGAACCACCAATTACTATTCCGACGTCTTTTCAAACGGTATTGTTTTGTTTTTCAGCGAAAAATGCTGCAATCCATGTGAGTATCTAGACTTTGGACTGGTTTAAATTTAAAAATGTCGACGTTTTTCTATGTTCTGGGTGTGCACACGTCTTGAATCTTATGGAGAACACCTGAGGAAAGCTTGTGCAAAGATTTTCTGCCCAGAGTAGGCAATAAAACTTTGTAAATTTTATGAAAACTGGACCTTTGTACGAGTGGAAGCAAAAAGAGCATGAATTCGTGAACAAGATCATCCAGTACATCCCAAAGCCTATTAATTGTATGCCACATTGCGTTTACAATCTGGTTCCATCTGATGAACGTGCAACAAAGTATTAATTTTATTATAAATCTTGATTTTTCGGAAATTTCCGAGGGGGGCGCTATACTTATGTTACGGTTGCAGGAGCCATTTTTTCATACATCTATCAGCTTCATGGATGTCTTCAGGCACAGAAGTTATTTCCGGGGTACTTTTGCATGCTGAATCCGTTTTTGTAGGTTTCATGTTGCAATTTTGCCCGGGCGTGCCAAGGCAGAATACTTCGAGGGGGGCGCTATACTTATGGAACGGACTGTATATGGAAATTTTGAATTAGTATATTCTTTGTTTGTGTGTCTCGCTCCATAAAACTCCACAAAACTTGATCCCGAAACCTTTTGGTTAACGTTCAAACATGTTAGCGGCTTTACCACAATGGCCGCGAAAACTTTAGTGAGTTAAGGAAATGGAATATTTGCTACTACTATCTTTCTTATATAGAAAATTTTAGATTGGTCTGTATTTTTTGTGTGTCTTTAACAAGAGATTGCATTCAACAAAACTCGAACCAGTGACTCAGGTAACGAGTCAAACTTTGCTGGGCAACTTTCAAACTTTTTTAAACCTTTGGAAGAAAAAAGGGGAAGTTGAAACTTTTCTGAGCCGTTTTCAATCTTTTTGTCGTCGAAATTGATGTAAACTTTTTAAAACTTTTTAATACATATTCAAACCTTTTCAAACTTTTTCAAACTGTAAGTTTCCCATCCACAAGTGCCAGGCGACACCCCTCCGGACCAGGCTTTCTCGGAAATAGAAATTTGTCTTCCGAGTTCCGATAATAATTTCTACGTCTCGAAAATATCAATTTAAAAAATAGGAAAACGTGAAAATATACGTGAACTGTTCCTTTTTTGAACTGATCTTATCTGATAATGACGTGTCACCTTTCAGTTGAGAGTTGGATAAACAACTTTTATTCATTGGACTGTGATTGTTCTGGAGCTGTCTTCTGCTGCTGCTGCTGCTGAACCGTCTGATAAGTAAGTGTGTGATATTTGTTATCATAGGGTTATGTAAAAATGTTTCTTTTTTAATGTTGGAACAAGTCATAAATATTTTAAACTTTTCAGTGGAACACTCTCCAACCGAAAGTGACTCACTCTCCTCTTTGGATTCATGTGAGTTATTTTCTTCATTGGTTTAATTCAATATTAGCCCCCCCCACGTTATATACAACCTTGTTAAAGCCCCACCCACGGCACCCCAGCCTTCCAAAATTGTTTCTACCTGGCGCATTTATAAAACCCTAAGGCTCGGTGATTTTTTGACAAATAGTCCTCGTTTTTGGATTATAATGATGGTGTCATCTTAAATAATCAGATAATGATTCGAATTTCTCAAAAAAAGTAAATTTTCGAGTGAAAAAATAATTGCATTATCTGACGAACTTGGTGGCGCATTGGACGACGGGGGAGGCGTGCCACCCAGTAAAAAATGGGTGGGGGTTTCACTTTAATTTGGGAGGTCACAATTGATAAAAATGTTCAGTTTTAGTCCGTCACCAGTGCAAAGTCTTATGGACCTATGCACGAAATAAAAAAGGCCATTTAAATGAATTAATTTGACAATTTTTTCCAATGCACGAAAGCAAGTTTATTCAATTAAATTGAATAAACTTGACGGCTGCAGAACGGTCGCGTCGAGATATTGCAAGTAAAAAAGGGCGTGCGCCTTTAAACTTTGTGTCGATTTACGAGATTTTTTTCGACCGTTGAATATTACGAATTTATTAAAGTGTCCAAAATTGTAAAAATCCCATCATATATTTAAAAAATAATTTCAGGTAATTTATTCATGCATGCGTGAAGCGGATAGTGATGAAAAAAATAAGAAAATTGCTGCGGTGAGTAGAAAAGAAGATTTTTTGAAAACTTGAAAATTGTTCAGGCGACTTTATTGCTTCAGCAGCAGCAAATTATTCTGACGCAGTTTATAAGCCGAACAGAACCGCAACAACGCTTAGAAATAGTCGAAAGACAAAACTTTCACAATTTTATGAGCTTTGTGAATATAATTGTGGAGAATCGTGGAACGGAAGTGGCGTATCCTTCTGACAGTCCAGAAGATCAATGCACAGCTTTGAAGCGTTTTCTTTTAGATCAGTGATTTGCGAAATCGTTGTCAGTAAAAATATTTATTTGAAAATCAAATGACGAAGGGAAAATAACACGTGGAACAATGAAAAAAAAATGACACGACGAACATCATGACTTAGAAAGTAACAGAAAGTTGTGGAAAAAAAAAAGAGTATTGTCGGCCCGCCAAAATGGTCAAACGCGCTCCGCTGAACTCAACGCTATGAGATTTTCATTTTGGTTTCCAAATTATTTTATCTCACGTGTAAATTCAACGTGAAATAAAATAATTTGGAAACCAAAATGAAAATCGCATAGCGTTGAGTTCAGCGGAGCGCGTTTGATCATTTTGGCGGGCCGACAATAGGAGAAGAAACAAAAATTAACATTTAAAAGTATTATCAGTATCAAAATCATCAAATAGGGACTCAGCATGGGAGGAATTTTGAGTAGATGCGTAAGACGATGGACGAAAATGAGAAGAAGAAGAAGACGACTGTGAACTTTGTCGACGCAATTCGCACATAAACGAGACTACTTTGCCTTCGACTTCAAATCTATCGATTTCGTCTATGTTTTCCACCAGTTGTTTGAAAACTTTGCAGACGCGTTCCGAAGCGCACTCCGAATTCTTTCCTCTTCCAAATACCTCTGCGAACATTTCGCGAGTCTTCTCCATTTCATTTTGCATAACAACAGTTTCTGCATCTGAAGAATTTGTTTTTAAAATAAATTAATTGAAGTAAAAAGGAACGCACCGAGATTTAGTTTTTTCGCTTGCTTCGGAGCTCCTCCATGAATGTTCTCGGTCGCAGATCGCTTGGGAGTGACGGCGATTTCCATTTTTTGATGTTCTCGAGAGCCGACCACAAACGAGCTACAATGCAGATACTTGACATTTTTAATGAAATTTAATATAAAGCTTACTTCTTAGTTTCGCGCATCAACTTTGGGCCATTCAAAAACTGCAAAAACTCGGCAAACTTGAAATCTGAAGCAACGTCTTCAACTCCGCTTCCCGATTTTGCCTTGCGAATGCGCATGATGTGGCTCGAATAGTCTTTGCTGAGCTGTTTCCACAAGTTTTCCGCGACTCTCCCTGAATCAATCGAATTATTTCAAATGTTGCAGCTTCTCCACAAACCTGGGAAACGAGGCCATTTCGGGATGAAGCTCTTCAAAGTCGCTTCGATATCCATGAAGACCTTTTTCTTCACATCGTTTCTGTGCCAATCCTTGTGTGATGGGTCCCAGACGATTTGATGTTTTTCGATTTCAAAAATGAAATCGATAATCTCGCCGTTCTCATACTGAAATTTTTTTATAAATCTAAACATATTTCAAATATTTCGACTCACTGCTCCATATTCATCTGAGAATTTCACTTTCGATTTTCTTCCTCTCCTTTTCTTACTTGTGATACTTGTGAGGTTCGACCTCAGTTTCCATCCTGGATACTGCGAACCAAGCTGCGCCAAGTTACACGATCCCTTCCGACAGTGGACCATGCTCGTCTTGCCTCGAGTATGCCAATTCTTCGGCGGCCGTGCCCGAGGTTGCCCCTGAGGGCCTCATTGTGGATGAAGATTTTGATCGAATCCTTGATGTCGTCGGCCCATCTTTTCGGAGGACGACCGCGTGGTCGTGCTGATCCCCTAGGATCCCATTCTGATACTATCTTCGCCCATCTGTCGTATTTCATGCGTGATACGTGTCCTGCCCACTTCAGTTTTCTTCGTAAGACTTGCTTTTCCATGTCTGGTGGGTCACATCCGGCAATTTCGAACATGTTGCTAACCGCTCTCTGTAGTCTCTTCGTGTCTGCCTCCTTGGAAGTCCATGTCTCGCATCCATAAGTCATCGCTGGGATGACAGTTGTTGTGAGAAGTCTTATTCTTGTCTTCTGAGGAGACTGCAAGAGCTCGACAATTTTTCCTCCTCTTCCACATACAACACATCATTATCCGAAATCGTATCCCAATTTTCTTCTTCCGCATTTCTTCCATATCCGTCGCCGCCTTGCTCTTTGTTCATTTTATGAAAATTCTGCAAAAAAAATTTGAAGAAAAAATCAAATAATTATTTGTTTACACGCTTGAAAAGAAGAAACTAAACAGTAAAAAAAATTAAACGTTCGAAAAAAATCTCGTAAATCGACACAAAGTTTAAAGGCGCACGCCCTTTTTTACTTGCAATATCTCGACGCGACCGTTCTGCAGCCGTCAAGTTTATTCAATTTAATTGAATAAACTTGCTTTCGTGCATTGGAAAAAATTGTCAAATTAATTCATTTAAATGGCCTTTTTTATTTCGTGCATAGGTCCATTAGAGAACCTGTTATTCTTCAATTTTATTCCCCCCCCCCCCCCCACTGTTCAAAATCAACCGCCTTATCTTTTTGATAGGAATTATGGAGATTTCTGTTAAATTTCAGGAATCTAATGATCTTCTTTATATAAAAACTGACTTTCATGCTTTTCTGGCTTTGTTTGGTCCAATTATACACTGTAACTCGAATATTAAATTCCTCCCATCAGCCGTTTACCAGACTGCGATAGATCAAGAAATGAAAATACATTGTGGTATTCTCATGAGTAGGTACCGCAACGATTTTGAAAAACGTGCGAATCCCAAAAAACTACTGAATTCTTTGTATTCTACGCCACAATATTAGTACAATCCCAAATTTTCTCAGAAAAATTCCCGGGCGAAATTGGCCCGTCCCGCCCGATGCCCGTCCAAAAAACGCCCGTGAAACGAATAATATTGGGGAATGTCAGAATAGCTGTTGGGGGTGGTTTAATAGAGCATCGTGGGGAACTATAATAGAAGATTCCCAGGGATTTGAATATACACCCCCCACCATTGTGGGGGGGGGGCTTTATAGAAACTGTTAAAACCCCCACACCCCCACCCCCACAAACTAAGCTTTCCACCATAGACGGGCCGTCCGAAAACCTTCCCTTACCCGTCCGGAGAACGGGTGCCCGCTGCCCGTCCGCATGGCCCGGTCTGCATTTTGACGTGCCGGTGTTTGCACACTCCACCCATTATTAGACGAATTGAAAATCGGTTGATCAAAAATTTTCCTCAACGTTGAGTAACGTTCCGAATCAGTGCAAAAAAATGACGAAATCAGTTTAGACTGATTATCATTTATACTGGTCACGCATCTATATCAAAAATATCGATTATCAAATTAATTGTTTTGAAAATAGAAATGACGAATCCGATTATCAAATTAATTGTTTTGAAAAGAGAAATGACGAATCCGATTATCATTTACGTCGAAAAAATATCGGGTAGGAAAAAAACGAATATCAAATTCGTCAATTACGTCGTTTACGTCAAAATTCGTCAAAATAATAATGACGTAAACTATCGAAAGATATACACGTTAGGTTACGTGGTTACAAGCTGCCCGACAATTGGGTTTCTCCAGACAGTATTGTTTTCTGTCCTAAAATGGTAAGCCCCGTTTGGCAACTATTTACCCGAAAAAATGTCGCTGGAAAAAGAGCTTGCTGCAGCCAGTGCTACAAGTGAATTTCGTACAGGTCCAACACCTCGAATTTGATACCACATGACGACTGTCCACAAAATATCGTATACATCGATGAAACAGGTATATTTTATTATAGATAGGCACCGCAATGAGAGGGGGCGTGGCCTCTTATTTTTTCTCTTGGCTTTTGGTGTTTGGAGTTCGCGCTCACAATTGTTCGGATACTGTGGACAAATTTAGTAATGTTATTATCAACCTATATGTAATCGGTAACGAGGAATCGATTGGTTGAAATCAAATTGGATTGATGGAATCCAACTCGATATGAACAAGTGTATTTTTCTCAAAACATTTAATAGATTTTATGGCATAGGAATTTCCACGTGACCGATGGAAATGATTTTTTTTGTTGATTTTTTTCTCCAGCTATATCGTTTTCGTCAGTTCAATTTCGATATGAATAAATTTGATTATCGTTTTCGTCATTTTCATATTTTTCAAATAATTTTTGATAATCATTTCCATTTCATTTTTGACGAATTCAACAAATTCGATTATCATTTTTCGTCAATATCGCGTGATTTTAGGAAATGACGAAAATGACTAGGAACGTTAACGTTGAGCACATTGATCTCGATTAAAACATTTTTTTCTTTTTAATTTTCACGCGGGCATTTTTCTTTTTCACCGGGGATCGGACGGCCCTTTCCCCGAACGGGTCGGACGGGCAAAAAACGCCCGTCGACTGATAAAACCCCCCGCTTTTCAATGAGCGGGGGGTTATTCCAACATGCGGGGCTCCTGTCGTGTGGGGGGGGGGGGGTTATATTGGAATTTTCCCCTGATTTTCTCCCCTACAAGAAGGTTTGCCAACCACCACTTTTGTCATCATTGTTCATTGAGTGCGATAAATTCTGCGGATTTCTGCTGAGGAATGTGTAAACTAAGATCGAAATTGAAATATTCAAGAGTTTCGTGTTCTCATGTCGCAATTCGATTGAAAACAATAATCTATGATTATGATTTTTATAAATTTAGCTGGGATTTCGTCTGGGTTTGGTGTTGTATTACCTTTTAATTTGAAAAGGAGTTTCAGTAACCCAGGGGGTTTCTTGCTTACTTGAGTATTCGGTGGGTAAATTATGATTCGTTTGAGATGGATTAATGAACTGGTTTTCGAAAAAGTTCTTCGCATTTGTCACTGTTACTAGTTAAGTTTCGACCTGATTTATCTTGGTTGTTGGAAAGTATTGCGTCTTTTCTAGATTTTCACCCCTGGGTGGAAGGGTGGGTAATGTGGTACAACGTAGAATGACGCTCGATCCCGATCAATCGCAAGCGTCATCTCCTACGTTTTCGTTGCGAGACGTGCTCGCGTCTGTCTCCCTTTGACACTCATTTCTCTCTTCTCTCTCGCTTTCGAGACCCTACCAAAACCCAGGAAAAGGGGCGGGGCAACAAAACCGCGCCGCAGTTTGCCAAAATGCAACATCGCCGCACAGTTTTTTATGTGTATAATTTATAATTGTCGTTTGGATTTTCAATACATTTTCTTTTTCAATTTTGTTTTAATTTCAAATATTCTATGAAAAACCACCTAAAAATATACGTTCCACAAACTAATTTCAAGAATAACAAGACTGTGCAAGGAAAAAGAACAATAAGAAAAACTGTGCGGCAAAGTTGCGTTTTGGCAAACTGCGGCGTGGTTTCGTTGTCCCGTCCCTTTTCCTGGGTTTTGGTTCCTGGGTTCGACTTGCTTCCTGGGTTTTGGTAGGGTCTCTCGTTTTCTCCCTCTCTCCCTCGTGTCGCGGCACGGAGTAATGGCGAGTGACCTGGTGCAAACGTGCTCCCACTGGGGTCTGAGGAGGGAGTGAGTAAACGCGCCCGGACGCACACACGCAACGCATCCAAATGAGGCCCAAAAAATAAAAAAGGCGCGCGAAAATTTTCGCATTATCGGAGAGAAAAACCAACGCAACATCGTGAAAATTACGAAATCCTATCCGAAATTATTTCGCGCGCGTTGATTTTTCTCTCCGAAAATGCGAAATTTTTCGCGCGAATTTTTATTTTTTGGGCATCAATTGGATGCGTTGCGTGTGTGCGTCCGGGCGCGCTTACTCACTCCCTCCTCATACCCCAGTGTGCTCCATTGATAACACGCGCACGCCGCACGCGCCGCATTTGACGGCAAAAATTTTGGGCATTTAGAAAAGAGACGAGACGGAGAAGACGAGCGAAAAAAGAGACGAGACGGAGAAGACGAGAGCGTCGCGCGTGTTCCCGCGCAAAAAAAATCGTTTGAAAAAAAAAGGCAGTCGCCATTACTCCGTGTCGCGGAAAAACAACCATTTCTGCTACCACGAATTTTCACGCGATACTTCATTTTTCCTTTTTTTTTTTGCAGGAAAGACCGGGTGGGGTACTATATTAGTGTTGTTTTGGATGAGGGGGGCTTTATTTGAATTAGGGTGGGGGCTAAAATTGAATACTGTTATGCAAACATTTGTCTTTTTTTAATTTTTGAAAAACTCATCAATCTTTTAAACTTTTCAGTGGAACCGCCTTCAACAGAAAGTGACGGAGTTCGACTGTCCTCTTCTGATTCAGGTGAGTTACTTTCTTCATTGAGCTTTTTCCATTTTGCAAGTCTCTGGAATTGCATTGAAGTTGTATGGTTTAGTGAATGCTTTATTGGTTTGAAATTCGCAAAGCATTTGAACATAACAGATTTTCGAAAGCCCTGCTATGTCCACCTTTTTAAAGATTGCCGAACTGAAGCCTTAGTATTTTGTGCCGTTTTGACTATCTATACTCGGTACAAAGTGCTGCAAACTCGCTTCAATCGAACAATGAATTTTGCACGAATTTGAAGTGAGATTCAAAGAAATCAATGCTAAACATCGGCCACGCTCTCTCAATTTTCTGCACTCTCTCGTTGTCAACGTGGCGGCCTGTGCGAAGGGAGCGGGTTTGCAGCGCTCCGTACTTAGAATACCAAAAAAAAAAGCGAAAAAAGCAAGAGCGCTCCACGAAACTTAGTACTTCGTGGATTTCATTTTCGTCGCCAAATTATTTCAATTCACGTGTAAATTAAACGTGAAATGAAATAATTTGGCGACGAAAATGAAATCCACGAAGTACTAAGTTTCGTGGAGCGCTCTTGCTTTTTTCGCGAATGAACAATATAGAATTAGCTTTGCAAAGACAAACTTTTTAATTTTTTTCCGAATTTTTGATAGCAGAAATAAGACATTTCTGTTGATATTTTAAAGAAAAAAGAACAAAAACAGCATTTGAAAATAAAATATAACAGAAACAAAAAGAAAAACTAACAAGAAAAAAAAAACGGACGAACCGGACCGACCTCGGACGAACCGGACGAACCGCGGACGAGCGGACGAACAGCGGACGAAATTCGTCCGCTTTTTTTGTCGTCCGAATGGAAGCCTTAACTTTACATGTTCTATGTTCGCATAGGTTCTTTTCGGTTGCCCCATTTAGTAAATAACAGGATTGATAACAAGTTTTTTTTTTGGCAGTTAATGAACTTGCACGTATTTCTCAAATAGAGGCATTACGGTTGTAACATAGGGGTGATGGGAGCCTTTTTAAGCACACCTTTACAGGGTGTCAAATAAAGATTGTAGCACATGTTGGCGTCCACCCTGGCGCCTGCACAGAAGTCGCACGGATACCAAACTTTTAAAAGTGTGTTTATCACATATTTGTTTTTTATTTTCACAAATTTTTACTTTTCAATCTCTTTTTAGAGGTAACAACGGCTTATCCTTTCCGTAATGTAATTATTGAATGTGTTCAAAAAAAACATGCCAAATTCTGAGATCGTTTCCGTGGGGAGAATTTTTGTTGATCGCACTCGTGTTTGTTTTTAGAGACAGAAAACATTCGAAGGCAATCCCAGAAGTTGACGACTTTTCTGAGTATCAATAAAGCCAATATTTAACTTTTAAAATAATGTTTATTACATATTGTCGGCCCGCCAAAATGGTCAAACGCGCTCCGCTGAACCAAATGCAATGCGATTTTTATTTTGGTCTCCAAATTATTTAATTTCACTATGAATTTATACGTAAAGCGCGTTGGACCATTTTGGCGGGCCGACAATATTTGTTTTCATTTTCACAAAGTTAGGGAGCGCAAAGGGGTGGGCGGAGTCAGACGATTTTTCTCCCCAGTTCGCGCGGGCATGTTTACAGGCCTGTAAGGAGGCCCCGGTGATACCCAAAACAATTTCTTCAGATGTAATCGGCCATGCTGAAAACATGAAAATGTAGGTCAAAAACTTAAGCTTGGGGACGCGCGAATCTCCCTGATTTTTAAATAGTTTTAATGTATGTCGAATGAAAATCCAATCTGATCAGCAGAGAAGTTTGTAGGACTGAGGAAAGAAAGGCCACGTGGTGTGCTGAGTTGATAAGGAAAGTATGTGGAGGCTGCCTCCGACGGTCCTGGGCCGTATAAATGATGGTAAGATCCGGCACCAAAGTTGTCGCCGGCGACGTTAGCTCGCCAATTAAGATATACTTCATGGACATAGTTGAAGTGAATAAGCCTTTTAACTAAAGCTAAACCACTAAGCATAGTGAGTCGGAATGGAATTTGCAAAGAGTAAAACAATTATGACTTGCGAATTTATTCAAGTTGTTGTTGTTGTTGTGTTGCAAACCTTGTTTTTGTGTTCGAAGAGCATTTTTGGACTGTGGAAAACTCTAATCGTACCTCAGAGTGAAACCTTTTCCGAAAGGTGGATATCGGAAATCAAAAGTCTCAGTTTACGAAACAAGAAAAATGAGACTAAAATTCAAGAAGCGAAAATCCACTCGAAGCACCGCAAAGCAGGGATCTAAAGTTGTTCAGTTAGATTCCATTGTGGTGCTTATAGACATTATCCAACAGTCCCCGGGCATTGCATTATTCTAGCCTAACCTACACGTTAAAACCTATTTATTCAATGAATATTGCGAAGTACTTCCTTTCCGGGGAGATGAAACAGAAAAAAACATATTCTCTGGGAACGAAGAAACAAGAGAATATTATGTTTTTCGTTGAAGAACGGAGAAAAAGGACACGCGTGTGCAATCGATTTAAAGGTGCATGACATTTCTAGCTTCGAAGGTCCCGCCGCGCGCGCCACAGAAAGGGCGTCGATAGAGGTTTTCGAAAATTTAGCGGCATTCTACGTGTTTGACGAGCTTTTTTCGCGAATGGACAATAATAGTAAAGATACCTACCTTTTCTGTACCTAGTTTTGTTCAGTTACCTACCTTGATCATTACCTACCATGTTCATTACCTACTAAAATAGAATATGTTCTTTACCTACTTTTTCTATTACTTAATTTTGAAACTGGCAAAGAGCGAAAATAGTGATTTGGGAGGATTTGAAATGCCCCCTACATGAATATCAAAGAGATAGAGAAAGAATATGGGCAAATTAAGCAAAAACGGTCATTGTAGGTAATGATCAAGGTACTGAACAAAGGTAGGTAAAGAAAAAGTAGCTAATGATAATTTGCCCACCCAAATTTAGACCCTTAAATTTGGTTTGAAAAATTTAGGTTTTTTTTAGGTTAGTTTAGGTTTGAAAAATAATAGAACGTCTTGAAAAAGTTTTAACGTGTCTTGAATAAGTTTGAAAACTTGGGCAAATTATCATTACCTACCTTTTCTTTACCTACATTTGTTCAGTTACCTACCTTGATCATTACCTACCATGATCTTTACCTACTAAAATCGAAAACGCTCTTTACCTACTTTATCACTACCTACCACAATCTTTACCTACCTTCATCACTACCTACCTTCATCATTACCTACCGTGATCTTTACCTACCAAATGCAAAAACGTCCATTACCTACCTTTAACAATATCGCATTGTTTAAAAAATCAGACACATTTATGCAAAGTTATTACATGTTTCTCCGATGTTTTTTTTAAGAATTCGCAATTTTTCAGAAGTGAAACATATTTAGAAAAACATCCTTCTGAAGCACGAATTTTGCTGTGGAAATTTGGAAGTTTCTTGTGATTTTTAACGTTTTACATGTACAGTACCGGACAAAAAAGATATCATTTTTTTGATTTTTGGAGTATAACTTTTGAATGGTGAGGGTTACGGTTCTGAAAATTTGCATGAATCTGTCCCGTAATGTTTTTTACAAGCTTCAAAAATGGATTTGGTCATTTTTGAATACTGCAAATTAAAAAAAAAATTTCAGATTGCAAATTTTCGAGACCCCACGAAAAGGGGGGAAAGAGTGGAAATGTGGGAACGAAAAGGGGGGAAAATGGGCGGAGCCTAATTTTTTTTATTATTTTTGTCGAAGGATTCGAGCATTTTAATTTCAAAAAAATTAAATAAGGTCAATTTGAACATAAAACTATTATTAGAAAAATGGTCGCAAGAATTTGCGGCACTTTTGCGGTTGACTCCGCCCATTTTCCCCCCTTTTCGTTCCCACATTTTCGCACTTTCCCCCCTTTTCGTGGGGTCTCAAATTTTCGACCAAAAAAATTTTTTTTCAGAATTTTCAATACTCGAAATTTATTTTTAAAATGAAGTTTCAAAACGAAAAGTATTACTCAGGAAATTTTTGGCTAATAGCCATTGAAAACGGCTAATAGCCACCGATTCGGGGCGTGTGCCATATGTATTTGGCACACTCCCCATATTTGATGGCTATTAGCCGTTTTCCATGGCTATTAGCCGTTTCTGTCGGCTATCATTTTCAAAAAATTTCCATTTCAAATTTCGGACATCTTGTGGCTGGAAAAAGTCGCAAAAGCACTGAGTAAGTGCGAAGACTGTTTCCCCTAATTGCTGCATGTAAACATTTTATAGCTGCGTTTCCAATAGACGAATTTTTCATAGGCGGTGGTATTACCCCATAATGGCTAATAGCCCTTTTCGGCGGCAAATAGCCATATTCGACGGCTAATAGCCATAATGGTTAATTGCCAAATTCGTCGGCTAGTTGCGATTATCGCCCGCTATTAGCCTTTTCGGCGGCTATTAGCCATTTTCAGTGGCTATTAGCCACCTAGACGCCGAACCTCGCCATAACGCGCCAAAAATTTCCTGAGTATTTTAGTTGACAGTGGGTCGATCGGACAATTTTCAGCTGACTTACAGCAGTCCAAATGAATAAGTCAACTTTAATTTTTATTGAGGATCACCAAAACCGAAGAAAATTAGGACAAATTATATAAAAACTGTTAAAAAACCAAGTTTATTTGATTTTATATGGTTTTGGTGATTCTCAATAAAAGTTAAAGTTGACTTACCCATGTGGACCCTGATATTCAAAGTGCTGTAAGTCAACTGAAAATTGTCCGATCGACCCATAGTCAACTAAAATCATACTTTTAGTTTTGAAACTTTATTTTAAAAATAAATTTCGAGTATTGAAAAATCTGAAAAAAAATTATTTTTGGGTCGAAAATATTGGCATCTGAAATTTTTTTTTTTTAATTTGCAGTATTCAAAAATGACCAAATCCATTTTTGAAGCTTGTAAAAAACATTACGGGACAGATTCATGCAAATTTTCAGAACCGTAACCCTCACCATTCAAAAGTTATACTCCAAAAATCAAAAAAATGATATCTTTTTTGTCCGGTACTGTACATGTAAAACGTTAAAAATCACAAGAAACTTCCAAATTTCCACAGCAAAATTCGTGCTTCAGAAGGATGTTTTTCTAAATATGTTTCACTTCTGAAAAATTGCAAATTCTTAAAAAAAACATCGGAGAAACATGTAATAACTTTGCATAAATGTGTCTGATTTTTTAAACAATGCGATATTGTTAAAGGTTGGTAATAAACGTTTTTGCATTTGGTAGGTAAAGATCACGGTAGGTAATGATGAAGGTAGGTAGTGATGAAGGTAGGTAAAGATTGTGGTAGGTAGTGATAAAGTAGGTAAAGAGCGTTTTCGATTTTAGTAGGTAAAGATCATGGTAGGTAATGATCAAGGTAGGTAACTGAACAAAAGTAGGTAAAGAAAAGGTAGGTAATGATAATTTGCCGAAAATTTGAAAGGTTTGAAAAAGTTTAATAATGGCTTTATTGTTGCTCAGAAAAGTTTGACTCGATATCTGATTGCTAGTTTCGTTCGCTTTGCGACCGAGAATTTTCAAGACGATTCGGAGAAAAAAAACAATATAATTGAATTTCAGTGCATTTTTACCAAATACTATGAAAATTGGTGAATTTTTGAGGAAAATTGTAAAAAAAAAAATAGAAAATGTGATTTTTAAAAAATCCAATTTGTATTATATTTCTGCTATCACACATTTTCACGCGCGATATTTCATTTTTCCTTTTTTTTGCAGGAAAGACCGGGTGGGGGACTATATTAGTGTTGAATTAGGGTGGGGTCTAAAATTGAATACTGTTATATAAAAACGTTTATTTTTTATTGTTTCAAAAACTCATCAATCTTTTAAACTCTTCAGTGGAACCGCTAATTCCAGGCCAACTGCTGTCATGCAAGATAAACAAGGAAACAATAGATGAGAAGGTTACTGGTTCGTCTCGTGGAGCCAGTGACAGCAAGTTCAAAATATTATATGCTGTACTTGGTGTGTTAGCCATTGGGATTTTGCTAATCTTCCATTCGTGGTTCTCCAAGTCAAAAAATGAGCGAAGCATGGATCTGAATACTGTCAATACAATCGAGGAAAAAACGGCCGCTCTAGCTCGTCTGATGAATGCGATTTCACTGCAGAATGAATTTAATGACGGATCAGTAACGATGAAAGAGGTGATGGCTAAAGCACTAGATGTGAGAAATTTGACTCTGCTCGATAGCATCGATGAAAAGGCCTCCCGTGTCGCTGTCAAGGCTGTGAAGACATTCGATTTGATAACTGCTCGACCAGCACAGACGATCAATGAAACTACCGAAAAGTTGAGCAAAGTTTTGCTTCTTGGCAACTCTACTTCACATTCATCTTCCATCAGCCAAATGTTTTCGTCTTTGAATAATAATGATTTCAATATTGATTTGGACACAATATCATCCTCCGTTGATCGATCAATCAAGAGCCTCAATAATCTCTCTCACGAGATTAGTTCTTCCAATCCTAAATTCGATATGGCTGTTGAACATTTTACATTTTTCCATTCGCCGATGTTATCTGCCCATAGTGAACATTTAACTACATTAAAGAAAAAAAACATCAGCATCCAGAAATTCGAAAATTCTTTGAAGGATTTGCGCTCATTTGTCGTGGATATCGAGCAGTACCAGTTTCTGACCAACGAAACATTTCTCAACAATCTGAAAACAAGTTTGAACAGTTTATTGTTGTCCGTATCTACTATCATGTTGGATGCGAAGAACAAACATCATGCCATTAAGATGTTAGATGACATAAACACAATACTTGCAGCAAGTGTCTTTGGATATGATCAGAAATTGCTTGTTGGATTTCCTAAAGGCTCAAAAGACTTTACAACACTGTTCGAGAACCTCGAAGAAGATTGGATCAAAGGAATTTTAAATGGAGGAAAGACAGTGAGTAAGTTGATACGAGTACTAGAACCTATGACAAAGTTTCAAAGTCAACTTAGCTCACTAGAACAAACATGGATAAAATCGCACAGAGAAACTTACGCGAATACAACCCGGAAAAGCCTGATTTCTTTGAGAATCATTAATAAGGCAAACCTAGTCGACGTATCGGACTCGTTGTCCATGGTGAACACGACTTTTGTAATCTTGGGATCAACTGCCGATGTGAACTCCACAGTCTTGGATGAGTTCAAGCAACTTTTGAGCTCTCCGGACCCTTTCACAAGTTTCAAAACTCAGCTGGCAGGTTTTCTCGACGCGCCTGAAATTGCTCAGTTTTCGGTAGATGAATTATATGGTATTGTGGCAGCTGTAGCAAAGCAGAAAAAAGACGAAGAAAAATTCGGCACGTTGAAAGAAAAATTGAATATACCAAAATATTTACAGAACCTCGAATTCTTCCAAAACCAGTTGAATCTTCTCGTAAGCGCTAAAAATGCAACCACAGGATACTTTAAAACGATTGTCGAATTCAACAGAACTATCACGGATACAATCATCACCAGCATTCGAAATTTAATCAAAATTCCACAAAATGTGAAGTCTGAAATTACGGTAGTAGAAAATCTCGTCGAACTGTTAAATTCCTTACCTTCACTTTCCGAAAAAGAACGTAAGGTTATCTATGGAATTTCAGATTTTTTGGTTTCGGTGAAATCCAAAATGAACGATTCGAAGTTGTTAGAAGAAAGTCTACAACTGGAAATGAAAGAAACAGGATTTTTGCATCGGCTATCAGGATTTTCTTCTGCTCGCAATTTAACGTCTCAACTGGCGTACACCGAACGTACTTTGCATTTATTTCAAAGGGAGGACCTGAATCAAGATATTCAAAATTTGGCAACCAATGGCGAAAAATTGGTGGAGTTCATTGAAAGTCTCCCAGCCAATGAGAAACAACAAGTTGGTTCTGGATGGAGCAATATCTCCTCTTTAAACAAATCTCTGTCTAGCCTTTTGCCAGTAATCAAATCTCTTCCTTCGAATTCAACTCTCCCTGAAAGCAATTTGACGTCGTTTGGGAAATCGTTATTCTTTCTTGACGCTAATAAAATTCCGGAATTTAACTTCTCATCGATGGTTTCCGCAATCAATTATTTGAAATCATCAAGGGTCGGGCAGTCAGAAAAAGTTTTAAACGCCGAGCAAAGCCTCATCAAGCTGGAAGGATTACAATACGCTTCCATGCGTCAAAATGGCACACTCGGGACGTTACTAGGACAAGCAGACAACTTTTTCACAACTTTCTTCTCAAAAACACCTGATGAGAAGAGCTTGTGGTAAATTAATTTCAAGTAAAACTAACTTTGAAAATTTTCTTTCAGGCCAATCGTTTTGGCTGTTTTGGGCGTCTTGGCGGTCATGTGCGTCTTATGCTTGTGCTTAGGTTTTTGCAAGAAATGGTCCCAATCGCATTATGACAAAAGACGCAAGAGTCCTACAAAACGGACTATAAGTAAAGGTATACAATTAGTTAATGTTTCTTTCAAGGTTTTTATTTCTTTTCAGGTCCAGTAGTACAAAAAGCTATCGATAACAAAGCGGCCGGGCAAACGGAGAATAGCGTGGATCCAATACCTAAAGGAAACGAGGACAAACGAAAAACGAAGAATCCGGAAGCGAGTGGGGGAGCGAAGAAAGTGGTGAATGAGATAAATGATGAGACGGAAACGGTTAAAAGTACTCAGGTAATTTTTTGAAGCTAATGGGCAACGAGGCCGCCGATTCCCGAGCTAATTGGCAAATTGACACGGGATTCGGCAGATTTGCCGGGGGCAGCTTTTGCGCAACTCTAGTATAATGAGTCGACAAAGGAGAAGAGGAAAGGCGCTTTGCATAGGTTTTATTTGAAATCCTGATGGGATGACATGAGTGAAACAAAATTTATCATGGAATTCCGTCTTCCATGACTGAAAATTCTACTTCCACTCAACTCTGGTGGCAGGTTCTAAAGATCGTTTCATAAAAATAGCTACATCGGTGTTAGTTTTTGTGGGTTTCAGCCAAATTACGGGGGCTCAATATCAAATAACAAGCTTGATCTGGATCCTAGCGGCGCCAATCAGTTTTGAGTTGCCGCCTGCGGTGGCTGTTAGGTTGGGCGTATCATTAAGCCTGATCTAGTTCGAAGCTTTTTTATTGTCAATACAGGGTGGCCGATAAGTATAGGACGCTCGCTTTCAGCGTTCCCTGGCACGGTGCCAAGGGATATTTTCGAAAAATTTCGAAACTTTTCGAAAGTCCAGAGACTATATAAGTAAGCTTCTCAGTCATTTGTTCTCACTTCTCCATATCGCCGAGCTATGAAAAGTTCTCCTCATCGTCCTTCCATTGAACTCTTGTTCAAGAGAGGCCTCGGAAGTGCTGAGATCGCTCGACGCCTTCAAATTTCGTCTTCGACGGTTCGAAACGTTGTCGCTGCTATCAAAAAGCGAGGAGATGCTTCTGAAGTAAAAAAAAAGCGGACGTCCACGTTCTGTCAACACCCGGAATACTCGTGCAATCATCAAGAAACGGATCATTCGAAATGATGGATTGAGTCTCAATAGGATGGCGTCACAGCTTGGAATTGCCCGATCCACTGTCCAATCGATTGTCAAGAACGACTTGAAGCTCAAAAGTTACAAACTACGTCGTGGACAGTACCTCTCGGACAAATCGAAAGCGATGCGACTCGAAAAATGCCGAAAATTACTCCAGCACTTTCAAGTGCGCCGCGTCTCTGACGTTATCTGGACAGACGAGAAGATCTTCACTATTGAACCTCTTCCCAACCGTCAAAACCAGAGACAGTTATTGTCAAAGGATGACAGCATGTCTCCGAAACGTCGTCTTGCCCATAACCGCCTTTTCCCGAAAAGTGTCATGGTTTGGGCCGGTATCACGGCAACCGGTAAAACTCCGTTGGTTTTCATTGAAAGAAATGTGAAAATCAACTCGGAGGTGTACCAAAAGATTGTGTTGATGGATAATTTGTTACCCTGGGTCACTCAGCACTTTGCTGGTGGTCCATATATCCTTCAACAAGACTGGGCACCGTCCCATGGCTCGAGATCGACATTGGCCGTCTTGGAGGCGCATTTCCCTGGATTCCTGGACAAGAACTTGTGGCCTGCTTCCAGCCCGGATCTCAATCCGATGGATTTCAGCGTTTGGGGCATGTTGGAAGGGAAGATCGCGGGAAAAGTTTTTGCTACTGTCGATGACTTGAAGGCCGCTCTCGAGGTAGCATGGGCTTCGATCGACGACGGATACCTGCGGCGCACTGTCAATTCGGTGAAGAAACGTTTGAGAGCCTGTGTCAAAGCTCGTGGATCCAACTTCGAAATTCTCTTGTAAAATCAAATTTTCTGCTTATTTTTTGTTGTTTAATAAAGGTTGTTCTCGAAAAATCCTCAAATTGAAAAAATGGGAGCACTTTCAAAACGTCCTATACTTATCGGCCACCCTGTACAACATGTTATTCACTAAAACAGAAAATGAGAATTTGAAAAACAGAACTATCTTCAAAAAAAACCATACAAAAAAAAGAATGAGATCAAATAATTTCTTTGTACACGACGTTGAGTAGTCGCTCGGAAGTACATTTGATGGAGAGCCCATTCGTTGATCTGGCGCGTGAAAGAGAAACTTGTTTCAGTCCGTGAGCAAAAATACGTCTTCCGGGAGGTGACGAGTCGGTCGAGGAGTCCGGACGAGTCCAACTCTACCAAACAATTGTCCTTGTGCTTGGTTGATGCTGACGGCAAATGCCAACATGACCTGGAACTGTGTTATCTTGAGGCGGAATGGAAGGTTGTTCTCGTAGCAGGTGATCCTCGGTACGAAGGTGCGCATTCCACTGTTCACGTCCAGATTTCTCAAGAGCATGACTGAGCCAACCTTCCGACGAAGACGGTGAAGAGGAAGCAAAGATGTCCGAACAGAGTTGAGGATTTCCGTGGTTAGGTACTTGTTCGCCGACTCGTTTTCAACTTCGTCTCGAGACAAATATTCCTAAAACCAATAGAATGAATGCAAATTTAGAGTAAAACTTTTACCATCTTTGTCCCGTCGATTTTCTTCAAAGCGAGAAAAGCGGCATCAAAAATGTCTTCTCTCAAACCGCCAAACTTATCATCCACGAGATCTTCCGAAACTGGGAGACCTTCTGGAAGAGTGACTCGATCTTAGTAGTCGTTTGCTACTCCATCACCAACATCCAGTAGAAACTTGATCCAATTGGCATCTCCATTGATTATCCGCACGTTGAGAACTTCTGGAACTGATTCCAGAGGGAACTGTTCTTGATACAGTTGTTGATGTGATCAGTCTTGGTTCCGCGTCGGATAACAGGAAAGATCTGACGGAAATCTCCGCGCAGAACAATACGTTTTCCTCCGAAAGGGAATGGATAGTCGGGCAAATCTCGAAGCACGAAGTCAGAGGCCGTATTCATGAACATTTACCGTACGGTAAATGGAAATGGTAAATGATCTTTTTGACAGAAAACTAAAATTATGCAATGTGCACGGGGTTCATGACACTATAAACGATTCGTGAATTGTTTTAGGAATAGTGAAGCTTATTATTTCCCTCAAAAAACCCATTTACTTTTTTATTTACCTTATGGTAAATGTTCATGAATACGGCCTCAGCAGTCTCCAATGAAATTTTGGAGATCATGGAGCACTCCTCCCAGATGAGCACATCCACTTCTTTCAGCTTCTTTGCATCCTTACTTCCTTTGCTGTGATTGCTTCTCTTGGAACCGTTTTCGATGTTCAGTTTGAACAGTGACGCAGAAGTCCGGCCATTTGGGAGCAATGTGCTGGCAATTCAGTAGAGTTGTCGACGACAGTAGTAGGGACAGTGGCGAAAGTCTTCATTGATTTTCCCAATCCGGTCAATCGTTCATCAATGTCATAGTAGGCTCGTGCTACTAATTCCTTCTGATCGTATCTCCGATTCAGTAAATCCTATGACATATCCTTCTTGAAGAGATTCCACAAACCTTGGGTGTTGCCAATCTCGGGGAAGGCCGCAACCGCAGTGAAGGCTGCTCTTAGCTGAGCTGGCATATGTTAAGCGAGCATTTCCTCGATTAACTTGATGACAACGGCATCGTCGCTTAGTAGACCTTGGGTTTTTGCTGTTTCGACAAAAGTATCATACACAGTTGAAGTACCATTGTCGTCTTTAGTCCTCAGATCCTAGAAGCTGCGGGCATCTTTGATGTACAGACGCACAAGACTAAGAGCGTATCTTTCAGGATCGTCTCCTGGATAGGACTTCATAGATTCTTCCGGTGGTTTTTTCACCGCCTTTTTTTCTAGTTTTCCACTCTCCTTTTGTCTTGTCGAAGGTGAAGCACTCTGGAGTAGTCTCTCGTTTCGCAGAGTTTTGGGCAGCGGTTTTCTCGTTTCCAGGCTGGTAAAAACTGTGACGATCTTGAAGATGAATTAATGTTCAAAATGTTTCTTCTGCATCGGGTACCAATTGGGGTAGTGGCTAGTGAGTTGCAAATTGAACCTGCACTCCCTCGTTGAATTCCTCCCGAGGTTGATGGGTTTCTGTCGATCCGATTGAACTTGACCCTGACCCTTCAAAGCGAACAGACGGGCATACTTGAATAGCGTAATATACCGTAAACACTCTAATACAACGGCATGTCCTTCTATTGTTTCATTTCATTAGAACTGCCGGGTAATTAGAGGTTTGCACATCAAATTTTGGCCGTCTCATGCCTGTTTGGGTAGAAAGATTTTTGCCGAGTTTAGTGTGCAAACCTCTAAATACCCTGCAGAGGTAATGAAATGAAACAATAGAAGGACATGTCGCTCTAATAGAGATTTACGGTATATAAGAAAGATACCAACTTTTTCTCACTACGGTCGTATGCCCCTGTGAATAAGCGCGGTCGCATTTTTCTACCGTAAGCAGTGCGCCGTGCGAAAGCGAAAAACCATATACCGTGAAAACTGTTCGAACAGTGTTTTTTAATAGTTTTTCTTTTATGAATATGCTTGAAAAATGTTACCTTTTCGGTTTGAAAGTTAGATGCGACCAATTCAATTTTTAGGCGCTTGAAAAAAGAGAGTAGAACATAGGGGTATATGCACTCTATTACAGGTTTTACGGTGTTTTAAAATTGTGGGCGGGGTTTCGTTTTTAGTCGCAACGTGACAGAAAGCCCAATATGCAATTTCAGACTGACAAACTAGAAGAAAAGTGTCTGCCAAATGGCTTGCCACCCAAATCTCCGAAACATCGAAAACACAAAACGCAGGCAGAGATTGATGCGGAACTTGTAGTGCGTGCAAAGAAGATACTGGATCAGCAAAAGTCGGATACGTCGTCGAGTCAATTTAAAAATAAGGGACGCATTTTGTTTCCATTGGAATCTAGTGTGAGTCGTTATAGTAATATGAACATGATGCTCACATTTTGCGCAGCAACCTAACACTCAAATTCAGTTAAGGCGGGGAGGCAGAAACGGTCGGGGAAATGTACAGGCGAACGGGGGCAAGCTGATAATAGCTCCCACCGGTCGCATATTTGAAATGTGTCACACATGCTCCCGGCGCGTTGCCGCTGAAATTCCCGAATAACACCAACAGTACTGGCCAAAACAAATGCGCTTTTCGCTGCTTTCTGTTCGAAATGACCAATTTTGAGTGTGTTCCACGAACTCTGAAAGTGAACTACTGATTTAAAAAATGTTGTGTTGAATCTTCCAACCTAGGACTACATTTTACAGGTTGATAACTTTTTCATATGACTACTTTCAAAGATACTGTAGATCGCAGAAGCAATAGTCATACGAAAAAGTCATACGAACTAGTAAAATGTAGTCTTTCATTCATTTCTTGAATGTGTTCTGTGGCGCAGGCGGTTAGGCGCTTGTCCGGTAAACACAAAAAATGAAGAGATGTTTCATCTCACTCGGCCTTCGGCTTTTTTCTTATTCATCTCGCAAAGCCGGCCGCGGGGCCGTTTTGACAGCCATGGTTCGCTACCGCCATGCAGTTTGGAAACAGACACACCAAGAAACTCAGTTACAGACCCAAACGGAATTTAATATATAAGGAGGATATTATTATGAATTCGTGACGTAGAGACACGTTGCTGCAAGTTGTGCGCCAGCAAGATGAAAAAAATTAGCAAAAAATGGTTTCCTTTCATGCCGCCAAGAGCAGGATCGTAGCGAGACGCAACATTTTCTGGCGCATAACTTGATACGCTGTCTCGCTACGTCACGAATCCATAATAATTTGCAGACTGTGTGAGAACTTGCGCAAGTTTTCGCACAGTATGCAAACACCGCGACATCACCAACCCACGAACACGTAATAGCTGCTAAACGTCTGGCTGCTTAATGTCCCGGAGCCATAATTTTGGGGTACTAAAATTGAAGATTCTTTTCAGCTTGACATGCCCTCAATACCCACAAACGTCACTTTGGATGAAGTATGGTACGACCCTGCTCAGAACGAGTTGTACGATGTTGGAACGGATGTGAATTCAATTAAAGTGAAACCGAGCTTGTCGACAGGAGGTTCGACGACCGAAGAGGAGCCGATAGAGAACAATAGGGCGCAGGGTGTTGTTAACAACAATTCTGCGGATAGGAATGTTGCCAGTTCGTCTGGCACTACTTCCAAATTGACAGCGAAAAGTTCTGAAGGGCCAGCACAGTAGAGTCTTCAAAAGGATTGGATTCATATTTAGATTGATGATGCATTTTTCAAAGTAAAACTAAATAGTTATGACGAGATAATAAAAATTTTGCATTGTCTTTGATACTTGTAATATTTTTGAGGCACGCTGATGGCAAAAAGAAATACAGAGAGACACTAGAAAACAGTGTCAAAGGTTCCATAGCATCTTAGCAGTTCTCTTTAGCGCCGTAGAAATTCTATTTTCTAATAGTTCTACTTCCTGCCAGTTCTATAGCTTATTCAGCAGTTCTATA
Organism: Caenorhabditis japonica; assembly: GCA_963572235.1. Lineage (NCBI taxonomy): Eukaryota > Metazoa > Nematoda > Chromadorea > Rhabditida > Rhabditidae > Caenorhabditis > Caenorhabditis japonica. The sequence continues at coordinate 21,982,465 of OY754346.1, forward strand.
GCGTCTTAGCAATTCTGTGAAGCGAAAAAAAAAAATTAATATTTCTTTTTTTCTTCTCTGTCTCCCCCACACTCTCTCCTCTCTCATTGATCAAAAACCGATAGATTGTGGGAAAATTATAATTTTTCTCTCATTTTGGCAGCATGTCAGACTCCACCCGAAAGCACCCGCGCTAACTTCATTTCACCTATATTCGGATTATTTTTCTTCGATTTTTACTCGGTGCACTGATGACGTCTTTTTCTTTATTTTTTGGGGCTTGGGATGCTAGGATCTCTGCGTTTCTACGTGGCAGAACGCCTCTGTGGAGACGCAGAAAATACGATAGGGTGCGCTGGTCTTTAAGTAGGGTCTAACACGTCGTATTTTTGTTCCAGCAATCTTTAAAAGGAGCAGAGTTACGCCATTTTTATTCTCTGCTCACTCACCGTTGTGTATTGCACCCCACCACTTTGAGCCAACCAGCACGTTATTATTATCGCCACTCGCGTGTATTTCGTTTTTAGAATTGCGATATTCGCGCCGATGCGTTTAAAGTTTGAGTTTAGAGACTACGAGACTCCAAATTTTTTTTCCCCTAATTAGAACAGTGAAGCTCCCAGGAGATGTACTTTGTCGTCCGTCCCGCCCATTAGTTCCACCTGCTTTCTTTTTCTCGCGTAAAAATGCTCTAATTGTCGCCACGGAAACTGGGAAAAATCGCCGCCCAACTCAAGTCATCACTTGTTGTTTTTTTTTTGGTTCTTTTCTTTTTTACACGTGTAAAACTATCAGATTCTCAAATTACTGGGTTTTTTCTCTCACTCTCTCTCTCTCTCTTTCTCTCTCTCTCTCTTTTCTCTATTGCTCTTCCTTGTCTGGTTTTAATTAGTTTTAACTCTTCAAAGACCAAAATTCAGAAAATAGTTTTTTTTCAGATTTTTTAATTTTTAAAATCCTATTTTTGGGTATTTACCGGCCTGCTAGACCCTACGCAATCGAAACGCGCCCAATCGCATTTCTCTGCGTCTCCACAGTAGCGTACAACCAAGTTTAGAAGAGCTTGGAGGCGCAGAGTCGCGAGAAATGACCAGCGGGTTTCAAATTGAGCACAATGAAAAAATAGCTAAAAATTAGCAGAAAACCAATTTTCGTGTTACTCGTTTTTTTTTTATTATTTTCCCATTTCCTAACGAGAATTTTCTCGATAACGACCTTGACTAATAAATAACATTTAGCAGAAATTCAGAACTTTTTCCAATTTTTCTCCTGTTCTTACACAAATATCAAGAACATTTATGTCTCTACTTAATTAGTGGTTTTCTCCTATTTCGAATTTGCCTACTTTCAAAAATAAACTTTGACGTTTCATAGACTAGTCTAGACGAGACGCAGACAAAAAAACGAGAAATAGCGCGCCAGAAAGAGAGAGAGAGTGGAAGAGAAAGAGCGCAAAGAGAAAAATAAACGTGGAGAAATAGAGCGACAGTCGCCAACGTTCATACGAGATTAGACGCAGACAGAAAATGCATAAAAATAGCGCACAGAGAAAGAGAGAGCGTGGCAAAGAAAGACGAGATAGGACGCAGTTAGAAAAAACGTGAAAATAACGGGCGAACAAGAGAGCGTTGCCGGCATGAATACGAAAGGATAAGCAGACAGAAAAATCCTAAAAATAGTGCGCAAGAAAGGGAGATTGTGGCAGAGAAAAAACGCATTGGTCGTCAGGAAATCAAGAAGAGACGCAGAATGAAAATACATCAAAACCACGCGCCAGATAGAAAGAGAGATAGAGAAATAGAACGTCGGTCGCCGACTAGAAAACCGACGAGACGCAGACAGAAAATTTCTAAAAAAAAAATAGCGAGCCCGGAAGAGAACGTGGCAGGGAAAGACTGCATCGTTCGCCGCCATTAAATGAAGACGAGACGCAGACAGGAAATGCATGAAAATGGTGCGCAGAGAAAGAGGGCTTGGTAGAGAAAAGGGGCGTCAGACGCCGGCAGGAAAACGAGAGGAGCCGCAGACAGAAAAATCAGAAAAATTATGCGCAAGAAAGGGAGAGAGTGGAGAGAAAAACGCATTGGCTGCCGACATCAAAGCGAGATGAGACGCAGATAGAAAAAAACGTGAAAACAGTGTGCAGAGAAGGAGGGCGCGCTGGTATCTAATTATAAGCGAGAAAAGACGAGGAACCGAAAAGACCGGAAAAGAGCGCACAGAAAAAGAGAGAAGTCGAGAAATAGAGCGTCGGTCGCCGACATGAGTACGAGACGAGACGCAAAAAGAAAAATCATGAAATAGTGCGCCAGGGAAGGAAAGAGTGGCAGAGAAAATAAATGCAATGGTCGCTGGCAGGAAATCGAGAAGAGACGCAGACAGAAAAATCATAAAAATAGTGCGCAAGAAAGGGAGAGCGTGGCAGTGAAAAAGCGCTTCGTTCGCGGGCAGGAAAACGAGACGAGACGCAGACAAAAAACAAATTAAAATAGCGCGCAGCACGGAGAGAGTGACAGTGAAAGAGCGCTTCGCTCGCGTGCAGGAAAACGAGACGAGACGCAGTCCAAAAATCATGAAAATAGTGCGCAGAGAAAGAGAGCGTCACCGGTATCAAAACAAGACGAGACGCAGACAGACACTGCATGAAAATATCGCGCGCAAATCCCACCGATTCGAAACCATATTACATATTTTTTATACAAAAGCTCATTCCGACCACCAATCTGAGCACAATTTCCTATTGAACCCGCCTCAGAGATCACGTGCTAACGCCACACCTTGCTCATTATCCATTTCCAGCCGTGCAAATTTCGTCTTTTTCTTTCTTTTTCTTCTTTTTCGTTTTCTTCTAATCATCAGTTCCCCGACTACATTGAGTACACAAAGTTCTCATAGCTTTTGTGATTTTGTACTTTTTTTTCTAATGGGATCATGCAAACTTTTCGAAAAAAAAATAAATAACTGCAGTTAAAAACTAATCTGCATGTTTCCATAAAATTTGGGCGGTTTTTCGTCACAAATGGTTGCTGCAAAACAATTATATCCACCGTAAGACTCGAACCCAGGCTATTCGGGCAAAAGTGTTAACCACTTGGCCACGTGACCAACCTTTTTTGGGCGGTGTTATACGCTGTCAAGTCTGCTTCAGGATCTGCGAGGGGGTGGTAGGGGAGGAGGAGGATGTCACTTTATCATTTTCTTTGCCAACCGTTCAAAATCTGGCGATGTGGCCGAGTGGATAGCATTCTTGAATATTGCGCAAGAGGTCCCAGGCTCGAGTTTTGTAGATGTCAAGGTTTTTTTTTTTGCATTGCACTTTTCTTCTAGCCCGATGATTTATTCTTTTTACCTTTCGAAAACATTTCTTTTTCCCACATATCCGTCTTGGGAACGTACATGTTTTCGACTGTTTGACTAGTAGTTTATGTTCCCCCCACTTTTCCAATTTTCTTTTTTGCCTCTTCCAGAACGTTACGTGTCATTCAGCCCGGAGCAATGGGATTGTGTTCGACGAAAGAGCTTCGGGAGCAGCAGAAGGCGAGCCGAGAGATTGACAAAAGTTTGGAGAAACCAAAATCGGGTAAACTCGAGCAGTCGGTGTTGCTGCTCGGACCGGGCGAGAGTGGCAAGAGCACCGTGTTGAAGCAGATGAGGTGAGTTGGCTTCTTTTGCTCTTAATTTCACATTGGCGACTTTCAGAGCAATGGGCAACAAGGTGCTGACGAAATACGAACAGGAACAGTATCGAATTATGATTATTGCAAATTTGTACACGTTCACCAAGATTTTGAGCGAGTACGCGACAGAGAAACTGTTTTTGGAGTTTACCAAGGAGGATCGGGAGGTGTGTAGGTTTTTTGTACCTCCATTTTTTCATCCATTGATCGATTGAATTCAGAAAGCTGAAATTCTACTTCAAGATCTGGAAGTGCTGAACGGGAAGAGTGAATTTCTGAACCAAGACGTGGCAGAGCGGCTGAAACTCTTTTGGAACATTAATGGCGTTCAGAAGGCGTACAACAAGAGGAACGCGTTTCATTGTCCAGACAGTGCTAAATAGTGAGTTCTATTCATTAAAAATCTGACCCAATGCACTTCCTTCAGCTTCTTCGAAAACCTGGACCGAATTTCCAGCCCCGAGTTCGAGCCCACCAATCAGGATATTCTACACATTCGGATGCCGACGGTGGGCGTGACAAAAGTGGAGGTGGCGTTTAAGAATATCAAGTTGACAGTTTGTGATTGTGGTGGTCAGAGGTCTGAGAGGCGGAAGGTTAGCTCCTCGAGCAACTAAATACCAAAAAAAAAACAAAACAAAACTTCCAGTGGCATCACTTGTTCGACGACACTAGCGCGATTTTGTTTGTTGCGGCAATTAGCGAATTTGATCAGAAACTCGCAGAGGATGATCAAATGGTGGGTTTCGAAAAATTGTTCTGACCAGCTAAAAACTCGAACCAGAGTCAGCGGTGCAAACGTTTTATCCACTCGGCCATTCGGTCATTCTGGTGGGAGGATGCTATTAGCGACAAGTCTGCTTCATCGGAGGTCGAGAAGCGAGAGAGAGGGAGAGAGAACGCCACCTTATCAATTCCATCGCACTTCTTCTTCACAGTGGCGATGTGGTCGAGTGGATAACACTTATGACTGCTGTGCGAGAGGTCTTGGGTTCGGGTTTTGTGGTGGTTAAAACTTTTTTGCACGGCATTTTAAAGACAAATTGTGTTTGCAGAACCGTATGGAAGAAGCGATGAACTTGTTCTGGCGAGTCTTCGGTGGAAAATATTTTAACAAATCCTCAATCATCTTATTCCTCAACAAAATTGACATTTTCCGAGAGAAAATCAAAACCGTTCAGATCAGAGATCACTTTGTGAAATTTGAAGGAGACAACACGTACGAGACGGGCGTGCGTTTCTTCCGTCGACAATTTCGTGACGGTCTGTCGCCGAGCTTTCGAAAACGAATGTACACGCACGAGACGTGTGCGATTTCGGATCAAGTCCAGCTCATCATCAACACGGTCATCGATACGGTCGTTCAGGAGAATCTGAAGGACACTGGAATGATCTGAAAGTCTGGAAAAGTGGCAAGGATTCACCATAATGTGCCTTTCGAGTTTTCACACTTCTTGCCACATGTTCAAAAAAATAGTTATAATAAAATTATGTTCTATGAATGTATGTACATATTTACGTATATGTATTGTCGGGCCTTTAGGGAAAAACAATTTATATTATTTACAATTTAAATCATCTATTTATCGAAAATAGAAAATGAGTGAAAGTAAATAAACCAGAGATGAGTGGAAGACAGAAGAAAGACGGAAGACGGAAGAAATACGGATGACGGAAGACGGAAGAAAGACGGGAGACGGAAGACGGAAGACGGAAAACGGAGGACGGAAGATGGAAGACGGAAGATGGAAGACGGAAGATGGAAGACGGAAGACGGAAGACGGAAGACGGAAGACGGAAGACGGAAGACGGAAAATTACGTCCATCACTGACACACGCACCTTTCACTGAGCCCTATCCCTTGTTTTCCATTTTGCTGATTAAGCTCAGCCACGTCAAATTCCCCAGATATCAAAATTCTTGGAAGCGCGAGGAACCAACGCAGAATCATAATAGAAAGAGCGTGGGAACTTCCTCGATTGTGTTTCCGCACTACACTGATCAGTGGTGTCCGTCTTCCGTCTTCCGCGTATTTTTCCGTCTTCCGCTTATCATTCCGTCTTCCGCGTATTCTTCCGTCTTCCGTCTTCCGTCTTCCGTCTTCCGTCTTCCGTCTTCCGTCTTCCGTCTTCCGTCTTCCGTCTTCCGTCTTCCGTCTTCCGTCTTCCGTCTTCCGTCTTCCGTCTTCCGTCTTCCGTCTTCCGTCTTCCGTCTTCCGTCTTCCGTCTTCCGTCTTCCGTCTTCCGTCTTCCGTCTTCCGTCTTCCGTCTTCCGTCTTCCGTCTTCCGTCTTCCGTCTTCCGTCTTCCGTCTTCCGTCTTCCGTCTTCCGCGTATTTTTCCGTCTTCCGACTTCCGCGTATCCTTCCGTCTTTCTTCCGTCTTCCGTCTTCCGCGTATTTTTCCGTCTTCCGTCTTCCGTCTTCCGTCTTCCGTCTTCCGTCTTCCGTCTTCCGTCTTCCGTCTTCCGTCTTCCGTCTTCCGTCTTCCGTCTTCCGTCTTCCGTCTTCCGTATTTCTTCCGTCTTCCGTCTTTCTTCCGTCTTCCGTCTTCCGTCTTCCGCGTATCCTTCCGTTTTCCGCGTATTTTTCCGTCTTCCGTCTTCCGTCTTCCGCTTATCCTTCCGTCTTCCGCCTTTCTTCCGTCTTCCGTCTTCCGCGTATTTTTCCGTCTTCCGTCTTCCGCGTATCCTTCCGTCTTCCGTCTTTTGCCTTCCGTCTTCCGTCTTCCGTCTTCCGTTTTCCGTTTTTCTTCCGTCTTCCGTCTTCCGTTTTCCGTCTTCCGTCTTTCTTCCGTCTTCCGTCTTCCGTCTTCCGTCTTCCGTCTTCCGTCTTCCGTCTTCCGTCTTCCGTCTTCCGTCTTCCGTCTTCCGTCTTCCGTCTTCCGTGTATTTTTCCGTATTGCGCGTATTCTTCCGTCTTCCCCGTATTTTTCCGTCTTCCGTCTTCCGTTTAGCTTGGGCGGTCACCATTTGATAAAAAAAGGGCTTCCGGTTGGTGATGGGCTCGGGAAATTGAAGCGTTGGTCATGGGGAGCCAAAAAATTCAATTTTCGTCTTCTTTTTGGCTATTAGCCATCTAATTTGGGGCATATGCTGAAATATAGCTGGTGACAATTATGTCTCGCTAATGGCTAATAGCCATTTTCCACGGCTAATAGCCATCCAGCTGCCATATTAGCGCAGTCTAGCGAACAGGGTTCAAATTTTTTGTGGTTTTCAACTTATTATTGTTAATTTTTTGCAAAAAAAAACACATTCTGACTTTTATACACATCATATGCTTTCCTGCTAATACGCCATGAATATTCACTGCTGAAATTTGCTATTTTTGGCCCCGCCCACTTAAAATAATGGGACAGACTGATTAGAATAATTACGACGACGTGTTCATTGATGTGTTAAGAAAAAAAAATCGAATTTCCTGTTATGGTTCTATTTTGTAAAGGGAAAGGTCACAAATTAAGGGACCAGGCGGAAAAAACAGAAATTTGTCTATTTAAAGCATTAAAAATGGGCTCATTTTGTGTGCCCATCGAGTTTTTATTTTTGTCCGTGCTGTCCCATTAGACCCTTTAAAAAAGTGTAAAGGGTTGGACTTTAGCGGAACGGAACGCAAGGGCAAACCAAATTTTGTTTTCATCCTATTTGCTCCGCCTTAAAGTTCCCTAATATCTTGCTCATTTTCAGCCACCTTTTCGTCTCTGTAATCCTCTAAATCCACTCGTGCAGATGAGTGCATTGTCTGCTTCAGGAGCCCCCCTCGTACCACGGCCACATTATTTCCTTTTTCATCATCAAAAAATCGAATTGAACATGTCGGGCGGACGGCAAATCTGCATCTTATTATTATTGTCATGTCGCGGGTAAATTTGTGCGCGCTGCGCATGTGGGCGTGGCTTGCTCTTTTCTTTCTTTTTTTTTGACCAGCTACCTTCCCCCCCCCCCCGCTCTCTCTCTCTCTCTCTCTCTCTCTCTCTCTCTCTGTCTCCCAAAAGATGGGTCCGCAGAGAGCATTCGAAATTCATGTTTTTTGTTTCTTTTACGGGGCTGCAATTGACAGATTACATCTTTCTTGGTAATGGGACAAGTGTCTGTCGTATTTGATGGATGCAAAAAATTTTTACCCCTGAAAAACTCGAACCTGGGCGGTGCCGAGTGCAAGTGTGTTATCCACTTGGCCATCGAGCCAGGCACTTTTTGAGATCGCGCTCGCAAAACTTTCATTAGCTGCAGTGGGCCCGTCTTATCATTGCTTTTCGCGCTGTTCCTGATTGTGGCAGAATGGCCGAGTGGTTAGCACATTTGATCATTGCGCAAGAGGTCGTGGTTCGAGTTTTGCGGTGGTCAAAATATTTTTGCTGCCACGTGTGGCGTTGGTCATTACATATTCGGACAGAATGCCATCCGGAAAGCACCAATTCTTCTTCTTCTCCTCATCATCATCATCATCATTTTCTGTTCATTCTTTTGCTGCTTTCCTTTTCCCCCATTGCTTCATCCAGAAGGCTCTCAATCATCAACCACTTCTTTTGTTTACAAAAGGTCCATCATCTCCAAAACAAAAAATGGGATGAAGGAAACAGAAAAAGAAGATATTCACATATGCTCTGCGGCTCCATTTATCTAGAGACTTGAGGATATTTTCATTGTTTATTATTTAATGCTTCCCATTTTCCGGGCCATCAAAAACTGTTTAAACCCAAATTGCAGATGCAGTAAGAATGGCAAACGTGACGGAGCGTATCAACCTGTTCACTCTCATCTGGGGACTCGGAAATGCGATCGGTCAGCTTCCGCGGGTTACTGCCGTGTCGCCGCCCGTAAATTACGATTGGATGCAGTGCGAGTAAGACTTTTTCGAACAAAAAAAAAACATATAATGACTTTCTTGTATATATTCTTTTCATTCACAATTTCTATGAGTCACTCGTTTAGACAGTGTTCCTCAAAAGCATGCGGGTCTTTTGTGGGTGGAGAAGTGTCTCGGAGCCGTCCCAAATCCAGAACATGCCTGAAAACAATGGCTAGTGAAAAAATGCGCCTTTTTTAGTACCATATCCATTGTTCCAGTCTTTTGGCGTGTACGCTCCATTCAGCGTCGATAGGGCGCAATTTTTGAGCCACCAGCCGCTGGAAAAAAAAAACATTTGGGATGTAATTTTTGGCTATTAGCTCATTGTCAGTACGGAGCGCTGAATCAGTTTGCAGCGTTTTATACCGAGTACAACTAACCCCATTTCGTATTTCGTCACACATTCTTTGACGGGGTCGTGAATTTTGTCAATGGTGGAGAATGGTGAGCCGTCTGAGCAGGTCAGATCGTACCAGGCGGTAGAAGCGTTGCCAATCATGTTAGGCCACTCCATTTCGAGGTGTAGAGGGTACTGTTCGGATTCTGATCCAATCTGAAATTGGGCTCTATGGTCCAGACTATGGAACTGGCGCCCAACATTCAAGGGAGTGGATAAAACAGATATAGGCAGCTACGTGGCTATTAGCCATCGAATATCGCAGATAGCATTTACTGGCGCATATCTGGCACCTAGCCACTGGAAAAAACGCTGATAGAATTTGGCAAATTCATTGGAAATTCGTCATGAAAACGTGGAAAATCACAGTAGGGACCTACACGGCTATTAGCCTTTTAAAATATCTGCTAGCTATCGAACAAGGTACACTTTTTCGGCTAATAGCGATCGATCTGGGCCGACTGAGCCACATGCATTTGACATGCGCCCCATTCCCCTCTCCAAATCAACGGCTATTAGCCGAAAATTCCCTGAATTTTTTTTAAATTACGTAGTGGATGCGAAAATCCCTTTAAAATCTCTCAAAAACAAAATTTTGTGGTTGTCCAAAAGGAGTACACGAGGGCGAATTTCAATTCTTTGTTTTTTGCACAATTTTTGGACAAAAATCGTTCATTTTTTAGTTCTTTTGCTATTTTTTGAGCAGTTTTTGCTAAAATTATTCACGGAAAATTATCGATTTTTCGAGTTTCAGTGGGAAAAAATGCGAAAAATTGCGACAAAATCGTCTCAAGTCTAGGCCTATTGCAGGCCGGATAGCCTACCGGAGCAAGCATTGGAATTTGACGGCTAATAGCCGTTCGGGTGCCAAACGAGCTCCAAACTTGTTCCTAGATGCTGCCAACTATGCGCCAGTAATGTCATTTTACAAGGCTAAAATCAAGAAAATAGGCTCACCGAGAAATGAAAATAGTGGGCGAACCAGAAATCGGTCGCATTCTTCGATCCGGGCGTCCTATCGCCATACATTTCCACCCGAAGCGTCGCATTTTGCCCAGAAGTTAGCTCATGAATCGCGTCATTTCCCAGCCAAAAATTGGCGGTTTCATCTGTGTCGCCAAAGCCATTTTTGTACTCGTTCCATGTCCGGTTCCAATACACTTCGGTGTCGTCCACGCGGCTAGAAAAATGTGGGGGTTTGTCTAACTGTCTAACTTTTCTGACGTACGCTTTTCCCCTTATAAATCATGTTCAAAATTCTAGAAGTTCAAGAGAAAATCATTAAAATAATGAAAACAGCAAGAATCGGGGTAAAAGCGGCCAGACGCTAGACTCCGCCTCGTGTACTCCTTTTGGAAACTCTCTAATTTGGTTTCTGCTCTATTTTTTTTGTTTTCTCAATTTTTTGACCCTAAAATACGTAAATAATTATCGAAAACCAACTTTTGAAAAAGAATCCATCCTCCTCCGTACACTTGCATATCGCACCACACTTCCGTCTCTTTTCCGTTCACCAGAATTGTGTATTTGCCGGAACTGAAATTTGTGCAATTTTGAGCAAGTTTTTTTCGCTGTTGGTGTTTACTCTGTGTAGCCAGCTTTCATCCAATCTTGACAGTCTTTCATTGATCCTTTGATCTCGCATGCTATACAGCTGGTGACGTCACACGATTGGGTACTCCATGTTCCTAGAGTTTTATTTTTTTTAGGTAATCAGAGAACTAAAGGCGTGGCCTTGTTATGATACTCGCATTGTCAGTACGGAAAATTGGCTCCATTCGCAGCACTGAGCCACATTGGCGACGAGAGAGTGCAGCTAATTGAGAGAGAGAGAGAGAGAGCGTAGCCTTTTTTCTCCGAGTCTCACCTCACTCCGAATACATGCGCACTTACAATTAGTTCACTGTGCGATTAGAGCGAATTTGCAGCGCTTTATATTAAATACAAGCCTGCTGCGCAGTCCTGCGCGGCTGCTGACGCAGCCTATTGGCGACTTTGTCGCCACATTCTATTTTTTACGTTCCACTCTTCCTCATTCATTTATACGCACTCTTTTTTGGGTCGATTTCTGTTCTCTGTGGCTCAGTCGGTAGTGCGCTTGAATACAAATCCGAAGGTCACTGGTTTGTGTTTTGTCCACTGCATGTTCTTGCAAAAAGGCAAGTGCGGACGCGCACAGACATCCCGATCTGGGTTTTTATATATAAGAAAGATAACGCAGGAAACAAAATGATCCGTGACGTAAAAGGTAAAACTGCAATGTGTGAACCGCCACAAAAGTTATCAACAAGGAGAATACATAAATTGCTTTATTTAATTAAATATTGTCGATTCGCGAAAAAAGCAAGTGCGCTCCACGAAACTTAGTACTACGTGGAATTCATTTTCGTCGCCAAATGATTTCAATTCACGTCTAAATTCAACGTAAAATAAAATAATTTGGCGACGAAAATGAAATCCACGAAGTACTAAATTTTGTGGAGCGCACTTCCTTTCTTCACGAATGGACAATAAAAATATATTGAAAAAAAGAAACCAATAAAAGTATTTAAAACTTAATATGACGAAAAAAAACAACTAGAAAATTGGTTTTTCTAGAAATGTTTTTAAAACATTTTTCAATGTTTTGTATTTTTTCTCGAAAATGAAATCATAAACATTGTATAAGTTTGTGCTCAAAAAATAGAGAATTTTTTAAAGAACGTTGTGGTAAAGTTCCAGAAAATTCTAAGTAGTCATTTTCGAGAAAAAAAAAACATTTTTTTTTCTGAAATTTTCACTTTTTTTAAATGTTTTGTATTTTTTCTCGAAAATGAAATCATAAACATTGTATAATTTTGTGCTCAAAAAAAAAATATTTTCTAAAAAACGTTGTGGCAAAATTCCAGAAAGTTCTAACAATAAGAAACAGTTTTCGTGAAAAAAAATTTTTTTTTCGAAAATTTTACTTTTTTTTTTTAAATATTTTGTATTTTTTCTCAAAAATGAAGTCATAAGCATAGTATAATTTTATGATCAAAAAATAGAGAATTTTTTAAAGAACGTTGTGGTAAAGTTCCAAAAAATTCTAAGTAGTCATTTTCGAGAAAAAAAAAACATTTTTTTTCTGAAATTTTCACTTTTTTAAATATTTTGTATTTTTTCTCAGAAATGAAGTCATAAGCATTGTATAATTTTGTGCTCAAAAAATAAAGAACATTCTAAAAAACGTTGTGGTAAAGTTCCATACTATTCTAAGAGCTACTTTTCAAGAAAAATTTATTTTTTTTCGAAAAATTCACTTTTTACAATGTTTTTTAATTTTTCTCGAAAATCAAATCATACAAGTGTATAAATTTTATTTCAAAAGTTAGGTACTTATCTGGAAAACGTCGTGGCAAAATTCCAGAAAATTCTAAAAGCTAGTTTTCGAGAAAAAAAATTTTTTTTCTGAAAATTGAAACATTTTCAATATTTTCCAATTTTTCTCAAAAATGAAGTCATAAACATAGTATAATTATATGTTAAAAAAATAGAGAATTTTTTAAAGAACGTTGTGGTAAAGTTTCAGAAAACTCTAAGAACTAATTTTCGAAAAAAAAAATTTTTATCGAAATTTTCACATTTTTCAATATTTTGTATTTTTCTCGAAAATCAAATCATACAAGTGTATAATTTTCATACCAAAAGTTAGGTACTTATCTGGAAAACGTCGTGACAAAGTTTCAGAAAATTCTAAGAGCTACTTTTCGAGAAAATTTTTTTTTTTTTAATTGAAAAATTTTCAATATTTTCTAATTTTTCTCAAAAATTAAATCATGAAAATTTATACAATTAACGTCAAAAAGTAGAGGACTTTCTAAAAAACGTTGTGGTAAAGTTTCAGAATATTCTAAGAGCTAGTTTTCGAGAAAATTTTTTTTTTTTTGAAAATTGAAAAATTTTCAATATTTTCTAATTTTTCTCAAAAATTAAATCATAAAAGTTCATACAATTAACGTCAAATAATAGAGAACTTTCTAAAAAACGTTGTGGTAAAGTTTGAGAATATTCTAAGAGCTACTTTTCAAGAAAAATTTATTTTTTTTCGAAAAATTCACTTTTTACAATTTTTTTAAACTTTTCTCAAAAATGAAACCATAAACTTGGTACAATTTTATAATCAAACGATAGAAAATCTTCTAGAGATTGTTGTGGTAAAGTTCCAGAATATTCTAAGAGCTAGTTTTCGAGAAAAAAACGTTTTTTTTTCTGAAATTTTCACTTTTTTCTTTCAATTTTTTGTAATTTTTCTCGAAAACGAAATTATAAACATTGTATAATTCTATGCTCAAAAATTGAAGAATTTTTTGAAAAATACTGTGGCAAAATTTCAACAAATTCTAAGAGCTAGTTTTCGAGAAAAAAAAAACTTTTTTTTTTCGAAATGTTCATTTTTTTTCAATATTTTTTTAAATTTTTCTCAAAAATGAAATCATAAACTTAGAACAATTTTATGATCAATAGATATCAAATTTTCTAGAAAACGTTGTGAAAAAGTTCCAGAAAATGCTAAGAGCTACTTTTCTGGAAAAACGTGGTATCTGTTAGTAGATTTGCAGAAGCCGGTGGAAATCGATTTTGAGATCTGCGCTCCGTTGTGAAATCAACTGAAATTATTGTGTATTTTTTTGAAAATTTATATACTTAAAAAACAGTGGAAGAAAAACGAAAAGAAAAAATTTGTAAAAAATTAAAAATTAGGTGGCCCAATTTAGGCCATGTTCCTAAATTTGCTATATCCGTGCAAAAAACTCGCTGGATCTTCTGGTGCAAAATGTATAATTTTTTGTGAGATAAAACCATTCAAATCACTGTTTTCGCAGTGTTCCTATCACGAGCAGAAGCCCTGAACAATTGTTTTTGTAAGCCAACATTCCTCGCGTCTCTGAGTCTCCGCGTTTATTGTCGGCCCGCCAAAATGGTCAAACGCGCTCCGCTCAACTCAACGCTATGAGATTTTCATTTTGGTCTTCAAATTATTTCATTTCACGTGTAAACTCAACGTGAAATGAAATAATTTGGGAACCAAAATGAAAATCGCATAGCGTTGAGTTCAGCGGAGCGCGTTTGGCCATTTTGGCGGGCCGACAATAGCTAAATTGACAGGACTTCACGGTGGAGACGCAGACAAGTTTGTTTAGTACCTGATCGTGTGTCCGCTAAAACGCAATTTTCCGTTCCTGTATTTCCATTCAAAAAGTTGGTATAATCAAAATCGGTTCCATCCACCCATTTGCATTTTTGCCCCGATTCACATTGACCGCCCAACCAGAATTTTGTACACGTTCCAGCGACTTCTAAAATAGCACAATTTGTGTGAAATTATGTATTGTATTTCAATCGAATTGCATCATGAAAACATGAACACCCTGTGTGTTTGCGCACAAATAAGTGGGCGGGGTTTCTTTTTTTCATGATGCAACTCGATGGAAAACACAAGAATTCACTTCTCAACGATGTCATGTCAAAAACATTGTGCACTGAAGCCAAGTGTCCATTATGAGCTTGGCAAAAGTTTTCCGCTTCTCGCCAAGTTCTAAACTCTTTATGTTGGGGGTGTAAAACTATCAAAAACTTACGCATCCAGACGCTCCACGTGGACGCAATTTTGCTGGGTGTTCTTCTCGTCTCCAGGCGCACATTCGGCGTTTGTAATTTGCAGGGCACTGAGAATATAGCAGAGTATGGAGAAGAAAATCATGATGAACTGAAAAAAAGTGATTTTCTTATCACACATACACACAGACATAGAGAAATCATTAAAACGGCTATAAAAAAGTAAAAATTGCAATTGAGTTGCAGCGAACCAGCGAATGACACCATTTCCCAATTGGTGCTCCGACGGCTTTTCAACGACAACTACAACAAGAATACGGTTCCGCTGAAGACGTCGGCGACAGTGGTTTCCATAGAGTTTGGAATACAGAATATTGCTCAGGTGTCTGAAATCTCGGCCAGTTTCACGCTGGATTTGTTGTTCAGTCAGATTTGGCATGATCCACGGTTGAGATTCGATCATATCACTTCGTGCCTTCAGAATTTGACACTGGGATATTCGGTAATGATATGCCAATTTTTGGAGGGAAGGGGTTCAAACGGTATAGAACTGCCTAAAATGAAGCTGTACTGGCACTGAAAAGCTAGAACCGTTATGGACCTATTCACAAAACCGGAAAAAAAGGAAACAACGGAAAAAAATTGCGGGAAAAATCAGAGAATGCTCCGATTGACCTGAAATTTTGGGAAATATTGGAAAAAATTATTTTGTACACGCTCAAAAAATATTGGACCAAAATATCGATTTTAAAAATTTTCAGAAAAAAAATCGATAATTTTTAAAATCGATATTTTGGCCCATAATTTTTTGAGCGTGTACAGGAGAATTTTTCCAATATTTCCCAAAATTTCAGGTCAATCGGAGCATTCTCCGATTTTTCCCGCAATTTTTTTTTCCGTTTTTTTTTCTTTTTTTTCCGGTTTTGTGAATAGGCCCATTAGAAAAAGTATTCATTGTGGGCTACCGAGTTCTCTTTTGCGCAGTAAGCTTCAATTCTAACAGTTTTATACCGTGCAGTTCTATACCGTCGGACCCCGTTTAAAATGTAATATTGGCGTTCAAAAAGAGTACACGCGGTGGGGAAAAAATCGAATGCTTTATTTCTTCGGGTTTTTTTGAATCGATCACTGCTATCAGAACTGAGAAATTTTAAATTCCTATTTCTCAGCCATTTTCCACTTTTCCGTGCGGTCCGGCGCTTAAAATATTCGCTTTAATCGTTTTTACAAAGTTATCTGACTTTTTGCATTGTAATTTCTAAAAAACTTGAAATTTAAATTATTTTTAGAAAATCGCTGATAACTTTCATATTTCTCGACCGATTCGATCGTTCAAGCTCTTAAAATGTCCAAAATTCATTTCTTGGCTATTTTGGCTAAAAATTTCATTTATTCAACTGAATCGTTACTTTCTCAGAAATTGTTTAGCCATTCAAAAAGCGTTTGTCATTGAATTAAAGCCATAGCATTCTAGGCGTGCGCCAATTGCATTTGGCTCTTTTCTTCAGCTTCTCGTGCATTTCAAATCCAGGGCGTTCTCAGTGAATTTTCGGCATATATTATGGATTCGTGAATTAGCGATAAAACGCGGTGAATTGTGGGGCAAAAGTTGGCTGGTCTCGCCACGATTTTGACAGACTACGGTTAGCGCGAAAATATTTTTTAAATCCTTTTTTTTTTTTATTAAAACGCATTTTCATAGTTTTTTCTCAACAAAATAAGTTTTTGAATTGAAATTACTCATTCCAGGTTACACAAAAAAATTTTAATAGTGAAAAAATGCTAGTCAAAAGGCAAAAAATCGCGTTTTTATTTAAAACAAAAGAAGAAAAAATATTTTTCGCGCTAACCGTAGTCTGTCAAAATCGTGGCGAGACCAGCCAACTTTTGCCCCACAATTCACCGCGTTTTATCGCTAATTCACGAATCCATAATAGCGGGTATAGACAGCTAATAGCCATGTCCAACGGCTACTAGCCATTGGTAAAGGATAGCAGCCATCGAATTCAGGCCGTGTGCCATGTGCAAAATAGCCTCTATTTTCTTGCCCAGCTTGGCATTTAATTTTCTCCTGAGTACTATTTTCTGAAATATTAAAAATTATCGGTTTTTCGAGTCACAGTGCCTATCACGTATTCGTAAGGAGTGACACTTCACGGTTAACTGTGAGGAACCGTTTTTCTTCATTCCTTCGTTTGTTTCTGAAATAAAAACGTGATTTAACTTATCGAGAAGTGTCATTCGTTGCAAACATGTACGCGATAGGTGTATTCTAAAACGTTAAAATAAGATCTCACAGTGGCATGATCCTAGAGCCAGCAAACGCATTTTTGTCGGTTTTTTTTTCTGAAAATGCGAAATTAATGCTATTATTGTGTTTTTCAACAAAATTTATCATGAAAACATGAGTCGGCTATCCCTTTTTTCCAGCGTCTTTTCAAATATCACTGTGTTTGCGTGGCTGCGCACAAACGAGTGGGCGGAGTTTCTCTTCTGCTTTGAACCCATGCAAAAAATTTTTAACAACATTTACCATGTACGTTGCTGGCTCCCGGCTCGTTCCCCTGTGCGATCTGAATATGATTTAAATAAATAATGAAAAAAAAAAGTTGTGATATTTATTTATTTAAAAACGTGTATACAAAAATTGCGAGGAAATCGAAAAAATCGGTCGAAAAAAAAATAATTTGAAATTTCTATTTAAAAATGCGTTTGAATTTCTCGCCCTCATGTACTCCTTTTGGACTTACATAGAAAAGGCGAAAAAAACGTAGCAAAAATTAGTGCGAAAACTCGGAGAATGCTCCTGAAATTTTGAGGAATAATTTCCAAAAACCTCAGGATTAGAAATATTTTCCGAAATTTTTAAGCGATATTTCTTTCTGCCAAAAATTTCGGAACATTTCATTTCATGTCGGAGAGCATTTTTGGCATCATTTCTCAAAATTTTAGGCCAATTCCCATGTTTTCGCCAAATTTTTAAATTGCCCAAAAAGTCGCTCAATAATAACTTGTTATTTTCCTTACTTTCTCTTGCTCAGATGGTAGACAAACTCTGGACGCCAAATGTTTGTTTTGTAAACTCGAAAAAGACTGAAATTCACTCGTCACCCACTCCAAACATCTTCCTAATGATCTACCCGAATGGAACTGTCTGGGTCAATTATCGTCTGCAAGTTCAATCGCCTTGTATGGTGGATTTGGTGTTGTTTCCGATGGATATTATGGTATGCAATGCTCTTTTTCTTTTGCTTTTAAAATAATTATTTATCTGCCCCACTTTTAATTTTAGAACTGTGAATTGATAATTGAAAGTTACGCGTACAACGCCGCAAAGGTAAAGTTGAATTGGCGAGAGTGGCAGCCCGTATTTTCGATCGCCAAGTCAAAGTTATCGGATTTTACCCTTTACGGCTTACAGTGGACTAAAAACAGCTTCGAGTACGCGGCAGGACAGTGGGATCAGGTTTTTAACATATAAATTTCATAAATAACAAAACACGATTTCAGTTAACCGTCTCGCTGACCTTCTCCCGTGCCTACGGCTTTTACATTCTTCAAATGTACATTCCCACGTACTCGTCCGTGTTTTTATCATTTGTCAGCTTTTGGATTGATCTTAAGGCGTTGCCGGCTAGAATCACGCTGGGGGTTAGCTCGCTGATGGCGTTGACTTTTCAGGTCAGTTAGCAGTGCTTTTTTATTGGAAATATGTATTTATATTTTTCCCCCTAACACCGCAACGCAAAAAATGCACTAAAGCTTCGAAACCCATTTTATAGTCAAAATCCTAACCAACCGCTAGCTTTTCAGTACGGAAACGTGGCGAAAAACCTTCCCAGAGTCGGATACGTCAAATCAATCGATGTCTACATGGTGTTAACCACTGCGTTAGTTTTATTTTCTTTTTTGTTGGAATAGTGCTCATCTGCTCTTTTCAGATTCATTTTCCTCACCATGATCGAGGTGGCATTTGTTTGCTACTTGGAAAGTGAGAATAATATGCGAAGGAAGGAAAGAGCGGCGGCAAAGAAGAGGGAAAGAGTCGCTGTGTTGCAGAGGTGATTTTTTATTTTCTTTTAAATGCCAAGTCTAGTTAAAAACCGAAATTCCCCAAAAATTCCCAGGAAAAACAAAGTTTTCAATTTTCATAAATCTGTTGCTTGCTTTCAGAAAGAAAGACAAGAAAAAGAACAACTATGGAGCGACAACTGTCACCAATAACAATGCGGCTGATTCTGATTTGAGGAGCAATTATGATGAGCAACTACCTTTTTCGGTGAGCGTAATCAACACACTTTTTTTAAACAAAGAATATTATTTATTTAGAACGGAACTGCTTCTCACAAAATCTCAATATCTCGTCAGGCCAACAATATGTTCGAATCTCTTCATGCTCTCGCACAATTCGGTGAGTGAATATGTGCGATTAAAAATTGTGTCAACGGTGTTTTGGAAGTAAGACTTCGTGGTGGGACGTTTCAAAACTTGGCGCAAATTTTCGTCGCAGTGTTCGCACTAGTGACAAAGTTCGGTCAAGGATAAAACAGTTGTTGAATCTTTTACCTGTATCTTGTCGGTAAAAAATTTTGACAAATTTTTCGAATTTACCGGTAAAAAATTCAACAACTGTTTTATCCTTGGCCTAATTTTGTCACTAGTCGAACCCCGCGACGAAAATTTCACTAAATTTTCGAAACGTTCCAGAGCCGATTTTTTGTGGTCCATGCTCATAGAAATGCAGAAAAAGCTCAAATTGGTCTCAAACTTTAGGAAAAATTCATGAAAAAATACTTCCGGACATGCTCAAAAAATTTTGAACGGAAGTATTGATATTTTAAAAATCAATATTTCACTCCAAAACTATTAGAGCATGTCCGGGAGATTATTTAAACATTATGAGGCGCCCAAAGTTTTAGACTAATCTGAGCATTTTCCTAATCTTCTGCATTTCTGAGAAGATTGCCAAAACGGTGCCTCAGAGAATTTTCGGCACTTTTCTGTCTGAATCGGCGCGTCTGCTCACTGGCTTCGACCTGCAGGCCGATTTTGGCGGCAATTGACCGATTTGACGGCAATTTACCGCCTAAAGCTGACAATTTGCAAATCTATGGCTGCTTTCTGACAAGCGCAGTAAGATTGCCGCCATAGGTAGGCAAATTGCCGACTTCACGCCGATAATTCTCTGAGGCGCCATATTGTGTTTTCAAACGAGTTACATCATAAAAAAAAATGTCCGCAAACACCGTTCTGTTTGCGTCTCTTCAAATAGCACTGTGTTTGCGTGGTCGCGCACAAATACGTGGGCGGGGCTTCCTTTTCTCATGATGCAACTCGATTGAAAACTCAATATGGCTCTTTTTATAAAACTGAGCATTTCGCAAACACCGTTATCACAATTTTTCATTCCACAATATTCAACTAATATATTCATTATACATTAAATTTATGGACCTATTCATTTGAATTAAAATGAATTTTTATGTCACATTTATTCAATACATTACAACATATTAATTAATTAATCTGAATTTTCCTGAACCATTGAGTTTGAGTTTTTCTGAAAATCGCGCCTATCCATCCTGGTCAAAAAATCCATCTTTTGTCATCATTTTTGTGTACTCGGAGTAAATGTTTAAAGGCGCATGCATGTACATATTTGTTAATAAGTTCACTTATTTGACCAGGATGGCTAGCGCGATTTTCAGAAAAACTCAAACTCAATGGTTCAGAAAAATTCAGATTAATTAATTAATATGTAGTAATGCATTGAATAAATGTGTCATAAAAATTCATTTTAATTGAAGTGAATAGGTCCATTAAATTATTCCAGGCCTGCTTGCCGACGAAGAAGAAGAAAACACCAAATGGACGGCTCAAAATGTTGACAAGTTTTGTCGTAAGGCATTCCCATTATCGTTTTGTTTCCTGAATCTTATCTATTGGTGCTATTACCTGTATCAGAACTATTTGGCGAAAACAGAGGCACTGGCGCAGTTGGTGCCGCCGTCATAATCATATCACGGGGTGTTGAAGGGAGCGTTTTGCTGAATTTTTGATTGGTTAATTATGCGATAGGTGGATTTAAGCGAAAAATAATTTTAGAAAACGGGATACTAATTGAACCAAAGTGTAAAAATAGATAAACAGCACAAAAAATTACGAAATTTTATAACAGCGCGCTCTTCTAATAATCGTGTTCCTCTCAACATTCTGTGTAAGAATTGGGTTCTTATCTTTGGGTATTTTGAATTTTCACCTAAATTTTGTTTTATAATAACAATAAAAATTGAATAAAATAAAATAAAAGTTTATGATTGATTTCACGAGACTGCAATTGTTCTAGATGCATAAATTAAAAATACACGCATTTCAATAATTTCCTCACTTTACTCCTTCTTCTTGTTTCCACCTCCAAGCACCTTCTTTCTCTGGCCAATCATGTAGAAATAGAGTTGTGGGAATCCGGGAATGTAGGTGAGAGCGGCAATGATGAGCACCCACCAGAATGAGATGCTCATGTTGAGTCGGTTTGGCATCTCAAGGGTCAGAATCTTCTTCTCGTCGACCTCGTTGAGCGAGGCGAACAGCGTGAGAAGCTCTCCGGATACTCCCATTGGGTAGAGTACGTAGAAGAGGGTGTATCTGGAAAAAATAAAAATAAAGGACCTATTCATTTGAATATTAAAATGAATTTTAACCTGAATTTTCCTGCGCCATTCTGCAAATAAGTGCATGCGCCTTTAAGGCGTGTACTCCGAGTGGACAACATTTAGCTCGAAAAGGTTCACTCAGAGTACACGCCTTAAAGGCGCATGCATTTATTTGACCAGGAGGTCTCGACACGATTTGATTTCGAGAAAGGTTCAAACTCAATGATTCGGGAAAATTCATTTTTCCCAAAAACGTAAAAAAATGCCCCTAAATTTGAATTTCGTGTAAAACCCAGTGGAGCCCGCTTTCTTTGACTCCGCCCACATTTAAAATTCTGGACCACATGGCCCGTACATTGCGCCAAACGGGAAAAATGCCTTGGCCATACTTGTCGGCAATTTTCCCCGTTTGAAACAAGGTACGGACCACAGTGTACAGAATTTCAAATATGGGCGTAGCCAAAGAAAACGCGCTCCACTGGATTTTAAATTAAATTCAAATTTTTAGGCATTTTTTCATGTTTTTCTTCGGGCAAAAAGCACAAAAAATGTGCTCCAATTGGATCATATGTGATGTTTTAAACCATTTTTAAGGCAAATTGTAGTACGATTCACAGTGTCCAGGACTTTAAAAGTGGGCGGAGCCGAGCAAACGCGCTCCACTGGTTTTTTTCGCGCGAAATTCAAATTTTGAGGCATTTTATTAAATGTTTTTCGGGAAAAAAAGCGTAAATTCTTAATTTTTTCCCAAATGTGCTCCAACTGAATTATAGTTGAGGTCTTTAAAAAATGTTTAAGCCTAAGAACGTCGAGTTTGGTTCGCCACCATTTCGAAATAATCGTTTTTAGCATTGCGGACCTAAAAAAGTGAGTTTTTTGGTGTTTTTGCAGGATAAATCTTTACGAATAACGAAGTTTGGGCAACGGTATTAAAGGGGGTGCCAACTTTCTGGGGAAAGTGGCTTAAAATATACTCTTGGGTGGGGGATTTACGAATATCACATCGAAATCGCACGAAAAATTTTTTCTGATTTTTGGCGAATTTTACAAAAAAAAATAGAAGACCACGTGGAGTACACGAATTGGCGGGAAATTCAAACGCCATTTTCTTTTTCAACATTTTTCTCCCGTCTTTCTCGCATTTTTTTGCATTAATCTTGGGGAATTAATGAACAAACATCATTTCGTGTTTTAAAATAGCAAATTAACGCGTGTTGATCAAAAAAAATAGGGATAAAACAAATTCGGAACAAAAATTATCATACCTTCCTTTTCTGTCCCTTTTCCTGCTTAATTCCGCATTAAGTTCACTATTTTATCTGCAACGTTTATATTTGAACAATAAATGTTCACAATACATTATTTAAAACGATGAATCGAACGAAAGGCGAATATCGATTTTTCGATATTCATGACCAAAATGTGTTTTCGCGATTATCTAAAATTTCAATAAGCGATTAGAGCATGTTTTATCGAAAATCGATAATAAAAACGAGGAAAATTGCACGAAAAATAAATATTTCTGGTGAAAATAGATGTTTCTAGAAGCCGCGGCCTCGGGTTTCCTAGTCCACGGCCACGAATTTCGTGTACTCCTCGTGGTCTTCTATTTTTTTTTGTAAAAATCATAAAAAATCAGAAAAATTTTTTCGTGCAATTTCAATGTGATATTCGCAAATCCCCCACTCAAGAGTATATTTTAAGCCACTTTCCCCAGAAAGTTGGCACCCCCTTTAAAAGATAATACATACATTTTAAAAAGAAAAACAGGTTTTACTGAAAGAATCAATTAAAAAATGCGAGAGTCGAAAAATGCGCAAGCACCCAAAATGCGCCATGCTAGTTTGCTGGCGCGCCAGAAAATTAGGCTCCGCCCACATTTCCAATCCTGGATACCGTGCGATTATTCACGAAATAGCAAAAAATTCGGAAAATGCTTCGAGTGGCCTGAAACTTTGGGAAATAATGGCAAAAATTTTCCCCGAAATTTCCAGAAAATTTCAGGTCAAAATATCGATATTTTGTGGACCCATTCACAAAACCGAAAAAAAACGGAAAAAAATTGCGGAAAAAATCGGAGAATGCTCCGATTGACCTGAAATTTTGGGAAATATTGGAAAAAATTATCCTCTACACGCTCAAAAAATTTTGGACCAAAATATCGATTTTTTCTGAAAATTTTAAAATCGATATTTTGGTCCAAAATTTTTTGAGCGTGTACAGGAGAATTTTTTCCAATATTTCCCAAAATTTCAGGTCAATTGGAGCATTCTCAGATTTTTCCCGCAATTTTTTTCTTTTTTTCCGGTTTTGTGAATAGTTCCATTGATCTGAAATTTTCAGTCCAGGAGTATTTTTGCCATTTTTTTCCCAAATTTTCGGGCCAATCGGAGCATTCTTCGAATTTTGGCTGCTTTCCACATTTTTTCTCTGGTTTTGTCAGGTTCTCTGTTTGTTTGACACATCGCACCTCATAACTCACCTCAGATAAAGCAGGAAATATGGAATTGGCTGCTTCAAAACGCTCAGAGCATAGAACGAGTACCGAATCACTTCGGTGACAGACCACGCGGTAAGAAGAAGTGGAACACCGATGCTGTACCGAGCCTGGGAATATTTACATAATTATTTATTGTCAGCCCGTCAAAATGGTCAAACGCGCTCCTCTGGACTTTCACGTTTAATTTACGGTCGATAACCTGGCGTGGTCGTGGATCACAGCATTCCAAGCCTTTTCGAAGAAAAAACATTTAAAAACTCACAGTGGCGCACATATGAAGAATCGGCCAGACGAGCACGACGCGAGACGTGACTTGCATGGCTGTGGTTCCGACTGGCGAGCGAACGAGTCCGATGACGGCGTGAATCACCTCGAGAATGGCGGCGGTTTGGAAGATTTTCAGCTCAAATTCGACGGTTCCGTAGAGCTCTGGCCATGTGAGCCCGTTGACGAGTCCGAGGACAGTTTTGACGAGCACTGCTGACCAGCTACAAGGGAAGTAAAGGGCACAAATATTTTTTTTTTGGACTTACCCCAAGATTTGCAGGACGTTGTAGGTGACGAGGTAGAGTTGAACACTCATGGTTACCCTGGAAAAAAGGGAAAAATCGATAAAAAATGTATTTAACTAGATATTTAAGATTGTTGCAAAAAAAAAAGGACGACAAGTATCACGCCACACGGAAAAGTGTTGAGAGAACAGTGAAGTGATACTGATAAATACATTTTTCTTATCAGTGGGGTCGGGTCGCGCGAGCGATTGCGACCGACCGTCTGAATCAGGAGAAACAACTTTTTACGTTTTTTAACGGAGTTATTCAACAATTTCTATGAATACAAATACATTTAAAAACGAAATTTTAATAAAAATCGCGAATAAAAAAGCGAAAAAAAAAACCGAACATGGACAAAAAAAGGAAACGAAGCTCCGAAATAACGCTTGCCTCTTGTTTATCGTAAAAAAACACTAAAAATCATTTCGGCGCGAGATTTAAAATTTAAATAAAAATAAAAATAAACAAAAAAAATTTTAAACAACATAAAAAAATCTAATACGATTGGAAAATAAAAGTTGCACCGGAAACGCGAATTTTACGCATGCATGGCTGGTTGCATCGCTGCGAAATTTATCCATATTATTTTATTATTATTCACACTTCAAATTTTCTACTATTTAAGCATTTAAATAAAAATATGATTCAAAAACAGCGTCAAGATTCGGACGAGAAGCCGCTGGACGAGCAAATTGAGCTTTTACAGGTGGGAAATTTGAGAAAAATCGATTTTCTTTTCTTTTTTGTAACAAAAATATCACATTATGCTTTTTAAAATAAGAGTTTTTCACAGATTTTTGCTTGAAAACTAGCATTTTTCGTCGTTTTTTTTTTTTCCGAAAACGCAATGTTCAGGATTAAAAAAGTGGGCGGAGCCGAGCAAACGCGCTCTACTGAATTTTTCGCGTGAAATTCAATTTTGAGGCATTTTTTATGTTTTTCGGGAAAAAAAAGCATAAATTCTTAATTTTTTCCCAAATGTGCTCCAACTGAATTATAGACAAGGTCTTTAGAAATTTTTTAAGCCTAAGAACGTCGAATTTGGTTCAGCCACCATTTCGGAATAATTGTTTTTAGCATTGCGGAGCTAAACAAGTGCGTTTTTTGGTGTTTTTGCAGGATAAATCTTTACGAAAATCAAAGTTTGGGCAATTTTATGGTATTAAAAGATACAATACATACAATTTACAAAGAAAACAGGTTTTACTAAAAGAAAAACAATAAAATCAAAAAAAAATGCGAGTCGAAAAATGCGCAAGCACGGAAAGTGCGCCATTCTATTTATTTTATTTATTTATTTATTTATTTATTTATTTATTGATTTCACAAAGATGAAAACAATACTTCAAGAACCTCACCCGTTAGAGTTTGGATCACAGGGTTAAAGTACAATTGAGTAAGCATAGAGAACAAAAAAAATTGAGTTAAGTTAAAGAGGGAAATATCATAATATGGCAATATTTTTGTCAAGTAAAGAATAAAATTCGGACGGGGAGAGAAAGTGTGGAGTGTTAGCCGTTAAAGCGTTCCAAATAGGAACGACAGAAGCAAAAAAGTTTTTGTCGCAAGCAGTAGAAAGCAAGAGGGTCATGGGTCGGCGTAAAGAAGATGATAATTTAACAAAATGATTAAGATTGGGAAAGTGGGCAGCACCTATGATAAGCTTGTAAATTAGAATAAGTTGCGCTCTGAGCCTGCGGTGTCGGATAGAAGTTAATGTGAGGGTGACTAGGCGATCGTGGTACGAAGAGTAACGGATATTGCAGCGTTGTAGAACTCGGGCGGAAAACCAACGAAGTGGTTTTTCTAGTTTAGCAGAAAGCATAGAATTAGGAGAAGGAGAGAAAACAGGGGAGCAATATTCAAGGATAGGTAAGACATAAGTTTTGAATAAGTTGGTGTAAAAAATAGGGTTGCTGGATTTGAAAGATTTAAGAAGCTGTTTGGCTCTCAGAAGAGCCAAATTAGAAATTTTTATAATGTGTTTGTGAAATTTGAGGGATGGCTCAAAAATAATACCAAGATCTCGAACCGAATCAGAAGGGAGAATTTGAGATCCAGTTATGTAATACTGGTGACGAGGGTTTCCTAGTGGATTAAGGTGAATAAGTGAAGTCTTTGAGATGGCGAGAGGAAGAGAGTTGTCACGGGACCAAGATGCAATGATGTTTATAGTTTTTTGTAACAAGGACGGTGAGCTAGCAAAAATTTTCAGATCATCGGCGAATGCGGTATAGTGAATTTCAGGGGGGAATAAAGAAAAGAGATCGTTTATGAAGATCAAGAAGAGGAAAGGCCCGGAGACGGAGCCTTGCGGAACTCCAGAGGGGATAGGGGAAATATTCGGTTCGGTATAGTTACCCACTCTGACAGAGAAACTACGGTTAGAGAGAAAATCGGCAAACCAGTTGCAAAAGTTAGGAGGAACTCCGAATTGAATAATTTTGTCCAAAAGAAGCTGGTGGAGCACTTGATCAAAAGCTTTTTGAAAGTCAAAGTATACAATGTCAGCAAACTTATTAGTTTTCAGTAAAGTGCGAT
This sequence comes from Caenorhabditis japonica, assembly GCA_963572235.1. Taxonomy (NCBI): domain Eukaryota; kingdom Metazoa; phylum Nematoda; class Chromadorea; order Rhabditida; family Rhabditidae; genus Caenorhabditis; species Caenorhabditis japonica. The sequence goes on from OY754346.1 coordinate 22,009,194, forward strand.
AGGAGACGAGAGATTGAAGTAGCGCAGTAGAACACGAGCGGGTGGCAATAAAACCATGCTGATGGGAGCAGAATTTACTAGATAAGAGATTCCGAAGGTCCTGACATATAATTCGTTCCATGACTCTAGAAATGGGATCAGTAAGAGAAATAGGCCTATAATTAAGATGAGACGAGGGGTTACCCTTTTTCGGAACTGGTATAAGAGTAGCATGCTTCCAACAGTCGGGGACCTGAGAAGTCTGAAAACTTGTTTGGAAAATGATAGAGAGAGGAAGAGCGAGAGGAGTAGCGCAACGTTTAAGCACTAGATAGTTGGCGGGATGAGGAGAGTATCCACAATGTGGAGGAAGCTTCATTAAAAATTTTTCGACAATATAGGGAGCAAAAAGTTCAGAGGGAGTGCGAGAATCAAGAAGAGAAGGCGCGAAAGAAACCGGAGATGGGGAGGAGGACGAAAAGGAATGACAAGAAGGTGAGGCTGGCGGGACGAAATTGGCGCGAAAGGATGAAGCAAAGAGGGAAGCCTTATCAGAGTCGTTAACAACCAAAGTACCTTGGACGGTTAGAGGGGGAATAGGATGACGCGAATGAAGGCGGTGTTTGACAAGAGCTCTGGCAGCGGAAAGGTTGGGCATTGTGAAGGTGTGATTTTCCTGACGAGAGTTTTGACGACGAAGGGCTGAGATGAGTTTCTTTTCGCGTTTGGCATAATATATAACTTTAGGGTGTAGAGGACCTAGCGCCGAAAGTAAATGCGAGTAGCGTCCACGGAGTCTTTTTAAACGCCGTGAAAAGTTGAACTTACGAAAGGGGCGAATAGATCTATAAGGGGTGAACCTACGCACTAAGTTGGAAAGAATTTCAATGAAAGTCGAATATTTGGCGGATATAGATAACGAAGTACTAAGTATGGAAACCCAGTCAACAGAAGCTAAAGCAAAATTGAGAGACTTGAAATCAGTTCTGCGGTAGTTGAGGGAAAGTTCCGTAGACTTGGCGTTGAGAGTAGATGAGGAAATACGGGATCCTGCAGAAAGAGAGTTTTTTGCAGGGGCAGGAAGTTCAAGGCGAAAGGAAACTGTGAGATGGTCAGAATTCATAAGAGGAGGGATTGATTTAAGATCAGAGATGATAAGGTCGGGAGATGAGATTACCAGATCAAGGATGGTAGCAGAGTGGGAAGACACTCGGGTTGGAAAAGAGACGTGTTGCGAAAGGTCACGAGAGTTGAGAAATTGGGCAAATTGATGATCGCTAGCTGAGGACCAGTCAACGGAGGGAAGGTTGAAGTCGCCTAGAAGAAGTGAAGCGTCCAGAGGGAGGTACTGATCAAGATGAGTAATCAGGGCGGACGTTTCGGAAGAAGAAGAAGATGGGGGGCGGTAAACTAGAAAGAGTGAGAAAGAATCAAGGTGGGGAGGAAAAGAGATTTTACAAGCTAAGACTTCGGAAAGGTGAGCCCGATAGTGGTGATCAAAATTTATATCAATAGGGGAGACAGTAATTTGAGTTTTAAAAATAAGGGCTACACCACCACCAGATTTTTTAGAATGGACATTAAAGTTGCGGTCGCAACGTAAAAAACCGATGTCAGGAGAGTTACTAAAAAGAGAAGAGAGAATTGAAGAGTCAAGAAACGTTTCAGTAAGGGCAAGAGCATGAAAAGGGGACCCACGGAAATAATCGATAAAAACTAAAATTTTTGATAACGAGCTAACACCCCGTACATTAGCTAAGGCAAGGTTGAAAGATGTAGAAGAAGGGTTGGGAAGTATAGGATGAACAGAGCGTGACGTGTAAGGAACCGGAGGGGAGGTGGCAAGAAAAGAAGAGATCAAATTATGAGATGGCGGAAAACAAATAAGTGGGAGTTGATTGAGAGGTTGAACAGGAGAGATCAAACAAAAGGGCGCGGATTTGAGTTATGTTTATAATAGATGTCATGGATTATATAAAGCGATTTTTTGGCCTTAGAATTCTCATCATAAACAAACTTGCGTGATTTCCGTAAAGTTTCCAATTCTGGTGGTGTTAGATCTCGACGGCAACGAGGTTTCGAGGAGATGGCGGAGAAGGTTGAATCCGAAGCTTTGACACGATGAAATCCGACGATAAATTTGTCCCTCTCTTCCTTCGAATTGAAATGTAGTTTAAGAGGTCGTGTGCGAGCATTACATGGATGACGATGAGCTTTTGTTGGCACTGGTAGGGAGTTTCTACGAGAAAAAGCGGTAATGAAATCAAAATCTTTACTTTCCTGTTCCTTGTCGTTGGGGTCATCGGGCATCCGCTCGATAACGGCCCGTTTGGATTTTTCCACAAGTTGGAGAGTGTGCAGAGCAATGACCAGTGGATCGGAAGGGGAGACTGCAGGAGGCTAGTTTGCTGGCGCGCCAGCAAATTAGGCCCCGCCCACATTTTCAATCCTGGACACCGCGAATTTTCAGATAAAAATCGCAGAACTAATAGTGACAAATGAGACGACGGAGAATCAGTTGACCAACCTGACATTCGAATCAAACGATGTGATCGGATATTTGAAAAAGTTGGTGGAGGAAAAAGACGAGGAGGTTCGTATTTATTGTGTTTTCAATCGACTTGCGACATAAGAAAGCGAGACTCCGCCCACTTATTTGGGCGCGACCACGCGAACACTGTGATATTTGAAGAGACGCAGACAGGTAGCGCACAAATAAGTGGGCGGAGTCTCGCGTTCTCATGTCGCAAGTCGATTGAAAACACAATAGTTAGGAATGCAGCTTTAAGCTTCTGGAAAAAATAATAAAAAATTTCAGACGGCTCGATTAGAAGAAATGCTCGAGGAGCAGGCAAAAGAGGCGGACAGAAAGTTTAAACTTTCGAGAAAAAACTACGGGTTGGACGAGAGAAAATTGAAGGAGGAGATTGAAAAGTTGAAGAGTGAAATGAGTATTATGGGTGAGAGTAAAGCGGTGGACTTGTCAAAAATGCGCATTTGAACCGCCAATCGCTATTTGGCGCTGCATCGGTGACGGCACTGCCAAACCTTATCGCTAGCGCGCAAAACAATGCAATTTCCAGACACCCAGTTGGGAAATCAACATCGAATCGAACTGGAAATCATTGAAATGGGCTCAAAACTCGACAATCTTCAAAAGGTTGTCGAGAAGCAAGAGGAGATAATCAGGACGAAAGAAGCCGAAGAGCGTAGTGTGAAAATTGCGGCGATTGAGCAAGCGCGAGCCGATTTGAGTGCAGAGTTTGAGCAAGCTGTGGCTGAAATTCGAGTGGAAACGAGTCTGGAATCAAAGGGACATACTTTGATGAACAATCAGGTGCTAAATTAAAAGTTGTGAATGTTTAAATGTAAACTTTTCAGGTGATAGAACACCTGGAGTTGGAGCTGGGTCGTAAGAAGCAAGACGTGGCGAGAATGGAGCAATTATTGGCTGAAAAACAGGAAGAAGTTGAACGAGAAATGGAAAAAACTCAAGAACGAGAAGAGGAGAATTTGAAATTGAGAAGCTTGCTCGAGAGAAGTGGACAAACTGTTTGAAAATTTGAAATTGAACTTTAAAAAAAGCAAATTTTGTCTATTTTCAGACCGAAAAAGCGTTGAAGGATAGCAAACGAAGACTGGAAGAGTCGGAAAATAAACGGAAAAGCACTCTGGAAAAGTATTCACAAATTGAGAGTGATTTGACGGCAAAGGTGGGCGGAAAATTGGCATTTTTCTCTACTTTTCGAAAGGGGTGTGCGATTCGTTGTTTCTTTTTTTGCGCCGACACACACGCACGCGCCGCGGTTGCTTTGCGCGACAGCGCTGTCTCACATTCTGTGTCTCACCTCTTAACCGCTATCTGTGCATTGATTGCTCCGATTTGGCGTTGAATTGAGAAACAGGGCAGAATGGCAAACATAGAACTGCTATACTCGGTATGAAACGCTGAAAATTCGTTCCAATCGAACAATGAATTTCACATGCATTTGGAGTGAGGTTTAGAGAAATCAGAGCAAAACATCGCCCACGGTCTCTCAGTTTTCTGCACTCTCTCGTCACCAACATGGCCACGTCCTACTGAGAATACAATGTGACACACATCACTAATTTTCCTACTTTTTAGCTTGAAGAAGCCCAACAAAAAGTCGAAAAGTGCGAACGGATGACGACGGCTCTTGAAAATCAACTTTTAAAGGAACAGCAAACAAGAAAAAGTACTATTGATGCCCACAAAGCCCAGAATAAAAAAATAGAGGAGCTGAAGCAGTTTTTCAAGGTGACTTCATTTAAATATTGTCCATTCGCGAAGAATGCAAGTGCGCTCCACAAAACTCAGTACTACGTGGATTTCATTTTCGTTGCCAAATTATTTCATTTTTTGTTGAATTTACACGTGAAATGAAATAATTTGGCGACGAAAATGAAATCCACGTAGTACTAAGTTTTGTGGAGCGCGCTTGCATTCTTTGCGAATGGACAATACGGATGTATTTTGTTTTCAATCGACTTGCGACATGAAAACGCAAGTCTGCATTCACCGTTCTGCCTGCGTCTCTTCAAATATAACTGTGTTCGCGTGGTCGCGCACAAATAAGTGGGCGGAGTTTCGCGTTCTCATGTCGCAAGTCGATTGAAAACACAATATATCGACTTCAGAACCATTCCATTTTCAGGATATCCTTTCATCGGAAGAAGGTCTGCTCGATGAGGTTATCAAAGAGACCCGAAACGCAGTATTCGCCCATTTAGCTCTGATCATTTCTAGAATACCCATTGTCCGGTAAAAGATAAAGATAAACACAAACATTTTGAATGGAATGCTGAATCGTTTATTACAAAAAATTCGGAATCGCTTAGACAGCCTGAGCGTGAACGCGGGCTCTGCGCTGAACGGCAACACGACGACGAGCGGCGATGCGGTTGCGAGCAACAACACGGTTGCGGGCAACGTTGCGGTTGACGGCGACACGGGAGGCCATGACAGAGGAACGGGCTGGGCATGGGCAGTAGGCTGTAAAACCGGTGTTCAGTCATTTTCTCATTACGTCAACTCACCAGCATCTCCTCCTGGGGCTCCTGGGTTTCCTGGGGTTCCTGGATGTCCATCTCCTCCACGTTGTCCTGGCTGTCCAGCTGGTCCTGGTGGTCCCTGAGCTCCAGGAGTTCCGGCTCCACCAGATCTTCCTGGCTGTCCTGGCTGTCCAGCTGGTCCCTGTGGTCCTTGTCTTCCAGCTTGTCCTGGAGTTCCACGGCTGCGTTGTCCGCCACGTCCTGGCTGTCCAGCATTTCCTGGCGCTCCTGGTTGTCCTGGAGATCCGGCATCTCCAGCTGGTCCAACTGGTCCTGGTGGTCCACGTCCTCCAGATTGAGCTGGTGCTCCTGGCTGTCCATTGACTCCTCTTGGTCCTGGAGTTCCTGGTGGTCCAGCTGGTCCTGGTGCACCAGCAGGGCATGTGATGCAGAATCCTGGGCGTCCGGTGGCTGGGTTGATTCTGGCTCCAGATCCTGGCTGTCCAGCAATTCCTGGAAGACCAGACTCTCCACGAGCTCCTGGCTGACCTGGTGGTCCTGGTGGTCCAGCTGGACATCCACGGGATTGAGCTCCACAGTTGCACTCGGCCTGTCTCTTGTTACGTCCCATAAGGAAAGAAGCTCCGGAGGATGGACGGGTGGTTGGGATCATGGCTTGCCAGGCGATCTGCTCGCATCCCTGGAACTCTTTGAGCTCTCCGATCTTCTCATCATAGAACGAGTTGATGTCACTGAAGATCATGCCAACGGTGAATACGCAGACAACGATTGCGACGCCAGAGGCGGCGGAGGCCACAGTCACAAGAGTACTGGCACTCATCTTTTGGAAGAAAAGAAGAGATGAGAGTGATTCTTCTGGTCATTTCGTGGCCTTTTATACGTGAATTTCGTCTCTAGGAAACGGTGGGGGGGGGATGTTGGACGGAAAGGTTGGGCGTAAAGGTAAGAGGGGAGGGTCAAAACCAGTTCCAATAAGGAAGAAGGAAAGTTTCAAAGTAATCAGCAGAAAGGGAAGGAACGCCTCCAGAAAAAAAAGAAACGGACTGGTTGTCATGATAACGATATCATATCAGTTCTCGAGGGCAATGCAACGAACTGCTATGTTTGGCAGTGTTAGGTTCTGTAACAATGAAAACATGTATTGTTGGCCCGCCAAAATGGTCAAACGCGCTCCGCTGAACTCAACGCAATGCAGTTTTCATTTTGGTCTCCAAATGATTTCATTTCACGTGTAAATTCAACGTGAAATGAAATAATTTGAAGACCAAAATGAAAATTGCATAGCGTTGAGTTCAGCGGAGCGCTTTCGACCATTTTGGCGGGCCGATAATATTCACGTAAAAACGGCGTTTCAGAGAAAGCAAAATTTAAGTTTGTGTACTATTGCTAAAATATTGGAATCCTTTGATCCAATAATAGAATGACCATTCCCGTCGAACGGTCTATTGGAATATACGACATGCTAGACTCAACGTCAAGGCAAACGCGCTCAACCGCATGTCTGCGTCTCCACGGCGGAGTGCTGCTAAGTTTAGCTAAACGCGAGAAATGGCGTTCCAGGATCCCTGATCATACAGCGCGAGAGAGCGTGCCAGATGAAAAACAAAGTAGTTTGCTGTGCTGGCGCGTTCCTTTCTCGTCATTTTTTCTCAATTAAACATTTATGGGGTTATTCTTGAAACCAGCAAAAAAAGCAAAAAATAGAAAAAACCAGCAAAAAATTCAGCAAAAATTCGGAGAATGCTTCGATCGATCTGAAACTATGGGAAATAATTTAAAAGATACTTCCGGTCATTCCCTGAAAATTTCAGACCAAAATATCGATTTTGAAAATTTTCAGAAATAAAAATCGATATTTTTTAAAATCAATATTTCGGTCTGAAACTTTCAGGGAATGTCCGAGAGTATTTTTTAAATGATCTGTCAAAGTTTCAGACCGATCGGAGCATTCTCCGAATTTTCGCTGAATTTTTTGCTGGTTTTTTCTATTTTTTGCTTTTTTTGCTGGTTTCGAGAATAACCCCATTACCTTTTTGTAATTGGAAAAGTTTTCAAGTTTGTTTATTGTTAGACACAACTTTGAGGTGGCTGGAAAAATGTGTACACTTTTTCTCATGATCTTTTTAACCTTTAAACTAAATATTATCGGCCCGCCACGTCAATCAAACGCGCTCCGCTGAACTCAACACTACGTGGATTTCATTTTGGTTTCCAAATTATTTTATTTCACGTTGAATTTACACGTGAAATGAACAAATTTGGAAACCAAAATAAAATCCACGTAGTATTGAGTTCAGCGGAGCGCGTTTGACCATTTTGGCGGGCCGACAATAATTTTCCATTGATTCACGCGGAAAGTGAGCAAAAAAAGTTGCAAGAAGCTGCGATTCGCGGCGTTTTCAGCGCCATTTCTCGTGTCTCTGCGTCTCTGCGTCTCCGCGTTTAGCTAAACTTTTCTGCCCTCCACTGGGGAGACACAGACATGCGATAGCGAGCGTTTTTTTTCGATCCTGCTGAATTTACTCGTAAAAGTGTTTGTATTTTCTAGCCACTAGCCATATTTTGGCAGTTTTATTGCGTTTACTGTTATTTTCTTTTCCAGACTAACCTGGCAAAAATGACAGCTCCAGGGGCTCCGCCAAAGCCAATAAAGTTTATTTTTATTTCACAGAACAGAATATGTATGTTATTGTACTTTCTTTATTATTTTTGCAAATCCTCCAGGAGGCACGGAGCAGAAATATATTTGTTTAATTTTCAATTATCTGTGCTTTTCTGTGCTTGTCAAGACGACAACTTTTGCCATTTAGTGAAAAGTCTTTGAGATAAAAAACGATAACCCCCACGGGGTGCTGGACACCCCTCCGTTGAACGCAATCTTGGCGGTGTGCCAATTCAGTCAGAAAGTGTGTAAGCGACGAGACACAGACATAGAGACAGTGTTGTGACGCGACGCAACCGCAGCGCGTGGCCATCGGTGGCAGGAAAGGCAGTCGCCAGTACTCCGTGTGCTTTTGGCCCAAAATTCCAGTTTTCGGAATCTTTTAAAGTACAAACAAGACAAAACAAAGTGAAATGCTTAAGTTTATTGGTTTGGGAATTAATTAGGCGATAGCCTTCTGCATACGGTGCTTTCTGACGACAGCACGTCTCTTGGCAGCCACGCGATTGCGAGCAACAACACGCGAACGAGCAACAACCTTTGAGCGAGCAGCAACGACAGCAGACCGGGCTGGGCATGGGCAGTATGCTGTAAAATCGGTATTTAGTCATTGTCTCATCACACTAACTCACCGGCATCTCCTCCTGGTGCTCCTGGGTTTCCTGGCGCTCCTGGATGTCCGTCTCCTCCACGTTGTCCTGGCTGTCCAGCTGGTCCTGGTGGTCCTTGTGGTCCTGGAGTTCCAGCTCCACCGGATCTTCCTGGCTGTCCTGGAGCTCCGGCTGGTCCCTGTGGTCCTGGTCTTCCAGCTTGTCCTGGAGTTCCACGGCTGCGTTGTCCCCCACGTCCTGGCTGTCCAGCGTTTCCTGGAGCTCCTGGCTGTCCTGGAGATCCAGCATCTCCAGCTGGTCCAATTGGTCCTGGTGGTCCACGTCCTCCAGATTGCGCTGGTGCTCCTGGCTGTCCATTGACTCCCTTTGGTCCTGGAGTTCCTGGTGGTCCAGCTGGTCCTGGTGCACCAGCAGGGCAGGTGATGCAGAACCCTGGGCGTCCAGTGGCCGGGTTGATTCTGGCTCCAGATCCCGGTTGCCCAGCGATTCCTGGAAGACCAGACTCTCCACGAGCTCCTGGCTGTCCTGGTGGTCCTGGTGGTCCTGCTGGGCATCCACGCGATTGAGCTCCACAATTGCACTCGGCCTGTCTCTTGTTACGTCCCATAAGGAAAGAGGCTCCGGAGGATGGACGGGTGGTTGGGATCATGGATTGCCAGGCGATCTGCTCGTAACCCTTGAACTCTTTGAGCTCTCCAATCTTCTCATCATAGAACGAGTTGATGTCGTTGAAGATCATTGCTACGGTGAAAACGCAGACCACAATTGCGGCACCTGAGGCGACGGAGGCCACGGTCACAAGAGTACTGGTACTCATGATGATGTGAGTGTTGTCCTTTGCAGTTTACCGGTGGTTTAAATACGGTTTCTTTGCCAGAAAAGTTTTACTCTTCATTTTCATCGTTTTTTGTTACTTGGCAGTTTCAAGATGGAAGAACTGCGAAATAGTACATATGAAGAGAGAGTAGAGTGTTTTTTGTAAATTTTCTATTAGTTTGTGTACGCTTCCAATTTCCGTGTTCGGGTGACAACAGGGAGAGAAAGAGAAAGACCTTGAAACCATCCCATCAGTGACCAAACAGCGTTTCGATTTACAATTAGGAAGAAACATCAAGATGAAGAAAAGTGCGAGAATATGTACTTTGTTTGAATGCTGATGTGTTTTATTATTATTATTATAGCTGAACACAAAAGTTGTTGGCCTTTTAAGCCTTCTGGACGCGAACGCGCTTGACGACACGACGCTTCGCAGCCACAGCCACAGCGGCACGAGAACGAGCAACAACTCGGCGAGACTTGGCGACGACACGGGAGCGAGCAGCCATTGCATTCGAACGAGCTGGGCATGGGCAGTACGCTGAAAATATACAGTTATTCAAACATCCAACCCCAAAAAAAGCTCACCGGCATCTCCTCCTGGAGTTCCTGGATTTCCTGGCGCTCCTGGAGTTCCATCTCCTCCACGTTGTCCTGGCTGTCCTGATGGTCCAGCTGGTCCCTGGGTTCCTGGCGCTCCAGCTCCTCCAGCTCTTCCAGGCTGTCCTGGAGCTCCGGCTGTTCCCTGTGGTCCTGGTCTGCCGGCGGCTCCTGGAACTCCACGGCTGCGCTGTCCTCCACGTCCAGAGTTTCCAGGTGCTCCAGGTGCTCCCGCGTTTCCTGGTGCACCGGCGTCTCCCTGTGGTCCTGGTGGTCCAGCAGGTCCCTGGCCTCCACCGAAAGCATCCTGTCCTCGTTGTCCTGCTGGTCCTGGCTGTCCTGGCGCTCCTGGCGCTCCGGCTGGTCCTGGTGGTCCGGCTGGGCAGGTGATGCAGAAGCTGTCACGCCCCGTTTGTGGGTTGATTCTGGCTCCAGACCCTGGAAGTCCAGCGATTCCGGGGAATCCTGGCTCTCCACGAACTCCTGGCTGTCCTGGTGGTCCTGGTGGTCCAGCTGGGCATCCACGCGATTGAGCTCCACAGTTGCATTGTGCCTGTCTCTTGTTTCTGCCGAGGAGCAGGGACGAGGCAGAGACTGGACGAGTGGTTGGCACCATAGAGTTCCACGCGTGAGACTCGAGTCCTTGGAACTCGCTGAGCTCTTGGATTTTCTCATCGTAGAACGAGTTGATGTCGTTGAAAATCATGCAGACAGTGAATACGCATCCGAGGACTGCAAGTCCGGAGACGGCCGAAGCCACAGTGACAAAGGTGTTGGTACTCATCTTGGATAGGATGAAGTATGGTTGCCGATCCGTATCTCCTCCTTTTATACCGTTTCTTTTTCACTTCCGAGGTCATCTATGGCGACTAGCAGTGGATAAAAGTAGGAGACCGCGAGAAAAAAAAGCCACCCGGTGAATTGGAATTAGTTCACCTGAACGGTTTTTCGGTTTTTCATCACTTGTTTTCTTCCGTTAAACACGGAAGCAGAAAACAGGCTATTTACAGTAAATAAATCACTGTTAAACTGATTCGGTGTCCTTGGATGATTGTTTCTAGAAGAAGGAAGTGCGCACCGTTGAACTCGGCAAAAAATGTGTGCCAACTTATGCGAAGCTGTAAGCGTGTAAGCGATTAGACGAGACGAGACGAGACGAGACGAGACGAGACGAGACGAGACGAGACGAGACGAGACGAGACGAGACGAGACGAGACGACCGCAGACGAGACGAGACGACCGCAGCAGAGACGCAGACGAGAAACAGCGCTGCCACACGACGCAGCCGCTTTGCCCGCTGTCACCGTCGTCAATGCGTCGGATTGTCCACGGGGAGTACACGAAACAATGCACGAGAAATGTGCCAAGGGCCTAAAACTTTGGAAGCGCGCGGGGCCGTGCTGCAAACGTGGAAGTTGTTATTTTTGGAGAAAAAAAATGATGGAAAAGAGAATTAATGTGATGAATAATTTGTGACGCTCCATCTCAAATTCTTTTCAACGTGTCAACTGTGCCGCATCACTGTGCTCGTGGCTCCTTCCAAAAAAGGAAAAAAAACTTTGCTCCCGGTCGGCGGCCGGAAACGTGTCGCCAAGAGAAGAGAAGAGAAAAGTGGGCTTTTCAATCGGAGAGCTCTCATTTTTCGTCGTTCATCCGTCAGCAGAGCAGAGCAGAGCAGTAGCAGGAGCAGGAGCAGCAAAACTAAAAATGTACATAGTTTCAACGCTAAATTAAGTTAAAATTTTTTATATTTTTCTTTCTCCCTCTGCGCGTTTTCTTTGTTTTGTCTGGCATTAAAACTAGACCCTACGCGCAGCAAAACGCGCCTTATTGCATGTCTGCTTCTCCACAGTGTAGAGCAACAAATTTTTGCAAAACGCGTTCAAAAATGGAGACGCAGAGACGCGAGAAATGACGCGTGAAAGCTTAAAAACGCGCCTTCATAAACTTATTCCCCAACAGTTACGAGAGCCTGCTAGATCCTACGCGTAGGGAAACGCGCTCTATCGCATGTCTGCATCTCCACAGTGTAGAGCAACAAAATTTAGCGAAACGTGCGCGAAAAAAGAGACGAAGAGACGCGAGAAATGACGGCGAAAATATAAAAAGTTACGAGATCTTGCTAAGCCCTACGCGCTATATCGCATGTCTGCGTCTCCACAGTAGATAGCAGCAAATTTTAACGAAACGTGCGCAAAAATAGAGACGCAGAGACGAGAAATAACGCGCGAAAATATAAAACACGCTCCCTAAAAAACGTAGTCCCGAACAGTTAAAAGAGCCTACTAGCCTCTACGCTCTCTATCACATGTCTGCGTCTCCACAGTGTAGAGCAGCAAAGTTTAGCTACACATGAAGACACATAGACGCAAATGGCGCGCAAAAATAGAAATGCGCCTTCATAAACGTAGTCCCGAATAATTACGAGAGCCTGCTAGATCCTACGCGAAGAAAAACGCGCTCTATGGCATGTCTGCGTCTCCACAGTGGCGAGTATCAAAATTTAGCAAAACGTGTGCAAAATGGAGACGCAGAGACGCGAGAAATGACGGCAAAAATATAAAAAGTTACAAGATCCCGCTAGGCCCTACGCGCAGCAAAACGCGCTCTATCGCATGTCTGCGTCTCCACAGGGTAGAGCCGCAAAATTTAGCAAAACGTGTGAAAAATGGAGGCAAAGAGACGCGAAATAGACGGGCGAAAATATAAAAAAACGCACCATAAAAAACGTAGTCCCGAACAGTTACGAGAACCTACCAGGCCCTACGCGCTCGATCGCATGTCTGCGTCTCCACAGTGTAGAGCAGCAAAGTTTAGCAAAACGTGCGCGAAAATAGAGGCAAAGAGACGCAAAATAGACGGGCGAAAATATAAAAAAAACGCACCATAAAAAACGTAGTCCCGAACAGTTACGAGAACCTACCAGGCCCTGCGCCCAGCAAAACGCACTCTATTGCATGTCTGCGTCTCCACAGTGTAGAACAGCAAAGTTTAGCAAAACGTGCGCAAAAATAGAGACGCAGAGACGCGAGAAATAAGGGGCGGTTATATAAAAAACGCGCCAAAAAACAAGTAGTCCCCAACAGTTACAAGAGCCTGCTAGATCCTACGCGAAGGAAAACGCGCTCTATCACATGTCTGCGTCTCCACAGTGTAGAGCAGCAAATTTAGCGAAATGTGCGCGAAAAAAGAGACGAAGAGACGCGAGAAATGACGGCGAAAATATAAAGTTACGAGATCCTGCTAGGCCCCACGTGCAGCAAAACGCGCTCTATCGCATGTCTGCGTCTCCACAGTGTAGAGCAGCAAAGTTTAGCAAAACGTGCGCAAAAAATGGAACACAGAGACGTGAAATAATGCGCAAAATTATAAAAACCGGTTTTCATAAACGTGGTCCCGAACAGTTACGAGAGCCGGATAAGCCCTACGCGGTTTATTGCATGTCTTCGTCTCCACAATGAAGAGCAGCAAAGTTTGGCAAAACGTGCGCAAAAAATGGAACACAGAGACGTGAAATAATGCGCAAAATTATAAAAACCGGTTTTCATAAACGTTGTCCCGAACAGTTACGAGAGCCGGATAGGCCCTACGCAAAGGAAAACGCGCTCGATCGCATGTCTGCGTCTCCACAGTGGAGAACAGCCAATTTTAGAGAAACGTGCGTGAAAATGGAGTTTCAGAGAAGCAAGAAATGACGCGTGAAAGCTCAAAAACACACCTTAAAAAACGTAGTCCCGAACAGTAGCGAGATCCTGCTAGTCCATACGCGAAGGAAAACGCGCTCTATCGCATGTCTGCGTCTCCACAGTAGATAGCAGCAAATTTTAGAGAACGGAGATTCGTAACTGCATTTCGTTTTTGAACGAATAATAGACGTGTGCCCTACTGATTCGATTCCGTGCATTCTATTATTTTTATTATTGCTCTCGTCAATTGCTCGACTCTGTCTTGTCTTGCCCACCCATTAGACGTGAGCGTGTCAGCTATGTATTTTGTCATGTCACGTCGTCCTCTTGACAAGTGCACCTCGCTGAAACGTTGACGATGCTTTATATATATTTGTCCTTCACCCCCACGTCTTCCAACTCGTCATTCCATAGAACTGAAATCTGTTTTATTCTATTTTTTGTGTGTGCGCGCGCTGGTTTACACAAGTTTCCGGAAGGGGCTGCTTCTGCTGCTAACCCTTCCAACAAAAAAAAAGTTTTGTGTGTGATGAAAGAGCCCAAATTGCGTGATATCGTTGTGGATTCGAATTCAGATGGCCGGGACGGGACGGGCGGGACACAAAAAAAGGAAAAGAGGGAGAAGAAGAGATTTCTAAATGATATCATCCTGGGTGCGGCGGGGAGTCTTTTTTTGTGCTCCTGATTTCGATGACATTTCCCATCGAGCAACAAAAAAATTACTTAAAGTACATTCAACAAATTCACAGAAAACTAGCTGCAGCGTCTCAGAAAGCGGTAAATCTATTTTTTCCATCTAATCGAGTGACGAAATTTTTTTCTTCACAAAAATCCATTTTTCTCTCATGTTTATTCAAAAAATGGAATATTTCTCGGCGAGCTACGATGCAATCGCGCTCCACCTGCACGCATTAGAGATGAGAGACGCAGAGGCGTGGCGGCAAACGCGTCTTATCGCATTCTCTGCATCTCCACAGCGCAGAGCAGCTTCTCTGCGCCATTCTCTGCATCTCCACAGCGTAGAGCAGCTTCTGTGCGCCATTCTCTGCGTCTCCACAGCGCAGAGCAGCTTCTCTGTGTCGTTCTGTGCGTCTCCACAGCGTAGAGCAGCTTCTGTGCGCCATTCTCTGCGTCTTCACAGCGCAGAGCAGCTAAACGCAGACGCAGAGACGCGAGAAATGGCGCCCGAACACGCCGTAAGCTGTAAGGTTGGAAATTTGCAAAGAAATTAGGATTTGAAATTTTATTGAGACATTTTCATATCCGGGGACTACTTTTGGCAGGTCCAGAACGCATTTCAAATAATACCAGCGGTGTCGTCTAAAATGAAAATGAGCAATAACTTCCCGAATTTCAATAAAAATTATTTCCAACATGCATTCAATCATGCTCAAGCCGAGCAAGTCATCAAACAAGTTTATGATTGTGCTGCGGTTGAGCTAAATTTTATTTCATCTCTTCTCCAACCCCTCCCACGGCACCACACGCCATGCTAACAAAATTTCTAAGCCTTGGCGCATTTCTCGTAAATTTTTTTGTGTACTCCCCGTGGACAATCTGGCGACTTTGCATTTTTCTAATTTTTTCCAAGTTTTGAGGCATAAAACACTGTTTTCAACTTGAATAATCTGAAAATGGAGTGAGCGGCTCAAAAATTGAGTAAATTATCGAAAAAACTGATTTTTCTGTTTTTCGTATGTCTGCGTCTCCACAGTGGAGAGCAGAAAAGTCTGTCTCAACGCGTACAAGAACGAGGAGACGCAGAGAATTAGCCTGCTTTTCTAGAGCTACTGCTTACGGCATCACGCTCTTTTAACGTTTTCTACCCTTGGCGCATTTCTCGTAAACTTTTTCGTGTACTCCCCGTGGACAATCCAAAGTTTTTGCATTTTCCAAATTTTTTCCACGTTTTGAGGCATAAAACTCTCCTTTTCCAGTGTTATTTTTAAAACAAAACCATAAAGGTTGGCCATTTTTTGACGAAAATTCCCCGTTTTTTGAATAGATTAAAGATTTCAACATGAATAATCTGAAAATGGAGCGAAATACTTGAAAAATTAAGTAAATTATGGAAAAACTGATGTTTCTGTTTTTCGTATGTCTGCGTCTCCACAGTGGAGAGCAGAAAAATCTGGCTAAACGCGTACAAGAACGAGGAGACGCAGAGAAATAACCCGCTTTTCTAGAGCTGCGGCACCCCACGCATCCAAATTTATTGGCCCTTGGCGCGTTTCTCGTGCACGTTTTCGTGTACTCCCCGTGGACAATTGACGATTTCGCAATGGCGTTTTGCGAGACGCAGAAAATAGCCCAAAATGCAAATGCGCTTCACTGCAAAACTGCTGGCGGATTGGATGACGGGTAGGCGTGATCTCTTTCATTCAATCCATTCAAAATCAAAATTTTGTTTTGGATCCCCCTACCACTCATCATTATCACTTGTATTTTTGATTCTCCATCTCTCCCTCTCTCTCTGTCCCACTACATACATATTTACGAGCTCTTTCTCATCCACCAAACCAGCCACCTGTCATTTTTGAGCTCCTCCCTGTGCTACTCGGCGCCTCTGAACTTTTGTTATCTTCTAGGACCCCGATAATCACACAATGGTGTCCAATGATCTTATAGTCTTGCTCTTTGTCTTTGCTCGGGGAAAAGCGCGTGTCCACTTTTAGTGAACACTATAATTTCGCGCAGCGGTCTTTAGTCGGCCTCGTGAATAAATCTTCCCCTCCTTCGTCTCCTTCGTCTCCTTTTTTTTTCTTTTTCTCCTTCACATCTAATTGCAACTATTCATACTATTTATCCTCAATGATCCGCCTATTCATCCGTGTTGTTAAACTCACAATCAATCAAATATTTGGCGGGTAAAGAAGAATGGAAATGAACAAAAAATAAATAAACAGCCTCTCAAGATATAGGACATCATGTAACATGTTTTCCTCCTCCTCCTCCAACAATCTCTTGTCATTTTCAGAGACCCGCCTTCTTCTTCTTCTTGTTCTTTTTTCCGCCGCCACCACTTTTTTTTGTTGCTCCATATTTTTGCCACACGACTTTGCGAAAAACGTTTGAACGCACACGTACACATGCAAATTTTGTCTGAAAAGAGGAAGTTGAACTAACTTTTTTTTGGTTTTCACAGTTTGTTTGTTGGTAGGCCATCCAGTTTCAGAATTTGTGTGTGTGTTTTTTTCTTCACTTTGTGTCTTTTTTTGTTGATTTTTTACACATCATTGAACTGTTTTAACCTAGAACTGCTACGGTAGAGAGCTGTTAGGCAGACGAGACGCCTCCCCTCCACCAGCCGTGCACTCTCTCGCGCTCAGCGTCTCACCGTCTGCGTATCTGCTATGTTTTCATGTGTGTAGAGCGAAATAAAGTTACGACGCTCCGCTGTTCCGTACTGCACGGTGTTTATCGTAGCTGCGAGAGCTGCGAGAGCTGTGGAAAATGGGAATTCATGATTCTCTGCGTCTATCATCTCCGTCGTACAAAAACTGCATTTACCTAAATTCGTTTTCCGGAAAATGGATATCATGTCGTTTCCAGTTCCTTTTTCGCTGTGCGACTTGCGGAACATTGGAGCGTTGTAACTAATTTTGCTCATTAACACGTATAATGCTATAGAACTGCTACGACATGGAACTGCTACTGGTACGCAGACGACGAGACAGAGAGTGCATCGCAAGTGGAGGCGGTTGAGAAATGCGTCTGAAATGAGTTCTGTTTCGTACCAGTTCTATGCATTAGCAGTTCTATGGCGTAGCAGTTCTATGGCGTGGCAGCTATATGGCGTAGCAGTTCTAGCAGTTCTATGCCGTAACAGTTCTAACAGTTTTACTTGCAAATATTATTCCAAAATCCACCGATATTTATAACTTGTTTCCCTAAATTCGACTTTTTCACTGTTCAGTCTAGCAGTTCCATCTTTAGCAGTCCTATTTTTAGCAGTTCCATTCTTGACAGTTCTATTTTGCTCCATTCTATTCCGTAGCAGTTCTATTTTTGGGTTTCATTTTTAACACTTCCATTTAACAGTTCCATTTTTAACAGCTCCCTTTTTTCAGTTCCATTTTTATCAGTTCCATTTTTAACAGTTCCATTTTTAGCAGTCCTATTTTCAGCAGTTCCATTTTTAACAGTTCAATTTTTAGCAGTTCCATTTTTAACAGTCCTTTTTTTAACAGTACTATTTTAAGCAGTTTCAATTTTTAGCAGTTTCATTTTTAGCAGTCTTATTTTTAACCGTTCAATTTTTAGCTGTCTTATTTTCAGCAGTTCTATTTTTAACAGTTCCAATTTTAACAGTTCCAATTTTAACAGTTCCATTTTTAACAGTCATATTCGTTAGCAGTTCCATTTTCTCCAGTTCTGTTTTTTTCGATTCTATTTCATAGCAGTCCTATTTTTAACATTACCATTTTTAACAGTTCAATTTTTAACAGCTCTAGTTTTCACGGTTCTATTTTCAGCAGTTCCATTTTTAGCAGTTCTATTTTAACAGTTCCATTTTTAACCGTTCTTTTTAGCAGTCATATTTTCAGCAGTTCCAATTTTAACAGTACTATTTTTTTCGATTCTATTTTAAACAGTTCTAATTTTAACAGCTCCATTCTAGCAATCCTAATTTTAGCAGTTTCATTTTCAGCAGTCTTATTTTAGCAGTTCCATTTTTAACAGTCCTGTTTCTAACAGTTCTGTTTTGTTCAGTTCTCTTTTCAGCAGTTATAATTTTAGCAGTTCCATTTTTAACAGTCCTATTTTTAACAGTCCTATTTTAAGCAGTTCCAATTTTATCAGCTCCATTTTTAACAGTTCTAATTTTAACAGTTCCATTTTTAACAGTTCTATTTTTAGATGTCCTATTTTTAACAATTCCATTTTTTCCAGTTCTATTTTTAGCAGTCTTATTTTCAGCAGTTCCATTTTTAACAGTCCTATTTTTAACAGTCCTATTTTAAGCAGTTCCAATTTTAACAGCTCCATTTTTAACAGTTCTAATTTTAACAGTTCCATTTTTAACAGTTCTATTTTTAGATGTCCTATTTTTAACAATTCCATTTTTTCCAGTTCTATTTTTGGCAGTCTTATTTTCAGCAGTTCCATTTTTAACAGTCCTATTTTTAACAGTTCCATTTTCTCCAGTTCTATTGGAATTTTTCCGTCAAATAAAGTGCAGATTATTCACATCCCGGAAAAGTTTCTCACGGTGATGAAAAATCGGCCAACTTTTCCCTTTTTCGCACACTTTTTTCAAATGTTTTTTGAACTCTTGACTTTTGGCTATTAGCCTTTGATTTTGGAGCTTTTTTGGAACAGGGCCCGGCTTAGATGGCTGTTAGCCGTTTGTGCACCAATCAACTTTTAGGGACGAGCTGTGCGTCAGTAAATGATGGTAATCGGCCAAATTGGACGGCTATTTTTAACCGCTATTAGCCCTTTACTGCTTATAGCCATTTTCCACGGCTAATAGCCATGTAGTGGCCAATATCCACTATATCAAAATTACTCTGAGAAATTGAGCAACCGCGCTCTATCGCACTTGGCTCTACGGCCAAATTAGCGAATTTCAGTAACGACGCTCCAATTTTCCGCACTCCGCGGTGCTTATCGTAGCTGCGAAGCTTGCGAAAAAGCGCATCGTAACTGAGTTTTGCAGGAAAAGACGAGTTTTCGCGTTTAGCTAAAATTTGCTGCTCTTCTCTGTGGAGACGCAGACATGCGATAGGGTGCCGTAATTGTTCTTTTTTCGATTTTTCGCTGTAATTTTAAATTTTAAAGCATATTGCCGTTGTTTTTTCATCCCAAAAACACTTGCAGCATCCCGTTTGTTTTGTTTTTTTCTTCTGCAGTCACTCCCCCACTCGGTTCCCCGATTTCTAATCCCGGCACGGCCATAAATGAAGACGCCGCCGCCGCAGCGATTCCATTCCAATTCCAATAACCATAATTCACTTGCTTTGTGCTTCTGGGCTCTTCTTCTCCTTCTCTTTTTTTCTATTTTTTGACGTTTTGCCTCGCGTTAGTACGGTTCTCGTGTGCTCCACGCTTTTCAGGTTCACACGTGACTTATCTCACCCTTTCGCAAGTTTTTCTCGCTTTTTCTTTTGCTTTTCTTCTGGCTTTTCCGTTCACTCTGCCAGTTTCCTTTCCTTCAAAATCCATTTGGAAATGAAATGCGATCATTACGTGCACCACCTCACCTCAATTATGGCCCCCCAGACAATAACCCTTGCAAATGGTGCACAAAAGAAAAAGAATAGAGAGAAAAAAAAGAGAAAAAAGGAGAGAGATTGGCTCATATGGTTGAAAACGGGCTTTCCTCTTTATTCTTTTTTTTTTTTTTGACTAATTGCTACATCCCAGAAGAATTGAATTCTCAAATTCCCATTTCTCATTCATTTTTCGACTTTTCCGGTGCTTAAAATATGTGTTTTATCGTGTTTACACATTTGAAACTTGTGGATGCATATAGTGTCCGTTTTTCTAAAAATGCACGATATGCTTCAAATACGGATACTATATGCATCCATCGCATTTCACCTATTTTTCTAAAAGTTTTTTTTCTGATAAATAGACCAGTTAGGGCTAAAATTAGACGAGTAATTCGACACCGAGTAGACAGGGTTTCCGGGAAATTTCTGCTCTTCCTTTCCCTTGTGAAATTCATTTTCTTTGAGAATTTTGATCAATGATCATCACATTTTGCACTCCATTATTCTTTTTTTTTCTGGTGGTTTAATGGAACGCAGCGCTTTAAAACTGCTACAGAATAGAACTGTCAAAAATAGAACTGCTACGATATAGAAATTCTGTCAAATAGAACTGTTACCAAATAGTACATTATTATTGCAGAACTGCTAGTAAATATGTAGAATATCGTTTAAAAACATGTAGAACTGTTAAAAATAGAACTGTTAAAAATGGAACTGTTGAAAATAAAACCGACTGAGTTAAAACTGCTAGAGCATATAAATTTCATGGAATAAAACTGCTATGAAAGAAAACTGCTATGAAATAGAACTGTTAAAATGGAACTGTTAAAAATAGAACTGGTAAAAATAGAACTTCTAAAAATTAGAACTGCTAGAAATAGAACTGCTAAAAATGAAACTGTTAAATATGAAATTTCTAAATATAGGACTGCTTTAAAAAATGGAACTGTTAAAATGGAACTACAAAAAATGAAACTAAAAAAAATGAAACTGCGAAAAATTGAACTGTTAAAATGGAACTGCTGAAAATGGAACTGTTAGAACTGCTAAAAATGAAAATGTAAAATTGTTTTTATTTCGGTTTTTAATAGCTCCATTCACAACAGTTCTATTTTTGCCAGTTCTATTTTTAACAGTTCCATTTTTAACAGTTCCATTTTAGCAGTTCCATGTAGAACAGTTCTATTTCTAACAGTTCTATTTTTAACAGTTCCGTTTTTAACAGTTCCATTTTTATCATTTCTATTTTTAGCAGTTCTATATCGATTTTAGGCGTGTTTTTTGAAACATTTTGTGATTTAAAAATAGAACGAACGTTTCAAAAATGTTCCCAAGTGACATCACTAGAAAAAGATGAATGTTCTTGTTGTGCCCGCCCCCCAGGAGTTGTCATGGCTTCTAAATTAGGTGTCGTTTTTTTTTTCTTCTTTTCTCTTCTGTTCTACTCTATTCTACTCTCTACCCTCAATTTTCAGAAAAACTGATTTTAAACGACGCGGTGAATCAGCGACATTGTCATGAAACATTCATAGCGTCGAGGCTCTCGTACTTTTTTTCCTCAATTGTCGTCCGCTCTTTGTTTTTGCTCTTCTCTACTCGACGACGATCTCTTTATACGTACATAATTATGGTGGTCAGTGTAGTGCATCACTTTTTCTTTTTCTTTTTTGCCCATTTCACACTTTCCACTTGCTCGTCTCTTTTTTTATTAAAGTGGCCTCATTTCAGTAGCAGCAAAAAAGTTGCTTTTTTATCATTTGGATTACTGCAAAATCACATTTTCGAACCGGAAACGTACACATCAATTCCGGGGGCGCCTCTTCCACTTTTAGCTCCAAATGCCACGTCACTTGTCTCCTTTCTTCCTTCCTCATCATCATCATCTTTAGATCCGCCCTTTCGCAACACTCGCCACACCTCGTAGATTATAATTACCGCTCCTATTTTGAGTTTTCCGCCAAATTGGCTGGAACAGAAGAAGCGGCGCACGCGTGACACTCTCTGTGCATACTTGGCTGATTAGAGGTGAAAATAAGTTCTTTCTCGTTTTTTTCGCTTCTCTTAACTCTATTTTTCACTAGAATTGTCGGTTTAGATTCTCCGAAAAGGCAAACTATTGAAAAGCTGTTTTTTACATGTCTACGTCTCTACAGTGGTGAGCAGCAAAGCATGTCTGCGTCTCCACAGTGGAGAGCAGCAAAGCATGTCTGTGTCTCAACATAATTTTCTCTGAAAAAAAGATAACGGTATGCTCGAGAGTACGATTTAATAAGGCCCAATTTATCGCGTCTCTGCGTCTTCATTTTGCGTGTTTTTAGCTGTGGAGACGCAGAGAATTTGATAGTGCGTGTTTGCAACACACCTTCAAGCAGCGACGAACAGCGCGGCGCGCCGCCTTATCACCTCTCTTGCGCGCCCCCACCACTGTCGGCTAGGTGGCCGAGTGGCTAACACTTTTACACAGTGCGCGCGAAGTCCCGGGTTCGAGTTTTCTGCTCGTCAGAACATTTTTGTCAACTCCATTACTCGGAAATTGGCACTCATTAGTTCGTTTTTGTGTGTGTTGCGTCTCCTCGGACGAGTGAATGAATGCGTGAACTTCGCATCATCGGAATAATCACACTGACTGCTGCACACACTTACGACGTAGTGCATGCATCCTACATTTCGCGGCCGTCGCACACCCTGAATGATCAATTTCACCCCTCCCAACACTCGCGACAAAACTATAATCTGTAGGCGGGGTGTGCTCATGTCTCATGATCAGGACACGTTTTTTTTTTGTTTGGATACATTCATTTTTTAAGTGTTGTGTTGCAAATTAGCTCTATTGAACTTGCTGGTTGGTTCCGTTTCGTTCTGTTTTTGCGCTCCACTTCACTAATTTTGAGCCGAGCACTTTTTGTTTTTTTCTTAGTTTTCAGACACAAACCTCAGCTAATCAACAGTGCCGAATTCTCAGATTTAGATTAACTTCACTTATGTATAAAGGGAAAGTGCATTAGAGCGCACTTTTGATGTTCTAGTGAACAATGTGTAGGCGCCAAACTTAAAACTCAATAAAACTGTCCGAAAATCGATATTTTTGCTATTTTTGAACTTTTTCAGTGAAAAATACAAAGAAAAAAGTTTAAAAAATTATATTTGACTGCATTTCATTTTGTGCGGTGTTTGCGGACAAAACACCGGATTTTACGACAATTTGAAAATTTTTCAAAAAAAATTTCAAAAAAAAAAACGTTTCGCAAAAACTTTCTTTTTTAGCAAATTGTTTATCATTCAAAGTTTGCAGAACTTTTTATACACAAAACATTGTTGCTTTTTTCTGAAATTCAAGCAAACGCGCTCTAGTGAACAATACGTGCGCGCCAAACTTGAAAATTTAGATGTTTAAAAATCGATATTTTCGTTGTTTTTGAATTTTTAAAACTATATTATAGTGAAAAAATAGTAGAAAATAAGTTTCGAAAAAAAATTGTCCCGCTCAGTGTTTGCGGGCAAAACACCGGATTTTACGACAATTCAATTATTTTTCAAAAATTTTAATTTTTTTTTAGCAAAAACTTTCTTTTTGTGCAAATTATTTATCATTTAGAGTTGGCGGAATTTTTTTAACACAAAAAATTGTTGTTTTTTCTTAAATTCAAGAAAACGCGCTCTAGTAAACAAAGTGTGGGCGGCAAATTTGAAAATCAAAAAAAATCGATAGTTCCGCTATTTTTGAATTTTTTTCACTATATTGTAGTGAAAAAACTTCAAAATAATTTTGAAAACCAAATTTGTCCGCATTTCACGCGCGCAGTGTTTGCGGACAAAACACCGGATGTTACGACAACTTTTCAAAATTTTCAATTTTTTTTAAATTTTTTTAAAAAAACTTTCTTTTTTTGCAAATTATTTATCATTAAACGTTGGCGGAGTTTTTTATACACAAAACATTGTTGTATTTTTCTTAAATTCAAGCAAACGCGCTCTAGTGAACAATTAGTGCGTGCCAAATTCGAAAATCAATAAAAATGTGTGGAAAAAAACCACTTTAAACATCATCCTTATATATAAAATTCCGTTTGGGTCTGTAACTGAGTTTCTTGGTGTGTCTGTTTCCAAACTGCATGGCGGAAGCGAAATCACGGAGTGTTGAAGAGTACATAGTGAAAATGCGCTCCACTGCTCACATAGATTGGAGGAAACGCAGTCGTTACAGAGTTGAAACAGTTTAGATTTTCAAAAACGAGGCGCTGGCGGAATACGTTTTCTGCATAAAATAAATAGGGAAATATTGCTTAAATATTAAGAATCATGCAAAATATTGTGTTTTCAATCGACTTGCGACATGAGAACGCGAAACTCCGCCCACTTTTTTGTGCGCGACCACGCGAACATAGTGATATTTGAAGAGACGCAGACAGGTAGCGCACAAATAAGTGGGCGGAGTCTCGCGTTCTCATGTCGCAAGTCGATTGAAAACACAATATATGAACCCACAAAAAAAAATATTAAAAAATTTCTGTGGCGCCTCAGTAGCGACGTTTTGAAAACGCCATTTCGCGCGCTTTTTTCTCATAAGAGGGCCGACGACATCACGGATTCGATCAAAATCTTCATCCACAATGAGGCCCTCAGGGGCAACCTCGGGCACGGCCGCCGAAGAATTGGCATACTCGAGGCAAAACGAGCATGGTCCACTGTCGGAAGGGATCGTGTAACTTGGCGCAGCTTGGTTCGCAGTATCCAGGATGGAAACTGAGGTCGAACCTCACAAGTATCACAAGTAAGTAAGCGCTTTTTTCTCGAATTACGTGGCAACTTTCCCGCGAAATTTAAATTTTAATTTTCATGTACCTCTCAACACCCCGTGCGAAATGAGCGCCCGAGACCAACACAAAAACTCGAACTCCGGTCTGTAGCTTATCGGCAAGCGTTTACCCGACTGCGCCACAGGGCACACGCGGAAATTGCATGAAAAAGTTATATATCAAATGAAGAATAAAAACATTTTAAAAATGAAAGGAAATCAAAAGTAGCTTTTGATGCAGCCAGGCTTGTTTTTTATACAAAAAACCAAACATAAAAAAATTGTCTGCATTTCCCACCGCGCAGTGTTTGCGGACCAAACATCCCATTTCACGACAAAAATGTTTAATTGTCCAATTTTTCAAATTTTCCGATGCAACTGCAACAAAAATAAATATAAAACAAAGCCAATTACCACCCATCCTTGATTGTACACATTCCCACACTTCCTCATACATTTTTGCATTTGTGATTCATCGGCTCCACGTCGTCGTTTTGACCGCCCAAAAATTGGTGTAAGAAAATAAAGGAAAACCGCTTTCACGTGATGTACACAGTGGGAAAAAAAATTGGAGAGAGAGAGAGAGAGAGAGAGAGAGAGAGAGAGAGAGAGAGAGAGAGTGGTTGTTCTCACGAACGAATCAAGTGCCATCCGGTCCGAACAACACACGTCCCTAATCGGTTTGTTTCTCTCTGTTCGCCACACGGAAAACGGTTTGGCCTGATGTGAGGGTGTAATGTATTATAAATTTGTAGATGCATGTATATGTATACAGCTATCAGACAAATAAAAAAAATTGAACTTGTGTGCATACTTAAAAATTGTATTTATTGTTGTTCTTTCCCTTCTGACTTTGTCTTTAATTCCTCGTACACCATCTTTGTTTTATTATTTTCTCACCCTTTTCATTTTATTTTGCTCCCATTCCAGACACAGACACAGAAATGGACAGCCAGCAGTGGATGGCTGGTGCCATTCTCGTCATCGTGCTGGTAGGATGTTTTGGAAATGTGCTCTCGTTCATACTGTTCAGCAGGCCACACATGCGGTCCTCATCGGTATTTTATTTTCAGTACAAAGCGCTGTAAATTCGCTCCATTCGCAATGAACGAGGCGGCCAGGTGACGAGAGAGAGAGAGAGTGCAGTAAATTGAGAGAGCGCGCTTTTTTCTCTGTGTCTCCCGTCCAAATGCATGCGCGCAGACAGATCAGATCACTGTGCGATTGGAGCGATTTTGCAGTTCTTTATACCGCTTCACACCAATCCATTACACATTTCCAGGTAAACGTGCTCCTGTGCGCCCTCTCCTTCTTCGACTTTTCCCTTCTTGCCCTCTCCATTCCCATCTTCGTCATCCCGAACATTGACCTGTGGGACGACGATCGAAGTTTGACCACGTTCATGGCGTACATTCTCAAAATGGTGTACCCGATCAATTTGATGATGCAAACGTGCTCCGTCTACATCATGGTCATGATCACCCTGGAGCGGTGGGTGGCCGTGTGTCGGCCACTTCAGGTCAGAGTATGGTGTACGCCAAGAAAGTCGAGAAACGCGATACTTGTCATTATGGTGGTCGCGTTTTTGTACAATTTTGTACGCTTTTTCGAGTATCGATTTGTGGCCACCGAGCATGGAGCGGTTTATGAGAAATGGCTGAGAGATCCAGGGACTCATAGGTTGGTTTTATTTTCTAAAAAGCGCACAGCCCTCGCAAAACCGCGCTCCGTTGAACTGTCAGAAAGCGTGCAAGTGGCGAGACGATTCGAAACGAGACGCAGACGAAAGACAGCGTTTCCACGCGGGTCGAAAAACGTCACTAAAAAATGTACTATAGCAGGACTTACCATCATTTTGATCACATATCCGGCTGCGTCGCGCTTCGTTTCGAGCCAACAAACATTCATACTCCATTATTTAGTGAAAAAAAAAACAAAAAATCGCAAAAAAAATTTCGATTGAAAATGAAAATTTAAAAAGTCCGCAAACACCGAGCGCAATATTGCAGACATTTGGCTACAGTAGCCAAATAGTAAATTTATTTATTTGCAATATTTTAACTAAATAAAAAGCTTGATTCAATGACAAAAAATTGTTGTTTCCCCTAACTAAAAAAAAACCAAAAAAAATTATTTGGCATTTTTGGCCAAATCTCAGAAAAACACGAAGTTTACGATAAAATATCTTTTATTAAGCTGGAAAACAAAAAAATTGCATAGAAAGATGCGAAAAAGAAAGAAAAACAGCGAAAAACTGCTCAATCTTTTCAAATTCAAGTAGTCTAAACCAGGCGCAGGGGCACATCGGAGCGTCGTTGTTAACCTCGAAAAGAGACATTAGACAGTTAGACAAAACTGCTTTATCGTTGGCCGGCAAAAACACAGATTTCGGCGCGCAGACCTGAAAATAATCAGTTTTCCAGATGGTACTACGTTGGCTACTACACAGTTTTATACATTTTCACCCACTTTTTGGTTCCATTCTCGGTGATGGCACTCGCCAACGGTCACGTTATTGTGGCAATGTGCAAACTCAGCAAAACACGTCAAATGCTCACTCGACAGGTATGTATATTCTTGTTTGATTGTTTCAAAGTTATGCACTTTCCCTGCGTCTCCACAGTGGAGAGCAGCAAAAAAAAGTTTAGCTGAACGCGCGCAGAAATGGAGACGCAGAGACATGGGAGACAATCGCGCCCTACGCATGTCTGCGTCCCCACAGTGGAGAGCGGCAAAATTTAGCAAAACGTGTGCAAAAGGGAGACGCAGAGAAGATACGCATGACGTGCTATAGTCGGCGAATGCATCATCAGCCTCGCTCTACCGCACTTTTCGATTTTCAACAGTGTAGTGCACCTATTTTGAAGCGAAACATCAAATTCTAACTGCAATTCGTCGTGGATACGTTATTTTCCGTTGAAAAGAAGTATAAACACTATAATTCGAGTTAATCTTGCAAGTGCAACACTGTTTTACAGGGATTTTAGCAGTAGAGCGAGGTTGATGATGTATTCGCTGACTATAGACGCTAGGTAAAGGCATCGCATGTCTGCGTCTCCACAGTGGAGAGTGGCAAATTTTAGCTGAACACGTGCCGAGACGTAGACACACCACTATTTTTCCAGCAACAACGCGAACAATCGACGACCGTAATGCTGCTCATCGTCACGTTCGTGTTCGCCTTCTGCAACACACTTCCGTTCATTCTCAACGTCTCCGAGAGCATTTTTCCGACTCTGTTCGTCGACGAGGTTAGTCTGGTCTAATTAATAAGTCATGGCGATTGCGTGTCATGCGGGTTTTGTTTTGTTTTTTTTTTTTGTAGCAGCGCTCTCTTTGCCACGCGCGTGACTTTTTGGCGAATATGTGTGTTTGTACATATAAACAAACCCTGGAATTGTATCAGATCATTGAGATTATGTATGTATTGCAGAGCACAAGGGGACTGGCGTATTGGCTCAACGATCTATCCAATCTTCTGGTGGTTCTCAACTCGGCCACCACTTTTATCATCTACTTTACGTTCTCGGAAAAGTATCGACAAACTCTTGTATTTATTTTGAAGTATGTCCATACCAACTTTTCTTGACACAAAAGCAAAAATCACCTATGCGCTCCACTGTTTCAGAGACAGCGAAAACTACGCGCTGTCTCTCGTCTGCGTCTCATCGCTTACACACAGTGGCCAGATCGGCAAAAACGAAACGGGGTGCATGTAGGCGATTTCTGGGCGCCAAACTAGCGAAATATGTGATAAACTTTTATGATCCATCTCATGTTCAGAAATGGCTGCTGTGCTACCGTATCCGACTACAACAACTATCGAGCCATGTCGCGTACGGCTTCAATGCGGATATCCTCCGAGACGGGCGGTCAGATTCAACGACAAGGCTCAAGGATGAGCAATAGCAGGTATTTGCTTTTTTACATCGAATGTTATTTTGGATTAAAAAAAAATTTTTTTGAAAAATCATGTTTTTCTAGTTTTAGAAAACCGATTCCGAGTGCGCACCTATCGGAGGTAAATTTGGACACTAAAAATAGTAGATTGGATAATTTAACTAGCTGAAAAAATCTTTTAGATAGTGGCAAAGTTTGTGACATTTTTCCAGACGCAGATAGAAAAGACATGCTAGAAAGGGCTAGAAAGAGAGAGAGAGAGAGTAGTAGAGAAAGAGCGCGTCAGTCGGCATCAAATCGAGACGAGACGCAGACCGGAGAGAATAGCAGAGAAGCCGGCATGGAAACTAGAAGAGACGCAGACAGAAAAGTCATGAAAATAGCGCACGTGGCGGAGAGAGTGGCAGAAAAACTATCGGAAAATTTCACAAACTTTTGCACAATTTTACGTTAACCCTTATCCAATAGAGACACCTAATCTTTGTTCAACGATCCTTTGCTTGCACGAGCTGCTCGAGTCCATGTTCCGTTTTGTTCCGTCCTTTCTCTCTCTCTCTCTCTCTCTCGCTAGCTCTCTTCACGAGAATCCGCATCATACACCTCTTCCTTATTTTTTGGACTAATTTTTCTGCGGACTGCGCTCTAACTTGTTTTTTTTTCCATGACATGTCTCTGGCATTGCAACCCATGTCCAACTTTTGTAATAAAAAAAACAATAAAAATACAAGTTTCAGCCGCTCATCGGACGTTCTGCTCAAACCGCTCTACATGCAGAAAAGAAGCGAGCGTTTCTCGTCCGAGTACAACGAAAGAACTTGCAAGTGAGTTGGCAATTGGTGTTTGCGGACTCATTGTTATGAGCGATCGGTTCAAAATACCAACAAAAAAACTGGAGAAAATACATTATTTATCGTGAAAATCGCCCAGAGTAGTGGGCGGAGCTTTGTGTTTCTCTACGTCTCCACAGTGTCGAGCAGCAAAGTTTAGTTAAACATGTGCAAAATTGGAGACGCAGAGAAACATGGCGTGCTAAACGCTACGTAAAGACAAACACGGTTTGTCGCATATCTGCGTCTCTAGGGTGGTGAGCAGCAAAGCATGTCTGCGTCCTCACAGTGGCAAGCATTAAAGCATGCCTGCGTCTCGACTGTGGCGAGCAGCAAAGCATGTCTACAGTTCCACAGTGCCAAGCAGCATAGCATGTCTACGTCTCTACAGTGGCAAGCGGTAAAGCATGTCTGCGCCTCCACAGTCGAAAGCAGCAAAGCATGTCTGCGTCTCCACAGTGGCGAGCGGTGAAGCATGTCTGCGCCTCCATCGTGAAGAGCAGTAAAGCATGTCTGCGTCTTCACAATGGCAAGCGGCAAAGCATGGTTGCGTCTTCACAGTGAGGAGTAGCAAAACATGTCTGCGCCTCCACATTGGCAAACAGAAAAGAATATCTGCGTCTTCACAGTGGCAAGCAGCAGAGCATGTCTGCATCTCTACAGTGGAAAGCGGCAAAGTTTAGCTGAATGCGTGCAAAATTGGAGACGCAGAGAAACATGGCGTGCTAAACGCTTTGTAAAGGCAAACGCTTCTTGCCGGAATGCCTGCATCTCCATAGTGGAGAGCAGCAAAGCAGGTCTGCGTCTCCACAGTGGAGAGAAGCAATAAATGTCTGCGTCTCCACAGTGGCAAGTAGCAAAGTTTAGCTAAACGTGTGCAAAATTGGAGACGCAGAGAAAAATGGCGCGCTAAACGCTACGTAATGGTGATTGAGTTCAGTCTGCATGTCTGTGCCTCTACATTGGAAAGCAGCAAAGCGTGTCTGCGTCTCCACAGTGGAAAACAGCGCAGCATGCCTGCGTCTTCACAGTGGCGAGCGGCAAAGTTTAGCTAAACGCGGGCAAAAATGGAGCAGACTTGAGAAAACATAGTCCGCAAACACCGTCACAATTAAAATATTTAGCAATGAAAAAAAAGTTTCAGGCACCTTGCGCCTTTCGAGGATCACAAATTACCAAGATTGCCGAGCGAGAAGAAGAGGAAGAAGTTGCTTAAGTGAGTTCCAAAAAATCGGCACCCCAAAAACCAAACATTTCTCATTGCAGAATGTCAGCCGTGGAGCATCGCGGCATGCCCGAAATCACCATCACATTCAGCGAAGATCTGCCAGAAGGAGAGCCCGACTCGCCCGTTCAGCCGTGCTAGTCTCTGTCCTTTTTTCCTTCCAATCTTATGCACTAATTGATTCGTTCCCATTCTCATTCCCATGAAAAAAACAGAATACGGGTGCTTGTTTTCCTCATTGTTTCTCTCAAAGCGGAGAAATGAAATGAAATGTGCCGTGGCTGTGTGTACATATAGAATAAAAGTTTTGTTTGGTACGTTGTCCTAAAGTCGGCTTTTCTCCCCAGGGACCTATGAATTTTCGATTTTCGTGGGTGACACACATTTCAAGGAAACTTTTCTTTTTGACCCTCGTCCCCCAACCCGCTTCGCGATTTTCCGGTTCATTAACATTTGTCGGCCGGATTATCGGTCTCACACCGGACGGTTGCGGCCCCAAAACTCAAAATATGATTGGCATTGTTTCGTTAAGTAGATGGTTGGTTAGGAGGTTAAATGACTGGCAAAGTGGCAGGCAAACACGTGTCGTAAAAGTTTATGAAATCCATCTCTTGCTGGCCGTGAGTTGTAATGAGAGCTAAAGTCGTTCACTTTCTCACCTGCTCTCCTCGTCAATTTTTATTTTTCATTATGCGACACCATTGAATCATCTTGTCCAGTTTTTTTCTCTTGATAAGTGTTTGGGAGTTGAAGAGCATATGCATGCTCAACTGCATTTGTATGCATATTTGCTTAATTCTTCCGATTCGCAACTCAACGTGGCGGTTGCGACAGTTTTTTGTTGCGCAAACGCTAGTTCCCTCCCAATCCCAAAACCTAACGAGCTGCGGCTGCGCCGCGTGGCAACGCTGTATCTCGTCTGTGTCTCGTTTTCCCAAATTGCTATCCAGGAACGATTCGCCGTTTGCAAATTTATCAACGCCGTTTATTCCCTTGTCGAACCAAGCGGGCGGCGCGGATGTTATTTTAACAGCGGCAAATTGCCATGACTGCCGATGCCTTTTGGCAGTCACGCCGATTCGCCGAAAATTCCCTACACGTTGCCAAAATGTTTTCCTTTGAATTCAACGGAGCGCCCCAACAATAAAAAAGCTCAGCATCGTTTCGTGCCACTGGTCATCCATCTTTTTCCCCCCGAAACCGAAATAAACGATGAGAAGAGGCCCATTTTCTAAATTGCCGTCCGCCCGTCTGTCATCTCCACTTTCTTCGCACTATGTCCCCAGGACAATTGACGGCTGGGGGACAAACGTCTCGATTACAGAGAGTGAAATCGAATACTCTCTATTTCTCGCATTTTAATTTTCCGTATTTTGCGGCGAACGCAAAGGAAGAAGAGCCTCTAATTGTGTACTACCCTATTGTTCTGTTTTTTGTTGTTGCTATTGTTGTGGGTCGCCTCAGCGGGGTACTTTTGTAGCTAAGCGAGGTACTGGCAACTTGTTTGCCACGGTAAAAATCTAACGCGATGCGATTGCGTCGCGTGGTGACGCTGTCTTTCGTCGCTTACACGCTGAATTTGAGGGGGATTCAGAAAAAATAAGCGCTTGTATGAACGAAACTTCGTTCATGTTGCCTGGAATTCTCTCCGCCGTATAGACTCTATTAGCCGCGAACGTGGCGGTCTTTTTTATTTCTCTCTATTTTAGCGCATTTGCAGTGCCCCGTACCAAGTAAAATCGTTTATTCATTGAGGAAAACCCGAGAACCTTAAAACCACAAAAAACGGGACTTGTGTACCTCACCGTCGTCGCCTCGCGATATACAAAAACTGTCCCGTTCGTTCTCTGTCTGATGCCTCGCTCGGGTGCTTCGTTCCTTGTCTGAAGCCTTGCTCGGGTGCTTCGTTTCTTGTCTGAAGCCTCGCTCGGGTGCTTCGTTCCTCGTCTGCGGCCTCCCTCGGGTGTTTCGTTCTTTGTCTGAAGCCTCGATCGAGTGGTTTGTCTAAATTCGGATGTTGAGCGGTGTCGTTTGCTGAATTGGATCGGTGCTTTGACTGAGTCAGCTAACCCATTATTGTCTCAATTTTCGTGCCGATCACAATGAGAGTTTGTCCGGTAAATCCATGACCATGATTACGCAGATTTATCCACTGAACGCAATGCAAAAAGCGGATTATGTTGTAACCACACGTGGCCTCTGAAAAACTTGTGGTGTGTGCGGATTTACAACGGGAAATCACACTTTGAACGACAAAGTGAGACATTGTTAGAAGCAGTATGCAAAGGGGATTGGGCTCCTAGACATTTCAAACTCGGGATCCGCAATCTGACGTCGCAAGTTGGCATGCAAAGTTAGAAAAAACAGAAATACGGAACTACAGCGACGATAGATCGCGGACCCCGAGTTTGAAACGTCTGGGTTTGAAATGTCTGGGATCCGGGGATTGCCGGTCGTTGTCAGAGACTCATAGGGCTTGTCTGTAATTCGTCACGGTTTAAAAGGAGGTCTAAAAGCGTTTTTTATAACTTCCGAGTTCAACAATCTTAGGTTTGCCACAACCGACAGCCTGAGAAAAGTCGACAACCCCTTTTGCTAGGAAAACAAAGTTTATGGATACGGCCTCAGGTATTCGCAAGGAACGACTCTTAAATTTGTGTTTTCATTTGGAAAAAATGATGAAATGAAGAGCATTTTGTTTTCTGACGAATACGAGATAAATATTTGGCAAACAGAAACGTTTCGACACAGTGATTGCGCAAATTTCAAAACGATAAAACATTGCAAAGCTGCGTGCATCATAAATGGGCGTTTTCAAAAGTACGCAACCATCATGTCGCAATGTTTTGTTTGCACAATAATAAATAGAGCGGATCGATTTCCATAAAGAACGATGAAGTAACGAGCGAAAGAGAGACACAAATACAAAGACAGAGAAGGAGAGCAAATCGCGTTCTCAAAAAATCAATGATTGCAACAACAACAACAACAACAACAAATAAACTAAAAATTTAAAAAAGTCGCCGGCATTTGCTTCAAAAAACAATCCCAAAAATGGTGAACCACGTCGAAAATTCTGAAAACGATTTGGGATTAAAGGGAGGCGCGGCGCTACGATAGACGAGCGGGTCTTGCCGCGGCATCACGGTGTTTGCAGACTCCGCGTCGATTGAACTTGTTTTTCCTCATTCTCAGTCGTTTTCGACGACCAAAACAAGGCTTTTGAAGAAAAGTACATCGGAATTGGAACGTCACCTCCCGTTTGCGTATTTATCAACCAACCCTCGCAACTAGCGTCAAGGCCGAATCGGTACCGAACTGGAGACAACAAAAAATCGATGATCGCTGTCGGCTGCGGTGTGTTATGTAACAACATAATAGACGCTGTCATTGGACACGAGAGAAGAGGTAGAGGCGTGCGGACAATGCAAGGTATGTAATGCATTCTATTGCAAACCGAAACCAAACCGAGACCAACATGCCGGCACAGTAAAAAGTAATAATGCTGATGTGAGCGCAGTGCGCACAATCTGTCGAGCCGGCTCCACTTCAATCCAATGTTTCATTTTGTCTATGTGTGAGTGGGATGTTGATTCAAGGCACCCGTCACTCCAGCGCAGAAATTTTTGCATTGATCCAAATGACTTTCTCAGCTGTTTTTTTTTTGTTTTGTTCGGTGTTTTCTATGTTATTTCTTTCATTGCCGTTTGAACTTTTGAAAGTACGCAAACACCTGTGACGGGTAAATATTTAGTCATTTGTTGGCTGATTGGATTATACATATAGCGGTTGACAAATGATACATTTGCCAGCCACTGGTTTTTTTTTTCTTGTAATTTGATAATCTGACCTTTACTTCGATGAGACATTTTTTTGGGTTTCGAAACCAGTTTGTCCTTATTTCACAATGTTTCAAGAGGTTTTTTGTCATATTTTCGCTCTCCGTCTTCTTTTTTCTGTTTTTTTTATTTTACAAATCACTGCAAGACTTTGCCACTCGCCACTGTGGAGACGCAGACGTGCTTTGCTGCTCGCCACTGTGGAGACGCAGACATGCTTTGCAGCTCGCCACTGTGGAGATGCAGACATTCTTTGCTGCTCGCCACTGTGAAGACGCAGACATGCTTTGCTGCTCGCCATTGTGGAGATGCAGATATGCTACGCTGCTCGCCACTGTGGAGACGTAGACATGCTTTGCTGCTCTCCTCTGTGGAGACGCAGACAGGCTTCGCTTCTCGCCACTGTGGAGACGCAGACATGATTTTCTGCTCGCCACTGTGGAGACGCAGACATGCTTTGCTGCTCGTCACTCCACTGTGGAGGAGCGCTTATGCAACAGTGCACTTTTGTTGTCTGCACTGCTAGACCCTTGGCCAACGTCTCCAGAGACGTCGTCCCCTTCATCTTCCATTTTGTTTTGTCTTTCGCCTCCTCCTCCTCTCCTTCTTCTTCTTCTTTTCGGTTTTCTTCCGATTCCAATTCATTCCACTTCCTTCCAATTCATTTCCCGGCCCTCCTTCCATCCCTCGATATACCTTTCTCTCTCTCTCTCTCTACCTCGTTCTCCTGCCCGCGCTCTCCTCCATCAAATTTTTGTGTGTACGTGTTTGTACAATACATTCATACACACACAATACAGTATGTTTGCCAGCTCGGGTTCACCACACACACACACACACACACACACACACACACACACACACACACACACACACACACACACACACACACACACACACACACACACACACACACACACACACACACACACACTTTTTATTTATTTCCTATTCTCTCACTCTCTTTTGCAGTATCTACTTGTTTCAGTCAGTTTTTGCCCCCTAAATTCTCTATAAATCCGACCAATTTTGCTGAAAGAGAAAGGCAAAAGAGATGAATGGCAAAATGTGTCAAATCGAATTAGGCACGCCGCCAGCGGGTGTACGCGATACGAGTCCCGCAATCATTTTTTCTCCTTTTCATTTTCATTTTCACGCCTCTATGTACATACCACCAAAAATACCACAAAAACCTGTCCCTCTTTGTTTCAAAAGACCACATTTTTGTTTACCTGTTTTCGGAACCGATGCAAAACTGTTGTTGTTTGGCTATTAGCCGTGCCAAATTAGACGGCTAATAGCCGTTTTATGCGCCTAAAATGGCCTAGTCTTGTGCCAATTGGGTGCTAACTTTGCGCCAGTAATCGCTGATAGCCATATAGCGTCCTAGAAACGCCAAACTCGCGCGGATCGCCGTTCAGATGCCAGAGATGCGCCAACAAAGGCTAATAGCCATCCAGCTTCCTAGAAACGCTAAACTCGCGCCAAGTTTAAACCAATCGCCAAATAGGTGTCATCTATGAGCTAGGAATGGCTAATAGCCCTTTAGCTGCCATTATACGCGAAACTCGCGCCAGTTTTGTGCCAACAATGGCAAATTGCAATTTTGAACGGCTAACCGCCAGAAACCTACCTAGAAACACCGAATTCGCGCCAAATTAGCGCCGATGGCCAATTAGGTGCCAGATATGCGCCAGGAATAGCTAATAGATATTTTGAACGGCTAATAGCCATCAAGCTGCCTGAAAAGGCCGAATTCGTGCGACCCTTGCGCCGATAGCCGATTAGGTGCCAGCTATGAGCTAGGAATGGCTAATAGCCCTATAAACGCCAAATTCGCGCCAATTAGGGGTCAAACGTGCACCAAGAGTAGCTAATAGCCATTTTCCACGGCTAATAGCCATCTATCTGCCGAAAATGACCAACTTCGTGCCAATACTGCCCCAAACCCCGTTTACGTGCCAACTATTTTCCAGGAATAGCTAATAGCCATATAACCGCCAAGTTTGCGCCAATCTCGCGCCGATCGCCGATTAGGTCCCAATTGTGCGCCAACAATTGCGAATAGCCATTTGAATCGGCTAATAGCCATGTACCTGCCTAGAAGCGCCAAATTCACGCCAGTCTTGCGCCAGTTGCCAATCTGGTTCCGACTGTGCGCCGTTCCCCGGACTTTTTTGTTTGCGCGTCAGATTCAGTGTATGCACACAATTTTGAAATTTGAGGGCCACTTTCTTCATTTTAATGTTATTTAAAAAATAGAACGGCCTGTTCGGGACTATTTAGATTTTTGAAAATGTTAATTTCTCGCGTCTCTACGTTTCTCCATTTTCGCACGCTTCAAACCAAATTTGCTGCTCTACACTGTAGAGACGCAGACAAATGCGATAGTGCGCGTTTGGGTCTAGCACGCCGTGAATTATTTGTTTTTAATTGTTGTAGTAATTGGAACTGGCGAAAGCCGTACAATTAACGGACATGCTTAGCATTGAACCCCAGGGTCATACGGCGTGCTAGACGAAGGCAAACGCGTCATGTCGCATGTCTGCGTCTCCACAGTGGAGAGCAGCAACGTTTGGCTGAAGGCGTGTAGAAATAGAGACGCGAGAAGTGGCGCGTGTGCACTCCATCAACAGCGGCAAGAGGGGTTAGAAGGTTAGACAAAACGAGACAATGAGAAACGTTGAGATACGCAGACAACAAAAGCGTAAGGTGAGCGGTGGAGCGCGCTATACATACGTTTCTACGCAGCTTATCACGATTGGCGATTGGAGCGGCTATTAGCCACAAATTCCCAGAGTGCGCTATTTTGACACCTAGGCGTGACCACTCCCTCAAATTCCCGAATTTTGATGACCTAGAGATGCTCTTATCTGATCTTGTCAACTCGAGACGTACGCCTCTAAATTAATTCCAATTAAACCCTGCCCATCCATTCCATCATCATCAAAAAGTGAGTGCGCAATGTGTGCGCAGTATGTGTACGTCTCTGCGTCTGTGGGGTACACACAAAGCACTTTTCGATCGATCGGGGGATGTGTGTGTGTGTGTGTGTGAGTGTGCCAATGTCGGTTTGCATCTTTTGCGGTCCCCCTCCCCCTTACCCCAACCGACCCGACGCTCAACGCGTCTCCAACAATGCCACACTCTATCGGCTTGTTCACATCACTTCCCCGTCTCCGTCTCTCTTCTGTTGACGGTGTTGTCGTCGTCGTCGTCGTCGCATCCGTCGTACACGCTCACACACACAACACGTCGTTTAGCCAATCCTCCTTCCTCTTCCTTTCCTCTTTTCCTCTCTCTCGCTCGTCTCGATTTTTGTTTTTCTGTTTCTTTTTTTTTGTTTTCTCTTCTCTTTGGTCTATTTCTGTGGATACTGTTGTTCGTTTGATCGTTGCCAGAAAAAGAAAACAAG
This sequence comes from Caenorhabditis japonica, assembly GCA_963572235.1. Taxonomy (NCBI): domain Eukaryota; kingdom Metazoa; phylum Nematoda; class Chromadorea; order Rhabditida; family Rhabditidae; genus Caenorhabditis; species Caenorhabditis japonica. The sequence goes on from OY754346.1 coordinate 22,046,801, forward strand.
AAAATAGCGTGGATTTAACTCAAATTCAAAGCGCTACGCGACGCCAGGAGAAGAGGCGAGACGCAGACACCGAAAGATAGCGAAATACAGTTACGACGCTCCGGTGTGCCGCAGCTATAACAGGAGAGCATTGGAGCATCGTAACGGAATTTAATTTTCTTAAGTCTTGAAGGGCTCATGTTGGCTGGGGCCCCCGTTTGTTTGAGAGCTCCTTCTCCCTCTCTCTCTCTCTCTCACCCCGCAGTTGTCGAGGGCCCCAGCCGGCGGTCGGACGGCCACTACCCCCCCCCCCCCCCCTCTAGGCTCGCCCAAATGCTCCAAATGCTCGCTTCTTCTTTTTCTTCTTCCTCCCGATTGTGCTTGCTCCGTCTTGTAGTGTGTGGTGCAGTAACTTGCGCCAATGCCCTCATTTATTTGGGGGGACCACGCTCCTCGCATTGTTTCCCTTTTTCTGTTTTTTTTTGTCTCTACGTCTCTTCGACCCACACACTGATTTCTTGGCCAATTCATAAGCCAGGGCTTAAAATGAATGGGCTCTTTTTTTCTGTCACTTTTCCCGCTTTCCCACTTTTCTATGAATTTGAAAATTTGTATATTGTATTGTTCAGTTGTTTTTTTTGCAGCAAAATTTCGGCGGGACTTGCAACGGCGCGAAACGACGTCGGCAATATGGCCCAGGTAAGATAACGCGCCCTGTCGCATTTCTCTGCGTCTCCACAGTGGAGAGCAGCAAATTTTGGCTGAACGCGTGCAAAAATGGAGACGCAGAAAAACAGAGAAATGCCACGCGATGTTTTCTCTGCGTCTCCACAGTGGAGAGCAGCAAAGTTTAGCTGAACGCGTGCAAAAATGGAGACGCAGAGAAACAGAGAAATGCCATGCAATTTTTTCTCTGCGTCTCCACAGTGGAGAGCAGCAAAGTTTAGCTAAACGTGTGCAAAAATGGAGACGCAGAGACGCGATAAATGCCACGCGACTTTTTCTCTGCGTCTCCTCAGCAGACCACATGACTGCGTCCGAGGAACAGCGCGTGGTCGACTGTCAGATTTTCGTAAACCAATTTAATTGTGCGAACTCTTAAAATTTTGGTTTTCCCAGTGTTGACTGTCTTTTCAAATGGACCTAGTCAGATTAACTTTCCTGACATTTTTTCCTATATAAAACCTGAATTTTTCTGCATTAAAATTCAATTTTCATTAAAGAAAGATCCAAAAACTTCCTTTCTGCGCTAAAACATTAATAAAAATCACATTTTTCTGTAAAAAAATGCCTTTTTTTCAAATCTAGGCGGTAAAAATTCATAGTTTTCTATAAAAATCTTGCCGGAAAATCACTTTTCCCAAATTTTTTACACACAAATCGAGACGGCGCTTCACCACGGCGCACGTAAAGGCGAACGCGCCTTATCGCACTCTGCGTCTCCACAGTGGTGTTCTGCCCAGTAGAGACGCAGAGACGCGAGAAATGTGTGCGCTCCACCAACAAGGCGTTCAAGAGGGTTTAGACAGTCATACAAAATGATTCATTGGGAAACGCAGCGATACGCAGACAACAAAATGTGTTGCGTCTGCGGTGGAGCGCGCTATACACAATACCGAGGTCAAAATACGAATTCTGCTTTCAGGTCGACGTCAATTCCGGCGCCTATACCCAAGAAGAGGACTACGATGACAACTCGTCCGCCCGTCTCTTCGAACGTTCTCGCATCAAAGCGCTAGCCGGTGAGTCTTTTTTTTTCTCTTTTTTGATGGGCGTTGCCGACTAAAAACCATTAGTCCCCCACACCTCCGAGACCCATAAAATTCTATAGCTTTGCTTCTCGAGACTAAAGCTCTTTAGTTAAAAACATACATACTCGGTATACAGCGCTGCAAATTCGCTCCAATCGTCCTACACAGTGCCCCTACTGCGCATGCATTTTGAGTGAGACGCAGAGAAAAAAAGCGCGCTCTCTCAATTTTCTGAACTCTCTCATCGCCACCGTGGCGTCCACTGCGAATGGAGCGAGTTTACAGTTATTTTTTTGATTCTCTTTGATCCTTGCAAGACCCTTATCACACAATCAATGTCTATTTCTCTCTCTCTCTCCCTCTCTTTTTTTTACTTTCAAAAACGACTGATAGAAGCGAGCAACTGTCAACAAAACAGTATCGTATCGGAAAAAATCGATCATTAAGCAACAAAAAAAGAAAAAGCAGTGCTGAGTAGATAAGAAAATGCCTCGTTATTCCGATCAGTCACTCTCTTTTTGGCATGCCCACGCTCGGTGACAAACCCAAACCGCGAGCCCGTCCCCGTCCCCGTCCGGCAAGTGACGTGGATCTGCCGGATGAAGAGTACGAAAGCGCTTCTGAGTGTGAGCTATCTGAAAAGTGCTCGATTCCTATTAGTGCTGAAATTTTCGACTCTGTTTGCGGGCAAAAGGCAGTGAACTCTATTGATTTGAGGTTCCGAGGATTGCGAGGTTTGTGTGTGCATTATTTAACGACCTGATAGACCCTACGAGAAAGCAAACGCGCCTATTCTCTGCGTCTCCACGATGGTGAGCAGCAAAGAGTGTCTGCGTCTCCACTGTGGAGAGCAGTAAAGCATGTCTGCGTCTCCACTTTGGCGAGCAGAAAAGTTTAGCTGCAGAAATGGAGAAGCAGAGACGCGAGAAATTGCCGCCCACCGCATTTTTTCACTATTTGGCTGTAAAAAAGTCTCCGAGAAGTTAAAGTGTCTACTAAAAGTCTAGCAACTGTCTGAAATGATCATCTTTAATTGCAGATGAGCGTGAATTTGTGCAGAAAAAGACGTTCACAAAATGGGTCAACTCACACTTGGTTCGAGTCAGCTGCAAAGTACAAGTGAGTTTTCATTATTCTTATCGATGATTCTATTCTGAGCAACAATTTTTTCCAGGACCTTTACATGGATATGCGAGATGGAAAAATGCTGCTCAGACTACTCGCAGTGCTCTCTGGCGAACGCCTGGTAAGTATCCACTGTTTTTCTTGATTTTTAATGACGATAATGCAAACGCGCCCTATCGCATTTCTCTGCGTCTCCAAAGTGGCGTTCTTCCAACGAAGAGACGCAGAGAAATAGCCCGCGAACATTTATAGTTTTCTCGTGTACTCCCCGTGGAAAATCCGATGATTTCGCAGTTTTTTTTTCTGGATTTTTGCCAAGTTTTTAGGCATAAATACAGAAAATGGAGCGTATTGTGTTTTCAATCGAGTTGCAGCATGAGGGCACGAAACCCCGCCCACTTATTTGTTCGCGACCACCCAACACACACGTTATTTAAAGGGACGCAGACAAAAAAAGGATAGCCGACTCATTTTTCATGCTGCAACTCGTTTGAAAACACAATAATACTCGAAAAATTGCGTAAATTATCGAAAAACAGACCTTTCTGGGGCCGTATTCATGAAACCATTCGGAACTCCTAACGGGTTCGGAAATTTTTTTCCGAGCAATTTAAAATTCCGAATGGGAACTATTTTCTTTAATTTTGATAGACCACTAATCCTAATGCACTAACAGTAAAGAAAAAAAAGAAAACCGTCCCCATTCGGAATTTAAAGTAGTTCGGAATACTTTTCCGAACCCGTTCGGAATTCCGAATGGTTTCATGAATACGGCCCCTGGTGTTTCGCCTCTCTGCGTCTCTACAGTGGCGTTTTCCCATGTTTGGCTAAACGCGTACAAAGACGAAGAGACACAGAGAAATCGCCCGCTTTTCTAAAGCTACTACTCACGGCACCAAATTTTTTGGTCCTTGGCGCATTTCTCGTGCATTTTCTCGTGTACTCCCGGTGGACAATCCGACGATTTCGCAAATTCTGATTTTTGCCTAGTTTTTAGGCATAAATACTCTGTAAATAAACAAAAAAGTCCCAAACTTTTCACTTGCGGTTGAGCACACTGGTTTAGAATGTTTTTCTCGACTAGCAGAAGTCAACAATATTCTCGAAAAGGTCATGTTTTGCGCGTGCCAACGTTCTTTGGTTTCTTTTTTCTCTTGCCAAATTTTCTGTTATTGTGCACCAAACGGAAAAGGCGGGAAACCAGAAGACGAGCAACTAAAAACAGATTTTAAACATTTAAACAATTTGAATCTTGCAGCCGAAGCCGACGCCGGGAAAAATGCGTATCCACTGTCTTGAGAACGTCGAAAAAGGTCTGCAATTTTTGCGAAAACAGCACGTGCATCTCGAAAACCTGGGTTCGCACGATATCGTCGACGGAAACTCGCGTCTCACACTCGGTCTCATCTGGACCATCATTCTGCGATTCCAGGTATGCATATACTACAATACATTTTTGCTGTACTATTCCTAAATGCCCCAATATTCCAGATCCAAGACATCACATTCGAGGACGCTGACAATCACGAGACGCGTTCAGCGAAAGAGGCCCTGCTGCTGTGGTGCCAGATGAAGACGGCCGGCTATCCGAACGTCAACGTCAAAAACTTCTCGACCAGTTGGAGAGACGGTCTTGCATTCAATGCGCTCATTCACAAACACCGTCCAGATCTCGTCGACTATGACAATCTCCAAAAGTCTAATGCTCTTTACAACCTGCAGTCGGCGTTTGACACTGCCGAAAATCAGTTGGACCTGGCCAAGTTCCTCGACGCCGAAGATGTGAACGTGGATCAGCCCGACGAGAAATCTATAATCACTTATGTAGTCACCTATTATCATTATTTCAACAAATTGAAGCAGGATAACATTCAAGGAAAACGTATCGGAAAGGTGATCAACGAGTTGATGGAGAATGACAAAATGATCAACCGATACGAGACGCTTTCCTCCGATCTACTCGAGTGGATCCATTCGAAAATTGAGCTTCTCAACGATCGTCACTTTGAGAATAGTTTGGTGGGCGTTCAGAAGCAGCTTACCGAGTTTAACGACTACCGAACTGAGGAAAAACCGCCAAAGTTTGACGAGAAGGGAGAACTGGAAGTGCTTCTGTTCACTCTACAATCCGCAATGCGTGCCAACAATCAGAGAGCTTTTGTGCCGAGAGAGGGAAAACTTATTGCCGATATTAACAGGGTGAGTAACAATTTTTTTCTAGTAGGGTTGGCAATGGGGAGGTGGGGAGCCCATCGTCAAAAATAGGATCCGCAAAAAATCTAGAAAAGTGAAATCGTCTCAACAGCTGTTAATCAAGCCAATCTTCCCACGAAATATGTATCACGAAGCACATTTTGACACAGTTAAAATGAGTGCTACCGTAACCCAAGTTCAAAAAGTTTAAAAAACCACAAAAAACTGGGTTACGGTCGCACTCATTTCAACTGTTTCGAAAAATGCACTTCGATACATTTTATGGAGAATTGGCTATTGTTTTTTCAATCGAGTTGCAGCATGAAAACGAGAGAAAATACATGTTTCTCTGCTTTTCTTCGAATCGAACTGTGTTTGCGTGGTCGCGCGAAAAAAAGTGGGCGGAGTCACGCGTTCTCATGTCGCAAGTCTATTGAAAAAAACAATATTTTCACAGATTTTGAGCAGTTGCTGAGACGAGAGCACAGGGGTATGAACGGGGAGTCAGCAAACGCACCCGAGCGCCCAATTTTGAAATTTTAAAAATAAAGCATAACATTAATAAAAAAACGTGAATATTTCTATGAAAACGTGATTTTTTAAATCAAAATATGCCGTATTTTTGGGCAAAAACTCATTGACTACACCACTCTTTGACTACATGCACTCATTGACTACACATTCTCATTGACTATAAAGTCTCATTAACTATACTTGTCTCATTGACTGCACTTGTCTCATTGACTACAAAGTCTCATTGACTTCATGTTGCTCATTGACTACATTCCCTTGGGTCACTATGGTAATATGCTGATGCTTTATCGTGCATGGAATAAAAAATATACTTAATCATTATAGCAAAAATAAACAGTCGCTTAATTTTATAACAAGTTTCTTTTAATTTTTCGTTGATTTCTTGCAAAATTTCATGTAAAAAAGCATCCATTTCCGGAAAGTTCAGCGGTAACGCGCAGGAAGCATGTGTGACACCTTTAAAATGGGCGACCGGAGGGAGCTGGGCAGAAGCAGGCTTTTATCCTTTTGTTTTACTTACAATAAGACTATTTTAGGATGTAAAAAATTATATAACAAAAATCTGATCCTCAAAGCTTGGCTTAATGTCACTTTAAACGGTCCACAAAAAGCATTCAAGAATACGGAAACCAATATTTTCTGCCCGGAAAATCATTTACTATTTTAATTTACCGGCTGTAAAAATTAATGAATACAACCTCATATGTAGTCAATGAGCATAGTGAAGTCAAAGAGACTTTGTAGTCAATGAGACAAGCGTAGTCAATGAGACAAGTGTAGTCAATGAGACTTTGTAGTCAATGAGAATGTGTAGTCAATGAGTGCATGTAGTCAAAGAGTGGTGTAGTCAATGAGTTTTTGCCGTATTTTTGAGAGTTCGAAAATGTCCACTCGGGCGCGTTTGCTGACTCTCGGTTCATACCCCTGCGCGAGAGTAATATTGTGTTTTCAATCGACTTGCGACATGAAAACGCAAGTCAAGTCTGCATTCACCGTTCTGTCTGCGTCTCTTCAAAAATCACTGTGTTCGCGGGGTCGCGCACAAATAAGTGGGTGGAGTTTCGCGTTTTCATGTCGCAAGTCGATTGAAAACAATAGACGAGCTAGTATTTTTTTCAAGTAATGAAAATATTCAAGTGTCTAAAATTGGATATTTGCTACCAAGAAGTGTTGACTGGAACGTTGGAAATTAAAATTTGAACTGCGCGGGGTTTTCAGCCAAAAAAAATTCTGGCCTTATTGTATTGTGAAAACAAAAAAATTGCAACGCGGTGTTTGCGTACTTTTGAAATTAAAATGAAAATGGGAATAAATCTCTTCAATTGCCATGCTATTTCTTTCATTGCCGTTTGAATTTCAAAAGTACGCAAACACCGCGTTGCAATTTTTTTGTTTTCACAATAAGCGTGGTCGCATTTTTCTACCGTAACTACCGTAAAATTTAGCTGCATAGCCACTCAACAGCGTTAAACGGATACCAAAATCAGCGACTCTCACCGGAGAGACGCAGACTAACAGCTTTCCTCTCAGTGGAGCGCATTACATTACATTACATTCCCAATAACGTTCCGGCCAGCACACCGTGCCAACCAACCCAATTTTCTACATTTCCCTATTTCATATTTCATTTTTTTTCCCTATTTCAGGCCTGGCAAGCACTCGAAAAAGCCGAACACGAGCGTGAACTTGCTCTCAAAGAAGAGCTCATCCGCCAAGAGAAACTCGAACAACTCGCCGCCCGTTTCAACCGAAAAGCGGAAATGCGCGAGACTTGGCTCACTGAAAACCAGCGACTCGTCAGCCAAGACAACTTTGGAAACGATCTTTCATCCGTCGAAGCGGCCACCAAGAAGCACGAAGCCATCGAAACCGACATATTTGCCTACGAAGAACGTGTGCAAGCGGTTGTTGCAGTTGCCGGAGAACTTGAGGCTGAGAACTATCACGACCAGGCCAAGATCAACGAGCGGAAG